>OY787672.1:26216177-27416177 GCA_963678985.1 Spisula subtruncata
AACTAAACAATACATCTGATCCATCTATTACAGGTGATGTCACAGAAAAGACGGAGCAACCTGATCCAACTGTAACAAACAATGATTCTGTGGAAACAAGTAAGTCAGATATAAATGTTTGTTTTATTTGGGTTTTGCACTTTTTCAACAGTTATGTAGGTTAAATATTTAGTATGGATTTTAATATTTGTTTTATTTGGGTTTGCCATTTCTCAACAATTAATTACGTAGGTAAAAGATTATGGGGTAATGAATTAATAAATAACTTTTCTGAAAAGTAGAAGTATGAATTAGTGGTTTTCAGTCACCATACATATGACAATGTTGTTAATCTCGTACAATACCATGACTGATGTGATTGGGTGTAGATACATTACTTAGCAATGGTTAATTCCACACAAAAAATTGCAGGGGGGTTGTCACAATGGGCTGGTGGTCAAATGTTTTCATACTTTTCATTGTTAGGCAATGAAATATGTAGTTGGTAACTACTGGTATTACTCCACATGTGACGAATATGACCGTAACACCTCTCGAGGAAGAAAATAAACTGCCAAAACTGTTCAAATAAATAAGTTACAGGATAACAAAGTTTTATAAGTCAGTCTTGCAATGTGGATTTATAATTTCAGAATGTGAACCAGTAACTGTTGATCCAGAAACTCCTCAGCAAGATTCTGTGGTCCATAACAAGTTCCTGAAATTCTGCCATATTCCTAAACCAGCGGCGACTAAAGTTCCAGTTGCTACTGTAACTCCACAGCGACCTGGAAAGTTAGCTGAGCAGAAGGTAGGTTTAATAACAATAAAAATAATTCACTGATGAAAGTTTTACCAAAAGTATGCTATTCTTTCATCTACACTATTGGCATTGGTAGGTCTGTTTAGGGTCTTTGAAATTTAATGTGTTAAGAAGATTTCTGACCCTTTTAATAAATCTTTAATCAATTTCAGATAAATGAGGAAGAAAATGCCGTTGAGATGATTGATGAAACTGTAGCTAAAGAATCAGATAAGAATCTACCATTGTCTAGAGTTTCTCCAATCCTGTTTGATGAGCCGACTGACAAAGTGGGTGAAGGTACAACGGATGCTGAAATCGCCAAAGCATCAAATAAAAAGAAACCGATTTTCAAGAAAAGGAACTCCTTACATGGAGCTAAAGAAGCAATGGAAGACTCTAAAGGTGTTGATAATACCAGTAAACCAAAGACTGCTCTAAGGGATATCAAAATGGTGAAAAATGAACCGCTAGAAAGTAAAGAAAGTGAAAGTTTGAATAAATCACACGTGGACAACGAAACAAATGATTCTGATTTTGAAGATAAGAGAAAGTCTGCAAAGAAAAGACGATCACTTCGAGGAGGGATAGATAAAAGTATTGTGGATAAAGTAAAACTAGGAAGAAACGTTGATTCTGATAAAACTAACATCAATGTACAGGAGGCGAATTGTGATGGTATCAAAGCTGAAATGTCCGGTAAGTTTGTATGATTTTATTTATCCTCGCCACTGGATATTCCATATGGGCTAGGCCCCCATAAGAGTTTAGTCATTTTAGGTTTCGGGGGGGTATTGCAGATACAGGAGGTGTACTCATTCCAGACACACCACTGGTTCTTTCACATGCCAGGTGTATAGTTTAAAGTCTCGTCTGAAAAACTATCTGTAAATTTTAGTTGATAAGCTCAAGATTTGAACCCACAACCCCAAGGTCAGAAGTCTCGTGCTCTAACAACTTAGCTAAGTGGGCCGACCCAGGTAAATTTGCATGACAAGTAAGTTCAATGCTACATCATTTTGCCAGGGGTGTCAATTTTCAGGATTTGTCATGAATTCCAAATTTGTCATTCCTGAATGAGCAATGCCTTGTGACCAAAATAAAAGTTCTTTGATCACAATATCTCAAGAAATAGCAAAGTTAGTAAGGTAAATGTATGTCCTTCAATAAAATCTTAAGTTAAATATGGAAAGAATGTGACTGAATGCCTCTTGATCGGAAAAAATGACACCCCTGATTTGCAGATAGGTATTAGATTATATTAATCCAGTAATTGTCAGAAACCAATGTCACTTGAACAATGGATAATATTAGAGAACAATCTTGACCTGGTTACTTTAGTTATCCAGGTTTGAATAATGCGGGTAGGCAAGGTTATGATCTTAAGATATTGAATACAATCATGTCATTGACATGTGAAGAAATTGGGTTAGTTGCCTGCAGAATACCATGTTTTTACTGGTTGAAAATTAATTCCTCGAAAACTGGTTTGGGCACCTGACTGCTGTAATACCAGACCTGGTAATTTGCTATCATTCTCAAGTCTAAAAATCTCTGTTTCAAAGCCAGAAATTCAACTTTTTAACATAGACAAAGGAGGAAAATTCAAGATTCGAAAGCCAGAAATCAGACATAGGCCTGAGAATTACCAGGCCTGAATACTATTTGAATAACGGTAGCAAAAAAAAGTTTCAAAAGTTGTTAAACTATTGAAAACATATAAAAATGAAAGGAACCAACTAACAAAAACATGTTAACTAATTTCGTCTTTTAGGCACTGATGTAAATTCAGATGAAGAATTTTTAAATACAAGAAGACGAGGTGGTAGGAAGAGAAAAACTACAAGTAAATTTGCTGAATGGACAAAACGTAGCAAGAAAGGAGGAATTGTTTATAATGGAGAAGAGGAGGAGGATAAAGAAAACCTTGTATGTAATCTGTTTATGCGGAGGCATACTGTAAAATCATTAATTTTCGTGGGGGATTAAATTTCGTGGATTTCGTGGTTCACTTCAACCACGAACTTTAATCCCAACGAACATTGATTTTGACCCTTGTTTTGTTACCTGAAATGCAACATCCACGAATTTAAGTTCCAACGAAATTGTCTTTTTTCTCAAAACCATGAAATTTTGTCCCAACGAAATTAAATGATTTTACAGTATATCAATGTACCTTTTCGTCCGTTTTTTCGTCACAAAATGTTGAAACTCAAAAGTCCATTAATGCATTGCTTTCAAACTTGGCATTCTTCTTTACCGTCATAAACACAGTATATTAGCAAAGCCTTGTAACGCTATCCAACATTTCAAAAAAATTATTGCCACTGAATGCCTAGGCCATTTTTTATTGACAAGGCTTCCACTGGGACATGAGCGTTTGCTGAACACAGTCTTGTTTATGCTTCTTCCGATGTGATTAGAAACTGGCATGTTGATTGGCCTTTGTCTGTCCCAAATTGGTGTGTGGTAGGTCACTTGAAAATTAATTGTTCTACAGTCATCCAACTTCATAGAAATATGAATCAGCATGTATTTATGTGCACCTAAATATATCAATTTCGATTTTAACAAGTGTCCGAAGTATGAGTGGAGTTGTGGCTCTTAAAATGATGAAGTTCAGCTTTTGTCGCTCATATTCCAAGAGGTATTAAACTTTGTATTGTTGAATTATGGTCAAATGACCTGTGTCCATTGGGCGTGTTTTGAGTGCAGACTTTTGTAGAGTATTTTGCCGAAATATTGTATGCATCTTATAATTGGTCTAAAAGCTGCAGTTGATGTAACCTCTGACTCCTGCAGGTCAGTAGTTAAAATTGTCTGTATAATACTGTAAAATCATTTTGTTGTTTTGGTTAAAAAGACAATTTCGTTGGCACTTGAATTCGTGGTTTTTGCATTTTGCATTTTTAGTAACAAAACAAGGGTCAAAATCAATGTTCGTTGGGATTAAAGTTTGTGGTAGAAGTGAACCACGAAATCCACGAAATTTAATCCCCCACGAAAATTAATCACTTTACAGTATGCTACCATTCTTCTTTTGACTTACCATATTATATAGTAATCTGATTCATTGTTTATAATTGTGTTTTCAGGATAATCAGGAGATTTGTGTATCGTGTATAAAATGTGAGGCAGTGTGGTTTAAATCTGTGAAACCTGAGAAACAGACACAGGTCCCAGACTTCCTCCGTAAAAGTTTAAAGAAAAACTCAGAACTGTTACTGATAGAGACCAGTACTTCAGACACCGGCTTACTGTCACCATTGACATTATACTCTAGTGGTAAAAGTTAGTATCACCTTCTCTTGTTTATTAGTCCCCTACCTGTTTTCAACCTGAAGGGATTTTAAATTTTCTGTCTGTTCACCAGTCTGTGCATTTAGAAAATTTGGATGGTACCATAACTTAAACAATTTTCAAGCTAGGTTGATGAAACTCGGTATTTGGGTAGGGACCAATGAGGGGATTATGATGATCTAATTATTTTTTGAGCCGGACAAAAAAATGTGGTGACCATGGCAACGGAAACATTGACAACCTGATAAACAGATAGGGGACTTCTGTATTTCTTGCAATTCCTAATTACTTGTTGTTAAATGTGTTTAATCCTTGCTGATGATTATGTTTCACGGTAGGGGACTACAGGATTGCCATCTGCCCGTCCATTTGTCTGTCCCCTAAAACCTGGATACGGCCATATTTCATAACAGTTTAAACTAGGCTTATGAAACTTGGTATGTGGTTAGAGGTCATTAAGAATGAGTTTATGTATGTTTGAATATTTTGCTGGCTTAGAATGAGAAGGTCGTAAGTCCAAATACACTTTTTTTTTGAGAAAATAAGAAAAAACAGTCTGAAAATTGCTCATGGAAAAACAAGCTGTTTTAACTTATCTTCGGTCAACATGATAAGTTCACATTTCTTCAAAAAAGGCTCATATAAAGGGCCTTGTGATGCAGATTTCAAATTTTTATCAATCTTTTAAGGTTGTTAGTAGTTCTTGCGACCTTATCATTCTAAGCAAGCGATTGTATGTAGATTGACTGTGTGTTATTACAATAAAGCGTAATGGAATTCAAAACAAACTCTTAAATTATCCAACATTTTGACTTTTATTAGTCTTCTTCTGGGATACAAATTGTTATAGCTTGGCCACATTGACATGAGCCTGACCTATTGATTACCATAATTTAACAGTCAATATATTGTCTACGTTTACAACATCATGTATATGTTTTCATAATTGGGGAGTATCACGATGACGCTCGAGATGTAATACAAACACAAATCTTAAATGCTGATATTGCACGATTTGCTTGCAAAATTGATATATTCAAAGCAAGAACCTTGTTATATTTTCTTGAATAAAGGTCAGGCTCAGGTCAAAATAGCCAAGCTCTATGACATTATTATATTACAGGTATAGTGTTGAACTCTACCTATATCAATGGTTGTTGTATAGAGTATATACAATGCAAGACATGTAACACCGACAGTGTGGTTGGTGCTAGAGTACTGCTGGCAGACTCTACATCCTCATATAAACCTGGACAGGTGAGGGATGCTAAATAACATTCTCTACATACCGTAAAGATTTTTGGGGGATTAAATTTCGTGGTTTTCGTGGTTCACCTTCTACCAAGAAATTAATTCCCATCGAACAATAACTTTAACCCTTGTATTTATTACCTTAATTGCAGAATCCACAAATTAATGTCCCATCGAAATGGTCTTGTTTACCAAAACGACGAAATTTCATTCCATCAAAATTTAATGATTTACAGTATTGTAGTAAAGTTTTCACATTTAAACATCCCTGATATCTTGTTCTATTGTTAGCAATTTTAAACGCCCCTTTTATCTTGTATTTGACATGTTGTTTAGTAATCTTATGAACATATTTGCTGCTTTTTACCTTTTCTTCTAATTTGTTATACACCCCTCATATCTGGTAATCTATTGTGTATAATTTATTGAACTACCCTAAAATGGATTGCTTTGTTACTTCCCATTCTGTTGTTTTTATCACCAGATTTATTCTTATTTCAGTTCTGGATTTTATCTTCAGCTGTCAAGGTCTGATCTGTGATGTCATGTTTATGGAAGATGTCATGTTATTGGAAATTTAGAAAACAGTCAATTTGTATTGGTTTTATTAGTTGTATATGGATATGCTAAAGTTGTGCATGACTTTGTATTGGAGTTAAAATGTGTGCTATTTTTATACACTGCAAACATTGAAGGTATATTTGTTGTTCTTTTTTCTGAGAATTTGGAAAAATGTCAGGGAGGTTTTGGCACTATAAAATTGTTGTTTCTCAAGTTTAAATTTTGTCTATGGAGTTGCGCCCTTTTGTTGAATAGGCATGTCTTTGTCTAATTAGGAAAGAGTATTGGGGAAAAATGTTTGTCAGGGAAATATCAGAAACAATATTTATTGTCAAGAAGATCAGGGAAATTTTGTCAAAGATTTTGTACAGTGAATTAAGGTACTGAATTTCAATGGTCACTGATATTTGTTACACTTAAAAAAGAAGGAAAAGTGACACCACAGTTTTCACTCATAGTCTTTAGTGCTAAGTTGAGGGTTTTGGAATTTTGAGAAAATGGTTAATTCTCAGGTGAATAGAACTATGTGCTTGCCGAACTAAGTGACTCTGTATGGTGCTGTTAAATATTTCTGTGCAATACATATACAACACATAGTTATTAGCTGGCTTAGGAGTGGAAGGTTGTAAGTACAAAATAAATATTTTGAGAAAACAAAGAAGAAACCGTCTGAAAATTACTCTTTACTTATATAAATGGTAAAACAAAACTGTTTAAACATCAGTTTGGTCAAAACAACAAGTTACGATTTTCATGAAAAAAGGCTCATTAGCACCTTATGATGCAGATTTCAGATATGTATGAGTCTTATAAGGTCGTAAGTTGTAGTTACAACCTTCTCATTCTAAGCCAGCATATTGTTTTATTACATTTCCATGTTTTGTTCCCATTATGATTCTGTTTGTTATGGTACTCATTCATTATCTTAGTTGATTTGGTCATACAAGTTTTTTGTTGGCATGTTTTGCCTTGTGTATATGATAAAGATTGAACAGTTATTACTGCATGAATTCATTTGTTTCATAGTCTGGACATGCATGATTTGACATTTCTTTTAAATATCATAAATAAGGATATGTAAAAATAAGGAATTTATGTGACATTATTTTTGTACAGTGATTAATCTATGTTGGTTAAAGTGTTGGACAGATTTGACAACACTGTGTGATATAAATGTAATGACAGTAAAATATATACACATGTACACAAAATTTTGATATTGTTTGTTTGTTTTTAGATTGGATCATTGACTGGATTGGTCTACTGTTGCAAGATTGGTTACTTAACTAAACACATACGAATGTATGGTCAATTGTATACTAACATAACAAGCTTATCCAGTGGGAAACGCGATGTCCATTGTTGCACAGTTGCTCTGGATTGGTAAAATGTATAGTCAATTTGTTACTTCTGGAACAAAATTATGTTCTGTAAGAGAGTTAGTGGCTTTGAGGAGAGCCACTCTGGAGAGATTAATTCCTGTACATTATCGTCTGCACCTAAATGTCAGCAATGGCATACATTTCTCGCTACAATGAACAACTCAACAGATTTATTTTATTCAAATGAAAATTGCACGCATAAATCACAATGATACATCGCATATTGCATTTATGGTCTCACATCGAGAGGGATTGGATATGTTCTTCTTGATCCAAATCTGTAGATGCTGAAAACAGACACAACAACATTTTAATTAGCATCGCTATCTTATTAGTATTCCTAGCATCACAGTCATGAATGAAATAACGGGCTGTTAAATCCTACTGTTTATATGGAATTAAGCATTGTCTTGATACACATGGTGTCACTTCCCATTTTGATACAGTATACTAATTGTATTTTATTCACCATTTAGTTGTAAAAATACCTTAAACACAAGTCAAATTCCTCTTAAGCTGGATGGCTAAACTGTAATCATGCAGCCTCAAAATGTCAAATACGTTTCAGGATTGGGAAGAATCACTATACACATGTAAATGTATATATGCAAGATACATGGTAAAAACTTTGGTTTCAACAATCATTGGTCATGTGCTTGTACAAGTAAGGGAAACAACCTAGATATTAAATTTTCTTCATTTTATCCAAGGGAAATCAATATGTAAAACGGGATCTGAAGGTGTATCGTTTAACCTGAAAACTTATAGAAGAGAGTACTTAAAAAATATTGCACGCAAGGATTGAGTACAAAAGTTGAAAAGTCTACATCTAACTTATGAAAGGGTTTAGAAAAAATGCATATATTTTTATCTCTTAGTCAATTTCATTGACTTATGTGTGAATGTGACCTATGAACGAGTATTTACAATACGTACCCCATCAATATCAAACTGATAAAGTTGACACCAGCGAATATAAAGAAGACAAATCCACGATATACACTGATAGTTTGTATATATATCTCATTACTGCCTACAGAACTGGCAATATTCACGGCTGTTTCTAATGTAGCAATAGCTGCAAATATAGCACCTGAAAAACAATGAATGAATCTGTAAGGCATGTACATCGTGGACTCCAGCGTAGTGTGTTGAGATGATATAACTGCATGGAAATACCTAAAATGGAATTTAGGTCTTTGGCGCATGATAGTCAAACCAGCTCGACTTAGCACATAAAGCACTTGAGCTAAAAGTCAGAAATTTAAAACAATCTCCAAGAAGACAGCGCCTCGTCATTTGTACATATAATTCCAAAATTGAAAATGCGAAAATTAGTACACACATGGAACATTGCATTCTCGTTCAAACAGTGTTTTATGTGAAACAGTAGAAGCTTTAGTTACCACCGATTTTTTAGGATGGGAACATTGGAGAAGAAATAGTTTATTTACAAACGTATGTACGGCTTTGTCATTTATATTTCACCAACATAACCATTCATTATGAAACATCTGTCAATTTCAAAAATGGGAAGAACTTTTGGTACTGGGTGCATTAGTATAAAATGATAGACAATACATTTTGAAATTAATTAACAGAACTGGTAAAACAAAGAAACACCTCAAGAACTAACCTTGATGTTCGGATTTGGTTAGCTTAGACAACAACGATCTACATATAGGTACCGTCAATAATCCACACAAACCAACCACAGGTACTGTATAAAATAAAAATAAGACAACACTTTTAAATTCAATGACAAAACACGTACACATCAGATACGTTACTAGTTCTGGCTTCCAAAACTTTCAAAGTCGCTTTTTAAATAGATTTTTGCTTTTTATGCTGAAGACCTTAATTAAGCTAATTACGGTATGATGGCTATTACAACTATTTCCACCATTGACCCACTCTACAACCCACCCAGAGAACCATTAAAACAGATTTATTTGAATATCTGGAAAACACTTTGGTAGTCAAACCCACCATGTCAAATAATAATCAGATTTTTCAACAACAAAAAACATACGAACGATCACCGATGATATTTCATGATTGCAAGTCGTAAAGTGAACTTCAATGATTCAACGAATTCACGATTTAGTCTCGATGTTTGTTCAATAATTTGAAATGATTTCGTATTTATTGGATTCCGTATATTTGTAAACACACGAGAAACTTTTCAACAACATTCCAGTGTCATGTCAAAAATTCTTGTTTTGAAATCGTATAGAGCTATATCGGACGATAATTTTTAAAAAAAAATAATAAAAAATTATGCTTTCATATACATTAGATCATTGTTCGCTTCAGTTTTAACAGAAACTCTCTCTGTGATTTATTGGACATGTGAACTGTCCATTTTCATACGAAAGTGTTCTAGAACACCCTATGAAATTATAAGAATCGTCTATCTTTCGACGATTGAATCCAAGTACACAGAACCCATCCAAAGTTTTAATTTGCAATTAAGGTAGTCTAGTAGCATACTAAAAACGATGCAAGTAATTATTTTGACATTAAATGACTGTTAGCTCTATACACTTTAAAATATCATCGCTAGACATTCGTAAAAAGTACTAAAAGTAAAAAGTAAAAAGCCTACTCTAAGCACCTACCTATATATAGCATGATATCGGAGTCTGCCAGACCTTCTAGTACCGTTGCTGCGCACACAGAGATACAACCTAACATGGCCATAGCTTCATCACTCATAGCTTTCTGTAATATCTTGAATAAACCAAGACCTAACACCTGTCTTAGAAAACTACTTAATGCTCCAAAATACCCAATTTTCTCCGAGTTCCAACAAAACGGTTCATCCATTTGATAAATTGATTCAATATTTGAAATACCAAACTTGGAAAATAACGTCAGTGTAAATATTAAGGACACCGTATTGTACATCCACCGACGACCTTTGTTCTCTGATGAGAAATATAAGTTGGAAATTGACTTAAGTTTATCACATACTGACTCACTGTTTCGTTTCTCTTTTGGGAAAGTTTCGGGTATACAGCCAGCAATGAAGAGGCATATCACTACTAGTACCCCTGATGTCAGCATTGGGTAGAAATATCCAGTGTAATGTATAAAATATCCAGTAGCGAAACTGGCCACTGTTGCCGCAACGCCGTTTGTAAGTTCTACTAGTACAATGGCTAATGATCGACGTTTGCCTTTGGGTGGAGTAATGTCTGCTACGTATGAAAATGTCACTAGAAGCATGGAACCTATATACCCCGATAGGCCATCCACAGCAAATCCGATTAAGAAATAGAGCAAATTCAAGTTAAAATATATGCCTGCAGCACAGACGGCAAATCTAACAATGGCGCCTACACATGGCAAATAAAAGAGAAACTTTCGTCCGAATTTGTCCGACGACGAGCCGAATAAAATACTAGTAAATATTCCAGGTATTCCGGCGGCGAGAGAAAAGTACATCACCCAGTTTGATGTGACTGTCTGCACGTGAGTCTGGTGATTGTAGTCGGGGTCACTTTTATTTACATCACAAAACATACTTCCGTTAAAAGAGTCAACATCCGGGTACAAATCTGTTTTCACTCGATGGTACGTGTACTGTACTAGGGTAGTGAAGGCCATAGTGAATGCTGATATATACAGGAAACTGTACGGTAGTACAAGCCACATTCTCGGCGAGACGGACGTTATCTTTGGCTTCACGTAGATGGAATCAGAAATCGAGTACCCGACCAGTCTCCGTCCTGATGTGGTGTCGCTAGGGTGACGTGACATACGTCTTTGTTCAATAGATCTTGGAATAATGGTTGTATCACATTCATCATTGGAGAACACAGGTCTTTGGTTCGGTAATGTCTCGTACGGAGGGTAATTCCCGGGTCCATTGAAAGGATTTCTCCTCGGTTTGTGGGCGTGCACCGACCCCTTTCTGTCAACCGACATTTTCGAAATGCTGAAAAAGTGAAAATATATTCTAAAAAGTGTATACCCGGTACTTCAATGAAACAAAATCCTCTTGTTATTTAAATGGTTTATCTTTTGTTTCGAAATGATATTACGATAACCGCCCTCGACGATACAAATATAAATTAATGTAACATGTGATCAGTTTTCAGAGGAGGAACACATTCCGAAATGCATCTTCAAGGAAGAAAATATTTCATACTCGGGATTTTCGAGAAAGAACATGTTTCAAATCGTTTTTTCGAGGAATATTATAAAATGTACTATATATAATATGACTATCTCAATAATGAGATCCAATTGAAGAGCGTTATACAACCACTTTGTGAGTGTAACGGATCGTCTCTCACGTAATAATTTCCGCCCAAAAGAAAATGGACAAAACTTATCTTAAAAAAACAGCGTTTTTGAACAAGGAAGATAGACCAGTTTCGCAATGAAACATGTAGTTTCTTTTTGTGTTAAGTAAACAGTAATATGCAGCTGATTTCCCAAGTTGATAAGTCTTCATATACATGTACTCAGCTCTTTGTAATTGTGTTTGAATTACAGAATATTTGTTTAAAATATCAGCGAAACAGAATGCGCATAATTGTATGACTGACAGAACATATTTAAGTAAGTGTACTGCAACAAGTTATTTGAGTAACAAAGAATACCCTGTCTAAAAGCCTGTTTTACTTTAGGGGAAACATTTACTCAATTTGGTCAACATTGAAACAGATTGACAATTAAGACTGTACACCTTGTACTGTAGAGCTGGAACATGTATGTGTCATACACGTTCGCAAGTAGCACCTATTTAGTATTAGAATCTTCATCTTCCAAAGCGAAGTATTTTGATCACCACGAATAGGAATCATAAAATAGTGAAAGTTCTCATCAGTATCAAGTTACATTACTATCCCTGAGAAACTACCTCAGATTCCATAATCCCTGTACGTACGTAGTAAAAATTCCACTTACTAGCTTTCATATAACCGGTATATGAATTAAATGATTCATCTGTATTAATATTCATTAAACGATTGAGATTTTATTAAAATAGTTTTTGCACACCTAAAACAAAATCAAACGATGTATAAAAGGCTCAACACATCCTGAATCAATACGGACACTCAAGGCTGTCAGGGCAGCGAGAAAGTTCCAAATTGTTTAGACATTTTAGGCCAATGACCAACATACTATTGTACATTCAACAACATGATCCGTGTAGCGCTGTTGTTTTTCAAAAAAAAGCTTAAGAAAAAGGTAAAATATGACTATGAGAAATAGTGACGATCAGATATTTAACAAAAACAACTTACCTCACACGCGTAAACCTCACAAAAAGGTTTTAATTATCCCCGTGTTTTAACATGAGCAACATGATATTAAAGTGTCAAGTACATGTATATTTAGTACATATATAAAACAATGTGACAATAGTTCGAGTTTAGAGTATACGAGTACATATAAGTGGTTACATAGAACAGTAGCAGGTCACATGGTCGGTATGATATCAACATAACTACCTTGTATATATACATGTCGGACATTGATAATTTGACAGTTTGATACATGGTCGCGCTGTTGAAACTTATAATTTATACTATTACGAAATCAAGGGGGTGCATATTGGAGATGAAACATTTTGATTATACTGATCCACAGGTTATTGTTTCATTGAAAGAGTAAAAAAAATTTAAAAAAGACTGTAAATTAGTATTAACTTACGATTATATAAATTTCGAGAAAAACAATTTGTTGAACTCTTTTCAATGATACAATTATAGCTTGACCAGATTTAGTAGGCACTCATTAAACTTCGGAAGCGTGTATTATTTTCCATAAGCGTAGTCGGTACTTATCGGAAATGTGTGTTTATTTTTGCACCGAGTTTGTCCGAAATATGTACGGAATATGTCCGGAGTGCCTACTTAATCTGGTCAAGCTATACCTGTGCACTGCGCATATATTATTTATTATTATTATTATTATTATTATAGATACAATGTACAATTCTAGTATTGTAATAAATCGGTACGATCACAGACGCTTTAATTTAACAATGAATGGGTATGTCTATCAACATGGCTGTCTGGTATGTAAGGTTAGAAGTTGGTGATAGCCAGTAAACACACCTTTATGGTACTCTAGGTGTGTAATGTGTCATCATGATAAGATAATACTGTTGACAAAATGTTGATATCATATGATTGTTTCAGTAAAATGTTTGAATAGTTTACATACTACCTTATTTTGATAGGGTATCACATAATATAGTATAACCTCATATAGCAAGACCATCCTCGGGATTCTCAAAATATGTCGTGCTTCTTCCAGATTGGGGGTAGGTTTGGTGTATATGGGATGGTGGCTACTTCTTTGTGTCCGCAATAATTCAGTCTTTTCATGAATGTTTCCAGTGGCAAGAACATTTACGGAAGGTGATAGACATTGCTCCGTTCATGGTCTTACAGGCTTACTTTTATTGTTTAAGATTGAAGTTGCAATTGTCTCAAGTCTGTGGGTACATGTAGCTTCATTTCCGACAATGTCCATATGTGTAAGAATCCATTGAAGTATAGCTTGGCTAATTTGATACGAGCCTGACCTTTCGATTAGCATAATTTAACAGTCGATATATTGTCTACGTTTACAACACCGACTGCATGTTTTCATAATCGGGGAGTATCACGAAGACGATCGAGATGTACTAGAAACACAAAATTGAAATACTGATATTGCACGATTTGTTCGCGGAAATTGACATATTCAAAGCAAGAACCTTGTAATATATTCTTGCATAAAGGTCAGGTTCAATTCAAAATAGCCAAGCTATACTACACCGTTGTGTTTAGAAATGAGACTGGTGTGTGTCTGTAGTTGTCCGGTTGTGGTATCCAATTGTTCTGCTTAGAGCGCCATGTCTCGTTTCCCTTCGTCACTCAATCTTTAGAGTGAAGAGTGACTGCAGTAGTGGTAATGGTTTGAACCTTAGCTCTGTAATTGGAACATCTCTTGCCTACTGGGAGAGACAATGTTCAAGCATTTTGATCATCTCAGCGTGTTTGTATATTTACCGGAGATAAACGGAAATGACCGAGCTTCCACGATTCACAGTGAAGCTGTTACAAGTAGCCTCATTTCGAAATGCCTTTGCTGCAATCAATCAAGGGTTTCTAGGATTGTATCCAAGAGTGAAAGCTCTTATGTACCGTCCATGGATCCACTCGAAAAATGGTCTTTGATAATGTATTATTGTATGTATACATGTTGCAATGTACACTGAGCGGCAATGAAAACGCAACACTTTTTAAACTTGAATATTTCTGTAATCTGTCAACTTATAAACTTGAAATTTTGTAAACTCACTTCGATATATACGTGGGTATATCCAAAAGTATTGTCGCTGATGTTGTAAAATCGTCTATAATGACAGTAAAACCACGAAGATTTTCGCACCGTAACTTCAGTCTAATTTGAATATGATGACCAAATTTCACAACAATGCACAGAATAGTTTTTGAGATATGAATATTTGTATGAGACATACTTACGAACATCGCCGCAAGTCCGACGTCAACGACGCCACAATGACGTTACTTGTCGACACCTACTCTTTCAGCAGAAGTTCATCCCTGGTAATTTCTAACGACTCATATACCATACAGTCATTTCCACGACCTTAAACAATGTGCAACCCACCCGACACTTACTCTCTGTGAAGTCAAATTATTGTTTAGTATTCTCTAGATAGTTCCACAGCAAAAAATAAACTCCCCACATAATGATGGCAGTTTTGAACGTCGAATTGAATGGACGGCGTTTAAAATTACTCTTGATGTTCTTTTCGGAGCTACTACAAACCGTTCATATGACTCTCCATCGATAATGATTTGTTGATTCATGCCCCCTTAAAAGCTTATACTACAGGTACACGAGACTATGTTGCCACCGTGTGTAACTAAAGTTTCAGTAAGTTAGTTTCATAACTTTTAGGAAAAGTGCATTATTACGCGCAGTGTCTTTTTGTCACAAATATGCCGTGTTTTCGCTAAGTATTCATTGCGTTGAAAATATATTGCGAGTTTCAAAATAGAATGACGTCAATGAATTTTTAGCAGCAGGCACAACACATTGGTTGCATCACGTCACGAAAGTATCGTTTGCTTTCAAGAATTACTTTTTTATAAAAACGCATAAAAGAAAATCGTTATGATAATGAAAAAATATCGTAATTTTCGTGTGCGGCGATATGACGTCATAGGTATGATTCAAATGTACATATAATCCAATTATGAAAATGGAATAATGGAGCACGTTGATTATTAATCAGAATTGAATTGCTGAACATTTTGATATCATAATTATGCATATCGGCGTATAAACAAATAAACCACGGGAGGAGTGACATTACTTTTGGATATACCCTCGTATTATAGCATAAAAACGGTGTTTTCGCTCATACTTAAACGGGAAAAAAGGTACGTTATTGTAAAGATTCTCGCGCGCACGCGCTGTTGGTGTTCAGTTTTAAGTATGCTCATTTAAAGACCCAGCCGATGAATATAAATGATTTACAGCGTTATATGAATTGTAATTCACATTCTAATTGTAACTACTAATCAATTTTCTATAATAGTAAAATATTTAACGTAAACAAACACCAAGTGTCACTGTTTTCTTGGTATTTGCCGATACCGGAAGTCGACGCTCATAACAAAAACTTGTATGTGACGTAACGTTTGCTAAGCGACGTCGCGTTTGTTTTCCCGACGTCGCCAAAAATGTCCCGCACAAATGTCATAATCTTGAAAAACCTACTATTAAACTGTTTTTATGCTATGATAGCGTTTACGCAAGCTTTTTCGTGTTATTACATCTGCAGAGTCCCTCGGGAGTGTTGGTGCCCTCGCCCTGACGGGCTTGTGCACCAACCGTCCCTCGGGACTCTGCAGATGTAATAGCACAAAAAAGCATACGTTAACCCTACATTATCTACAGAATTTATCTTTTTCTGTGAAAATACTTTAAGAATCACTCGTCCATAGCGGAATAGCCTTAAACCGCATTTTCCCGCGTGGTGATAGGTGGCTAGAGGTTTGCTCGCATATTTTGCAAGCATTTTGAAGAATATGGATGGATAAGTCAGAACTTGAAAACAAAATAACTAGTAGAAAACATGGTGCATATGTCAAAGGCAGTCTCCGAAAGATCGGTCGTAATGCTCAATTGTGGGGTATCCGTACTAAAAACCAAAGTTTCGTTGATTTAAATCACCAAATTCATTATTTCATTTATTCAACACATGTTTGAATACTTATACACCTGTTAAGAAAGCTAAAAATGCATTGAAAATCATAGTTTGCAAGAAAAATGTTCAACGGTCACACGGACAACTCTTGGATAATTATCCTAACTGTTTTAGATTAATCACAAAACTTTTACCATAAATTGTATTACTGGATATTACTGAACTAGTCTACATGCTCAAGTTATGGTGTTCATTAATATTTAGACGTAAATTGTGTTTTGAAAATTGAGCACGCAATTCAAAAGCGCATTGTTTCTCCATTGAGTGCAATAATCAGTCTTAAAAGAATATCTATAGCGTTCATGCAATTTATTTCCAGTTAAAAATGGTGACATTTCAACCATACTTGGGACAAATATAATCAATTTTTATTAATCTAAAAACGAGCAGTTTCGAATATGCGTTTAGAGGCGCAAGATTCGAAGCAGTGTTATCAAGAAACTGACAAGTCAATTATTTAATCATTTTATTACTCCAAGATTATCTCCCTTAGACCATAGAAAATACACCAAGGCTAAAATAGACGATGTTGTTTTATTTTAGTGGTTATGCGCGAAATAGTGTATAGGCCCCTAAAAAGAACCTGAACTTCACATAGCCCTCCTGCAACAACGGAAAAGCATCCCTCTAGCATTCAATGAACGTTTCATAAGATTAATACGTTGTACATGCACACGATGGATCGCTCCTGGTGGTTGTTTCAAAAGATTAAAAAATGCAACTTTCTGTTTTATACTGACCCTAAAACAACTGGTAAAAAGCTATGTTGCTAAACAAATTTATCTTATTCGAAGTGATATTCACGTGTCACGTGCATATATCTATTCCATGACAAAATTTCGCAATGCTAACATATTTATCAATTGTGTAATGCTGTACTAAGTAAGTGTTGCGTTTTCACTGCCGCTCAGTGTGATAGTAAATATTCACAACCCTTTTGACGCATATATAGTTATTTCCTGCACATGTAATTTAGGCCTTTAGCCAGTATCAATGATTCTATTGGTTCTCTTCTTAAGTGTATCAGCTATGATCACCAATTTAATGTGTTTTTTTTGTCACGTAAAAATCCATAAGAATAGCAAGTAACACGAAATTCCTGGAGTTACTAATAGACCAAGCAAATCACAAGTAGCTATATTTTAATGACAGTTTACTTTGATCAGGAATGAGAAGGTTGCAAGTACTAAATACGACCTTATAAGACTCATATATGTTTGAAATCTACATTTATAGTGCGATTCTTGTGAGTCTATTTTCATGAAAATCTGAAGTTGTCATGTTGATAAAACTGAAGTCCGAAACGTTGATTTTTCAAAAAGTAAAGAGTAGTTTTCAGACATTTTTCTTTTCTCCAAATATTGATTTTGTCCTTTCAACCTTCTCATTCTAGGCCAGCGATATAGTAGGTTTGACAGGGAAGGTGGCAACTGACCGAACTGGAAAGACAAGTGAAACCCTTGGATCAATGTTGAAGCTAGCACGAAACAAGGCTGTGTTCAGTAAACATTTATGTCCCAGTGGAAGCCTTGTCCATAACAAACAGCTAAATTGTTCATGTAGTGTGTTTATAATGGTAAACAAGTATGCCGAGTTTGAAACCAATGCCTTGGTGGACTTAAAAATATTTGAGATTTAACATTTTATTACCAACGACGTAGCAGTAGGAGTAGATTCCGGTGCACAAAAACAACACAATACACACTGAGTTTCAACATATGTTTATTTACAGTTTCTAGCACTAAATGTACACATATATTAGTTATTACATGTATTCATATACCCCAGGAACAAAGTTAGGACACCAGTATTACAGTTGTGCTCTCTGAATTATCACACAGAATTCCTAGGTATACCAAATCAGAACATTGACCGTCCACTCTTAGTAATCTTAAAATTTTGAGGACTATAAGTTTTTTGTGGAAATATGATTTTTACATAAATAGCAGAAAGTTGTGATTGTTGCTATTCATTCGAAGAAGATTTTTGAACAAAAACTTCTGGAGTAAACAGAACACTAAGTTATTTAGGTCTTAGTTGAAAGGTACCGGTATATTTGCTTTGTTTTATTGTAATATCCTAACTGTATATCAGGAGTAAAGTTTAAACAGTCAGTTCTCTCATTATCCATCTAAATATATAACGATTGGTTTTAGTATTATTGCATAAAGGTAAATGTTGAACACGTCAAGGATATTAACATCAAACTTGATACAAACATGTACATCAGTACCTCAACAACTTTTTCTATGAAACACATGTTATGATGACGTAAGAAATTTAGAATAAGCAGGCTTAAATTATACAAACATCTTTCCACTAACACAAACTAATGAAAAACTTAATACTTTCCATGATTTGAAATTTGTTGAAAATGTTTGATAAACAAACATTTATATTTGATCAAACACTTAAACTCATCCTATTCCCCAGTAGTGTAGGTTTTGTCCCTCGACCCTACCCACATAACAAAACATGATTCAGACCAAGTGCAATCGTAACAGACATGATACCAAAACACCATTGTCAATAACAATATATGTGTCACCGTCAAATACCAGTACATTGCATATAATATTTGACACTGATATTTTGTGACATAATGTGACATAAACATGACACCAAGTGACATAGGCATCACATGACATCAACATCATAATTATGAAACATGACATCAACATCATATGACACTAAGTATCACATGACATCTAGTATCGCATGACACAAAGTACCACATGATGCAACTATGAGATGATGTTACCAATACCGAGTGACCCTACTATCAGGCGACACAATCAACATGCAAAGTACAATAGAATGTTCATATAAATAGATGCAGTAGTGTTTATGGTGTTTATGTCGTTCACTTGATCATGTTGTTGATATCGTTCAGCAATCGTTTACCATCTTCCACCCAATCTACAGCGGCAGCATTCACACATACTGTCTTCAAACGACTTTCATCCTACAAGTAAATAGTCATATAATCAAAATCAGATTGAAAATGGGCGTCAATTTTCTTGATTAATCCGGAATTTTGGATTTACATATTCTAAAAGAGCCATGATTGTTTACCAAAATAAAAGTTATTTGACGAAAATATCCGGAGAAATAGCAAATCATGGTCAATATGACCAGTTTTAAAGGCATTTCTTAATAAAATCTTAAGTTAAATTTTGAAATAATGTGGTTGAAGGCCTCTGGTGTGTCAAAAATGATTGCATTTTAAAGTTGGTTCCATTGACATGCATTAACCCTACAATTTAAGTTTTGACTGCCCAGCAGATAATCGAGATACTTACGTTGTATGTTTCCACTTTGGCTCGTAGTTTAAAGATGTAGGTTTTGAAGCTTGCGTCATTGAAGACCTGATCATACTGCCCTTCATTCTGGAACAATACCAATCAACCATGCAAATTGTTAAAAATCATTAATATTTGTGGGGGATTTAATTTCTTGGACGTCATGGTTTATCTCAACCTCGAATCCCCACGGTTATTAATAATTTCTATAGTATGTGCCTTAATGGATAATGTATCCTTGAAGTTACATCCCCACAAACTGGGTCTTTTTTTCCCACAAAAACCACGAAATTTTGCCCCGTAGAAATGAAATGATTTGACAGTATACAACACAATAGGAAGCTTATTCAGGCACAAAATAGCATTTCGCATATTCTTAACCAATACACAGCATGTCTTCTAATATCTACAAGAATGTCGTAAGCAAAGTGCAGGCCTGTTTTTATTCGGGTTTTAGAACGCACAAAATTCACCAAAGTCCTTCACAGCTTTCCTGGACTTTATCCTAACCAGTACTAGCTAACCCTTCCACATTGAACCAACAATGCATCCACATGTAGGGGAAAAATTGACATCGTCAAATGTTCATGGAAGGTTATGTCCTGCTGTGAGCTTTATAACACATTCAGGTCAGTACATAATTTTGGTAAATATAAAATAAGACTATTGCAGTAAACAATAGCCCACTTACCGTTTCCTTCATGTTACCAAGTTCATCAGCTTTAGCACCGAGTATTAATTCAGCCGAGTCCTGGAAACATGTCACCCATTGTTGTCCTGAGTGATCAGCTAGGTTCACCTGTAATAATCGTGTAACTTGTAAAGATCGTTTTATCAAAGATTATCAATACTACTAGATTTGATTAAAAAAGTCAATAATGATGTCCATCTTACATTTACTTAACATCCGTGGTGAAGAAGAACAAGCAATTAGGAATAGCAAGCAATACAGAAGTCCTCTACCTGGATCCGGATTTTCTTGGAGGTTAGACTGACTTGACGGCAAACCTATAGTCCCCTCCAGTTGAAAACCGGTAGGGCCTTACATTACATATTATTATGCAGCAATTATAAAGTCTGTTGCTTAATTATGACTACTCTGTGTAGGTTTTAACATGTATCAATTGACACTAGGTCCTTGTTTTCAGGCAACTTGTCAACATGTGGAGGATAATGAATTGACACACATAATTTAGGCAATAACATTTCTCTTCATTTTAAAGGGTATGGACTAGCAAATAAATTTACCTAGGAAAATTCAACATTCAATTGGTCAATAAAGGTCACATGCGACCCCGACAATCATTTATCAATTTATAAGGGTTAAATAAAGCCCAATCAATGCACCAGTAAATCTTGTAATACTTACTGAAAGAATCATTCTCCATTTATGGTTGGGATATTCTTGTGAGCATTTTTCACATCTGTACATACCATTACCCTGATCTATTACCTTCTTGTTACAGTCATCTTTAGGACATGCCTATAATATAGAGATAACATACTGGTCTGTAATATCATACAACAATTTTATGGCGCGGGCACATTTAGGACATGCTTTTAATAAATAGAGAACATACTGGTCTGTAATATCATACAACAAGAAATATCACTGAATTTGATGAATACCACCAGAAACTGCATGCCACAATTATTTAATCAGAAACTTACATCTATATTAAGATGATACAATGGGCAGTAACTCCCTTAAATTTTGTCTGACGATATGCAAATTTAAGAAAGCTATTCCAAGAAATGTTTTCTCTTAAAACATTTCCAGATGCTTATTGTTGGAAAGGTACCGTTTAATAATTTGCTAACTTTTGACCTGTGGAAAAACACTGAGGCATAATGCCCAATCCTGAAAACTAGTCGCAAGTTTGTTTCAAGTGCAATAAGCATGGTGACCTTATTTTTTACAGACACGAGTATTCTTCCCGATGCAGCCATTTTGGCTTTCCTTATTATAACAGAATTGTAGGACTCCCAGAATCCATCACAGACTGATGTATAAGAAAGTCTTACCATGTACATCGAGTTCTCTTTCCTCAAGAAAACAATAGTTCCCTTTGATGTGAAATAGTCGGGTTTTTCTCCATTACCAATATTTTCATTCTTTAACTGTGAGAATGTCATCCAGTTGGTACTACCACCTGTAATGTAACAGTTATACAACATTATGGATGTGGATCATGTGGATTTGTGCCAATCTGATCTGATCCCGTGATCATAAACATGTTCTCATTCTCATACAAAAATTCCATACTCAAAGTCAAAACTAGAAAATCAGCTTTTGAATAGAATTTTGCATCAAAACGAACACCAACTTGTAGCAAATGATCTAAGAAAATAAACCCCTCTACACTGTGTTTCCATCTAGTAATAAAGAAGTTACAGCAGTTTTTGTAACTAAAACATGCTCCAACTGGAGTACAAATTACAAGTTTGAGCATGGAGTACACTCTCCAATGGTTTAAATCACCGGGCCTGATCTAAAAGTCAGCAGCAGTTCTATACAGTTTCTGGGTTTCAAACATTGTTTATTATTAAAATTCTGAATATGCAAATTCAAATGACCTTAAGTTTCCCAATTCTTTGAATTTATTCATTTTTTTTCAATATATGCAGAAAAGATCATTCTTCCTAATACAGCAATTAGTCCAGATTATTTTGGAATTGTAAGACGCCCTGATAATAAATTGCCAACTACATACCAGCCCCGCCTCCTCCTTCAGATTTATATCCCTGGAATTCTTTATTGGATCCCTCTCTCTGCCACCAGCCTTTGAGTAGGTGTGCCTCACGGAAGTCAGGGTTAACTATCATCTGACTGCTGGAGAGTACGGAGAGTGATCTACCTCCCCAGTCTGATAATCTACATCCCTTACACGCTATCACCGGGTTATCTGTAGCAGTGAAACTCTCAGCCTGAAATACACAGTCTCAACAATATTCAGAGGATCTACCGACACATCATGCCCAATCCTGTTTCAAGTGCCAATATTCAGGGGTTCTACCAACACATCATGCCCAATCCTGTTTCAAGTGCCAATATTCAAGGGTTCTACAGACACATCATGTCCAATCCTGTTTTAAGGGTCAATATTCAGGGGTTCTACCAACACATCATGCCCAATCCTGTTTCAAGTGCCAATATTCAGGGGTTCTACCGACACATCATGCCCAATCCTGTTTCAAGTGCCAATATTCAAGGGTTCTACAGACACATCATGTCCAATCCTGTTTTAAGGGTCAATATTCAAGGGTTCTACAGACACATCATGTCCAATCCTGTTTCAAGTGCCAATATTCAAGGGTTCTACAGACACATCATGTCCAATCCTGTTTTAAGGGTCAATATTCAGGGGTTCTACCAACACATCATGCCCAATCCTGTTTCAAGTGCCAATATTCAGGGGTTCTACCGACACATCATGCCCAATCCTGTTTCAAGTGCCAATATTCAGGGGTTCTACCGACACATCATGCCCAATCCTGTTTCAAGTGCCAATATTCAAGGGTTCTACAGACACATCATGTCCAATCCTGTTTCAAGTACCAATATTCAGGGGTTCTACCGACACATCATGTCCAATCCTGTTTCAAGTGCCAATATTCAGGGGATCTACCGACACATCATGTCCAATCCTGTTTCAAGTGCCAATATTCAAGGGTTCTACAGACACATCATGTCCAATCCTGTTTCAAGTGCCAATATTCAAGGGTTCTACAGACACATCATGTCCAATCCTGTTTCAAGTGCCAATATTCAAGGGTTCTACCGACACATCATGTCCAATCCTGTTTCAAGTGCCAATATTCAAGGGTTCTACAGACACATCATGTCCAATCCTGTTTCAAGTGCCAATATTCAAGGGTTCTACCGACACATCATGTCCAATCCTGTTTCAAGTGCCAATATTCAAGGGTTCTACAGACACATCATGTCCAATCCTGTTTCAAGTGCCAATATTCAAGGGTTCTACCGACACATCATGTCCAATCCTGTTTTAAGTGCCAATATTCAAGGGTTCTACAGACACATCATGTCCAATCCTGTTTCAAGTGCCAATATTCAGGGGTTCTACCAACACATCATGCCCAATCCTGTTTCAAGTGCCAATATTCAAGGGTTCTACAGACACATCATGTCCAATCCTGTTTCAAGTGCCAATATTCAGGGGTTCTACCAACACATCATGTCCAATCCTGTTTTAAGTGCCAATATTCAAGGGTTCTACCGACACATCATGCCCAATCCTGTTTCAAGTGCCAATATTCAAGGGTTCTACCGACACATCATGTCCAATCCTGTTTTAAGGGTCAATATTCAAGGGTTCTACAGACACATCATGTCCAATCCTGTTTCAAGTGCCAATATTCAAGGGTTCTACTGACACATCATGCCCAATCCTGTTTTAAGTGCCAATATTCAAGGGTTCTACAGACACATAATGCCCAATCCTGTTTCAAGTGCCATAAAAACACATCTATACCAATTATATTTATTATTAATTGACTACACAATATTGGCCAAGTTTTCACTTTAAATATAAGTCCAGTATGAAGTTCACCTCGACATTATGCACACAAAACTCATGGACATAATATTCCACAGTGAAATTTGGTCTGTATTTACAGGGGTCTGTCCTACTGAGGAAAACTAGTCGCAAGCCTGCTTCGAAATCAATTAGCACAACATCCGACACCTTTAATATGGTACAAACATTTTTATATTGGTTCAGATAAATGGCTGTAGCTTTGTCAAGACTTTGAATTTTTTCATCAAATAAGCTTTAATAAATTTCTGTGCAGAACAGATCATTCTGCCAATCGGAATTTCCTGATTAATCCAGGATTGAAGGATCCCTGTATTTAAAACAATACATGTATATGTACATAACAAAGGTAAAGTATAATAATAAAGGACGTACATCAGATCCCCAGAGTGTAAGGTTGACGACCATACCGGACTGATCAACAAGTTGTACATCTCTCTTAGCAATCTCTTTCTTACTCTGTTTACCTACCACAGTAGATAACTCGGCCGCTCCCTTCACTACACCAAGTACATCTGTAAAGTATCAAGACATGTTTATAAAACATGCATGCCCCATATCAGCCCTATTGTTGAAAATGGTCAAGGCCTTTGACCTACTGACCTAAAAATCAATAGGGGTCATCTTCTGTTGCTGACCAACCTCCACGTAAAGTCTTGATGATCGTATGGAAAAGCATCCTTGAGTTATTGAACGGAAACCATTTGGTTTACTGACCAACATACAGTCACAGACAGATCAACAGAATAAGCAAAGCAATACTTCCCTCATCAATGGGGGGGAGGGATAAAAACCTTATCTTCATCAAACTGGACATGTGTGCCACAAAAAAATGCATGTCTTACTCAAAGGGCCATAACACTGGCAACAATCATCTGACCTAAAAACCTGCAATAACTTTTCATGTTATGTTTCATAATTCCTGCACTAACTGTTCATGTTCATGTTTCATTGAAACCCAACAAAGTGGTTTTACAAGGAGTAGAAATACAGACAAACTTTTATTTAAGCTTAGACTCTTTACTACAGATTAGACTGTGCGTTAGACATTTTGTCTCCCATGTACAGGATATAGATTTATTCATTAGTTGTACACTGTATTTACCAATAACTGAGTTAGCTTGTTTTGATTCTAGTGCATCGATCTTCACAAAATCAAAGTTCATAGTAGGTAGATCTGTTTCTTCCTCACATGGTTCAATCAGGGAGTCAGAGTTAAACGTCATCTCATAGTCGTTCTTTACAGATGTATATTGTTTGTTAGCCGTCTTCAATGTTGCTTTAGAGACATAGTATACCTACAATATAATAAACATGGTATTTAAAAACTAACATTGTGAAATGTTTCATAAACATGTAGGCAAAACTAGAGCTATCACAGGAGTGATGAATCATACCCCCGCAGCACCGCCTTGACACAGGAATATTATTTAAAATTATAGTCTAAACAACACATTTGATGGAAATCTGCTGCTATACAGATTGAAAAACACCATGATTGAAATTTCATGATAGCGATTTTGTTTTGTTGATAGACTGTAAATATTAGATACTTTGTATCACATGACCATAACAGTGGTATCGCGCATAGGTTTGCTAAGTGGAGATACTATCAGGCCAGTGTGAAAATTTGTATTTGATGTATTTTGACTTAAACGTGTTTAATGTATTGACTATATAACCTTTGACCTCTAAGTGTGACCTTGACCTTTGAGATAGGGACCTGGGTCTTGCGCATGACACACTGTCTTGATGTGGTGAACATTTGTACCAAGCAATTCTAAAATCCAGTAAGAAATGACAAAAGTTACAGAGCGGACACGATTTGCATGACTATATAACCTTTGACCTGTGTGACCTTGACCTTTGAGGTAGGGACCTGGGTCTTGCGCATGACACACCGTCTTGATGTGGTGAACGTTTGTACCAAGCAATTTTAAAATCCAGTAAGAAATGACAAAGTTACAGAGCGGACAGGATGCTAACGTAACGACAGACCGACAGACCAACATGGTGACTCCAGTATACCCCCTTCAAACTTTGTTTGCGGGGGTATAACTATTAAGTGTAAATATACCTACTTTTATTTAACCTTAAGATGCAAAACATAACTTTGAACCAAAACAATATTGAGACAGATTCATGTTCAAAAAGTAATTTACTTCTCAGTTACATTAGACGCCATTGATGCAATGGCAGGGCCTTTTTTCCTTCTTAAACAGAGGCCGATCTTCGGTGACTTCCCAATCGCAAAAAGCTTCTTTTTTTCCCAATTTTGGAAAAGAATTTCCCAAAAAACCAATGCGAAATTCCCAATGTATTGAAATTTCGTACGGAACGGCTCGTACGGAACGGTATGGCGTTTATCCATTGTTCAGTTAAAATGAAGAAAAAATACGTAACATTCGATTGGCATTACTAATCAATTAAACAAACGGCCGTCAATTCATTTTTTAAATTAATTACGAGTGCGACATCGCGGATGCAATATTGCATTTGTTATCTACGAGCGTGGAAGCGACTCAACGACGGCCGCCATTTTGTTATGCAGAATGGCTAAAGTCCGATACGGGAACGTACCGTTCGTATCCGGGCCGAAAATATGTTCGGAATTGAAATATCAAGGACAAAAATCGTTGCTCATAGCATCATACAATGGAAAGGTATATTATGTTTGAAAAAGAACTTTAAAGAAATGATGATAAATTAGTGAAACTGAAAGTTGCAGTTGTGGGCTATATTAAAATGGGGCTTTTGTTGTTAAGGAAAAGTTAGGACTTCTTAACTTTATAATGAAACATGAAAGCCCTGGATGATTTAACATGTATGTGGACTGCAGTTTCCCTTTTGATGTATCTTAAGTTCCTTTTTTTACCAATTTGGCCAAAAATCGCGCTTGAATTTCCCAAACTGACAGGCTAAGGCCTCTTCCCAATTTTTGGAAAAAAGGCCCTGAATGGGTCTATTAAGACATACATAGCGAATCAAGTGCCATAAGTTAACTGAGAAGTCACAGAGCGAGTTCCTAGAAACTGATGATTCTCATTAATTGCGAAACGTTACCAACCTACCTTATTGACCTCCAACATCTCGTAATATTTGTCGACGACGTCGGTGAATCCAGTGGCTCTGATCTCGCCACTTTCATCTATCAAGTTAACACTGAATAATCGACCCTCACCACGGGAATTACTCCAGGTACGGATATTACTCTTCTGTGTGACCCGAGCTCGAATACGCCACCTAATGACCATGAAAAAAAAAACCCACTCAAATTAGATTGTTGATTTTGTTCATTTTATAACATGCAATTTAACTTAATTATGACTACAGGCCTCGACAAATTTTTCAAAAGTCACTACCGGACGAGCGGTGCCAAAAAAACACTCGTCCAGCAGCAAAATCAACTCGCCCGTATTTTTCAGTCAAAGAAAAATCTGGAAATCTGTTTTTGAACGATGTGATTCTCGTCTCAAACTGTCAATAAAGTTGTGAAAATATAAATGTGTTCCGCATTTCCGCTCCTTTCTCCATCTGAAGCAGACAACTTTTGATCAGCTTGATTGGTTAATACACTGTGTCAATACGAACTTTATTCTTCACGTGATGACCACTATGTTGGCATTAAATTTTGTCCTTTATTACGCAAACCGATGGAAAGAGTTTGCTTGTTTGTCAATACATTCATGCATAATATTCATTTTGCGCACTGTAACGAACCGAAAACGTCGCTTTAACGCTAAAAATTATGTTTCGATCGATTAAACTAAGAACAGTGTCATTCATTAATCGAGCATAACTGGGGAATTCCTGTGACACAGCGCACTCATGTTTTGATTATTCCAACTTTCGTTTTTGACTGACAGATGAGAGATCTGTCGTTTGTATCAAATACCTGATGGGTTTTTATCGAATTATGTGCGATCAATTATTGAAACTTGATTGTTTTCTGCCAGAAATTGCACTCGTCCTGCAGGACGAGCGTTGCTGAATGTTGACTCGTCCGATGTGAATTTCTACTCGTAATTACGAGCGGACGAGTGGATTTGTCGAGCCCTGGACTATTATAGTGAAATATTTTTAAAGAAGCAACTAAGTAAGATATAACCAGTCTTCACTGTGAGTCTCTAATTCTCTACAAGGCTGTAATGTAAGGAATTCAGATGAAATTCAGTTCAAGTCAAATCTGTTACAATCGAGAAGCAAACACAGACCATTATTACCATAATTGGAACCCACTTTTGACCATAAGCTATTCATGGTGGGTAAAACAATAGAATACTTGAAGGATCATTACCTGTTCTGATATGGAGTTAGACTTGCGATACTGTGTATTCTGTTACTTCCAGGGGTGCCAGGTGTACGAGGTTTAATGTTGAATGCAGCTTTGTTTGATGGGGGACTCTTGGTTCCATTTGCCAATCCACCTTAAATGTAATCAAAACATTTTCATAACTATTATGCTCTTCAGCTACAGATCAGTTAGTCTACCTGGTTATGATGGGATTGTTTTATCATCAGTTGACAGAAGCGCGATCGAAATCAAAATTATTTAATGGTAATGCAGCATTTCTGAAATTTACGATTGAAGTCATCCTCGCTACGAGCCTACGATTGTGGAGTTACAGGACTGCCTCTGAAACTTATTAAAGAAGATTTTTCTCTGAAACGGGTCTCTTAACATTAGATCTATATTGAAATTAATTTCAAACAAGGATCCAAGTGTCCCTCTTCCTACTACATGGGTATGATTGGACCCTTGCAGATAATATTACTGTACAATCATTTCATTTTGTGGTTTTGGTAAAAAAAAATACCATTTTGATGGGATGTTATTTCGTGGATTTTGCATTTCAGGTAATAAATACTGGGTCAAAATTATTGTTTGAGGAGATTTGATTTCATGGTTGAAGGTGAACAACGAAATTTATCTGTATCATTACATGTACCTGGGGCAGGTTTGTTTACAGCTGGTTCTGGTGCGCTGTTGTTGCTTGATGCTGACTGTTGTCCTGGTTTGAATGCTTGTGGGTTACCGATCTTTCCTTCAACAGTAGCACCTTTAGCTATCACCTCAACCTCCAGTAAAATAATCACACGGCTGAAATATAATATTAACACATTCTCAACATCCCAGCGTTCTCAATAACAGCAGGCTAAATTGACTGCTAAAAAAGCATTTGTCAATTTTTTGGCTGGCTGAAAATGTGAAATTTATACACAGTTTTAAGAAAGTAGTTGCATTAAGGACCTTTTCAGGCCTGTTGGTGAACATTTCAGCTAGCTAGGTTAAAACTTATTGATAACCCTGATATCTTACTAGCTTTATACTTTAAATTGACTTATTTTGCTAGTGCATGATCATAGATGGGTCGAACATTTAGTCAACATTTTAAGTAATGCAATGGTCAGTCAGCTGCATCCACAACTTCCCATCCCCGGGGATGGGTAGGGATTTTACTTTAACTCGGTTGTCAAATCCCTGCCATTCCCCAACTAACTGACCAGTGCATAACCAGTCAGACTGAAACTGAAATAAATGCTCTTACCACGGAGTTAACCACTGAGAGGGCTATCTTTAAAACAGGTGAAATGTGCTGGTAAAATCGTAGTCAAGATTTTATACAAAACAATCGCTGTACAGGATTTAGTGAAACAAGTTATTCAAATTTTTTCAACAAATAACATTTATTTTGTGCAGAAAAGATGGTCCTTTTTAATATTCGGATTATTCCAAAATTGTCAGGAGCCCCAACAAAAAGTAAATGCTCACCTTCCACCTTGCAGTGTATTACAGATGTACTGGCCTACTTTAACCACACACATATTGTCCATCTCACCTGATTCCATCATTGGATTCAACTGTGTGGCCAACATAAAATCTAAAACATTGAAATACGTCTAACAAGTTTTTGTTATACAGCAGTCTCAATACTAGATTTGAAAATACTTGTCCGAATCAGGAAAATGAAATGAATTTTCCTTTAAACTTTCTATACACCATATTTCCTGACAAAGTTACAAGTTTGTCTAAATAAGAAAATTGGTAATTTATTTTTAAAACCAAATCACTGCAATATTTCCCGCCCTAGAGCACCAACTTCTTTTCAAGATGAAAACTATGTTTCCCAATGGATGATGTTCTAGAAAAGGTTGACTTGGGATGTGCATACAACAAGCAAGAATTTCTACAGACTGATCTGCAAATAGTTATAACGGTTACTCTTTAATTCAAAGTAAGTACAAATGAAGATTAAAAGTACTGAATTAGTGATTCATTTTGATGTGTGTCCTGCGTCTCTGACGCATAGATTTTTGTTGGGACGCAATGTTTAATTAATTGCGAGTTCGCCGGACGCAATAAAATTCTGAGGACGTAAGGGCGAAGTTTGAAAATAATTGGGTCCGCAAGAAGGAATAAATTTATGTCGACACCGTTTTGGGCCGTTGTGTTTATAACACACAATTTCATTGGTTGTTTTATGAAGATAAACCAATCGTCTAGCCCGTTTTAACCGAATAGTCTTACTTTTCGGATAATGAACAAAGTCTAATTTTACTTTTCGGACGTGTGCCCGAAGAAAATAACGTAATTTGATCGTAATTAAAGAATGTTAACATCATTTTTACACACGCTGGCGATGATTGTGAATTATATTTATTATATTAATAAAGGTCTTCTGATATTAACGATTAATTGGTCGAAAGCTCCGACCATTTGTTCACATTTTGATAAAGATCTGTTGATTTTAGCCAAGTTTGCAATTACTTCAGCATCAGCTTATCATATCCTGTCGTTTGTTAATGAGGATTTTCCGTAGGCCCTACACTTTCTAAATATAATTACCACCTGACTGTAGATAATATAGATCACCTCATGACACTAGAGTTTGGAGATTTTGTTGCACAAGGACATCTCATTCTATATGACAAGTAATTATCAATTACAGACACTTTCTAATTTTATTGACAAGAGCAGCAGAAACAGAAAGTTTTAAATCCACAGACACCTCAAAACATAATATTTAATACAGTGATTTACCTATATATCTTTATGGGACTCGTTAAATTTAGCTGGGACTCATTGTTTTGAAATATGTAAGTCCCATGTGCTCATTAAATCAATTTTCAAAATGAATCACTGCCCAATGGTGTGTATCAAATGTTCTCCTTACGTGAGTAACTGTGCTTGCCATCAGAAACAAGAAGTCTGTATCTATCTGAACCACTACCTGATGTGATGTGTTTAAAACTCTGAAAATATAACATACTTTTTGTGCAAATACTTAGTTTCAAAAATAACAAAGTCATGAATAAAATCTGAAAACCAGTTACCTTAACATGCTTTGATTGTATCGCTGCACTTACATTTAAACTGGTCACTGAGACTTACTATCACATTCAAATGTATAAATTTGTTGTAAACGCATTTAAATTTTGTCAATGCTTATAAACCCAGTTTTCAAGAGCCTTCTGTATGGTCCTGGACCCAGGATTCCCAAACTAAGACAATTTTACAGGGACATCTTTAAAGCGTAATCATCAGTCATTTATTTAACAAGTGATAAGCATTACTCAATCATTGCACCTTACGTGATGCCAATCCCAAGAAAACTCCTGCAGCAGTATTTAACCAAATTAACTGCAGGAGAAGACGCTGGGATGTATCTTGATATATCACATGACTTTTCTTGTATACAGGTTTAAACTTTAATAGTATAGCAAGTATGTATAATCTTATATGTAACATGTGCACTATAACAGGGTTCTCGGCAACGCGTAATTACGCGTATTTGGACGCATACTTTTGAAATCAGACGCATAAAATCGGCGATCTACGCGTTTTCGGGACGCAAGGTTTTTCCGACGCACGCGTTTGACCTTGGGTCATAAATTCGTCGTAAACACACGATTATACAATAAACAATCGCAGCGTCCCTTGTATCGAGTAATTGACAGGCGAGAGGCGGGGTTAAATACCCAAGATATGCATCGTGAACCAATCAGCGTTCGCGAGTCCTTAGATAATCATTGACGCGTCCCGCGAAAAATAAACTTCATCAGATTGATGCATATGTGTAAATCACAAACTGTAACGTAAACTCGTACGCGTTAATTGATTGGTGATAATTGATATATCCACTAAATTACTGACCGTGTCGTTTATTTGATTGCAGACAGATTTATATGACGATTTTAATTTTTGTTGTAACGTTACATCGGAAAAGCGATTCGTTAATCCAAACTTATTATTTACGATTAACGCGTGTGTAATACATTAAATCCAAACAATAATTTCGAATTCTACAAATGCCGAGTTTTAAAGAACATACCTATTAAATTCATATTCCGCGCTGATAATTCCTTGATAAAAATATCACAATCCCAACACAAGCAATATTTCCGACCCGATGTCATTTTGACCTAATTACGGAAGACGAATGTTTCAACTGTACTCAGTAAAGGTCGTCAGTTTCAATTATCAAACGCACGTGCGGCGACAATTTCTACATCAAGGTCGTTTGATGGAACCGACGCGGGTAACTTCAAAGGAGCGGTCTAGCGATTCGGTGAACTTTGATCGTGCGACATGTGAACTTAATGCTGTAAATTGTATTAGATATACGTGCGTTTTTTTTATAAATTTGAAAATATGACTGATGCAGCTTATTTTTTCTGGATTTACCAACTTTGCTGATTTAGTTCACTCGCGAACATTCATGATTCAACTCATGTCAATTGACGAGATGTTTAAAGCATTGAAAGATGCTGGTATGATTCGAGTTTTAACACAATTTATTATATTCAAACATAATAAATCGTTTTACGAGCTTTTGGCTGCAATTGACCGTGAATAGGATAAAGTACGATATGCAAGTTACAAATTTCGGACGCGTACATATTTTCGGATGAGATCGATTTTTTTTGTCCTTTCAATTTTCGATCGATCTTTTATCAATTATTAATACGTAGCAAGAATGTTATGAGTATGTAAATTGTAATTAAGCTCTTTTTCTGGGTATGAATGCTGATTCTACCATTCAGTAATAGGTTAAGGGTCAACCACAAAATAATTAAGCTGCTTAAAAATGTCACATATTGATATAAAAAATAAATATTTATTGGTAACAAACAACTGGAAAAATAGCTCCATAATTCACCAGAATGCAGGATTAAAGGCAATAGAAATCAAAATTTTCTTGGGGGAGATCCCCCAAACCCCCCTTGTAGGAGGGGGTCACCCCCTCCCTCCCCCTCCCCCACTCGTCGCTACGCGACTCGGATGGAGTACTCAGGACTCCTACTTTTTTGCAAGAAGGAGTCCTGGGACTCCAACTTTAAAATCCTACAGAGAACCCTGTATAAAGCTATACCTACATGGGTGTGTTTTTCCAATAAAACTGCATATTTTGCTCGTTGTCAATTGATATATTTATATCAAACTCATTCAGGAATTACTACTAAGCTCGCCAGAGGCTCGCTTAATTAAGTTAATAAAATTTCCAAAACTTGTTAAATATAAAATTATATCAATTGACAACTCGTGATAATAAGGCTACATGGATTCCCGAGTCCAAAAAGTATGTTCTAGTAGAGTAGTTCCCTATCGAAAAAAACCCTGCTAACACAATACATCACTTACCAAGATCTGAAATAATGGACTGTCACATGGATTACCACTGACGATTGCCTGAAACAGAAATATATTAAACTTTCTAAGTACACTTCAACTTGTAAGACTTCAGGTTCACAATACCACATCATGTGGCGGGTCCCAATTTTGTAGCCAAGGCCTTACCAACGAGCAATTTTTGGTAACGCATATCAATGGCATTAACAATTATTACTTTGCCTGCTACATACTGCTTTTTCGAAGCAAGCAGTTTCTAAGCGAAGCGCTACCGAGCGCTCGATACCTCTTATATGTTATATGCAACGGGAACCTGAATCATTTTGAGAGATCTGATAATCTCAAGTTGACAATAATCCACATCACTTTTGTCATGAATAAAGACATGTCATAAAATACACCACTAAAACATGAGCAACAAATTAACAAACACTAAGATGTATATAGAATCAACAGCAAAAACGAAATAACTGCGCAGAACGGTTCAGTAATCGCCCAAATGTCATTCAATTTCGCGACTATTTTCTTTAGTTTAGACTTGATTCATCTAGTTACAAAATCTATACCTTGTAATATAAGTACACATACACTTCTATACAAAAAGTAAACTACATACCTCAATGGCACCTTCTGAAAGGTCGTACGACATGCTTTCTTTGTTGAAACTCGTCAACACAAATGTTTACTTTCGCGGAAAAATGCAACTCCCGCGATATTTTCTAGGTCACAAAAGCGCATGCGCAGAAAATATTTACGAATATCTCAATTATTCACAACGGATTGAAGTTGGTCGTCTCATGGCGCTTTATTTGTTTCAATACTATATTTGGTACATAAAGCACCAGTTAACGTTGAGTTATAATTGTCAATTATATCAGGAAGCTATAGTCAAGTTATACTTGCTTCTACACCGTACTAGTGGATTGTTCCACTGCTTCACTGGATTTTTATCCTAACTCAGTAACTGGACTGTATATATATACGGTCCATGATTATATCAAAATCTTTAAAAAACAGAAGTACATGTATAAGTAATTGGGAACAGATACTGTCAGGCAGGACCTGTTCTATCATTGAACACAGGCCTAAGAAATTGTATCACAAACCATGCATGTATATCGGATAGATATCGGCAACATAGCGGCATATCGGCAACGGCACACGATATCTATCCGACGTCTATCCGATGTTGTCGAACAAGTTCATGTTATGAAGGATTAATAAATTGCGGGTTGTCAGTCAAGATAAGCAAACATAGATGTCTAACTCATTTGTCTCAGTGATATTTATTACCCAGCAAACATACCCATATCGGTCCGATATCGGCTACATGTCGGCATATCGCGGTCAGCATTCCTATATCTGACCGACATCGGACCGATATAGTGAGGTTTACAAATATTGTAATTTGTAAATGCTTCATTCCTAATCCCTCTTACTTTGGTCTGTATCCCAGCCAGTATGCCCATATCGGACTGACGTTGGCATCCTATCGGAATATTGGCAATGATTGCCGATGTCGGACCTATATCGGCCCGCTGTAGTATGTTACATATACCTATTATCTCCCTTTTATTTTATAAATGAATTAAATCGGGTTTATCACCTATTATTCCTTTCAAACTTTTAAAAAGTATCAATTAGCCAATGTTTAAAGTACCACACCGTCATTTGGCTGTTGTATAAAGAAATGAACGATGTACTAAATAAAATCTGCTAGCGGTTAATAAAAATGTGTATAAGAAATAGCTCAAACTAATTATTAGCAAACAACCTTCCTTTTCTGGAAACCTACGTGATCTGTAGTAGCTCAGCTCATACCGGAAGAAAGCTCTTTCACCTAGGGCTGAACTTTTTGTTGCAATCCTTCAATACTAGTAATTTTATATAAGTAAACATTTAATTTATTTAATAAACGTATTTTATATCCCCGGATAAATAATGCCAATATCGGTTTGATATCGGCTGTCGATAACGGCCCGATCAAGTGCCGATGGGCAAAACAATATCGGCCCAATATCCGTTACGATATCGGGCCGATGTGGACAGTATATCGGTCCGATATAAGGCCGATATCGGATTGCTGGCTGGGCACGAGTTGTCAAATGATATTAATTTATATTTAACGAGTTTTGGAAATTTTATAAAGCGAGCCTCTTGCGAACTTAATAGTATTTGCTGAACAAGTTTAATATAAATATATCAATTGACAACGAGTGATACATTTTTTTATATCATATGACACTAAAAAAGCAAAATACGCAATGATTTATTGGAAAAACGCAATACCTAATACTACACTTGGTACGACGAATCACTTTATACGTACTGGCTATAATGACCTGGATACATGGGAAGTCATGCGATATAGATACATGCACAAACTACAGCTTTGACTTGCCCAAAATTGCACCCATTCACTATGATAACAAATGCAGACTTGCTATAATAAGATGAAAACTATGCACACCGTGTCTGGGTATGCTAATATTGTAAGGGTAAATAACTGTGAACGATGATACTGTCAGGGAAGTAACTGTGTCTGTTCGTGATGATACTGTCAGGGGAAGTAACTGTGACTGTTCATGATGATACTGTCAGCCGGGGAAGTAGCTGTGTCTGTTCGTGATGATACTATCAGGGGAAGTAGCTGTGTCTGTTCGTGATGATACTATCAGGGAAAGTAACGCACATGTGTCTGTTTGTGATGATACTGTCAGGGAAAGTAACTGTGTCTGTTCGTGATGATACTGTCAGGGAAGTAACTGTGACTGTTCGTGATGATACAGTCAGGGAAGTAACTGTGTCTGTGTGTGATGATATTATCAGGGGAAGTAGCTGTGTCTGTTCATGATGATACTGTCAGGGGAAGTAACTGTGTCTGTTCTTGATGATACTGTCAGGGGAAGTAACTGTGTCTGTTCGTGATGATACTGTCAGGGGAAGTAACTGTGTCTGTTCATGATGATACTGTCAGGGGAAGTAACTGTGTCTGTTCATGATGATACTGTCAGGGGAAGTAACTGTGTCTGTTCTTGATGATACTGTCAGGGGAAGTAACTGTGTCTGTTCGTGATGATACTGTCAGGGGAAGTAACTGTGTCTGTTCATGATGATACTGTCAGGGGAAGTAACTGTGTCTGTTCGTGATGATATTATCAGGGGAAGTAACTGTGTCTGTTCATGATGATACTGTCAGGGGAAGTAACTGTGTCTGTTCTTGATGATACTGTCAGGGGAAGTAACTGTGTCTGTTCATGATGATACTGTCAGGGGAAGTAACTGTGTCTGTTCGTGATGATACTGTCAGGGAAGTAACTGTGTCTGTTCGTGATGATACTGTCAGGGGAAGTAACTGTGTCTGTTTGTGATGATATTATCAGGGGAAGTAGCTGTGTCTGTTCGTGATGATACTGTCAGGGGAAGTAACTGTGTCTGTTCGTGATGATACTGTCAGGGGAAGTAACTGTGTCTGTTCGTGATGATATTATCAGGGGAAGTAGCTGTGTCTGTTCGTGATGATACTGTCAGGGGAAGTAACTGTGTCTGTTCGTGATGATACTGTCAGGGGAAGTAACTGTGTCTGTTCATGATGATACTGTCAGGGGACTAACCTGCGTCTGTTCATGATGATACTATCAGGGGAAATAACTGTGTCTGTTCATGATGATACTGTCAGGGGACTAACCTGTGTCTGTTCATGATGATACTATCAGGGGAAATAACTGTGTCTGTTCGTGATGATACTATCAGGGAAGTAACTGTGTCTGTTCGTGATGATACTGTCAGGGAAGTAACTGTGTCTGTTCATGATGATACTGTCAGGGGAAGTAACTGTGTCTGTTCGTGATGATACTGTCAGGGAAGTAACTGTGTCTGTTCGTGATGATACTGTCAGGGGAAGTAACTGTGTCTGTTCGTGATGATACTGTCAGGGAAGTAACTGTGTCTGTTCGTGATGATACAGTCAGGGGAAGTAACTGTGTCTGTTCATGATGATACAGTCAGGGAAGTAACTGTAACTCTGTGATAATCAGGGGAAGTAACTGTGAGTTATAATACTGTCAGGGGAAGTAACTGTGACTGTGAATGATGATACTGTCAGGGGAAGTAACTGTGACTGTTCGTGATGATACTGTCAGGGGAAGTAACTGTGTCTGTTCGTGATGATACTGTCAGGGAAGTAACTGTTTCAGTTCCTGATGATACTGTCAGGGAAGTAACTGTGACTGTTCGTGATGATACTGTCAGGGAAGTAACTGTTTCAGTTCCTGATGATACTGTCAGGGGAAGTAACTGTGTCTGTTCATGATGATACTGTCAGGGAAGTAACTGTGTCTGTTCGTGATGATACTGTCAGGGAAGTAACTGTGTATGTTCGTAATGATACAGTCAGGGGAAGTAACTGTGTCTGTTCATGATGATACAGTCAGGGAAGTAACTGTGTCTGTTCATGATGATACTGTCAGGGGAAGTAACTGTGTCTGTTCGTGATGATACTGTCAGGGGAAGTAACTGTGTCTGTTCGTGATGATACTGTCAGGGAAGTAACTGTGTCTGTTCCTGATGATACTGTCAGGGAAGAAACTGTGTCTGTTCGTGATGATACTGTCAGGGGAAGTAACTGTGTCTGTTCGTGATGATACTGTCAGGGAAGTAACTGTGTCTGTTCCTGATGATACTGTCAGGGAAGTAACTGTGTCTGTTCCTGATGATACTGTCAGGGAAGAAACTGTGTCTGTTCGTGATGATACTGTCAGGGGAAGTAACTGTGTCTGTTCATGATGATACTGTCAGGGGAAGTATCTGTGTCTGTTCATGAAGATACTGTTAGGGGAAGTAACTGTGTCCGTTCATGATGATACTGTCAGGGGAAGTAACTGTGACTGTTCATGATGATACTGTCAGGGAAGTAACTGTGTCTGTTCATGATGATACTGTCAGGGAAGTAACTGTGTCTGTTCGTGATGATACTGTCAGGGGAAGTAACTGTGTCTGTTCATGATGATACTGTCAGGGAAAGTAACTGTGTCTGTTCCTGATGATACTGTCAGGGGAAGTAACTGTGTCTTTTTATGATGATACTGTCAGGGGAAGTAACTGTGTCTGTTCATGATGATACTGTCAGGGAAAGTAACTGTGTCTGTTCGTGATGATACTGTCAGGGAAGTAACTGTGTCTGTTCGTGATGATACTGTCAGGGAAGTAAATGTGTCTGTTCGTGATGATACTGTCAGGGAAAGTAACTGTGTCTGTTCGTGATGATACTGTCAGGGGAAGTAACTGTGTCTGTTCGTGATGATACTGTCAGGGGAAGTAACTGTGTCTGTTCGTGATGATACTGTCAGGGGAAGTAACTGTGTCTGTTCGTGATGATACTGTCAGGGGAAGTAACTGTGTCTGTTCGTGATGATACTGTCAGGGGAAGTAACTGTGTCTGTTCGTGATGATATTGTCAGGGGAAGTAACTGTGTCTGTTCATGATGATACTGTCAGGGGAAGTAACTGTGTCTGTTCTTGATGATACTGTCAGGGAAGTAACTGTGTCTGTTCATGATGATACTGTCTGGGAAGTAACTGTGTCTGTTCATGATGATACTGTCAGGTGAATTAACTGTGTCTGTTCGTGATGATACTGTCAGGGAAGTAACTGTGTCTGTTCGTGATGATACTGTCAGGGGAAGTAACTGTGTCTGTTCATAATGATACTGTCAGGGAAAGTAACTGTGTCTGTTCATGATGATACTGTCAGGGGAAGTAACTGTGTCTGTTCATGATGATACTGTCAGGGGAAGTAACTGTGTCTGTTCATGATGATACTGTCAGGGGAAGTAACTGTGTCTGTTCGTGATGATACAGTCAGGGGAAGTAACTGTGTCTGTTCATGATGATACTGTCAGGGAAGTATCTGTGTCTGTTCGTGATGATACAGTCAGGGGAAGTAACTGTGTCTGTTCATGATGATACTGTCAGGTGAAGTAACTGTGTCTGTTCATGATGATACTGTCAGGGAAGTAACTGTGTCTGTTCATGATGATACTGTCAGGGGAAGTAACTGTGTCTGTTCGTGATGATACTGTCAGGGGAAGTAACTGTGTCTGTTCGTGATGATACTGTCAGGGAAGTAACTGTGTCTGTTCGTGATGATACAGTCAGGGGAAGTAACTGTGTCTGTTCGTGATGATACAGTCAGGGGAAGTAACTGTGTCTGTTCGTGATGATACTGTCAGGGAAATTAACTGTGTCTGTTCGTGATGATACAGTCAGGGAAGTAACTGTGTCTGTTCATGATGATACTGTCAGGGAATGTAACTGTGTCTGTTCATGATGATACTGTCAGGGGAAGTAACTGTGTATGTTCGTGATGATACTGTCAGGGAAGTAACTGTGTCTGTTCATGATGATACAGTCAGGGGAAGTAACTGTGTCTGTTCGTGATGATACAGTCAGGGGAAGTAACTGTGTCTGTTCATGATGATACTGTCAGGGAATGTAACTGTGTCTGTTCATGATGATACTGTCAGGGGAAGTAACTGTGTATGTTCGTGATGATACTGTCAGGGAAGTAACTGTGTCTGTTCGTGATGAAACTGTCAGGGGAAGTAACTGTGTCTGTTCATGATGATACTGTCAGGGAAGAAACTGTGTCTGTTCGTGATGATAATGTCAGGGGAAGTAACTGTGACTGTAAGTGATGATACTGCCAGGGGAAGTAACTGTGACTGTAAGTGATGATACTGCCAGGGGAAGTAACTGTGACTGCAAGTGATGATACTGCCAGGGGAAGTAACTGTGTCTGTTCATGATGATACTGTCAGGGGAAGTAACTGTGACTGTAAGTGATGATACTGCCAGGGAAAGTAACTGTGACTGTTTGTGATGATACTGTCAAGGGATGTAACTTTGACTGTTCATGATGATGCTTTTAGGGGAAGTAACTGTGTCTGTTCATGATGATACTGTCAGGGGAAGTAACTGTGTCTGTTTATGATGGTACTGTCAGGGGAAGGAACTGTGTCTGTTCATGATGATACTGTCGGGGGAAGTAACTGTGACTGTAAGTGATGGTACTGTCAGGGGAAGGAACTGTGTCTGTTCATGATGATACTGTCAGGGGAAGTAACTGTGACTGTAAGTGATGGTACTGTCAGGGGAAGGAACTGTGTCTGTTCATGATGATACTGTCAGGGGAAGTAACTGTGACTGTTCGTGATGATAATGTCAGGGAAGTTACTGTGTCTGTTTGTGATGATACTGTCAGGGGAAGTAACTGTGACTTTGAGTGATGATACTTTCAGGGGAAGTAACTGTGTCTGTTGGTGATGATAATGTCAGGGGAAGTAACTGTGACTGTAAGTGATGATACTGCCAGGGGAAGTAACTGTGACTGTAAGTGATGATACTGCCAGGGGAAGTAACTGTGTCTGTTCATGATGATACTGTCAGGGGAAGTAACTGTGACTGTAAGTGATGATACTGCCAGGGGAAGTAACTGTGACTGTTTGTGATGATACTGTCAGGGGAAGTAACTGTGACTGTAAGTGATGGTACTGTCAGGGGAAGGAACTGTGTCTGTTTGTGATGATACTGTCAGGGAAGTAACTGTGACTGTTCGTGATAATACTGTCAGGGAAGTAACTGTGTCTGTTCATGATGATACAGTCAGGGGAAGTAACTGTGACTGTAAGTGATGATACTGTCAGGGGAAGTTACTGTGACTTTCAGTGATGATACTTTCAGGGGAAGTAACTGTGTCTGTTCGTAATGATAATGTCAGGGAAGGAACTGTGTCTGTTTGTGATGATACTGCCAGGGGAAGTAACTGTGTCTTTGAGTGATGATACTGTCAGGGGAAGTAACTATGACTGTTTGTGATGATACTGTCAGGGGAATTTACTGTGACTGTAAGAGATGATACTGCCAGGGGAAGTAACTGTGACTGTAAGTGATGATACTGTCAGGGGAAGTAACTGTGTCTGTTTGTGATGATACTGTCAGGGGAAGTAACTGTGACTGTTTGTGATGATACTGTCAGGGGAAGTAACTGTGACTGTTTGTGATGATACTGCCAGGGGAAGTAACTGTGACTGTTCGTGGTGATACTGTCAGGGGAAGTTACTGTGACTGTTTGTGATGATACTGTCAGGGGAAGTAACTGTGACTGTTTGTGATGATACTGTTAGGGGAAGTTACTGTGACTGTTCGTGGTGATATTGTCAGGGGAAGTAACTGTGTCTGTTCGTGATGATACTGTCAGGGGGTGTAACTGTGTCTGTTCGTGATATTACTATCAGGGGAAGTTACTATGACTGTTTGTGATGATACTGTCAGGGGAAGTAACTGTGTCTGTGTGTGGTGATGATACTGTCAGGGGGTGTAACTGTGTCTGTGTGTGGTGATGATACTGTCAGGGGGCGTAACTGTGTCTGTTTGTGATATTACTATCAGGGGAAGTTACTATGACTGTTTGTGATGATACTGTCAGGGGAAGTTACTGTGTCTGTGTGTGATGATACTGTCAGGGGAAGTTACTGTGACTGTTTGTGATGATACTGTCAGGGGAAGTTACTATGACTGTTTGTGATGATACTGTCAGGGAAGTTACTGTGACTGTTTGTGATGATACTGTCAGGGGAAGTTACTATGACTGTTTGTGATGATACTGTCAGGGGAAGTTACTATGACTGTTTGTGATGATACTGTCAGGGAAGTTACTATGACTGTTTGTGATGATATTGTCAGGGGAAGTTACTATGACTGTTTGTGATGATATTGTCAGGGGAAGTTACTATGACTGTTTGTGATGATATTGTCAGGGGAAGTTACTATGACTGTTTGTGATGATATTGTCAGGGAAGTTACTATGACTGTTTGTGATGATATTGTCAGGGAAGTTACTATGACTGTTTGTGATGATATTGTCAGGGAAGTTACTATGACTGTTTGTGATGATATTGTCAGGGAAGTTACTATGACTGTTTGTGATGATATTGTCAGGGAAGTTACTATGACTGTTTGTGATGATACTGTCAGGGGAAGTAACTGTGTCTGTTTGTGATGATATTGTCAGGGGACTTCCCTGTGTCTGTTCGTGATGATACACTCTGTTTTTGCAGGAAGTGACTGGATAATTATTGGTACCATTCTCATTTTGTCATTGGAAATGTTACGTAACCTCTAATTTTTTAGACTATGTGTTAACAAAAAACAAATTTTTCATGTGAGCAAATTCAGCAACCGATAGCTAGAGGTGGTTCTACTAAATTTGAATGTCATAACCAAATAACAGACAGAGGCAAACAACAGGATTGTAGTTAGCTTTCGTTGAACACAAGTCTTATCTAAGATTAGACTACCAAGGTTATGTTGACCTTAAGCAAAAAAATAACCAAACATAAGTAAATTATAATCAAATGGTTTTATTTTTCCCCAAATGAAATACATGAATATATTAATAACAAGATTATGGATTATGAAATCATTAACAAAAGTAATTAACAACAGCCAATTAGCAACATAGTTTTCATACATACAAAGTACATTTTAGCAATAGAAGTCAATTCTTGGTTGTCACATAGTGCAGTAAAATTCAATTGTTATAACTTATAAGTTACAGTATAGAAATAATAAGGACAATTAGGCATAAAATTATTTGTTCCTAGTTTTTAACATGCACAAAACTATAGGAAAGTCAGAAAATGTGAGTGATTTTATAAACATGGAATAGGAGCTAATAGATCTACGCTATGAAAAGTATAGAAAGAAAGTGTTTTGTTTCAAACACAGTAAAACATCTAGGATTATGACTGGATAACAAATAATTTTACGCCAAATAAAACTAAGTATACACGTGTGCACAGGCATATATATATAAGCTAACATTTAGGATTATGACTGGAAAACAAACAATTTTTACGCAAAATAAAACTAAGTATACACGTGTGCACAGGCATATACATATAAGCTAGTTACAAGAACAATTAAACAAGGGAAGAAATACTTGTCAAGTCTGATCTCAGAAAGTTTCACACAGCATACATTGTGTTACATGTACATGTATTTCCTCTTTGGGAATGCGTAAAAGTTGTGTTAGTTTACATGTAAGTTCAATATTTCAACATTTGGACAGATTCTTAACAGTATTCCTCGCGAGGAAGTAGCTATTAAACAAGTTATTTTACAGACAAAATCAAGCAAACAATCTCACATTAAAACAAACATTTACTACCCTAAAGGCCAAAACAAAATAATGTTGCAGTTCTGGTAAGCCTGACCTAGTAACTCCCCTTTTTTGACCAAACTCAGAAACATTTGATGAAATTTTAAATTTTGCTCAAAGTAACTGAGGAATCTTTATTTTTCTGTAGAAAAGATAAATATAACATGTTTTGTATGTTTTGTTAACATTCCTACCCAATTTTGGTCAATGTTACCAGACCCACATTATTAATTTGTACTGGCCTAATTTATGATTGGCACATGATAGCTCTCATTGGTTTGGTTTTCTGTTCCAATATTTTAATGTAGAATTGAAATATTGAGCAAAAACATGAAAATTCAGCAATGGCTGGTGATACAAAGAATATAAAGTTTACATCAAATGTAAAGATGGTTTGAAAAGCAAAATAGCACTTAATATAATACCCTCATCTATATTCAGGGCTCGGTGCAAAGCTATGGTAACTACATCAATTTTTAGAAGCATGTACCATAGTTTTGCACTAAGCTCTCGATATACTCTTGTAGACCACGGTAGATCAATGTCAGAATGACACAATACTAATAAATAAGCAGACAACTTAATTAAAGTACCGCCTCAATAATAAGACCACTTCAGTTTTAAGACCACCATTTTTTCAATTCCACTTGGTTCCTTATTGAAATTCAATGCTCAAGATTAATGAGATCAACTCATTATGAAAACCAGATTTCAATTGTTGCAGAGGTGGACTTATTGCTGAGGTTTTATTGTACAAAATGCACATTTTTCACGTAACGAAATCTTACACACAGATAACCAAATCATTGGATTTTTAACAATTTTAATAGAAGTACTACTGTACATAAATAATTTTCACATTTTCCCCATGATATAGTCACCTACATATACTTCAACATAAGCTGAAACAAACATTGCATAGAATTGCATGTACAATGTATACCTAAAACAATACTTGAATCATGTACTGTTATGCTAATTGGATATTTAAAAAAAATGTAAGACAAGGAAAATGTCTAAAGCTGTGTAAAGGAAGCATCTAATAAATTGTTAGGGTTCTTAGTTGATAAGATTTTGTTAATGTAAAGCAGAATGTGAAGCGATACATAATACAATACACAGGTAACAGTATTGTTGAAAAAGAAATTAAAAAAAAAAAATTGAAAAAAAAATGTTTCTCTCGAAATTTAGGTATTATATACAAGGTATATTTGCAAGGAAATTGAGAGCAAAATCGAAAGGGTGCAATTTGTTTTCATAGACTAAGGCATTTACGTGAGTTGATAATGTACAAAAAGGCTGTGTGGGGGGCAAATACAGCATAATGCCTTGCAAACATTTGAAATCATGCTTTACATTTACCTCAAAACGTTCAAATGCATCGTTTAAACTTTTATTTTAACTATCGATGGCATAATTCGAATTACGCTGCAAGGACGGCCGGTGTGGTTTTTAGAGTGTCTGACAACTAGAGATATTCCGAATGTATTTTTATAACCAATGAAAGTCGTTGTCACAAAATGGAAATCATTCGCAACTTTCGGACAAACATGGTGAAAATAAAAACATTTTGACTTAATAAAATGTGCAGACGATTTGTTTCGCGGCTAATACGGAAGCTCGCATATTTCACCACGGTAAATTTGTTCAAACTGTTGCGTCCTTCAATTCTACCGCATTATTATGCTTATTCATGACGATAAATACAAAATATGAAGGTTTTTATCCTCGAAATTTGTATTTTTGGTTTTATTGGGATGCACCTTTCGAACCGGCTGGACACAGGGATCTAAACTTTATTGCATAACTTTTTAATAAGTTGATCAATTTCGATGGAATTTTGCATGCGAGTAGTTTTAACAATGTTGCGTAAGAATATAATTAGTTATTGAATGTATCGAAAGCTAATTTTTGTTTTTTGATACTTTGAAAATCTGTGTTTTTAGGGCAAATATACCTTGTATATAATACCTAAATTTCGAGAAATTTTCAATTTTTTTTTTAAATTTCTTTTTCAACGATACTGTTACCTATGATACAATACAGCTATAATTCAATTATTAAAATGCAAATAACACTTAGGGGGGTTGGGGCAGTGGTATATAAATTAACTATTACTGGTAAGATTGGATAATAAATAAGCAACATGTCAAATTAATAATGATGAAAATCAAATTGATTTGATCGAGCAGAATCACAGTATGAGAAGAAATGAGGCACATGGAGTTACTCCCCTTGTTAGGCAAAATACCATTTGTATTATTCACAGGAAGTTACTCCCCTTGTTTAACCAAAGCAATACACCATTTGTATGATTAATATATAGATACTCCCCTTCGTTAAACAAAACACCATTTGTATAATTCAAATAATGTTACTCCCATTGTTAAGCAAAATACCATTACGATAAGCATGGAGTTACTCCCCTTTCTTAACAAAACACCAATTGTATGATTCACATTGAGTTACTCCCCTTATAAAACGAAACACCATTTGTAAGAATAACATGTAGTTACCGCCCTTGAACAAACAATGTACCATTTGTATGATTAATATGGAGCTACTCCACTTTCTAAACAAAACACCATCAATATTTGAACCATTCAAAAGTTTGCACATAAAACACAATGTTTAAAGAACAAAAATAGCACTTATCAGTTTCTATACTCAAAACACAGCTGCAATGGGCACTTGTTCAGATATATCAGCCTTAATATAATTGTATACATGTATATGTATTGGGCCTCACTATGTTAAACAAAAATGTGGCTAAAACAAATAAATACCTATGTTATCATCCTTTTAATTGCATCCTTCTTATATCATGTATCTGTACCCTCTAATTAAGTTTTTTCATAGTCCAAAATAACTCACTTACCAAATGGAGTAACTCTCCATAAGATATTTTTGGAATTGAACTCGAATCTGAAGAGGTGTTGCTTATATTTGAGAATATAAAATTAATTCACCCCCCCTTTTTTAATAGGAAAGCAATGGATGATAAGATAGTATTTAATGTTTCATTGCCATCTTTAGCACACTATAGAATTCATACAAAGTAGTTTGGATATACCCATTACCATATCACAGATCATAAATGAATACATTCTAATACATGGAATTTCTTATATTGCCCTAAAATACCATGCAGCATTAACATTATGACTGACTGCAAGGAGTGAAGGCAAGTGAATACCGTATGATTTTATCAACATGTAACACCAGCACTCCACCCTGTCTCTTAAATTTCATGATACCAGATGATTTCAAACACCATAATGCAATGAACATCCCACAATGCAACATACATCCCATAATGCAATAGACATCCCACAATGCAACATACATCCCATAATGCAATGAAGATATATAAAGGCACAGGGGTTTGATGATGGACTGGTCCTCCTCAATATAACGACAGTTGGCGTATGAAGAATGCTTATCAGTAACCGCTTCCTGATTAGTTAGCAAAGTTACCTAAAGGTTCACCAAACTTCACTTTCTGTCCAGGTTCAATATTAAACTGAAAGTTTTTTGGTGCTTCAAATAGAAGAACTATGGTAGATCCCAGATTAAACTCTCCTATCATTTCACCCTTGGATATTGGTATAGTTTCTTCAAACTCTCGGTCGTGATACACATGGTTCGGATGTGAAGCTCCAGTATTGGTCTCTAAATTCTGTAATAGAAAATTTTATTAATATAATAATTTAATATACATTTTGCTCAATATTTGTCACACTATACATAGACCATTTATATAAAACTTGTCAGGAAAGACCACCAATTTTATCTCCAATTAAGACCATTTTCAAAGGTATTGTGTTTAGTAACAGAGTAGAAAACCGACCTGTTGACAAAGCTAACTTTATATAACCCGTCAGACTATTTTCAAGAGACCACTTTTTGTTGTTCCCATGGGTGGTCTTCATCGACTGGATTGATTGAATTCCAATAGTCATGTATACCGGACATTATTGTAGAACATTTATAATGTGACTATGTTACTACTGGTCTATTCCCAAGTTATTCATTCATGTAAATTGTTAATATTGCGTGAAAACTAAATACTGATATCATAACTATCAGAGACATGGCCTGGCTTGTAGGCGGGTGTATATAGCAAGATTGATTATTTTTATGTTACACAAGAGTAACACAAGCTCTTATATATATGACGTCAGAGCATATATCAGAAATGATGTTATTTTATAGACACATTAATAAAATATGCGTTTTTTTCATGGTATATGTGCGTCTTTGACAAAAAATGCTTTGAATTCATAGGAGCATACATGTGTTAAGCTCCTTCAGGAAAATTTCCAGAACTTTATACAAGTTCGTATCTAGATACAAAAAAGTACTGAGGCAATTATTTTCAAGGTTTTTGTGCTTGGTGTTTTGCTTTTTTCTAAAAATGAAAACATATTCTAATTTTAGTCAATTCTCAAGTATTCACCAAGTCAACTGCCTCAAAATGCCTCTGTGCGGCTAAAGGCCTGATTATACAATTTGACAACTTGTGTGAAAGATCCTCTATATATACGTTATGCTCATAACATCAATAAAGATTCGGAGGGAACAATATACAACCATTGATGGCTGTCCTGTATAAACCAAAGTAAGGTCAACCACAGTTCAAGGTCAACCACAGTTCACGGTCAACCACAGTTCACGGTCAACCACAGTTGAAGGTCAACCACAGTTGAAGGTCAACCACAGTTCAAGGTCAACCACAGTTCAAGGATACCACTATGAACTCTAATGCACAATATGATCAATGGCGATAATAATATTTTTTCTTGATGTTCACAATAATTTTATTGAGCAATGATAATACGTCTGAGGTTTACTATCCAATCTATGTGTATAATTATTTTTAAATTTTAAGTTTTTTTTAAAAACATGTGCTGTGTGAAGGTGGGTATGGGAAAACTAACATGAGACCATACCTGCCAAGTACTCCTATTAAAGTGGAGTTATCCCTTTTTTTCTTTGTTAATTTCTGGTTTTCAAGTTCACCTTACTTTGAACAAAGGTGCATTAGATTGATTTTATGATCTTCTGTCCCATTATTTATAACCACTAGAAATGATACATTCCTAGTTTATGCATCTAAATCCCTTTAAAATCACATTTAAGTGCATCTTTTGACATGTTTTGCTTTATCACTCCTATTTTGAATTTAACTTACTTGGCAGGTATGCATAAGACCCTAATTGGTGGACCTAGATGGTTAAAAGAACCACAGGTGAGAGACCTAAGGTTCTTTTAGCTCTTTTGTTATTTTTTCATTCCCATGCCTCAGGACAAGATATAAAGAAAAAAAGGCCTGAAAAATGGAGTTGATTTACCTCATCAAAGTATATTTTGATGGATCCTACATTTGTGGCCCCTACAGCAGTATAAGAGAAATAACCATGTTCCCATGTGCCCGTATATACAGCTCGCTCATTCATGTTGAACAGACCCTGAACCCATCTTGCCACACCTGGATTCACACTCAGCAACTCACCTGTAATGGAAAAATACGATATATGTTTTATTACCCAGATAATTATCAACAGTTTACAACAGTACCGATATCTTGTTCAAACATGTATAAAATATCATTATATTCGAAAAGTTGAGCAAAAATTCATAATGTCCATTGAACCTGCATAATTACTAAATGCCTTGCTCGCTGAACCCATTCTAAATTATGACAATGAGAGATCTAATATTTAATAACACCAATCATGTCTTCACACAAAAGGAAGGATGCTTGAAGCTGCTCTAAAATTGTTGATTTGAACAGACACCAGTTTAGCTTGACTCGTAAGATGATCTTGTTCAAAAAGAAGTTTTTAATGAAACATGGAAATTTTCCATGTAATCCAGATATACATGTGAGCCAAGCATAATTTGGCACAAATGGATAAATGCTGTTTTGTGACAGTGGCCTTGACCCCACTGGTCTCATTTTCAATCAAAAGTGGTGTTTTTTTCACACAAGCTTCATTGTTTCTACTTATATATCATTTACCTTGAACCCACTGGGTCAATATTCTTTTATGTTGCTAAAAGTGGTAAAAATCATTAATGTTTAAAGTTTAACTAATTTACACTAAAGTTGATTTAGAAACAAGTTCTAACAACTTATAAATTAATCACTCTCAACACCTCATTCCTGATGGCATCCATTGCCATGGGGATATGAGAGAAGAGAACCCAGTGTCACCTTTATAATGTTGTTTGTCAAGCATGTGAGTTACTGGTACCAAATTTTATTTCGTCTTTGGTGTGACGTGGCAGATATCATGCTCGGAACGGAGACTGCCTCAATATCTGACAAAAAAATATTGTCAATAATACCATGCATTCATTGTTTAAATGTATTGATTGGAAAGAATTGACCCGAGTTATTTAAATATTTAAATAATCCATGACTTTCCTGCACCAATTGCTGAATGGAATTTTCCTGAGCTCTTTCAAAAATTAACTACCAGTATAACCAAAGAGTGTAACAATCTTGAAACTAAAGAGTTTTCACAAAGAACTAAATCTCCTTCAAATTCAGTCAGTTTCAGGTCAATTCTGTCTTTTCAATATATGTTCAACTTTTCTTAAAATGGCTGTAAACAAACTTAGAGACAAACAGCCACTTTTTAAAATATTGACCAATAAAAACATGTTTTAAAAAATATCGACCAATGAAAACATGTTTTGTAAAATATTGACCAATGAAAACATGTTTTGTAAAATAATGACCAATGAAAACATGTTTTGAAAAATATTGACCAAAGAAACATGTTTTGTAAAATATTGACCAATGAAAACATGATTTGTAAAATAATGACCAATGAAAACATGTTTTGAAATATATTTACCAATGAAAACATGTTTTGTAAAATATTGACCTATGAAAACATGATTTGTAAAATATTGACCAATGAAAACATGATTTGTAAAATAATGACCAATGAAAACATGTTTTGATAAAAATTGACCAATGAAAACATGATTTGTAAAATATTGACCTATGAAAACATGTTTTGCCAAAGATTGACTATTTCAAATGTTTTGAACACATGACATGCAGTCTCATTCGATAGGGCAATCATAAGTATCAAGGTGGTCATTTGACATAACCCTTGTTCATAGACAACATGATACGGTATTTCACAAACAACTGACAACTTACTCCCATATAAAAGACATGATGGCAGCCAATGTCACCTAAGAACATAACAAGTTTAAACCTGTATCAAACTGAATTGCTCAGGGGATAACGTATGACAAATGTACAAGGTCTTTATTCACCAACTTATTCACAAAACTCAGTCTTAGAATTTACATTGCCAAATGTTCTATTCCTCTCATGTTGTTATAAATGTACCAATTTTAACATAAATGGGTGCACATGTTCAGTGGGTATAATATACTTGTAAAAACAAACAATCTGATAAAATTCCACATGGTAAATCTAATTGTAAAGAAATGGCAGTCATCATAAATGACTTTTAAGTCTAAGTCTGATTTTCAGTCTTACAATGTTGGTGAATAAGGCTCCTGTAACAATTCAGAGAAACATCCAACAAGATGTGTATAAATATTTACCAGGAAAGTGTCGTCTGCTTGCAATCTTCCAGTCACATGGTGAATGGAATCGGTGATAATCTCCCGGAGCTAGGTAGATAATGCAGTGATATAGTTCATTGTTTGGTTTGATGTTCATCTTTTGTTGATACTTGCAATCCTTGACAGGTATCATACGATCCTCATCATCGGGCAGAGGACCGAGGAAACCTTGAATGGAATAGTTCACTCCCTTAACTTGTTCCACGATACCATTATCTACACTACCATAATGTAAGATTTTACCGTCTGCTGGGCTTGTCTGAAAACACACAAAACATATAGGTATGACAACATAGCCATGGTGATAACTGGTGTTGGAATTACATAAATGAGAAGACATTGTTTAGACTATGCATGAGTTCTAAGATGCAAGACAAATTGCATTTTGTCTCTTCATTTCCAGTTTTGTTCGACAAACTTTCGGACCACCTGGCACCAACCAGGAGACCAGTGCAGTTTACTGATTTCTAATGTCCTGTCAGTATTTTATTTGGTATCTTCAATAGTGTAGGGCAGGGCATAATTATGACATTAACTAGACCAGACACATAATACATGCTGCCATGACAACGGTGCATGCTAAAGCACCAATATGCCTAATGCGTATGTAGAACATGGTATATCAACACAAACACATGACCATTGGGCATGACATGACCACATGAAGAACTGTACCCAATAACATGCAATACCAACATCCCAAAAATGAATTTCAAATACTACAATTTCAAACAACTTGGCAGAGTCAATAAGCAGTTGATTAGAGTATGCACAGGGCATAAATAATGTGGTAATAATAACAACAACAGCAATAATAGTTTATCATTTTCAAGGTAAATTACAACCTTTTCACAACAATATGAACACTATAGGAAAATTTCCAGCCTGAGTTGAAAATTTTCCATTGATCACCTGCTTTTGACCCCGATACGCCATAAAGTTAGTCTCAAACAGTAAACATGACCTAAATAATCTTCAGCCCTTATCTGAATCTAGATTTGGTGTGCTGATATGGCAACATTATGGAAAAGTTAATTGATCAAACGCAATAATAATATTTTTTATGATTCTGTTATATTTTGAACCACTTTGGGTAATACAACACCTACATCCATGGGTCATAAAACACAAACACAGAGTCTAAGTCCCATTGCAGGGTTTGACTTCAAGGCTGATAGATAGATACACTCTCATACTAAATTAGGTGATTATAAAGATCAAAGATCAGATGTGTGGAAACAGCATTTTTCATCAAGAAGATAGGTGAGAAAGGTCACATAATTCACGATGGAACAGAACATGTCAAGTAGAGCATATAGTATATTGAAATATTAAAAAAGATTATAAAGGTATACAAATTGAACTCCTAGCACTAACTTTCTTGCTTCACAAGTTTGACATCTTGGGCATTTATCTAGCACAGAAGGAGGGGCATCATATATGTAATGCAAATGATAATTGAGCTACTTTGCTCTGCACCAGATTCACCAAAAATGCATACATAGGCGTGTTACCAGACTTCCATTCTACCCAGTCAAATTTATAAGGCCTTTATTTTGTGTATGTTGCATAATTGCTAATAATTTGTCCAAAGTAGCATGTATCATTGCCAATTCGCTGGCGTATAATGAGAAGGTCGTCCTTAAAATACTTATGCATACATGTATTTCAAACCTGCATTACAATAAAAACCAGAACTTGTCATGTTGACCAAAACTAAAGTCCAAAAGAGTTGGTTTTTCGATAAGTAAAGAGTACCGGTAGTTTTCTGACAGTTTTTTCTTGTTTTCTTAAATATAATTTGTACTTAAGACCTTCTCATTTTAAGCTACCCAATTATCATTGTGTCTTACAGAACAGACAGGCACACACCAGCAGTATCAGGGTAAAATCATATGACCAGCCAGTATAGAAACATCACCTAGCATGGCCGCTCATCATTGAACTTGAAGTGCACTTGCAATGAAACCCATTTAATATAGAGTACAATCTGACTAAACATGTGTATATGTATGTGCTAACTTATCTCGCCACACACTCGGACATGTGCGGAAGATAACACAATACTATATTTATATATATTTAACACTGTGCTCGTAGATCAAGCAGGCCATGTAGCATGTTCAATATCATGCACAAGGCAGACAATCCCAAAACAACATTGGTCAGCTACAGTCCAGAAAAAAATAATCCATACCCTTACAGTGCTTTGTCAGAAAGCAGTTCTACGGGACCAGATTTATAAGTCGGCTTACCACAGAACAATTCTAAAGGTCCAGAGAGTTATAAAGGACATATTACAGGAAATTTGGAGCCCAGAAAGAGCAACAATTAGGCAACATCCTACAATTTGAAGACAATTAGAGTCCAGATATGGCTATAAGGTCATGCATTTGCCATGGGGGATTTAGGTCCCAGAAAGAGCAACAATAAGGGGACATACCACAAAGCAATAAGGTTCTAAAAAAGGGCCATAAGGGTATCCACTTACTATGATGGGTTTAGGGCCAAGAAAGGGCAATAAGGGTATTCACTTACAACGGGGGATTGAGGGCCCCAGAAAGGGGCAATAATGGTATCCACTTACCACGGGGGATTTAGGGTCCACTATTCTGACATTAGGTTTCAGTTGTCGTCTAAAGAATTCACTCAGATTTTTGTAGCTTTTCAAATCACTATCTTCTGCTTCATGTAACTGTACATTGAACATCCATACATACAATCCCAGTAATGGTTCCCTCAAAGTCATGGGCAGCTCCCAACATGTCATCTTACCCCAAATACGCGACAACGACTTTAGTGGCATTTTGCGATATAACGTCACCTGAAAAATAAAAACAGCGATTCTGTGTTGACCATTGGTGCATTTTATTTCAATTCATTTTTGTACTGAGCAAATAATGAATACATACATGATCTAACATATGTATTAAATGGTCAGTTTTAATTTATTTACTTATCAAAACTTGCCCGTTAGAAATTATATCATAAAAAACAGACTTTGACATTCCCAATTTCCACCCATTCATAAGAGAAAAGGAATATACACAAAATGTTTACTATATTTAACGGATGAAAAATTTGGGAAATAAAAGATGTTGCTTGAGATATGTTTTTTTGGCCTGTGCTTCAAACAATGGTGAATACAGCCCTTTTATATATACACAAGACCAACCCTCTGTAGAGCAACAACTCCTCTGTAACAGTACATTCAAAATTGTCCTAACACGACCACTATAAACTTAACCTCTGTAGAGCAAAAACCTCTGTACAACTGTGAACATTTGCAACTCCCAAAGGGTGTTGATCTACAGAGGTTGTACTGTATAAGTTGACCAGATTTAGTAGGCACTTCGGACATATTCCGTGCATATTTCGGACAAAGTCATTGCAAAATAAACAAATATTTTCGATAAGTACCGAATACGCTTAAGGAAAATAATACACGCTTCCGAAGTTTAATGAGTGCTTACTAAATCTGGTCAAGCTATATAAGTTTTACTGTAAACTTTAATACTTAAAATGACAAACATCACATGATACGGCCATTTGTGGACTGAACCTATCATATTTGTGTTTGCTGTCTATAATAAAAGCAAACAATGAAATTCATGATGTAGGACATGCACCATTACATGCACCATTAAAACATTCACACTGGCTGAACAAAATCGAACATATCTCATGAAAATCGGTCAAAGAATACGATTCTTATGGTTGTTTTCAACTTTTTAGTCAAAAAGTCATGTGATATGTCCACCGTGTTTCATACAAAATAAAGATTTTGAGTGTTTTTGTGATGTCATACAAGTAATTTCACTTGTTCTTATTTGTTGTTTGTTTGTTATAGAAGTGTATGATAAATTATCTTCAGTTAATTGTTATACCACTCCTGACAACATTTATTCAACACTCTCAAACAAACCTCGGACCTCCCACTTAAAAATGACATGCTCTATCGAGCAAAGCCTTTATTGCCCAGCAAATTGAAATTAATATTGTTTTAAGTGATTAGTCATTTGGTTTATTCCCTGCCAGATCGACCAATAATCTCTGACTTCAAGGGATCTAAAGACAATTGTGCTATACAAGGGATCCATTAGTGCCAAACCCTGGCTGTTTCTGAATAGACCCATTGGTTCTTTAACATGTCCAGTGTACACTACAGTACCAATAAAGGTGAGACAACCTTTGGATTATCAACCAATTTCATCAGTGAGAAGCAGTCTTTTCTGAACCATCCATTGACCTGGTCAAGATTCAAACCAATGTCTTCAGGGTCCTTAGTCTACAACGTTATAAGTCTAAAACTCAGACTTAGGCTTTATATCGTCAAATGTTCTATTCTCTTTCATGTTGTTATAAATGTACCAATTTTGATATAAAACTGTCCGTGGGTAACAAAAAATAATCAGATAGAATTTGAACGGTTAAGTCTAATTGTAAAGAAATGGAAGTGATTATAAATGTTGCCAATTTTAAGTCTGAGTTTTAGTCTTATTATTAACCTTGGTGAATAAGGCCCCTGGATTGATTGTGAATTGTCTACAACATTAACTGTGCATCCTGCCACCCTTATCATCCAGCAAATGAGAACACTTCTCCTCACAAGCAGGACATGGCAATGATGAGCATAGCCTTTATTTGCTTTATTTTTTTACTGAAATATGGCGCAGACATATATGTGCCTCCATCTAGGTTTTAAACCACATTTCCAGATTAGACGGCAAGTGCACTTGCCACTGAACTTCGGAGGCATATAGCTAATATAATTGTAGAATATATGCCTCACTCAGTATTCAAACCTGTAAAGTTTGGATGACTAGCCAGTTCTTTAACCCAAGTGCACTGAACCAGGAGGACATATTCAATCAATGTAGTTATATGCCAACAGAAATGCATTCTGCATCATCATTAAATAATGTGCACCAGGTTGGGTTTATTACCCTATGTTTATTGATCTAGATGGTAAACAATGTTTATACGAATGTTGAAGGCTGTGTAACTAATGTGTATGACAACATCACATCTATCTGAAGTGTAAGCCCATTTGGCTTATAAGTTTTCAGCTGTTTAGCAGCTAAACCACCCTTTGACACTTTAACTTTCCCTGTTAATTGCGCTTACTAATGAAACTACATGCCTGTGGGTGTCAGGCAGCCAACATTGATCTGCTGTTCCCAGGAATAGACACTGCCCACACAGGTATCAATTTACACCTTGGTGGATTGAGCATGTGGGCTATTCTTGTTTTGAGAAATGAACCAGTGGTCCAGACGAGGATTGAACCTGGGACCTATCGACCCTGAAGCGCATGAGCCCTACCTCTTGGTCACAGCTCCTTATGAGACACTTATCGTCTGATCACAGTGGTCAGCTAAGCTCCGGTTTCATTTCCTTCAATGGATATGCATTACTAAAAAACTGGACAGGTGTGTGGCCATATTACAAGTTCAGAACAAACCCTAATAAGGATTTGAATCTCACCGTCCCACTTCCAACAATCGTTGACGTTTAAGGATCAACAGCAATATCAATCAATACATCTGAATGTGTGCTTCCTTAGCTCAGTGGTTATGGTAATTGCCACCTAGTCCGGTGACCTGGGTTCAAATCAAGGAGGAGGCTCTCATATGCCTGCCTGCCATATTTCAGCAGAAAGCTGACTGGCAAATAAAAGCTATGATAGGCATTTTATTGCAAAAAGGGTAACTTATTATTATTATGTTTGCTCTGCTGATGTGCCCTTCAATTCATGTGATCTGCCATTTTTACATAGTATACGAGTATTCGATACAGAGTGCACCATTTCTTGTGTTTTACATAATTATGTCATTTGTGATCTTAAATTGTGTGTCTGTAGTATGTATAACAATGTTCTTTAAATGCTGAGCATAGCCTTTATTCGCCAGTCAGCTTTCTGCTGAATATGGCAGGCATATGACCATTATATTGTGTTTCCACCTGGATTTGAACCCGGTTGCCAGATAAGGCTGCAAGCATGCTAACCACTGAGCGACAGAGGCCACTTAATACAGCTACTTGAAGATATTTGTGTTCTTCTATCCCCCAGTGAAAAGTACCGGTATGATTCAACAGTTTACTGTGTAAAATTAAGATCTCACATCTGATTTTGAGATTTCAACATACAATTTTAATATATTAGTGTACCATCTTGTATAACTTGTATACCAGTGAAACTTATGATTCTTAGTAATATTGTATACAATCCTCAACATACCACCCTGTAGTATATATTATATCCCGAGACTTGAGAATTGTTTTTACAAACTTGAACATCTCAACATGCAATTCTGTGGGTTTTTGTACGTTCTTATTTATCCTCGCCACCAGATGATCCATATGGGTGAGGCTCCCAGAAGAGTTTAGTCATTTTAGTTTTTTGGGGATTTATATAGTGCATGATACAGAAGATGCACCAGTCCAGAAGCATCCCTGGTTCTTTTATGTGCCTTTTGCACAGCATCACAAAGGGACCTAGGTTTTAAAATCTCATCCGATGGATTGTTAGTGAAGTTAGTGTCTGGTAAGTATGTCTGTTTTTCTGATCGGGTTGGAAGGCAGATCAAACCAACAACCTTTGAATCAGGAGTCGTTAGCTCCACTGTTAGACCATGTGTCCACCTATGTGAGATGTTTGAGTGTCTGTAGTATATATAGATTTCTTTTGACCTTATCATGACCAGTAATAACTTACCTTAACACAAAGATACCAGCCCCTTCTCCACATGTGGAGAAATTCAACATAGTTTTTAATTTTTTTGTGACATGGTTTGATTGACCTCATGCAATACCCTTTTCATCTATGGTGGCAGAGGTCCATGTGATGTTATGGTTATAAACAGTTAGTTCCTCTCTCTGGTAACCATATACATGTAGATCCATTCATGTCAATTCTGGAGTAGAATTCAATATTGATCTTACTTAGTTGGAGAATAAGGTAGCCAGTCATATCGCATGTTACTGACCAATAGTTTAATATGGTTTGATATGATTGGTTGTCCTTATCCTTAAGCCAAGTAAGATCAATATTAAATACCACCCCATCAAACTGCCAGCCAGTTTATATATAAGCACAGTCATTAGAGCACAAGACTTCTGATCTCGGGCTGTGTGTTTGAATCCCAGTCTGACCAACAAAAGTTTACTAATAGTCTTTCGGATGATATTTTATACCCTGGTCCCATGTATGGGTGATTATACACCAGGCATGTAAAAGAGCCAGTGGTATATATCTCCTGTATCTGTACTATCCCCCGAAACCTAAAATGACTAAACTCTTTTGGGCCACGCCCATATGGAATATTCCGAGGCGCGGTTAAATAAAAGCATGCAAACAAACCTTTCGCAGAGGTCACAAATACATGCACTCTGTATAGCATTTTAATGTTGTGAACATCTGTCTCAGGTTATTTCAAAATCAACCGATTGGCAGATTGGAGAATAAGGATAGCCAATCATATCGCCTGTTACTGACCTATAGTTTAATATGGTTTGATCTTATTGGTTGTTCTTACCTTACGTCAAGTAAGGTCAATATTGAATACTACCTACGGACAACAGACACAAGCCACAAACCATGTATGCCATCAATTGGGCTGAGTTGAAATTAAAGGCAGTGTGGAGAGTTCCAGCCAGTCTAAGGGAAAAATGCAAAACTACGGTAACTACATCAATTTATGTAGGCACATACCATAGTTTTGAACTGAGCCCTCAATGTATTGAACATTGTACAAGCTGTTTATATTTGAACATTGAAATCTTACTACCAGTACTACTATAAGAACTGTCCATGATGATATGTGTATCTTTTCAGTTTGTATGTTGTTTTTCCATTTGATGTATGTATAAACCTCACTTGGGGGTGATATGTGAACCCACAACCTTAATGGTCATGTGCCTAGCACAGAAGTGACCTTTCAAATAAACTTTAACAGCATCAAACGTCAATTACTTCCCTTGCTTGTTGCAGAAATAACAACTTCCTTAAATGTGTAAATTATCTCCCTTGAAGTTTTCTCATATTTCCTACAATGTTTTAATTACCTCCCTTGTATCTGGTACATTAACCCTTAAACTCCTCACAGTGCTACTTTATTGAGAGTGTTGCACCAAGAGAGATCACTATGTATGACTAGGAGTTAGGTAAATATTTTGACAGATTACCTCCCTTGGTGGCAGCAGGGTTTGGAATCATGGTTGACATTCTTCAGCCCTGAGTTCAACTTCAAGGTAGAATCACATGATGGAACTTTTGTTATGTTTCGTACCTTGAACGCAGGGGAAGTTGACAGTTTATCTCGAAACCAGTTCTGATAAGCATTAGTGCGGTCATTTAAATTATGCATTACCTGATCAATAGCTCAAAATATTCCCAATATGATTTCATGACACTCTTGGTGATAATTAAATAACTAGAATGTGAAGATATCAGATGGCGTATGTACCGTAGGTTTCCTGATGTGTAACAATATATTATTTAGTGTGCTACTTTCAAGATGCTGACTTTGACTTTCATGGTTCATCTCACCCAGTCCCCACAAACATTAGAGAGATGTTGGTATAAATCAAATATTTATCGTTTATACCAGCAGTGACATCACTTATAAAGGAACGGAAAATTTAGCTTTTAAGAACAATGAACAGACTTGCCAAGTACTGTAAAATCATTAATATATTCCTAGGGAATTTAATTTCGTGGATTTCACGGATAGTCTTAACCAGGAAATTAAATGACATTGTGGATAAGCTATCCTTGAAATTACGTCCCTGTGGTCATTTTCATTTAAACAATGAAAATTTGTCCCAATTGAAATTAAATGATTTTACAGTAGTGGAACATCTATACCCTGATATCAATCCTGTGAAGTGAAAACACTAAACAGGTCAGATACACATCATCATGGTGTACAAACAATATACTGGTAATGAGATTTTTTGTTCCATTTTAGAACAGTTAGTACAAACCATCATTCAACTACTGTAGCTGGTGACTCAACAACTGGCCATGTTCCTTCTCATGATTCTCCCTCTTCAACCTCCTGTGCCATGTACTGATAGGGTGTAATCACTCGCCCACAGGATAAGTATGTTTCCCACTGTGCCACACAAAATACAGTCTGTACAGTGTGACCGGATTAATGACCATTACTAGGATTCATTGACAGTGTCATCCAAGATTTGTTGACACTGTCATCTAAGATTATTTGTTGACAGTGTCATCTTAGATTTGTTGACAGTGTCATCCAAGATTCGTTGACAGTGTCATCCTATATTTGTTGACAGTGTCTTCCAAGTTGGGTCATATTTATAATTCTTGTTTTATGTATCACTTAATGTATTGTTGTTTATTCATGTTTTGTGTTGTTTTTTTCTGAGTAGCTCATGTAACTACATTTGTACGCTATACCCTAGCACCATGCTTTTTATGTTGAGCATATATAATTCTTGAGCTTCTGAAGCATTATTTGTTATCTGTACCATCAATTCTACTTGTTTGGGCTCAAGTAAGACAATATAACATTGAATAATTGCGGTTTTTCAGAGTTTCTCTTTTCAATAATTATTTTGCATAATTTATATATCTGTTTCGTCTAAGAGCACCTACATGACTGGAGTAACAGCCAGTTGTGTGATAGCGTTTTTTTGTCAGTATGTTTGACATTCTATCTGGGATTGTCCACCCGTATTTATAGAAATGTAAAGACATCAGACCAGAGTAAGAAACACAGAACACATAGAATCAACACCTGTGGTACCGTACTACATAATATATTTCAACATCTTGATCAGTTTGACTTATTCTTGCTATGATCAGATATTGATATTTTAGTTATTTTATTAACTAGTCAACAAATAAAATTGACAGCCTTTCCCTTACGAAAACTGTCAAATCCAGAAAACTTATCTTTGATATTGACTGACATAAAACTTTTTTATAAGAGACAGTAACTCTTCAACGAATATTGTAACACACAATTTTACAGTAATCTCCCTTTGTAACTAACATAAAACCCTGTAACAATAAATTCATTTCTCATACAAAACAAATAAATAAATAATACTAAATTATTAACATGAATACTAGTAGGTAAACAGTAAATATCAAATAACAAAGTTGATTGTTAACAAAAACAATGAGATCACAGAAATGTATAACATGTAATATAACAATAAATTTGAGATCATAATATAAACAGTAAAATCTCTCTATAAAACACTCACACATATAGCTTGGCTATTTTTACCTGAGCCAGACCTTTATGCAAGAATATATTACAAGGTTCTTGCTTTGAATACATCAATTTCCGCAAGCAAATTGAGCAATATCGGTATTTCAAATTTGTATTTGTGTTACATCTGGAGCGTCTTCGCGATACTACCGATTATGAAAACATACACTCAGTGTTGTAAACGTAGGTAATATATTGACTGTTAAATTATGCTAATCAAAAGGTCAGGCTCATGTCAAAATGACCAAGCTATACTAAACTCTGATTGTTGCTGTATTGCGCCTAGGATAACGGGAAAGGCAGGGAACAATGGTATAAGTCACATAGGTAGAACAATCAAGTGTGCACGATTTATCAGCGTAATTCAATTATACAATTCACCATGTGTGTCTATTTAAGCTTTAATCAATTTTGCAACAACCGATCCGGCCAATGTTTGTATTTATCACATTATTCATAGTCTGTCTAACATACCCTATGTTTATAAAGACAACTCCTCCATCTTCATTTTTCACATGCAATTATTTCCCTTTGCACCCTCAAACATAGGAGATAATCAAGCCCATATTAAAATCTAGCTAAATCTTAAAAAAGTTAATATGGTATGTGATTGATAAAATATATTATCTAGTTGGGTGGCCAGACTAACACTCAAGGGGTAGTACTAACACAGACCTAAAGGACCGATATTGCACAGTATGCAGAAATTTATGTATTTAATAAGAGCCTTGTAATAAAGGTCAGGGTCCTGACAAATATCCGAGCTATACTGCATATAAAAAGCCTTTTGCAAAGAAAGTGAACTCTTGTGCAAGAAATACTCTACAAAAAAACAAGATTTCTCTCCCTTAGTTAAGAAGTAATAAATCAATAACAGCTGTGACTAAATCACAAACCCTTTTCTTCAGAATGATACATGTATCATCAAATGTGGTTATAACAAATCTTGATGAAAGAAAAGTAATTATGAGCTAACAAAAGTGAGAAATATTGTTGCAAAATGTTGTCAAGTTACCAGAGTTATGTCAATAGATTATAAAATATAGGTAAAGTAAAAGTATAAGTCGCTGGCTTAGAACGAAAAGGTTGTGTAAGAACAAATTCGATGTTTTCAGAAAACAAGAAAACACTGTTGGAAAGTTACTCTTTATTAACGGTTAAACAAGCTGTTTCAACATGACAAGTTCTGATTTTCATAAAAATAGGCTCATATTAAGAAGGCTCTGCGATGCTTATTTTAAATATGTAAGTCTTATAAGGTCATAAGTAGTTACAGTTACAACCTTCTCATTCTAAGCCAGTGAAGTGTACAGTAGCGTATTGTCAACATTAAGTATATTAAATACATTATTCAGAATACGGGTAAGGATAGAATATCTAGATATCCATAGTTTCTAACACTGTACAAGAATATCACTCACTCACAATCATTCATTACACAAAATGAAACTAGACCTGTCGCCATTCGGCAAACTTTTAAACACCCTGTCAGCGAAGCGCCATAATTCTGGCAAAAATAGTTTCAGCACAAATTCAAGCCTTCATTACAACAAGATGTTAAAGTGGGTCATGTAGAAAAGTTGAAGAAAATCCTGCAAAAACAGTATAACAGACAGACAGAAAAAAAACAGACAGACGGTCAGATGGACAGACAGACAAGTTGAAAACAGTATACTCCCCTTACAGCTTCCGTTGTGTGTGCAGGGGGTATCATAATCAACAACTAACTGGTCAGTTTTCCTAAAGTTCCTCATCTACAAGTACTAACTTGCTCAACCACAAGCAACAGTCAATTTCTCCCCATTTAGAGTCTGTTCAGAGTTAATTGATAATGGTTGTAAACATTAGCTCGTCCATCTGGCAAACTTTGTTTATCTAGATTTAACTGGTTATACCTAAGTTAACGGTAGTCCCCCCGCTGTTTGTTCAAATTAGTATAACTTATTGAATCGACAGTAGAGGACATAACCAACATCAATGGAGAACATCAACCGGCCAGCTAGAGGTACGCTATAAAAACACTACAAGTACACTGTCATAATAACTCAAATACATTCACGTGTCCGCTGACAATTGACCAAAAGTACCTTTGTACTAATCATGTTATATATCATAATTGTACTTATAGCGTACGACAACTGACCAAAAGTATGACTGCACTATTAACCATGTTATATCAGTAATTGATATGTAATTAAGACATCAAACTGAGACATAAACTATGCTTTACGGACCAATCACATACTGAAGAGTACAAATGCTTAGGTAACCAGGGACGAAGCTGGGTCGTCGAAAGAGTGTGTATGCCCGTTTGTGAGGTTTGACCTATAAGGGAGGGCAGCCAAGGAGATGTAGGTTTCATTCCCATGGGGTTTTATCCCACTTGAAGTTTAAAGGTCACAGTTATCAGTTCAATGTATAGAATCATTGTAGTTTCAATATCAGGTTTTGAAATATGCATCGTTTTGTCAAGAGTTTAAAACTCATTATCGGGATATTGATGAGGCATTTGAATACAGCAAATGGATTTTGCCAAACCCTAATATTTTTTTCAAGTCATGTTTTGTTAAGTGGGCATACGATAATGAAATTGTTTAAAATCAGTATTTAATTTATATAAATTAACCACCAAATATATAACCTCATGGGATCAGCAATTATTTACCATTGGACCATGTCCTTTGATAATTAAAAACACTAAGAACAAAATAAATTTAAAGTAAAATAGAATGGCTAAAAGGTAAGTAAATTGTGTAACAAACAACATATACATACATATGGTTTGTTAAAATTATTTCTTTTACTCTATGCCGATGATATTGTTATCTTCTCTGACAGTAAAGAAGGACTACAGGAGGGTTTAGATATTTTATCCGATTATTGCGATAAATGGAAGTTAGTTGTAAACGTTAATAAAACTAAAATTATGATTTTTAAAAAGGGAAGAAATCGTTCACGGAATCATCAGCCTTTTACTTATAAGAATAACGTTGTTGAAATCGTTCACCAATTTACATACTTGGGTATTGTATTCACAACAAATGGATCTTTTGAAAAACTTTTTGAAACATTAAGTGGACAAGCATTAAAAGCTATCTATAAAATGAAAATGTATTTGCATAAGTTCAACAAATTGAAAATTAGTCATACGTTAGATATTTTTGAGAAACTCATAGTACCGATATTAAATTATGGTTCCGAAATTTGGGGGTTTAGTAATGCAGACAAATTAGAAATAATTCACTTACAGTTTTGTAAACAACTTCTTCGCGTAAAAAAACAAACCCAGAATAATTTTATATACGGTGAATTAGGGAGAATACCTTTAAAACAAAATAGATATGTTAACATCATTCGTTTCTGGCTTAAAATAACACGCGCGGAGGACAGAAAACTTACAAAACAAACTTATAATCTCATGTTAAATGATATTGAAAACAACGCAAATACTGTAAATTGGGCGTCAAAAGTTAAAAATATTTTACAAATTACTGGGTTTTATCATGTATGGCTTTTTCAAGGAGTAGAAAATAGTACCACTTTTATTAGTTTGTTTAAACTACGAATAAAAGATATCTTTACACAAAATTGGACTGCAGAAATTAACGAATCATCACGTGCAAGTACTTATTGTTTACTAGGAAAGTTTGGTTTTAAATCTTACTTAGATGTTATAGATATAAAGAAGTACAGAATAAGGTTTTCTCAACTTATAATGTCAAGTCACCGATTAGAAATTGAAAGTGGAAGATGGACTAAACCCAATAAAACACCAAGAAATGAACGAAAATGTAAAATTTGCAATTCATTAGAGGACGAGTTTCACTTCATATTAGAATGTCCACTCTACAATAGCTTACGTAAAATATACATTGACAAATATTTCTGGCAAAGACCAAATATACCAAAATTTATTGAACTTTTAACATCAGAAAATCATCGTACTATCAAGCAACTGTCAGTTTTTGTATTTAAAAGTTTTGAATTACGTGACTGTACTGTATTTGTGTAACCATATATGTGCTTTTCTCTGTTATACTGTAATATTGTTTTGTTATTACTGTGTAATATTTTGCTGGATGATCATTTACTGCCATTACCGTCATAATCTATTTGAATATGCTTTAAGTCACATTTACTGTATATACTGCATTCTATCATTTATATTTGTACATACTTGTAAACTGTTGGGCTTCAAGCCTTATGTTTGAAATAAATTATCTTATCTTATCTATCTTATCATATCGATAAATTCCAAGCAGAAAAAATATTGCACCAAAGTCCATATTTATTAATTTTCATAATTAAAGAAATAACCAATACTATATGACTAGTGTGAAAAAATGTTTAATATAACTATTTGGATATCAAGTAATGTACGAATACAGAAAAGTATCACATAATCATCATATCATAAATGTACAAGTTTATCGGTCACTGAATTTTAAAATATTGTACATGTTAAGTTGAGCTGATAAAATGATGTACCAGTAGTTCAAATTAATAAACTAATCAATTTACATTTAATTAATAATATTAAGTGACTAACTTTGACCAGATTAAATCATTAAAGCTTGAAACAGGGTTAAGCACTGTTTTCATTGTGTGAATGAAAAAATTAGTTCAATTCATAAAAATATAACACAAATGAAGAATACAAATTTATGCTTTGTACTATAAACATAATTATTTGTAAATTCATTAACATACACTTTTAGTTACTCTAAGTCCTTCAATTAACTAAAATGTCCATCATTTAAATGTACCTTTACAAACATAGCTGATACTGTTATTGTGTTAATGTTAATGATGTTGTTGTTGTTATTTATATTGTCATTGTCTTGTTATTGGTTTTGTTATCTTATCGAATTGATATTATGATGATGATGTTGTTGTTATTTAAATTGTCATTGTGTTGTTTTTGGTTTCACTATCTTGCTGTAATTGATCTTATGATGAGGGTGCTGGTGTTATTGATATTTTCATTGTGTTGTTATTGGTTTTATTATCTTGCTGTAATTGATGTTATGATGATGATGATGATGATGATGATGTTGTTGTTATTTATATTGTCATTGTCTTGTTATTGGTTTTGTTATCTTGCTGTAATTGATCTTATGATGAGGGTGTTGGTGTTATTAATGTTATGTGGCCAGTGTTGTTGTCAAATTGTTGTTGATGTTATGTTGACAATGAATATGTTGTTATTGATTGATGATGTTATTTTGCTGCTTTGTTGCCGGTGTTGATGTCATGTCATGTTACGTTGTTGCTGTTGTTGCTGCTTTAATGATGTTGTTTATAATAATGATGATAATTCATTATGGTGATGATCTAGCTGTTCAGTATTAACGAGGTGGATATCAGTTAATTAGTTGATGACTAATTATAATTATTATGTTGTATGTAGTTATTTAAACCTTTTGGTCAAGGATAGCCCATGAAAGGGCAAGCACTTATTTCCAATTGGTTGAAGGGACAGCTAGTGGAAGAGACAGTGGTGTGATACATGGTATCTGGGCGCAATGCTCTAGCTCTTTCCGAAGAGACACCTTAGTTCTTTAATGTGCCCGTTGTATAGCACCCATACACGCGAGACTACTCTGGGTTGCTAACCAGTTCATCTCTAGTTGGGTGGGAAACTTGGAAGAAAAGTGTTTCAGAAATAATCAAGTGCCCTGGCCAAGGCTCAAACCTGGAACCTCTCGATCAGCAGTCAAGCAGGCTATCCGCTCGACCACTGTACCACCCTGTTGTTTCTGATGCCATTGTAATATTGCAGATGTTATAGAGAGTAAAAGTAGAACTTTGCTTTTGTTTTAGATTACAACAATAAGAATTGGTGCTGCTTGTAAAACAACATGCAGGTAACAGCTGTATACATATTACATAGTTTATACCAATATAATTGTTACATGATACAATATTACATCATTCAACAATGGGGGCGTAGGAGCAGCTTTAACAAGCTATTTCAACCTTATGCATGGATTCAAATTGCGTATAATACATTGAACAGTAAAGTTTATTTGTTTACTTGGCAATAGAGAAATATGTTTATGCCAATATAAAATACCTATAAACCCCCAGTAAAATTAAAACCTTTAGTAAATATTAATTTTCATTGTAATTCAAAAGCAAATTTCATAATTTTATATTAACAAACATAATATCATTTGTATCAGAGTGATTGATAGATTTACATTCCATAAGCATGTGTTGCCTGTGACCCTTAATGACCCCTTTGGTCCATAAAATGTCAAAAACCTGTATTTTGACCCTAGGGATCTCTACAGTTAGAAACTATAAAATTATTTAGAAGACCCTGGAGTCTTCCATAAACCAAGCGAAGCCTTGATCAGTCATGAGGTAACTACACATTTAGATATAACTGGAAAATCATAAAATATCCTGGTTTTCTTTGAACTTATTCTAAATAATTTAACAAAGTTAATGCTCATCATGCTTGATGACACACATCGATTCATTTTTGTACATTAATAAATGCATTAACAGAATTCTCAAAGCCTGGTTTTACTGCTCTCTAGTTCAACCAGCATATTTTTACTTCCAAACTTGACTAAGCACTGGAGTATGAGCCTTTTGAGGATGGGTTAACTCAGGCATAATACTGTAAAGATACATCATGATAAATTCTTTAACAGTCCCTATGGAACATCCGATGGAAAAGTTCTCAGATATTAGATACTGATCAATCCAACCTTTACATATGAATACATTACATAGTTCTTAGGTACTAAACACTGTATATGACACTTTCCCAGAGAAAAAGTGTCAGTCATCTAATCAACTTATTGATTCACATTTTATGTTTTTGAAGTATTAGTATCGCAAAGAGTAAAAATGTTCCACATAAGGGCCTTACATTTTACTTAAAATATTATTTTAGTCAAAATACAGAAATAAAGTATGACCTTTAAGTAAGTCCAAGGTATAACATAGCAGAAGTAATGTTTTAAAGCACAAGGTAAATTAACAAATTACGAAAATACATGTTAAAAAATTGTCCTTCTTTCCTATGATTTCATCTTTTCCTATGGTTTCGGCCACCCCCCATATTTTGAAAATTATAGCACAAAAAGTGGAAAATATATGGTTATATGATATAAAAAAGATTAACCTTAGGCTGACTGAAAAATATCCACAGAACGTTCAAGTTCATAGTTCCTATCCGTTATCATCAAAAATATGAGAACTATGGAATCAGCCTCACAGATGCTATCATGTCACTTACAAGTTTATATTTCATGTGATGTACACAAAGTCATACATGTCCTTTCTGACATAATACTTTCATGGTGGAGTATTTTCTCTACACACAGTAACAATGCAACTCCATAGTTCAAGTAGATCGTTCAAGTCAAGTAATTAGTATTTATTTAATATCAATGTCAGAAACTATAACAAATAACGAGTACAGTTAACCCTGTGTAAGTTAAAGACCACATGAGATTCAGAACAACAAACAGTACAGTAAAACCTGTGTGCAAGCACCACCATTTCTACCACCCATCTGACCTTTTTCAATGATATTTAACCTGTTTACAGAGATCACTAGTAAAGGAGTCACTAGTTAAAGGAGATTACTAGTTAACAAAGATCTCCAGTTAACAAAGATCACTAGTTAACAAAGATCTCCAGTTAACAAAGATCACTAGTTAACAAAGATCTCCAGTTAACAAAGATCAATAGTTAACAAAGATCTCTAGTTAACAATGATCACTGGCTAACAAAGATCACTGGTTAACAAAGATCACTAGTTAACAAAGATCACTAGTTAACAAAGATCACTAGTTAAAAAAGATCACTAGTTAATAACGATCAATAGTTAACAAAGATCACTAGTTAACAAAGATCACTAGTTAACAAAGATCTCTAGTTAACAAAGATCGCTTGTTAACAAAGATCACTAGTTAACAAAGACCACTTATTAGCAAAGATAAGTAGTTAACAAAGATCACTAGTTAACAAAGATCACTAGTTAACAAAGATCACTGGTTAACAAAGATCACTAGTTAACAAAGACCACTTATTAGCGAAGATTAGAAGTTAACAAAGATCACTAGTTAACAAAGATCACTAGTTAATAACGGTCAATAGTAAACAGAGGTCACTAGTTAACAAAGATCACTAGTTCACAAAGATCACTAGTTAACAAAGATCACTTGTTAACAAAGATCATTAGTTAACAAAGACCACTTATTAGCAAAGATTAGTAGTTAACAAAGATCACTAGTTAACAAAGATCACTAGTTAACAAAGATCACTGGTTAACAAAGATCACTAGTTAACAAAGACCACTTATTAGCGAAGATTAGAAGTTAACAAAGATCACTAGTTAACAAAGATCACTAGTTAATAACGGTCAATAGTAAACAGAGGTCACTAGTTAACAAAGATCACTAGTTCACAAAGATCACTAGTTAACAAAGATCACTTGTTAACAAAGATCATTAGTTAACAAAGACCACTTATTAGCAAAGATTAGTAGTTAACAAAGATCACTAGTTAACAAAGATCACTAGTTAACAAAGATCACTGGTTAACAAAGATCACTAGTTAACAAAGACCACTTATTAGCAAAGATTAGTAGTTAACAAAGATCACTAGTTAACAAAGATCACTAGTTAACAAAGATCACTAGTTAACAAAGATCACTAGTTAACAAAGATCACTGGTTAACAAAGATCACTAGTTAACAAAGACCACTTATTAGCGAAGATTAGAAGTTAACAAAGATCACTAGTTAACAAAGATCACTAGTTAATAACGGTCAATAGTAAACAGAGGTCACTAGTTAACAAAGATCACTAGTTCACAAAGATCACTAGTTAACAAAGATCACTTGTTAACAAAGATCATTAGTTAACAAAGACCACTTATTAGCAAAGATTAGTAGTTAACAAAGATCACTAGTTAACAAAGATCACTAGTTAACAAAGATCACTGGTTAACAAAGATCACTAGTTAACAAAGACCACTTATTAGCAAAGATTAGTAGTTAACAAAGATCACTAGTTAACAAAGATCACTAGTTAACAAAGATCACTAGTTAACAAAGATCACTAGTTATGCTGGTCCCATGGGCGGTCATTATACTTTTCAACATGATTTAACCCACTGTTTTCTAAGCCCACATGATTGTCTTTATATTTTCAATGATATTGACCTGTTAAGAGCAACCATCTTTCCAATAAAGAGCACTGTTGGCTGTTCCCCCATGGATGGTCCTTACATACAGGTTTGAGAGTACTGCCCTATAATATCGGTGGCAAGTTTCAGTTCTAAACCCTTACAGTAGAAAGTTTTTGATGTATTCCAGTATCTATTTAAGTTCAAACAAATGTCTCTATATCCAGGAACTTAGTATTTAACTGGGTATGACAAATTCATGCACACCTAGCTGCCACCATTAGTGTCAAGATTAAAGTCCCTTAATAATAGCACATGAAATAGCACATAAAATCACATATTCTTTTCAGTCTATAACAGGCCTATAAAGCCTTCTTTCCAGATGACATCCATTCGTCCATGGTTCCAAGCGGATGTAATCGATTGTATTTTTCAAAACCCTGCAAATTTCTATTAGAAACTAACATTTTCATGACATCAAAAACAAAATATAAGAACTTGGAGTCCAACTTACTGTTGAATTTAAGCTTTTTCTTCTAAACGTGAGCTTCTTATCCTTTTGGTTACATCGGTGAGTCGCTCGAGGTCGTTTCTTTAGTATATTTCGATGTAGCAACAGCAGGTCTTTGAGTTGATGCAGTGGAATTCCCCATCTGAGTCCGTAGTACATGATCTGACGCGGCTTGATGGCACGGACAGCTTTCCATAGCTTCCTGCTTGGATCGCGCAGTAGCTTGCGTCCAATAGCCAGGGCCATATTACGGCCATACCCTTTGGTCAGCAATATTGCTACGACCAGAGTACTATAGAGCAGTGACGGATTGTAAGTCACAGTCTTGATCCAATCCGACGGGTAATACATACCCGGGGTAGTTATAAACGTGGTCCAGATAAAGTCCAGCATGTTGAGTTCCTCGTGTTCAGTTATCAGGAATATGAGTCACTGAGGTGTACTAGAAGTAATGTTGCTAAGTTCACAAAATCCTCTCAAAATACCTCAATTTATAGTCAAACTCAACAAAAACACTTCCTAGGTAATAAGTCCAGTATTTCCTGCTAATTTGGTCAGTTAAATGTCCTAGAATGTCCACTTTTAGCAAATAATGGCTGCCCTGACAGGAATTTTTGACCCTGTCTGACTAACTTCCTCTAATTACTCAAAATCTAACGAATATTTCCAAATTATTTCTTCACAATATGAAACAAACATTAATTGCAGATCATATGGTAACAATATTTTAACATTAATTGTATTATTTAAGGCAAAAAATCACATTTATTTTTCAAGAAAATGAACGTGAATATCCCTCCAAGCATACGTTCTCCCACTAGGTGGGGGGACCTTAATGCTAGTGCTCAACGCTTATATACTACTTGGTCATGTGACCAATGAGGTGATCACATGGTAAAGCTCAGTCTACTTTTTGTAGGGAAGTCAAGTAAAATGTCTAAAAATAGACCAAGACTGTATGTTACAATTTCTGATATAATAAGGTATAGATTTTACAGATATGCAACTTAGATACTGTTTTTGTGCAAAAACTGATAAAATAAACACCAATACTTGATTCAGCTCAGATAATGAATGATTAAATCAAATATTGATTCAAGTAGCCAAGGGCAACCACCCCTACAAACATAAAATGAATATCCAATGGAAAAATCTATAGCTCTATACAATCATGTGTTATAGTGTAGAGGCCGAGTGGGTTATATGTAAACTAGATCAGCGAATGTATATAGTCTGTTCTACCACAGATACTGTCGGTCATGACATCATAGAACACTTATAGTCTGTTTTGATGAAAATAATTCAAGGTCATAAACTCATGAGGTTTGTTTTGTTCAGGGCAGGTTACTCAAAATGTTTATTTTGCTCTGAAGGAAGTTTTCTTTAAATGATGTTTTGGTTCAGGACATTTAGTTAAATTAGTTATTTTGTTTAGGATATTTACTCAATATGTTTGTTTTGATCAGGACATAACTCAAAATGGTCACTTGGTTCAGGTCATTTACTTACGGTAGTTTTTTTGTCAGGATATTTAACTCAAAATGGGTATTTCGTTCAGTATGTAACAATAAGATCTTAATAAAACATTAATAATTTAAATTGTTCACTCTATGTATTAAAGTGCACTTATAAATCTAATGCACAAGCTTGATACTGACTCCTTTTTTACATCAATTATATCAAGTACTTACTTGAAGTGTAGTTTATATGTGCCAAATATAATAAATTAGTGTAAGTCTGAGTTTCTTATTTTATGTTAATGGTAATGTATGCACATAATTGTAAGAAAAATCTGACATTGACAAAAATATGCCTGTAAAATTATGCAAATAGAGAAGATGAGCTTTGGGGGTCATTATACTAATAACATGATACGATATACATACAATATGCAATTATACTAGTACAGAATAAATAATTTAATATCAAGTTTTATATGTAGGCTTACATACAACTGTATAGGGCTTTGAGGCTTTCTTATTAAAGTGCATTCCATTTTTTTCTTGAGCCCTATCATTCACTTTACTTTTTTTATTTATTATTTTTGTAGACAACCATCAAACTTTTTTATGCAGCTACTGAGATACATTTTCGTTCAACCAGGTTATTTTTCATCTGAAATATATGTATACTGCAAAACCATTAATTTTCGTTTGGGATTAAATTTTGTGGATTTCATGGTTTGCCTTAAAGGAAGAAATTAAATCCAATAGAAAATTTTTTTTGACTCTTGAATATATTACCTGAACCGCAAAATCCATGAATTAACGTCCCATCGAAATTAAATGATTTTACAGTATTCAGTATGTATTCAGTAGTATGGAAACTTTATCAACCACTGATTTATGACCGCTTACAGGGATTCTTAAATATTTTGGACATTTTTGACAACAGGCATTAGGACTTGTACTGGTTTGATTTCATTTAATAATTTCTTGCTAAATTTTGTGTTATGACTTATGATACTACTGCTTGCGGTCTGTGTTTATTTTATTATTTATGGGTGACAGACTTTTTTGTGTCTTTCATGCTGGGTAGATTCTGTGAAATACTACCTTCCCCGTCCAAATTTTCACTATCTATTTTTAACGTATACATGCGATTATTCTGCAATTAGAGCAGAGATTATCTATCTACAACTTATGCAAGTTACATCAACATTGTTTAAGGCCATAATAAATTACTTCCTATATTACAATCAAAAGTTTGTCAAATAGGGGGCTCAAAACATCATAACATAAGGATTCAACATGGTCCAGTATTAATAGAAACTGTCTCTGTGATTTATAGGACTTGTTAATTGTCCGTTCTCATACGAAAGTGTTCTAGAACACTGTGTGAAAGTATAAGAATCCGACGTCTATTTTTTCGACGATTGAATCAAAGTACACGGAACCCATCCAAAGTTTTAATTTTCAACTAAGGTAGTCTAGTATCATACTAAAAACGATGCAAGGAATTATTTGGACATTAAATAACCATCAGACATAGCTCTATACACTTTAAATGAAATAAATGAATTTAAACAATAACTCACCAGTTTAGAATTAGCCTGTTCATCTTTTTTATCTCCCTTCAATTTGATAAACAGATAAAAAGCTATGGTGGATATTCCGATGGAAATAGCAAATATACTGAAAACACCGAGTCCTCTCCTACGTGGAGTTCTAGTCTCATGTTTGTGGCTAAACTCTTCAGCAGTCTTGGTTAAATCTGACTCTTTCTGTTGCTCTTGTCCAGTACCTGTGGAAACAAGAAATATCACTAAATGGTATGAGCTACCCAGATACTGTTTTACACTGTGACAGTATGCACAACTCAACAAAGCCCGGATCACCCGAAGCATCTTAAGTGGAAATCTCAACTCAAATTGAGATTTTGCAAAATTCAGAGTCTGAATTTGAGATAAATATGAAGTAAGTATTCTATATAGTTTACTGTAATAAACTAAGAACAAAGCTTGCTGTTTTTTATACTTATTTTGTGTTTATCCTACCATGTAACTATCTAAACGTTAATGGCAATATTTGAGATGAGATCTTGCTTAGATTGAGATTATTCCGAAGATTGGGGCAAGGTGCTACCTAGCGCAACATTAGCACTAGACTAAGTATGCTAGGAAACAGCTTACAACTAGCAGGCGAAGAGAAAGTTTATATGCTACTCACAAGCTCTCGCGGCCAGCAGAATGTTACACAGCAAAGCACTACTGAAGCCATATGTTGCATAAGAAAGCACTCAATACCGCTTACCAAGCCCAAGAAGGTATGCTGAGACTGTCCAAGAACCTGTTGCTTAACCAAGGTGCTACAGACCTTCTCATTCTAAGCCAGCAATATGTAGTATAGCTCAGTCTGGCCACTCGACTAGATAATATATTTTATCAATCTAATAGTATAACTTTTTCAATTGTCGCTAGATTTTATTCTGGGCTTGATTATCTATGTTTGAGGGTGCAAAGGGAAATAATTTCATGAAAAAAGAGTAGATTGAGGAGTTGTCTTTCTAAACATAGGGTATGTTTGACAGACTAAGTATAATAGCTATATGCTTTAAGCAGCAATATGACTAGAACATTACCTACCTGTAGCATATAGCCTCTTGTTACTCAGTACGACAACTTGAACATGAAACTTTGTTCTATCTATCATATGACGTGTCTGATAGGTGAGCAATCTACTAGCCTGGCATCGTGTCTGATAGGTGAGCAATCTACTAGCCTGGCATCGAGCACAGCCAGTCATCAGTCGTTGTACCATCATTGTGAGCAATTATCTGAAATAGGAATATCAGTAATATCAATTTTGTATATAATTTTCATCTACAGTAAGACTTTGTTATCTCGAGGAGTAATCGGGACAGGTAAAATTCTCGAGATAAACAGGGTGCTCGAAATAACCAAAGGGCATACATTGATAATACAAATAAATACTATTTTAAAATTCGCTCCAGATAGGCCAGATAGATCAAGTTTTCATCACATTTAAAATACATTCATATACAATTGTATATAGTTCAACAGAATTGCTACAGACACTAGCATATTCCATGATCTTACTTCATTAACATTAGTATTAGTATCGATTAGTATTTGCAATGGAATAAACATCCTAAAGCACTATAACCATCATGCAGACCTAGACAAGGTTTTATCAGACTAAGGTCAAATATGTAAACTTCTGTGTAACACATGGATATAATCACTTTTAACATGTATGACCTGGGTCAGAATCGGTGTTTATGTGATAAAGTATTGATAACATCCTCCAATTTGACCATATTGTACTGTCACATACAGTAAACTCTGCGATTATCTCTCCGGTATTTATATAGCTTCGAGAATTTGACCTGATCCTGACCTGTTTATGCATGAATATATAGCAAGTTTTTGCTTTGCATACATATCAGTGCAATAACTTAATAAATCGTGCAATATAGAGCACTTTCAAAGTTAATCATAAAAGGGTATGAATAAGTATGTAAGCTATGATTATATAGGTTTGACTGGGTATAAGCTATATACATGAGTAAATGGTATTCACCGCTATTCTTTCGAACGGGATAGTTCCCTCATTAGTATTATTGAATGGACTACAGGCATTTCAGATTTGTGTTGGTATTACATCTCAAGAGTCTTCATGATACTCCCCAATTATGAAAACATACAATTGGGGTTATGAATGTAGACAATATATCAGCTGTTAAATTATGCTAATTAACAGGCCAGGATCGTGTCAAATTAGACAAGCTATAGCCTACCACCAAGGACAGGATAGTTAAGTTGTCAACTTGACATCAACAACAGGTTAAAGAGAACTAATCTAGTATTACATAATCAAGACAATCAATCACTGCTTGTTTTGGTTATGTAGTTCTGTCCAGATTTGTTCTTTTCAGTCCTTTGAAAGTCAAACAAGAAAGGTTGTAAATATATGATCATCTGGCAGGTAAACTATGTTTAAATAAGTTTAACTGAGTATACCTGAATTAACGGTATTCACTGCTATTCTTTCGAATAGGATTATAATTCCTTCATTAGTATTAATTATTCAATCGACTATAACATTGAAAATATTATCCATGTTTGCATAATTCAATGGTCAATTACTACTCAAGTTAGAAATATTATACAATGTCATAATTAATTTCTGAATATAAATCTGTCAATAAATTGCATTGAAAATTTTTCTTTAGCTCAGCTCACAACTTTGATATATTTATGCTTGAGACTTTAGTTTTAAGCATCTTAACACTGTCAAGAAGGCTTTTTATCCATGACTTATAAATACACTTGTGGTCACTATCTCTAAAGCTTTGGATTGATATGAGGTAGTATGTGCACGGTTGTTTGTGCACCGTACTATCCAGTGAAAATGAGAAAAATGACAATGTGACTGTGTAACTTTATTACTACTGTAGAATAATTCATTTTTATGAGGGATTGAATTTCATGGCTTTCGTGGTTCACCTCAACCACGAAATTTAATCCAATCAAACAATTGGGACCAAGTCTGTGCTGTGTACTGAAGTATGCTTCTTAACTAGTGACTGGTAGCTTTGTGCTTTAATTTTCTTTGAGTAGCTGGCAAGGTTTCATAGGAGTAAGACAAATTGCTGACCTTTTTTCTGTTATTGATACATGAGAACTCCAGGGTGGTTGTCTGACAACAAGGTATTTTCCATGGATGTTGGTAGTGGACCACAATTATGCGTCCAATTCTCGAGTACGCATTTATTAACATTCAACATGAGACCCATACAGTGTCACCCAGAACTGCATCTATGAAGTAGAGGCTAGCCAGCACAGTGTCACTTATTTTGTTAAGGGCGACTACCATACCATCAGCAGTACATTTCAAATGATCAAGGACCTGAAATAAGTTAAGTTACCAATTTTCTAGGGCTCTTTTCAGCTGTTAGGCCGCACAAGCACCCTTTGACATTTTAAGTCCCCTGGTCATTGGGCTACATATGGAAACCTACACTTGTGTCTCCCTGGGGAGACTATTTCTCTACTGTGGGTGTGGCAGCCAACATCGATCTGAGGCGCCAAGGAATAGACACTGCCCTCCCAGGTACCATTTTATGGGAGACCTAAAACGACAGACGTAAGCAAGGCAAAGTCACAATGATGTACCACGCCATTATCAATAGCCATATTGACATTGACCAGAGTGAACAGCTACACCCACTAACTACCACTTCTTGAGTCTTGAGGCAATACAAGTCATTTTATCATGCTCTACGTACTGCCGTACTGACTACATCTACATAATACGTTAATCTGTCAGGCTTGACAATAATTTAACGGTGCACTAGATAGAAAAAAGAGAGTGATAGAAAAGGTATGGAAGAATAGACTCGTTCAAGACGATGGAGATATGCATAATAGGAAAGGATAAAAATATAAGAAAAGACATGCTCAGATATTTTTCGACCATCAAGGCACTTGACCTGTCCAGCTTCCGTGGCGGTGACAGGGACTGAGTCCCGGCTGACATAGCTCAACACCTATCAAGTGGCTGTACTCATATCTGAGCGAGATGGTCCCCTTAGAATGAGACTACATAAGACATTAATTCATTCTTCCCCCCCAGCAATAAGATATATAGAACACGCTACCAGAGAGCTTTGCCATTTCCCCCCAGTATTGGTGCATTCACACTGGTGAAATCAGAGACAAGACTGTATAATATAATAGTTTTATTAGATTTTAAACCAATTCATCCAAATTCATCTCATCAATTGTTACGTATTTTGAGCAACAATTTCCTAGACAGTTCTAAACAGTTAACACAACTTGGTGGGATACCACATCGAAACAGCAAGCATGTCTACAGAAGAAGATGACCATGTTGGTTCTTTTTGGTGATACGGATTACTTTACACTGGCTTGGGTTGAATCTTGTTCCTATCCCACTTCAGCTTTGACCCTGTAATTGTTGGGTCCAGGCCAGGGTTCAAGCTCCAGTCTGCATATTTTTCTCCCTCATTACCGTGTTCAAAATATAGAGCTTGAACAGTTAGTAAGTATGCCATACTTGGATTCATATAGCTCTACTGATTACTGTTTACAGCGGCGTTTATAATGACACAAAACTCAGGCTTCCCAATATAGGCCTACAACCTGACAACAGTGTTATGAAAAGTTTGGTCGCGAAATCATATGACAATGTCACATTTTGCAACTTATACACATTTTCTAAATATAACACGACGAAATGTCAAATTGTAGAACGCATTACATCAAACGAAACTAACTAGATATCCAAATTAAGATGATAAAGTGTTATCTTACTTGTTTTCGAGGTAAGGAATCCAATTAGCAGTAAACTCAAGGGGAGTAACTCGTGCAGAAAGGTCAACTTTCAGTTCACGTCACAAAATGTAAACAAAACCACAAAACAAGGAAACCATAAAATTTTCAATGTGCACGTCCATGACAGTTATTGACGCTCTGATTTGAAGTTGAAATAGGGAAATATGGGTCAAGAAATCCTGATTTATGTCCCCAATATCATTGGTAAGTTGTTGGATTTTCTGAAAATTTGGGACATAATTCCATTATATAAACAGATAAAACTTATTAACTGTAGTTTATATTACTGTATACATTGTTCTATTATTTGCATTAGTTTAACAATATTGTACCAGTTAAGATTGTTTTCATTGAATTGGATTAATTTGCGACTAAAGTTGTATGTATAATAATAATAATCATAATTTTATTATAATCGGATGCTAATGTCATGAACTAATGCACCAGTCCCCCCCCCCTGGGAAGCCCCCAGGAAGGGCGGATGGTTTGTCTTGCTGAAGTTCTGCACTGCCGGGTAAATGAGGTGCTTATGTTCCTTGCCAAAATAGCAGGGAAATACAGTTGACACTATATTTCAACACTGGTTAAAGGTGGGGGCAATGGACGGGTATTTTTACCCGGATTTGTTACTTGCAAAAGTCTGAATCCCCGTGGTTGGAAGGACCCTGGATCGAGTCCAGAAAACAAATGATAATTCTGGCTATTGATGAGCATGACAATGTGATGGCCTATATTCAACCGTGCACACTTAAAAAAAATTTAAAAAAGGTGCGTAATACTTAGCTTGTATTTGTATGTTTCCATTGCAGGCTATGTTCGACTACTGCTATTGGTGGTTAGTTTGTATTTGTACGATTATCCAACAAACTTTCTGCTCCTGTATGGGTTATCAGCATTGTTAGATGGTAAGAGACTTGACAATATTATGTATATGGGCCAGCAAACGCCGGTCTGTCAAAACTCTTTGTCAGAGCCGTTGTTGATACAGTTGACTCAAAGTTAAATGATAACAGTTATAAAAATTAACTTGTGTGCCAGGTGAACTTTGTTTATCTAGGTTTTACTGGGTGTACCGAGCTAATGGTAGTCCCCACTATTCTTTCGAATAGGATAGCTAGTATGATACATTCTGTCAATTTTTCTAACGATTCGCTATATTTCTGTATGATACAATATTCTCTAAGAGCAGCTGCAATATATTCATTTTTAAGTGACAATAAAGTTGTTGCTTCTATAACATGTATTATCATGCCCCTATCAACTATTTTAAATGAATTTCGACAATATGGGGAGCGATGGCCTAGAGGTAGGGCGCGCTCTTCGGGATCGAGAGGTCCCGGGTTCGATCCCCCTCTGGACCACTGGTTAAAACCTCTAAGCAAGACCCACAGCTCCACTCCACCATGGTGTAAAATGGTACCTGTGAGGGCAGTGTCTATTCCTGGGCGCCGCAGATCGATGTTGGCTGCCACACCACAGGAGAGAAATAGTCTCCCAAGGGAGAAACGAGTGTAGGTTTCCGATATGTAGCCCAATGACCAGGGGAGTTAAAATGTCAAAGGGTGCTTGAGCGGCCTAACAGCTGAAAAGAGCCCTAGAAAATTGGTAACTTAACTTTTTTTTTATAAAGCATGTCTTTATACATTTGAAAAGAGTGCATGTGGTCCTAGCGGGCCCAGTGATGTATCCTTAGAAACATACGCCAATGCTTCATACGAATTATGCCTTTACATAAACATGCCTGGGTGGCACAGTGGTGGAGTAGTTACGCACTTGACTCCTGATCGAGAGGTCCCGGGTTCGATCCTCGGCTGTGGCACTTGGTCATTTGAGAAACACTTTTAAGTGTTTTCCACTCGCTGAGATGAACTGGCTGGAAACCCAGGGCAGTCTCGCATGTATCGGTGCCTTTCACTGGGCACGTTAAAGAACCAAGGAATCTATTCCAAACGAGCAAGGGTATCGCACCCTTGTATCTCACTTCTGTTTCTTGATTGATTGTATGTCTGCCCTTGCGAGACACTGCCAATGATACTCAAAAAGAGGCGTTAGGCAGTATAAAAAGATAGATAGATTATAACCAAGGAACTAATTATTACATAGCGCTATATTACATGTTATAACCAGCCTTCTAATGAACACAATTGAATCACAATCATGAAATGGAACGAAAATTAAGTTACAGTTTTCTTTCTATCTTTAGCTAAAGCGATAATATCATACAGAAGTATTCATCCTTATACATCAGTGGTTAGACAACATCCTAGATATGTTTTCCGCAAAACAAAAACACGCTCACCAGGTTGTTTACGAGAATAGAAGTATTTGGTGGTACAAAATATTCCATTTATCACTTACATACAATTTCTTTGGGATTTTATGGAAAGTTTTGATGTAAAATTCCAATTATATGCCAAGAAATGGAAAGTACCGTGAAATTGTTTTGTTGTGCCTCAGAATAACAATGCCGAAGATTGTTACAAGATATAAAATTATAAAGTCCCACTCATAAAGTATAAACAGAATGTTTACTAACAACTTATAAATAAACATACACAAACGGCCAGGAAAGGCAGTACAATACTACATTACATATAACAACAACAAAATGTGATCATGCATGCGTTAGTATTGTCACTATATCGATGGCTTAGAACCAGAAGGCCGTAACTCCTACTTACGAGCTTATAAGACTCATACATATTTGAAATCTGCTTCACAAGGCGCTTCTTATGAGCCCATTTTCATAAAAATCTGAACTTGTTATGTTGACCAAAGTTTGTTTTACCATAAGTAAAGAGCAAATGTCAGACAGTTTTTCCGTGTTATCTCAAAATATCGATTTGGTAGTTACGACCTTCTCATTCTAAGCCATCGATATTACAACAACAAAATGTGATCATGCATGCGTTACTATTGTCACTTTATAATTTCACTTGAGACCAAAATTATTGGTAATTTGGGTTAAATTAATTGCCTATGCTACTTTAAACTAGATAAAATCTTGCTATTCCATTGAAAGTGATTCTAGGAATTTTTTGCCTATGCTAATAAAATAATGAATAATATTATAACTTTGAGTTGACAGAAATTTTCTCACCTACCAATACCAGGTCCTGCGAAGCTATTTAAATCCAAAATAGGAGTTTTGTTAAGCAAAACATTTCACAAGATGCACTTAAATGTTATTTAAAAGGGATTGAGATGCATAAACAATGTATGTGACATACCTGCCAATGTTATTACAAATACAGACGACTGGTTGAAACTTTTGAATAAAAGGTTACGAAACAATCAAAATTACTGGTTAGACTAGAAATTGATAGCCGCTTCTTAACGATAGTAGGTTTTTTTGTTGCATGCATTATAACCTGCCAAGTTAGGTAAATCCAAAATAGGAGCAATAAAGCAAAACATGTCATAAGATGCAGTTAAATGTGATTTTGAAGGGATCTATATGCATTAACAATGAATTGTTTAATTATAATGGTTATAAATATGGGACAGAAATATAAAAATAAGTATAAAATGTACCTTGTTCAAAGTTTGGTGCATTTGGAAAACCAAAAATTAACTACGAAAATAGGAGTACTTGGCAGGTATGCTGAAGCAGATAGGATGCCAAAATATTGTTGAATTTAGAACTATAGATTTTAATATGACGTTTTAATGTATATTCTTTCAGCTGCTGATGGTATATTGGCCAGGAAATTAAACCAGACATCAGCATTTGGTGCTTGGGTGAGTACGGGCGATTGACATTACGCCAGAGCAGAGATCTTTCCACTTGTCGAAGGTTGCTTGGCAAAGGGTTTCGAGTTAATCCATTGGACAATGCGATTATACTTTACCGTTAAAATTGATTTAAAGGGTATTGATTGACAACTGGCGTAATGTCAATTGTTAATTTTGACTCTTCCAAAAATATAATATTTTTCTGTATAACTGGCCAGCTGGATATAGGCAGGATTACTACATGTACATGACTGTGACAATACTGACATACCAACATAATCAATAAAAGTGCTGTGTACCAGTTTAACCCTGATCTTGCTTGGTGCACAAATTTCCATCATGTGCACTCATTCAAAATGCTCACTATGCCCTTGATAATCATTAAAGATTTACTTAATGAGATAATATGGTCTTAATTAACAGTATTATGACATATATGTAAGAATGCTTTCATTAAAATATATTAAAATAGTAAACCAGGTTGGTGTTCAATAATGCTGTACTTCAGTCTGTTCTAAGTTAAATGATATCGGTTGTAAACATAAGCTTGTCTGTCAGGTAAACTATTTTTATCTAGTTTTAACTGGGTTTCACGTAATCCCTGCTATTCTTTCGGATGGGACAGTTCCCTCATTACTATTTATATATACTTATTGAATCAACAGTAATTACCAGTATGTGTGTATGTTGTGTGTTTTCAGTTGGACGTTTTTGTTGATCTTGTTAGTCGAGGAGCTTTGTGGTGTTTTATCTCTAAAGTAAGTAACAGTCTAATAGTGCTATCATTCTACTTCACTAATGCCTAGGTCCCATTGAGCAAGTTAAAAATTTTGCTCTCGGCTATGTACTCCTGATTTTCTAAATGAGTATCAGAAGGTATCGGGAAAAGGATCATTGTTGTCTATGTAAAGCTTCGGGTACCGGTAGGTCATTAGAAAATTTGTGAAATTTCTTTTCCAGACAACTCACAAATATCAATTAATTTAATCTGGAGTACATCGCCGAGGCAAAACTGCTGAGTGGGATCTAGACTTAAGTGTTTGCTGCATACAGTGGAGGTTTGAGTCCCAATATAAAGTTGTTAAGTACAAAATTGATATATAGAGAAAACAAGAAAACTGCTCTTTACCTATTATAGAAAAACAATTTTTCAACTTCAGTTTGGTCAACATGACATTTGCCAATTTTTATGAAAATAGGCTCGTAAGAAGTGCCATGTAATGCAGATTTCACATATTTCTTATACGGCCATAAGTAGCATTTAAAACCCACTCATGATAAGCATGAGATTCTACTGTAAAATCATTTAATTTTGATGGGATGTTAAATCGTGCGTTTGCATTTCAGTTAATAGATATTAGAGTTAAAATTATTGTTTGATGTGATTTAATTTCGAGGTTGAAGGTAAACCAAGACATCTGGGCAATTTCACTCCCCACAAAATTAATGATTTTACTGTATATTGCAAAATATGATTAGTGGACCATATTGAAAATTGATATTTACTGTTAAATATGGAATCCACAGGAAGTAAAGTCGTTATTATTATATTTATGGTTTTCAGTGGGGATACTTTGTAATGGTGATAGAGTGGACAGCGTTTGTATGTACACATTGTCGTGGGGCAGGCTGGAAGATACCAGATGAAGAATGCCCTGCTCTATGTAAAATGGTGATGGCTAAAGGTAGGTTTTTATGTGGTATCACATGGGGTGGCATAGGGGCTGTAGTGGATAACTTTTTATGCCACGGCATCTACTGATGCAGAGGCAAAAAGCAATGCACCTGTCCATTTGTATGTTACAAAATGTCGAATGTCCATTAATACATTGCTTTCAAAATTGGCATACTTGTTAACCATCATAAACACTTATAACATTATCAAAACCATGTAACACCCTCAAACATTTCAACACAATTATGGCCCCTTAAATGATTGAGCTATTTGTTATGGACAAGGCTTTCACTGGGGCATTAGGGTGTACTGAATGCAGTCGTGTTTGAGAGGTTCCTGGTTCAAACCCTGACTTGAGCACTGGAAATTTCAGAAAAACATTGTGAACGTTTCCAACCCAACTATTTTAACTGGTGTTGCATGGTATCCAAAGGTAGGCTGGTCTGTATCCATGCTATATTGGTACGGTGGATATGTTAAAGTAGAACCAATGACTCTATTCAGAGCTGATATTAGCCCGCGTAGTCGACTTGAATCCTGCCTTTTCTTCCATCCTCCCTTTTTTATGACCCTGAAAGGTCATGGAAATCAAACCCAATTTCAAACTATAAAGGGAGACAACTGTGATGATACTCATTATTTTTGTACAATTCATACTTGAATTACCTCCCTTATTTTTGTTGATTTTTGTTTTAGGTTTTAAGACGCCGACAGGAACATATGCCATCACTGGTATATTTGTGTTACCTATATGGTTATATGCAATGATATCAGGATTCCTGGCGGTAGCTCTACATTTACCATTGTTGATACAGTATGGTGTCCTGGTATGGTTAATAGTAGGTAGACTACTTGGTCTTACGGCTGAGGTATGTACTGCTATAATATCCACAGTTCACCTTGTACACTATTTGAATACAGTATTTACAATTTTTACAATTTTTACTTCCATGAATTGGGTGTATTATTGTGTCCCCAAACTTATTGATAAGTGGGGATATAATTATATCATTGGTGCTGTCACAGTCCATCTATACATCCAAACGTCTGTAGATAAAGTGAATTAATCTTGTATGTTGACCGTTGCACGGAATTTCTTCAAACTTTCACATTATTAACAACCTTTAAACAATGTATAGTTGATCATAAAGTTTGGATTTTTTGCTGGATCAATTTTTCCCAAAGTTATGGCCCTATGTTGCTTTTACAATATACCCCAGTGGGGAAGGGCACTCGTGTCTCATGGACACATTTCTAGTTTTAATACGCTTAGAGAAAAATAGCGAAGACTCACAAACATGCTTCCGAAGATTAATGAAAATGTTTTTGTCTATATATTATCAGTTTTTGTTTGTTAACACCATGCAAGCAAGCTCTATTTACATCAAAGATTATAAGTGTGATTATCTTGGCCTTTGTACATTCCAACAGACTAAAAGAACTGGAAAAAGTCTATATTTCATGATTGAGAGAGACTAAATATATTGCTGGCTTAGAACGACAAGGTTTCAAGTACTACTACTTATGACCTTGTACGGCTAATACATATTTTAAATCTGCATCACAAGGCACTTCTTATGAGCCTATTTTCATGAAAATCTTTGTTTTCTCAAAATATTGATTTCTTACTTACGACCTTCTCATTCTAAGCCATCGATATGTTCAAATTATCTGTTAAAATTATGGATAAAGATGTAACTAAATGTTGGTACATTATTTGTTTAACTCTATGTCAGTTGTAATTATTTATTTATTTCAGTTATTCTACATACAGCAACATTTAAAAGGTTTATTGACTGAAGATAAAAAGACTTAATAGTCTACACAAGATATTCAGGAAGGACACTGAAGACTGATGGATGAAGATTGACTATATAACTGTTCTCTCCGGACCCTTTATTTTTATCCATTTATGTTACATATACCCACCATACATTCAGGGAAAACTACCAATGTATGTATATTGTTTCCATGACGTTATGATCAAATAATTGCTTTTTTCAAATTTTCCCAACATGTGTGATATTGCTGTGAAAGTGTGTTTTTGCAGCACCCATGATGTGGCACATAGACTTGTGATCCTTTTTTACGCAAATTACTCATTTAAATTTATAGCCATGATCAAAATTATTCCATTCTTTATTGTTACATACATTTTTTTGTTGATACTTACATATTTTATATATAATATATTTTTGTTTTTATATCTAATATATACTGGGTTAAATATTTATATACAAGACTTCCCATAAATGTAGATTATCTCCCTCGTCAGACTCTTCAGTAGAAAGGATTTAAAGACAATGTATTTGTATCTTTTCATGCCTTAACCTTGCCATTTTAAAGGCCGAGTATAGCCTTTATTTGCCATTCAGCTTTTTGCTGAAATATGGCAGGCATATATATGTATGTGCCTCCACCCAGATTTGAACCCAGTTGAGTCTGATTAGACGGCAAGCGCATTAACCACTGAGCTGTGGCGGCACATGAACCTAGAACCTAGAACCAATGGCTAAAATTGCCAAAAGCACCACAATTTGCTAACTCTAAACACTGGTTACATCTATGTAAAACTTAATATTATGCACCTATCCCATGTTAATGATATTTTTAAACAGCATTTTTTAATGAATGATCTGTACATTTTAGGGAGAGATTTTTCTTCATTTCTTTCTTAAGAATAAGAACTAGTTATTGCAATGGCCTATAAGATTAAATAATAATTTTGATATTTGTATAAAGTACACAACAACAACTACCGATACCTTAAATTGGCATATAATGCATCAAAGGCATTATGGTTAACTTTTCCTTGTACTATGTTTTGTAATATATTTGTTGTATTGTTATATTATTATTTCAGATAAACTACGGCAATTTTTTATCAAGCATATAGTCAAAGCTGGGTTTAGGACTACCACCAGGCCCCCATCTCCTGTTGGATCTCAATTTGAGTAAAATCTCATCTCAAATTTTAGTATTTACTTTTGAGTTAATGTCCATGTGAGACTGGACTCAAAATTGTCATCACAAATCAGACACATTATTCTGAGTTCATGTTACAGAACAATGTCAAGATCATGAACTTCTGATGTATCTAAACATCAGACTCTGATTTTAGCAAAATCTCAATTTGAGATGAGATTTCTACTTGAGATGCTTAGGGAGATCGGGGCCAACATTTGAACCTGATCGGTCTTCAAGGATGTTTTTCGCCAGAGTTACAGCCACAATGTCAGAGACATATTTTTTGGTGTCCAAAACCCTTCTAGTGCATTCTTGTGCCAACATATTTGATATTTTATTCAATGCTTGCTTGATTTATATATTTTAAGTTATTACATGATATTGTTGTTGAATGTAAAGTGCACACCAGCCAAGTACTGCTATTAAAGTGGAGTTACTCCTATCTTCATTGTTCATTTCTGGTTTCTAAGTTCACCTAACTTTGAACAAAAGGCATATTTGATTCATTTTATGATTGTCCCATATAATTTTTATTATATAACCACTAGAATTATTTCATTCCTTGTTTATGCATCTAAAATATTCTAAATCCCTTTTAAATCACATTTAAGAGCATCTTGTAACATTTTTGGTTTCAATCCTATTTTGGATTTAACTAGCTTGGCAGGACTGGTATGGTTGTATGTAATGAGGGCTGTTCTGGGGAGGATGAGGGCTGTTCTGGGGAGGATGAGGGCTGTTCTGGAGAGTTTGCACTGTTTTTTAGCTCACCTGTCACAAAGTGACAGAGTGAGCTTTTGTGATCACTCTTCGTCCGTCGTCCGTCCGTCCGTCCGTCTGTCCGTCAACAATTGGGTTGTGTCCTCTCTAGCGGTCACAATTTTGGCCTAATCTTTATGAAACTTGGTCACAATGATCATCTTAACAAAATCTAGGTCAAGTTCGATATTGGGTCATCTGAGGTCAAAAATTAGGCTACTAGGTCAAGTAATAGAAAAACCTTGTTTTTCATTCTATCAAAGGGAGTGTACTCTGTAATTATACTGGTTGTGATCATGTAAGAGTTGTCTCTCTTACTATATTTTAGTTGTAGAACTACGAAATGTGTACTTGTTAGCAGCTTTGAGGCTTTAATTTAAATTAAATGCAGAATGTGGATATATAAGGGTTATCATCGTTTACAGTGATTGTATGTTTACAAACTATTAAACAATTATTAAGCTGTAATTATAGTCTTATGCAACCTTACTTATCGTTTTACATAGACTTATATAGGGAAAACATATAAAAATCTTCTTCTCTAAAACTACAATGCCTAGAGCTTTGATATTTGGTATGTAGCATCATCTAGTGGTCCCCTACCAAGATTGTTCAAATTATGGCTCTGGGGTCAAAATTGGCCCCGCCCCGGGGGTCACCGTTTTACATAGACTTATATAGGGAAAACATATAAAAATCTTCTCCTCTAAAACTACAATGCCTACAGCTTTGATATTTGGTATGTAGCATCATCTAGTGGTCCCCTACCAAGATTGCTCAAATTATGGCCCTGGGGTCAAAATTGGCCCCGGCCCGGGGGTCACCGTTTTACATAGACTTATATAGGGAAAACATATAAAAATCTTCTTCTCTAAAACTACAATGCCTACAGCTTTGATATTTGGTATGTAGCATCATCTAGTGGTCCCCTACCAAGATTGTTCATATTATGCCCCTGGGGTCAAAATTGGCCCAGTCCCGGGGGTCACCGTTTTACATAGACTTATATAGGGAAAACATATAAAAATCTTCTACTCTAAAACTACAATGCCTAGAGCTTTGATATTTGGTATGTAGCATCATCTAGTGGTCCCCTACCAAGATTGTTCATATTATGCCCCTGAGGTCAAAATTGGCCCCGCCCCGGGGGTTACCGTTTTACATAGACTTATATAGGGAAAACATATAAAAATCTTCTTCTCTAAAACTACAATGCCTACAGCTTTGATATTTGGTATGTAGCATCATCTAGTGGTCCCCTACAAAGATTGTTCATATTATGCCCCTGAGGTCAAAATGGCCCCGCCCCGGGGGTCACCGTTTTACATAGACTTATATAGGGAAAACATATAAAAATCTTCTTCTTTATAACTACAATGCCTAGAGCTTTGATATATGGTATGTAGCACCATCTAGTGGTCCCCTACCAAGATTGTTCAAATTATGGCTCTGGGGTCAAAATTGACCCCGCCCCGGGGGTCACCAGTTTCTATATTTACGCTCTACCTTTGTTAGTCTAAATTGTGCAGGGCTTCATTTATAATCAGGTGAGCGATATAGGGCCATCATGGCCCTCTTGTCTTCTATTGTTTCCATGACGTGTTACCCATGACAATATCTGACTAACATACCATTTTAGTGATCATTCCTCATTTTGAATAATGTTTCAAACATTTGGGACTCATTATAATTAAGAGATTATGTATATGCTATAAAATTATGTAATCAAATAGTAGTTATGGTCCTTTGTCAGAGGCATATGTTGGTGTCCAAAACCTTTTAGGTGCTTGTGCCATTATATCGGATATATTATTATATGATTGTTTTTTTTGTGTTATTTTATTATTGTTGAGTGTAATTTGTGAAGATGTACATTTAGATATTGTTTTATTGTGTTCATATCATAACTACAGCATTAAGCATCAGGTATGACATTCAGTGCCTAGTTGTTTGTTAGATATACCTTCCAATATCCATACATTGTACATGTTGCTGGCTTAGAATAAGAAGGTCGTAAGTACAAAATCAATATTTTTAGAAAACAAGTTTAAACTGACTGAAATTTAGTCTTTACTTATGGAAAAACAAGCTTTATTTTGGTCAACATGACAAGTTCCGATGTTCATGAAAATAGGCTCATCAGATGCGTGTTATGATGCAGATTTCAAATATGTATCAGTCTTATAAGGTTGTAAGTAGTAGTTATGACCTTCTCATTCTAAGCCAGCAATGTGTACAACAGGGTAACATTGTCCAGATTGTCAAAAATTTGTGGTAAATCTACGCCCATGTCACTTTTGTTTAGTCAGCACGTTGAGTCACTAGATATCTAGATTAATTGCTGTAGGAGAAATCTGCTCTCCTTCCCAATTGAAATTATCATTTTAATTATTTGTCATAAAGGGGGTATCAGTGTCCCATGCATAGTTTTAGATAATTTCATTGTTTTGCAAGTAATTAGTTGCTCAATATTTAACTTGCCAGTTTGTACTGTTGATGATATACCTCAATAGTTCGACCACCTCAATATTTAACCCTCATGTTTATACTGTTTTGAGTACCCGGGTATACCTCAAGATTTAGTCCACCTCAATATTTAACCCACCAAAATATACTGTTAAAGATGTATTGTTAAATATAGTTTGCTGTAAAATGCATGCTGAAATAGCAATTTTATATAGGGTTTACTTTACTGTAATGACTGTTTACACATTATATACAAGTGTATATAGTTACATACATATCTATGCAGTACAGAAACTTTTATCCCAAAATATTTAAATTTAAAAGTGTGCAATAACTGCCATACCGCACTGAAAGAGTACAACAACTCAAATACATAATTGGCAAACCTTTTTTACCACCACACCCTCAGTTGAACTATGAAACAAAACCTGGAGAGCAAACTTTTAGGCATCTTATTCAGTCACTGCCATACAGGACATAAAGTGTGCGACAACTCCAATGTTTCATTGGTGAGCCTTTTTTACCACCACACTCTCAGTTGAATTATGAAACAAAATAAAAAGAGAACAAACTTTCAGGCATCTTATTTGATATCTGGCTATGCCCAGTACTAAATGAAATACGCATAGCCGAATTTCTATTTGGCAACCCTATAAAGATACTATCTAATATATTCTATCAACGAGTCAAAAATTGTGTTATTTGTTCATTCAACGTACTAATCTATCCATTTCCGAAATGAAATCACATGTTCATTTACAAAATCATCCATGCGTTACTGTATGTGCGAAAATGGCTATTGTGTACGTGAGTCTCATGCACTGCATGGAATAGTTTTGTTTTAGGAAATTCTAAAAAACCTTGACTTTGTTAGAATGTCTAATGTAGAAAGCTCTCATGACCTCAGATGAATGTATACACTCCATTCATTTATGATTAGTCATGTATTTTTATACATATTTTATTAGAAAAAATACTGGTAGAATAATACTACTAATCCAAAACCCGGAGCTGTACATTATATGGTTAGGCAACATGTTTCTTGCTGTAATTTGTACAAAATCAGTACTCATCATTAAAATGGCTTAAGTGGCTTCATGTTTCTAATTGTTACCAGATTTTGTGTTTCTCATAAAAAACAATTGACAGAGAACAGATTCCAACCATCAACAAAAATCACCCATGTCAGGCCATGGACCACATGCACATAAGCACCAATGTTCTGCATGATAATTTTGCAAATACTTAAAGCTTACGTGTTTTATTTCTTGAAATCTATAGATTAGTGTGTGGAAAGAAAGATAAGATAGTGTCATTTGATATAAAGAATCTATCACTTGTTGTCAATTGATATATTTATATTAAACTCGTTCAGGAAATATTATTAAGCTCGCCAGAGGCTTGCTTAATAAAATTTCCAAAACTGCTTTAATATAAATTTATAACAATTGACAACTCATGATAGATCCTCTATATACATACTTGCTATACTAAGCTGGATACAAGGAAAGTCATGTGATATAATATGATATTGTATAGGGTGGTCAATTAGAAATTCAGCTCAGTGTATACATAAACCTTGTGCATCAGTTCTCTACAAGTTATTTAATTGTATATTGATGCATACCTTGTTATACTTTCCAAAATTTTGTTGTTTTGTCATCTTTGAAGTGTAATCTATTTGTTGAATTAAATGGTGAATATTGTGATTTGTTGTTGTTTTTTAATGTCAACTAAGTAAAGGAGCAGAAGCAGAGAGAAAGTCTGTTTTTGATATTTTAATCATTTATAATAATCAAATTTAAAAACTCAACATAAAAACAATCCATATAATTATGTAACTTTCTACATGTATATATACAAACTACATACTATATAATTTTAAGGTCATGGTTACAGTGACTAACCTATATAAAAATAAAATCACACTTAGCATGATTGAGTATTACAACATCACAGTCTATTGCATTATGCAACCTTACTATAACCAATATCAACAAAAGGGCCCTTAGGTCGCTCACCTGGGGTAGTATGCACTATGGAGGCCATAAAAAATAATTTACAACTTCTAAGAATAAATACGAGATGATGCTACATACCAAATATTAAAGTTTGAGGCCTAGTTGTTTCCCTATCTAAGCCTATGGAAAATGTGTGACCCCCGGAGCATGGCAAATCCCAGGGGCATAATTTTAACGATCTTGGTAGATGCCCACTTAGTATATGATGCTACATGCCAAATATCTAAGCTCCAGGCCTAACCGTTTTCATGCCAAATATCTAAGCTCCTGGCCTAACAGTTTTGGTGATGAAGGTTTTAAAAGATTTTTCCAATATAATACCATGTTGAACTACAAACAGCCCCCCCCCCCCCCGAAGCGGAGCAAATTTTGACCCCAGGGGCATTACTTGAACAATCTTTGTACAGGGCACCTAGATGATGGTACATACCAAATATGTAAGTGCTGGGCCTTGTGCTTTCAGACAAAAAAGATTTTTTAAATTTGCATTCTTGAAACCTCATTTCGCACCTGTGCACAATTTGAAATTTTTTTAGTGCAATTCCATCAAAGGAACGTTCCAATAAAGTTTTAACAAAATTGGCCAAGTGTTTTGTGAGGAGAAGTTTTTTGAAGAGATTGTTGACGGACAACAAACTGATAATGGAGGAAGAGTGATCACAAAAGTCCACCTTGTAACTAAGTGACAGGTGATCTAAAACGAGCATTTAAAAAAATAGTTACTTTAAAAATTGTCATGTTCTAACATTATGAGCATTATATCACTTTATCACATAACAAAATTAATAATAACAATATTGTAAAACAATTTTGTAATTAACCATTTACGCCATGATTCTGCCTTTTCTAATAACCTGTATATGTATGGTGTTGCCAAGCCAGCAAGTCTTCTTACCAGGAAGCTGCTTTAGGTAATTAAGGCTTGGGATGATTAATTGGATATGATTTGAATGTCAAATGGTGGTTGAGCAGCTGAACAGCGGAAAACAGCCCTCAAAAATATGTAACTTAACTTATACTAGCCTTGCTAGGTCAACATGTTTCATAGCTGTTATCATTTTAAAACAATACATATCCTGAAAAATGTATATTACTGCATGAATGAGTTTATCTACCCATAAACAGGTAATATAGCAAAAAAATGTTTTGATTATTATGTTTAAAATACAAACATACAACAGAATTTGCCTTTTGAATTATCACACTGCTTGCAAACAACAAAGTATGTAAGCATCTTATGAGTTCAGATGCTGAAAGCACTTCGATATTGTCATCAGAAAAGGAAACAAAATTTTCAAAATTAGATGGCAGATTAACCAATTCAGTATCAGACAAACTTTTTAAAATTTCAAAAGTTTGAAATTACCAAAGCCCTTTAAGGTTAATAAGTTCCATACCAATATATCAACATCATAAATATGACCTTTGGTACAACAAGGTAGTATGTCAATATATAGTACATATTAAGACACAACCTTGTTGCACCAAAGGAACGAATAATTGCATGTTTACCGGTATGCATACCTGCCAGCTAGTTAAATTCTAAATAGAAATGATAAAGCAAAACATGTCACATGATGCACTTAAATGTGAATTAAAAGGGATTTAGATGTATAAACAAGGAATGTATTAATTTAGTGGGTATAAATATGGGACAGAAGATCATAAAATGAATCAAATGTACATTTTTTCAAAGTTAGGTGAACTTGGAAACCCGAAACTAACAACTAAATAGGAGTAGCTCTACTTTAATAGGGAGTTGTTGGCAGGTATGGTTTATGGAACATTTTTTTTTCATCAATTGAAAACAATAAGTAAGTCTTCTAGGCTATCCACTAGTGTCTATAACAGCGTGTATAACACCAGTTTCTGTGAGTATTGCCACCACAAGGAACACTACATAAAGTACTACAAGGTATATACCCCACCCACGTGTCATCTTGAATCTAGATAACGGTACTATAATCAGACTGGATATCAAACTTAAACCAAGGAACGCTGCAAGCACCACTTCCTCTAGGGTTATCTGTATCTGAAATATACAACATTAATCAGTGTGTAGTGTACAGGTATAGGCCTAGAGGTAAAGCATGCGCTTTGGGTGGGAAGGTTCCAGGTTCAACCCTCGTCTGGACCACTGGTTAATTTTTCTGAGCAATGATAACACATTTGCTCCTCTCAACCAAGAAGTAAATTGGTATATGTAAGGGCAGTGCGACACGATGATCATTATTCATGGGTGCCATAGATTGATGTTGGCTGCCACCTCCAAAGGAGAGAAAAAGTCTCCCCAGGGAGACTCAAATGCACGTTTCCAAAGGCAGACCATAGATATTGGGAAGTTAAAATGTCAAAGGGTGATGAAACAGCTGAACTGTTGACAACAGCTCCTGAAAAGTAACTTCCTTTAACAAAATATGGACATTATGAAAATTCAGACAGTTAAAAGCTGATAAAACAAAGAGGCCTATTTTGATGGACTTGAAATAAATATATTACTTTATTAAAAGACTTACTGCATAATCTCCTTGTTTAACTGTAGCTATGGTGAATGGAATACCAATACCTAACAATAAATCTAGTAGAGGGTCAAGGAAATGGTCAGTATATAGAGGCATCAGTACATAATATCCCACATACAACACTACAGGCATAATATCGCTGGCTTATATTTAGAATGAGAAGGTACTACTTACGACCTTATAAGACTGATACATATTTGAAATCTGCATTACAAGGCGCTTCTTATTAGCATATTGTCATGAAAATCAGAAATTGTCAAGTGTCCAAACTGAAGCTCAAAAAGTTTTTTTTCCAAAAGTATAGAGTAGATTTCAGACAGTTTTTTCTTGTTTTGTCAAAATATTGATTTTGTAGTTACAACCTGCTCATTCTAAGCCAGCAATCTGTTAGCACTTAACCAAAATTGAGTTGCAGAAAAGATTGCAAATTAGATTTGGTACAAAGCTGATGCAATGCAGTCAAAAACAAAACAATAGAAGGTCAGCAAGAAAATGCAACAGGTTCAACCCTTGTCTGGACCACTGGTTAATTTCTCTGAGCAAAAATAACTCGCATGCTTTACTCCACCAAGGTGTTAACTGGTACCTGTGAGTGAAGTTACATCTATTCCTGTGTGACACATATCGAGGTTGGTCGCCACATCCACAGTAGAGAAATAGTTTCAACAGGGAGACTCGAATGTACATCTCATTTGGTAATCCAATGATCAGGGGAAGTTAAAATGTCAAAGGGTGGTTGAGTGGCTGAACTGCTGAAAACAGCCCTTGAAAATTGTTAACTTTTTTATACCCATTCAACAATGTGCTACCCAAATAGAGGTAATAGTTAAAATTAAGGATACTAAACAGCGGTCCACCAAAGCATGCAGATATTCCCATTCTGGGGAAACCTTGTCTCGCCATTACTGTATCAGCTATAAAATCTGTATAACAAAAAATATGATAATAATTAGTCAAACATAGACACTGTCAGCTATGATGTGAACTTTTGTTCGAGTTCTTTCCAAATCGATGGAAGTCTATAGAAAATATGAAACATGGTACAAACAAATAATAATTTTGTTAAAACATTATCTTTAACATAACAAGACATGAAAATTCAATGAAACCCTTATTTTTTGTTACCTTGATCCCACTGGCCCCACGTTCAATCCCAAGCAGGTTTTTCAGATAAGCTACCAACACAGCAAGATATTGAGCGTAAATTTGTTTCCATTTAATAGTAATGGTGACCTAAGCAAAACTCCCTGGGCTGCCTGTGGAAGCAGTTTTTCCAGCAGAATTTCCCTTCTTTCTAACCCACCAAAATTAATTAGATCAGTCAAATAGCATATTTTTTTCAATTTAAATTAGATTTCATTCTCGGATTGATTACCTATGTTTCAGGGTGCAAAGGGAAATAATTGCATGAGAAAAGAGTAGATTCAGAAGTTGTCCTTTTAAACATAGGATATGATATTACTTACTATAGCTCCAAGGCCAGATAAAAATCATCTATACATACCTCCGATACTGTTACCCCACGCTAACAATGTTAGACCTAGAATGGCATTACTTATCTTCATCACAACACCGAATGTCTGAAAACAACAACAACAGCAAACATATCATGTACAATATATACATAACCAACATCCCGTCTCAAAAATACTGTCAAATAATTAATTTCATGGGGAGGTAAATTATGTGTATTTCGTAGTTCACCTTCTACCACGAAATCTAATACCATCAAACAATAATGTTAACCCTGTTATTTATTACATGAAATGCAAAATCCACAAATTTTATCAAAACCACACAATTTTGTCCAATCAAAATTAAATTATTTACAGAAGCCAACATTCTTCTTATAAAAAATATTTCCATTTTGCAATAAATGTCTGCTCATTTTCAAAGACATAATTATTAGCCCATTTTTAGTTAAATATTCAAAAATCCCAATCATGGATAATTTTCTTCCTGTTCAAGGTCCCATTAACCCCTTCCCCAAAAGAATACAATTAATTTTCCTGGATGACCCCACCATATCCTCGTCCATCACAACAAACTCCAATAAAATGTCTGATCATAAGCAAATGTTTGTGACCTAAACTTCATTTTTCAAGGCTTCCAAAGAACATACCAGTATCAATTAAATCCATCTTAATGTACATGTATTGCTTTTAATGTGTTTCTGCAGTTTTTAAAAATTTTTGATACTGTGGCGGCATGGTCATGTGTCCCTTTTCTCCCTAGAAGCTTTTTTCCTAAATGCCCCTTGACCATCTGATCAGAAAATTTATAGGGGCAAATGGTGACCAATCTCCTTATTAAGTTTGCAAATCTTGTGCCCAGCAGTTACTGTTTTTCAATTATTGATCAAAAACCATTTTGAGAGCTTAGTGCATAACTATGGTATGTGCCTATATAAATTGATGTAGTTACCATAGTTTTGCACTGAGCCCTACATGTGGTGTATTTCTTTGCATTAAAAACTTGTAAGCAAACTTGACCTAAGACCTATTGACCTCAAAGTCATGTAATGACAGTGCCCAACCTCCCTAAATAGTTTGAAGAATCTGGGCGTAACAGGGAAATTGCTCAGAAGCCATTTTGTCTACAGACAGACGGATGGACGTAAGGACGTTCCAACATGAACCAAGCAATACATCCCCTTATTGTTGTCAAGGGGTATAACAGAAATAAGTCTGAGTGCACTTACCTGTAAAATATTCACAATTTCATTGGCTATTGAGTAAATCCATATTACAGCAATAACAAATCCTAGATAGGCAAACACCTGAAATTATCAAAATAACATAGGCAGTTGTTTATATATTTAATACATGTACTAATGCACTGGTTGCAGTACATCTAAAACATAGAGCAATAAATTCGGTAAATATGAAAACTGTTCACATCTGACTCATGTTATCCCAAATTTTACAGGAGATGTCTGTAAAAGATGTATGCCCCATCACATCTTTATTGGAAATGGTAAAGGTCAAAGTGACCTTGAGCTTTTACCTACTGACCTCAAATTCAACAAAAAGGGTCTTCTGCTGTTGCTGGCCAACCCACATGAAAAGTTTGAAGGTGTTAGGTCAAAGTGTCAGAGAAAACCGTTTTGGTCCACTGACTGACATGTGCAAAGCAATATACCCCCTCAAGAAAGACGGGGGCATAAAAATACTGTGAAAAGTATATAACTCAACAAACATTCGACATAAACAAATATAAAACATCATTTTGAATGAAATGCATAAAGACAAAGAATGAATTCAGAACTATTGCCCTACTTAGATAAGTTGAAAACTCAATTTTTAGGAGGTTCGAGCTACCTTGTGAGTATTTACTACTACTAACATGTAATAGAACAGAAGTAAAGAACTAATGTTACCATAATGGAGTGATATCATGTAGACATTACATTACTATAAATGACAATTAACAAAATAGTGCTAATTACATGCCTGGAAATAAAATATTTGAAAAATTTTGCCAGTTACAAACAAGAAAAAATATGACATTTGGTTCAAATAATTTCAATACATATAGAAATGTTTATTTGAGATGCTGTCTGAGGAGATTGAGACTAATGGCTTGGGTCCAACTGAGACTTTTTTGCATCTGTGATTTCCGCCGATTTAGTACGGTATATGGGCATCGAAAGGCATTGATAAAAAGATACTCACGGTATAGCGGAAGCCTTAGGGTAGTCACTAGAATTTTTTTATATCCCTGTCCCAATAGACTCGAGAAGCTTATTTATTTAAATCGGGAGTACATCGTCGAAGCAAAAAAAGTATCAGTGGGACCAAGGCATAAGAAATCATTGATACCACTTACAGAATGATATTTTGGTTGAACATCATTTTTGGATGTAAAATACACAAGAGCTGCCAACATAACTCCCAGGATAAGTACCAGACCCCAAACAGGGAAACTGCCACCAAGTTTAGTAAATCCAACTGAAAATAAAAGAATCAACTTAAACTTATTTCACAATATTAACATAGTATGACAATGCCATTATGATGGAACTAACCTCTTAATTCAAACACTATAAATAGACGCATTGAATCAAGGCTTATATTCTATATCTATATGACTCACCTTCAGTAGAAACCGTACCAAACACAGGGCCCAGTACACATTGTAGACAATATAAATGTCTCACCTTCAGTAGCAACCGTACCAAACACACGGCCCAGTACACATTGTAGACAATATAAATGTCTCACCTTCAGTAGCAACCGTACCAAACACAGGGCCCAGTACACATTGTAGACAATATAAATGTCTCACCTTCAGTAGCAACCGTACCAAACACACGGCCCAGTACACATTGTAGACAATATAAATGTCTCACCTTCAGTAGCAACCGTACCAAACACACGGCCCAGTACACATTGTAGACAATATAAATGTCTCACCTTCAGTAGCAACCGTACCAAACACAGGGCCCAGTACACATTGTAGACAATATAAATGTCTCACCTTCAGTAGCAACCGTACCAAACACACGGCCCAGTACACATTGTAGACAATATAAATGTCTCACCTTCAGTAGCAACCGTACCAAACACACGGCCTAGTACACATTGTAGACAATATAAATGTCTCACCTTCAGTAGAAACCGTACCAAACACACGGCCTAGTACACATTGTAGACAATATAAATGTCTCACCTTCAGTAGCAACCGTACCAAACACACGGCCTAGTACACATTGTAGACAATATAAATGTCTCACCTTCAGTAGAAACCGTACCAAACACACGGCCTAGTACACATTGTAGACAATATAAATGTCTCACCTTCAGTAGCAACCGTACCAAACACAGGGCCTAGTACACATTGTAGACAATATAAATGTCTCACCTTTAGTAGAAACCGTACCAAACACACGGCCTAGTACACATTGTAGACAATATAAATGTCTCACCTTCAGTAGCAACCGTACCAAACACAGGGCCTAGTATACATTGTAGACAATATAATGTCTCACCTTTAGTAGCCACCGTACCACACACAGGGCCTAGTACACATTGTAGACAATATAAATGTCTCACCTTTAGTAGCAACCGTACCAAACACAGGGCCCAGTACACATTGTAGACAGTATAAATGTCTCACCTTTAGTAGCAACCGTACCAAACACAGGGCCCAGTACACATTGTAGACAATATAATGTCTCACCTTTAGTAGCCACCGTACCACACACAGGGCCTAGTACACATTGTAGACAATATAAATGTCTCACCTTCAGTAGCAACCGTACCAAACACAGGGCCTAGTACACATTGTAGACAATGTCTCACCTTTAGTAGCAACCGTACCAAACACAGGGCCGAGTACACATTGTAGACAATGTCTCACCTTTAGTAGCAACTGTACCAAACACAGGGCCTAGTACACATTGTAGACAATGTCTCACCTTTAGTAGCAACCGTACCAAACACAGGGCCGAGTACACATTGTAGACAATGTCTCACCTTTAGTAGCAACCGTACCAAACACAGGGCCGAGTACACATTGTAGACAATGTCTCACCTTTAGTTGCAACCGTACCAAACACAGGGCCGAGTACACATTGTAGACAATATAAATGTCTCACCTTTAGTAGCAACCGTACCAAACACAGGGCCTAGTACACATTGTAGACAATGTCTCACCTTTAGTAGCAACGGTACCAAACACAGGGCCTAGTACACATTGTAGACAATGTCTCACCTTTAGTAGCAACCGTACCAAACACAGGGCCGAGTACACATTGTAGACAATATAAATGTCTCACCTTTAGTAGCAACCGTACCAAACACAGGGCCTAGTACACATTGTAGACAATATTAATGTCTCACCTTCAGTAGCAACCATACCAAACACAGGGCCTAGTACACATTGTAGACAATATAAATGTCTCACCTTTAGTAGCAACCGTACCAAACACAGGACCTAGTACACATTGTAGACAATGTAAATGTCTCACCTTCAGTAGCAACCGTACCAAACACAGGGCCTAGTACACATTGTAGACAGTATAAATGTCTCACCTTTAGTAGCAACGGTACCAAACACAGGACTAAGTACACATTGTAGACAATATTAATGTCTCACCTTTAGTAGCAACGGTACCAAACACAGGACCTAGTACACATTGTAGACAATATAAATGTCTCACCTTTAGTAGCAACAGTACCAAAACCAGGGCCGAGTACACATTGTAGACAATATAAATGTCTCACCATTAGTAGCAACGGTACCAAACACAGGACCCAGTACACATTGTAGACAATACAAATGTCTCACCTTTAGTAGCAACGGTACCAAACACAGGACCTAGTACACATTGTAGACAATATAAATGTCTCACCTTTAGTAGCAACCGTACCAAACACACGGCCTAGTACACATTGTAGACAATATAAATGTCTCACCTTTAGTAGCAACCGTATTAAACACAGGACCTAGTACACAATGTAGACAATATAAATGTCTCACCTATAGTAGCAACAGTACCAAACACAGGGCCCAGTACACATTGTAGACAATATAAATGTCTCACCTTTAGTAGCAACAGTACCAAACACAGGACCCAGTACACATTGTAGACAACATAAATGTCTCACCTTTAGTAGCAACGGTACCAAACACAGGACCTAGTACACATTGTAGACAATATAAATGTCTCACCTTTAGTAGCAACAGTACCAAACACAGGACCTAGTACACATTGTAGACAATATAAATGTCTCACTTTTAGTAGCAACGGTACAAAACACAGGACCTAGTACACATTGTAGACAATTTAAATGTCTCACCTTTAGTAGCAACCGTACCAAACACAGGACCTAGTACACATTGTAGACAATATAAATGTCTCACCTTTCGTAGCAACGGTACCAAACACAGGGCCTAGTACACATTGTAGACAATGTCTCAACTTTAGTAGCAACAGTACCAAACACAGGACCTAGTACACATTGAAGACAATATAAATGTCTCACCTTTAGTAGCAACAGTACCAAATACAGGACCGAGTACACATTGTAGACAATATAAATGTCTCACCTTTAGTAGCAACAGTACCAAACACAGGGCCGAGTACACATTGTAGACAATATAAATGTCTCACCTTTAGTAGCAACCGTCCCAAATACAGGACCGAGTACACATTGTAGACAATATAAATGTCTCACCTTTAGTAGCAACGGTACCAAACACAGGGCCCAGTACACATTGTAGACAATATAAATGTCTCACCTTTAGTAGCAACGGTACCAAACACAGGGCCCAGTACACATTGTAGACAATATAAATGTCTCACCTTTAGTAGCAACGGTACCAAACACAGGGCCCAGTACACATTGTAGACAATATAAATGTCTCACCTTTAGTAGCAACGGTACCAAACACAGGACCTAGTACACATTGTAGACAATACAAATGTCTGTTCCAGTTATTCCTGTCCTCATCATAGTTTACAACTGGTATAGTTATCTTCAACAATAACATAATAGGGGCCTGAAATAGACACAATTTTAAAATTAAATATTTTAAAACCAGGCTACTCCGGGACTCATATGCCAGCCATATTTAAGCAGAATGGCAATGAAATAAAGGCTACGCTCGGCATTTTAGAAAAAAATAGGGGCTAGTTGGGGGAATGGTTCACTAACAGTAGTATTTGCCTAATGCTGAAATAAGTATTGTCTTATCATTATGAGTTCATCCTACATAATGATTGGTGCCCGCAATACTGTAGTAACTGCATATAGATAAAAGAAGGACTTACTACAGTATTGCAGGAACTGCTTGATAAGGGAGATTTTGGTGAACTTGAAAGGAATTTTATGGGACATATCTCTGAGACTGGGAGAATTAAATAAGGGAGTTAAAGTCTCCTTAAAGAGATATGTTACAATAAGAGGAATAATACAGTAAAATCATTTATTTTCGTCAGGGATTAAATTTCATGCATTTCGTGGTGCATCTTAAACCACGAAATCAAATGTTATCAAACAATAATTTAGTAATTTAGACCCATGCATTTATAAACCAAAATGTTCAAAATCCACAAATCAACATCCGATTGAAATGGTGTCTTTATTTTCAAAACCTTGAAATTTTGTCCCATCGTAATCAAAGGATTTTACTGTAGTAAGAAAGCACAAATAGATTCATATAACATACCTTAAAGACTTCATAGAACTTCTTGAACAATGAGAAGCCAGACCAACCCTCTTGATCTATAGGATTAATGTGATGTAGGAAGGCTTTCAAAGGGCTTGTATCATGTACTGCAGTCAGACTGATAACGTCAGGGTTAGATAACAACGGCTGATCTTCTCCATCTGTCACTATAGCAACAATATCAATCATAAATACCATTAAATTCAAAATTTCAACATAGAGATGATTTCCATGAACTCTTCATTAAAAAGTTGAAAAAGTGGCTCATCATTAACTAGTAGAAAATTAATTCTTCATCAAGGAGTTAAAAAAGTAACTCTTCATCAAGGAGTTAAAAAAGTAGCTCTTCATCAAGGAGTTAAAAAAGTAACGAATTTGAAAAAGTAACATAAAAAAGATCAGACAATGCACATTTTCATCAAACCCTAGTAGTTTCTTGTGTTGATGGACATCTTGAGTCTAACAATATAGATTATTAGAATTCTGGCTGATGAGAAACACAACAAGAGCACAGCCTATGAGTGCTGGACGCTCAACTTTCTCTCGTTTTTGATAGTAACAAGGGAAGATTACACAATAAATATAGTTCACAGGGACATCAGCCTTGTCAGGTGATAAGTATGCAAGTTCAAAGTGGCAACCTTCGATAGTCTTTAAGAAAATGACTTAAAAGTGCCTGCGAGGGGCTCCACATAAAGAGCATAATGAAAACTGGTATACAAGTAGCCCAGAGTTCTATAAAATTCAATGTTGTACTATTTCATTGTAATAATAGTTAGTAGAATATAAGCGACCTACCTGTATCTAACGGGTTGACAACTTCTCTTCCTGATGGTTCTTGTATATCTGTAACCATAGTAACATAAACATATCTCCATATGACATACTATAACACTGTGTGCTTCAACTAGGCTTGGCCTTACTGACAAGCCAATATCTTATATGATATTGTCATTGACTAAGCTTCACCTTAAGTAACTTTGCAGTGGATGTATGATGAATTTTATATAAGATTTCCATTGACAAGGCATTGCCTATTGCAACACTGCCAATTTGACAATGTATGTTCTTATGCAATACTGTCAGTGACAATGTATCCTTTATGCAACATGGCCATTGACAAGGCATTGCCTTAAGCAACATTGCCATTGACAGGGTTCTGCCTTTTGCAACATTGTCATTGACGAGTCATTGGCTTATACAACATTGACATTGACAAGGCATTGCCTCATATCACATTGTCATTGACAAGGCACTGCCTCATGTAACATTGTCATTGACAAGGCATTGTCTCATGTAACATTGCCATTGACAAGGCATTGCCTCATGCAACATGGCCATTGTAAAGGCATTGCCTCATGTGACATTGCTATTGACAAGGCATTGCCTCATGTAACATTGCCATTGACAATGCATTGCCTCATGTAACATTGCCATTGACAATGCATTGCCTCATGTAACATTGCCATTGACAATGCATTGTCTCATGCAACATTGTCATTGACAATGCATTGCCTCATGCAACATTGTCATTGACAAGGCATTGCTCATGTAACATTGCCATTGACAAGGCATTGCCTGATGTAACATTGCCATTGACAAGGCATTGCCTCATGCAATATTGTCATTGACAAGTCATTGGCTTATACAACATTGCCATTGACAAGGCATTGCCTCAAATCACATTGTCATTGACAAGGCATTGCCTCATGCATCATTGTCATTGACAAGGCATTGCCTCATACAACATTGTCATTGACAAGGCATTGTCTCAAATCACATTGCCATTGACAAGGCATTGCCTCATGCATCATTGTCATTGACAAGGCATTGCCTCATACAACATTGTCATTGACAAGGCATTGCCTCATATCACATTGTCATTAACAAGGCATTGCCTCATACAACATTGTCATTGACAAGGCATTGCCTCATATCACATTGTCATTGACAAGGCATTGCCTCATACAACATTGTCATTGACAAGGCATTGCCTCATATCACATTGTCATTAACAAGGCATTGCCTCATACAACATTGTCATTGACAAGGCATTGCCTCATATCACATTGTCATTGACAAGGCATTGCCTCATACAACATTGTCATTGACAAGGCATTGCCTCATGCATCATTGTCATTGACAAGGCATTGCCTCATACAACATTGTCATTGACAAGGCATTGCCTCATATCACATTGTCATTGACAAGGCATTGCCTCATACAACATTGTCATTGACAAGGCATTGCCTCATATCACATTGTCATTAACAAGACATTGCCTCATGTAACATGGCCATTGACAAGGCATTGCCTCATGCAACATGGCCATTGACAAGGCATTGCCTCATATCACATTGTCATTAACAAGACATTGCCTCATGTAACATGGCCATTGACAAGGCATTGCCTCATGCAACATGGCCATTGACAAGCCATTGCCTCATGTAACATGGCCATTAACAAGGCATTGCCTCATGCAACATAGCCATTGACAAGGCATTGTCTCATGTAACATGGCCATTTACAAGACATTGCCTCATACAACATAGCCTTTGACAAGGCATTGCCTCATGCAACATAGCCATTGACAAGGCATTGTCTCATGCAACATGGCCATTGACAAGGCATTGCCTCATGCAACATGGCTATTAACAAGACATTGCCTCATGTAACATGGTCATTAACAAGACATTGCCTCATGCAACATAGCCATTGACAATGCATTGCCTCATGCAACATGGCTATTAACAAGACATTGCCTCATGTAACATGGTCATTAACAAGACATTGCCTCATGCAACATAGCCATTGACAATACATTGCCTTATGTAGCATGGCCATTAACAAGGCATTGACTCATGTAACATGGCCATTAACAAGGCATTGCCTCATGTAACATGGCCATTGACAAGGCATTGCCTCATGCAACATGGCCATTAACAAGGCATTACCTCATGCAACATAGTCATTGACAAGGCTTTGCTTAATACAAGATTACCATACAAAATTAGCATTGACAACGAGGCATTGCCTTATACAACATTGCCATTAACTGATAAATGGCAGATTGCCACTTACAGCGTTAATCAACTTATTATGTACAGCTAGACTGAACATATTTTTTAAGAGTGAGGTATTTAAAATTAATACAAAGACCTTTGATAGAATGTTTACAATTTTCATAAATTTGTTGGTACAAAGAAGAAATAGCTTCACTTTGATTTCAATTTGAACAACCCGTATAAAACAGAAGAATGAATAAACAATGAAATTTAGTAGACACACACAATCAATGCATTTTTAAATCAAACATAAAGCAATAACAAATGACTCGAAACTGGCTTCAAGAACAAATATAAAGATAACTTTTTGAACAAGCGAACTTAAATTGAAAAATCGAGGGTTGCGCCAGAAATTCAAAGACAAAATATGAATAAATGGTAATATTGGCAAGCTATAAGTTTCTAGAGCAACCCTCGCTTTAACAGCTAACATCCAACATAATGACATAAGTCATTTAAATATTAAGACCTGTCTGAGTTAGTAGTTAGAAAATGAAATGACAGAACCTGTATCCATATTATCGTGCAAAATCCATGCAATACTAAGCAAAAGCTCCCTAAAACAGCATCTTTCAAATTTGCATTAGTCGCTATTTACAATAAATTGAACCAATTTAGAGCAACAACAATGGACATCATGTGCAGCTCCCAAAGGGTGTTGCTCTAGAGAGGCTGCACTGTACTTCGAAATTAAATCTTTCAGATTAAGTAAAAATCCTGTTTGGGAGCAATTACACTTGTTTCAGAAACACCTCTAATAATCTTTATAATTATAATTAACAAAGGCATCAATTTTTGGCATTTAATCTAATGAGTATTTGCTTCTATGACAATGTTTTATATCTATATTAAATTTTGTCAGTTTTGCATAAGCAACACTTCTTCCATGAAATAGTTGTGGTAATATAAAAAATGGCAATACATTGACAATTACACAGGCATAATAATTATTAGAATACAGACATTACTATACCATTCTCATACAACCAGCGTATTTTTCATCTGAAATATCATCTAGGGACTTGACTAACCACTGATTTATGAGGATGTACTATACACAGGTTACTGTATCGTTGAAAACTTTAAAAAATGAAAACACATTTAAAAAAAATAAATATATTTTATATTTTTATAGAAAAATATAAATTTTCTAAAAAAAAAAAAAATATTCAACGTTTTCAACCATACCGTTACCTGTAGTACTATACATGAGTGTTCGATTTTTATCTCAGCACAATCAATCTAAATTAATACGGTACCCTATTAATGGCTCTAATACAGTAAAACTAACCAACACAACAGACATGCTATAATTGTGAATGAAGCAGCCTCACCAGATGGTTTCACACTTGATGAAGGGTCCTCAGCTGACTCCTGTTTAGGTGCCCGTATAGGCCGTTCATCTTGAAGCAAGAGTAACACAAAGATAGAAGACTCATACAGTAGCCATAGAAATTCACAAAGCTTTATTAGTGCTATGTTTGTTTTTACGAATTTGAGTTTGGAAAATTAGTTTATGCTTCATGACAGGCTGCATAATAAGACGTACATAATCTACTTATCATTCCCATCCACATAGTATTACAAAGTTTCATAAACCCAGCTTGAAAACTGACCGAGTTATGGCAGGATCCAGATTTTCTTGACGGACAAGCCGAGTACAATCTGTTAGTCTCTTCCGGTGGAAAACCGGTAGGGGCCTTAGTAATCATGAGGTTTAGACAAGATTATGATATCACTAATACTGCGTTTATAAGCACAAAATCTTTTCGTCGGGTGATCCAGCTCTCAGATTTCTAAAATTAGTTATTTCAAATAAAGAAGGTATAAAACTTTGTGAACATTCCATGAATGCAATAGAAAACAAGTATAAGTCATTAGAATGCATACAAGCATAAATTAATGGAAGACTGTACCCTCCTAAAACAGTATGTAAACAATTCGCAGGCTGAGAATCAGAAGGTTGTAAGCACCAAATCAATATTTTGAGAAAACAAGAAAAACTTGTCAGAAATTTGCTCTTTATTTTTGTTAAAAACAATTTTTGGACGTCAGTTTGGTGACCATGAAAAGTTCCCATTTTGATCAAAAATAGGCTCAAAAGAAGCAACTTGTAATACGAATTTCAAATAATCTTATATGCACGAGTCTTCTCATTCTAAGCCAGCCAATTAAAGTGATAGCATATAATATTGGTTGTAAGAGAGAGTGAGTGGTTTTATTTTTCTGATTTTCACAAGTGCTTAGTTACATACAGGAATTAAAATTACATAAATTTGTCCAGGAGCGGGTTTAGTCTGTTCTACAAGAGTATATGTTTCCTATATAATACAGGTACAGGTATACAGTAAAACCGCATTATCTCGAGGACTAATCATGACAAGCTAAATTATCGAAATAAACCGGGAGCTCGACATAGCGGTGTGATATTAAGTATACAATATATATTTAGCAAATTTACCGGGACTTTGAAATTTGCTCGAAATAAGCCTGGTGCTCAAAATATCAATGCTCGTCTAAACAAAGTTTTACTGTATATTATACATTATACTGTAAAATCATTTTATCTCGATGGAACAAAAGTTCATTGTTTTGGTAAAAAAAACCATTTCATTTTAGTCTTTATCGATGATACGGTTACCTGTGATACAGTACATTGTTTAAAATGTTGAGGAGACAATGAATGTATGACCTGTTTAATTGTGTTAAAATGACGTACAGGGACACCTGTAATCAGGGACACTTATAATGATGTCAGTATATACTGATAACATTCAATAACTCAGATAATCTTTGATAATAAACATAATATCAATTCATTGAACACGATTGTATGTCACCTCAAATACTGCATACTAAGGACAATTTAAACAAATTATTGACCAAGAAAAAAGAAAAATCTAGGTTTAAAATTGGGTTCATCCCCCCAAACATATTAGTTGCTAAACTAGAGTTGACCACAGGTAACTTGTATCGTTGAAATCGAAACAAAAAAGTTTTCAATGATACAGTTACCTATGGAGTTGACTACAGACAAAACAATATCTGACCAAAATGTATTGAATGTGAGTTCATGTATTTAGATGTGTTAATGAATACGACTTAATCTTATAATGAAGCTTGTTTAAAAGCATCAAATAAAATATTACTAAAGAAAGCATCAGCAGAAATAGTACCAATAAGTGCAGATCTAGAAAGATGTTAAAGTGTATAGAGCTATATTGGAAGATATTTTTTTAAAAGTTTCAAAAACTGAAAAACAATTATGCTTTCATATTCATTAGATCATTTTTCACTTCAGTTTTAACATGAAATCTCTCCATTGTCCATTTTCATACGAAAGTGTTCTAGAACACCCTATGAAACTATAAGAATCTTCTATTTTTCGACGATTGAATCAAAGTACACGGAACCCATCTAAAGCTTGTGTTACAGCTTGAGGATCCTTATCCATGTTGGTGAAACACATTTTGATGATATTTAGTAGAATCAAAACTTAACATTTGTAGATGCGGACTTTCATTTTTATCCTGCCTTAAGTATGAACTAGTAGGTTCAATGTCGTAGAAACCATCTAGTTTGGGACTTGATTTTCCTCACAATTTTGACAGATTTGCTCATTTTTTATAAATTTTTTTTATGTCTATAGCAAAAATGAAAAGTCAATGGCTAATAAGTGATTAAAATGGGATAAGTGAGTGAACTAATATATATATCTGGGGTGAAAAGGATTTAAAAAATCTAATTAATTTGCAAAAGTTTTATCATTAAACCTAAACTTGACAGGAGTCATAGTCATGCAGAGCTAGCACTATGTGTACATTGTTCTTTTGTGCTTTTCATACTGAAGCACAGGTAACTGTTGAAAACGAAAAAAAAGCGAACACATTTTTTTTGAAAATTTATATTTTTCCATGTATTTTTTTTTTCGTTTTCAATGATACAGTGACCTGTGATCTGAAGCAATTAATCTAAGTTTCATATATTGAGAGTGCATGTAGGAAGGATTGATTAAGCATTGTGGAAATTATGGAATTGTAGAATAATGTAATACTTACGTCTGCTTTCTGTTGGATTATTTCCCCTCTGTCGAGTGTAGATATATCGACCAATCACAACCACCAAAACATAAACAACATACAATAGAATAAAGCCTGAAATATAGAACAACACCACTGATTGGTCAATTTCATTAGAGTACCGTAAAGTTGCTCTTGCCAAAACCATTTAACTATGTTTAATATTTAAAATGTTGTCATTTTTTAAATATCTATAAACTAATCAATATCAAGTAATAAGCCTTAGTATTGGTAAATCAGCTAGAATAGAATTTCTCGTTCACTAAAATCAACCAGAATGTACAAACCTATAACTTTGCTTAGCTTGTGTTTTAATGGCTTTAGTATCTACTGATACACATTTGAAGTATATAACAAAATATGGCACTGTCGCGAAACCATGTTCTCTGTTCACTTTCTACCAGTAACTTTTTCTCTTTTTATTAACAGTGACCTTGACCCCACAGACTCCAAATAAAACCATAAGCTTTGTCTCCATGCAAGATTACAATATACAAAGTTTCATGAAGATGTGTCAATCCAAGCTCAAGTTATGATCAGAAACCTCTTTTTATAAATGTAGTCACAATTCTGGCCACCAGCCTGCGCGCCAGCAAGCCCATACCTCAGTATAATAGCCAGGATGTTTTCTTTGCAAAACCTGGTTAAAGTGTATATAGCTATATCTAACGGTCATTTAATGTCAAAATAATTACTTGCATCGTTTTTAGTATAATACTAGACTACCTTAATTGCAAATTAAAACTTTGAATGGGTTCCGTATACTTTGATTCAATCGTTGAAAAAATAGACAATTTTTATAATTTCAACCGTCAATTTAGTGTTCTAGAACACTTTCGTATGAAAACGGACAATTCACATGTCCATTAAATCACAGAGAGAGTTTCTGTTAAAACTGAAGCGAAAAATGATATAGTTGATATGAAAGCATGATTGTTTTTCAGTTTTTGAATTTTTAAGAAAACATATCGTCAGATATAACTCTATACACTTTAACAAACGGTGCAGTATTCATATATACTATAACAAAGATGGCTGACCTATTGCTTCAATCTTTGAGATAGTTTTGTCCCACAACACACAAAATGTCCAGAAGAGGGCTGCCAGATAGAAAATGATGTCTCGTAGAAACGGTCTTTGCATCGCATCAAATGGACATATAATAGCAATGAACCCAGCCACAACCGTGGTAACAAATACACCAGCACCTAAAATATACCAACAGCAATATGTGAGTAAGGGTTTTAAATACTTTGCATAATGATTCTATGTATTGATTCATACATAGAGAATCTATCACTCGTTGTCAATTGATATAAATTTATACCAAAGGAGTTCTGGAAATGTTATTAAGCGAGCCTTTGTAATATTCCTGAACGAGTTTAACATAAATATATCAATTGATAACGAGTGATAGATTCTTTATCTTACGCAAAATACATGATATTCTATCAGAAAAAATAATTGTTTAAGACTCTTTATTTCCGTCAGTCTAAGTTGCATTTAGGTTATGAAAGAGGAGAAATTCAACACAAGGAAGTAAAATTATCAATTTATACCATGTGTAGTGAATAAACTACATTGTAACTGTAAACTTGAACAGCAGACCTATGCAAACAGGAAGTATCGGAGTTAATCAGTTTCAGACAGATCAGGGCTTGACATGATATTTTATAGTGACCAAAAGTACTTTACATGCTAGCTTGACAGAATTCAAAGTGGTCCAACTGACTATTTAGCAATTAAAAAAATATTGTCAACTTTGAACCCTGCAGATTAATGTTTAAAACTAGCATTAGTCATAATCTACTGACAATGTTTATATGTCTTGCTTATCTCCATTTTGGTTTTAGCTGGTTGTTTTTATTTCAACTGGTTTACTAATTTTTAGTCTAAATTGCTGGCTTAGTATGAAAATGTTGTAAACTTGTACAAAATTGATATTTTGAGAAAACTTGAAAAAATTGTCCGAAAATTACTCTTTACTTAATATGGTAAAACAAACTGTTTCCACTTAATTTTGGTCAACATAACAAGTTCTGATTTACAGGAAAATAGGCTTAATACAAGTGCCTTGTAATGCAGATTTCAAGAATTAAAGTATCATGAGTCTTATCACTACTTATGACCTTCTCATTCTAAGCCAACGAAATGCTTAACACATTTTTCAACATTCATTAAGTCCTCAACTGATTATTACACAATGATATCCTTACCAAATAATGCTCCAATAGCCAAACCAGCGTCTCCATTTTTGGCATTACCAATAGCAGCTATAGCAGAGAATATATCTGGTGCACCATTACCGAACGCTAGAAATGTTACCCCTTGTATATGGTCAAGGAAAAACCATGATGATATTTGAGTATACATGTATAACATTCTCATTAATATTTTTTTTAACTTTTCAGAACTTACCAGGAGCCTTAGTTAACAGGGTTCTCAATAAGTTTTAACCTAGCAGGCCAAAATGCTTAACCAACAGGGCTGATATTTAAGTCCTTGGCCGTCCTTCATGCAACTATTGTCTTCAAATTGTGTATAAATTTCACATTTTCAGCAGACAAAAAATAGTTTGTAAGCAGTCAATTTGGCCTGCAGCCTGCTGTTATTGAGAACCCCAAGTTAATAGATTATTTTTGGGAACTTACTAGGGGCCTTAGTTAATAGTTTGCATGAGCAATAACAAGACATTGAGCGTAGTATCGGGCAACCCAGCAGTTACCTAGAACTAACAAACTATTTAATATATCAATGCTCTACTAATCCTATTGTCCGACATTCGGGACAACTCTAAATCTGGATGACTGATTTTATGCAAAAATTTAGTCCTGGACAAGCCTTATTTCAAAGGACAATAAAATTGGACAACTGACCAAAAGTGTATGTAATCAATTTATATGCACAATATTTGACTCTAGGTGAATAAATATTATGACCCCAGACTAATTGGCCTTCTAAGGGTCATGGGAGGTAAACTGACATACTTGAATCAACTAACAACTGCAGGCTAGCTCAGCCTTTTTTAATTTGATTGGATGTATATCATACCAAGCACTAAGCAAGGAATTTATACCAGCACCATTTCAAATGACTATGAAATGTCGCAGCTAGGGATGGAAACATTGACCTCTAGCACTCAATGTATTGAAATTATTTCAGAGATTGTGGAGAAAGAACAGTAAATGCTCATGCCCCATTGGAAAACTTGTCCACAGTAACTTGTCAAGTCAATCAACTTGAAAGTGCAGAAATATCAGAATTGTAACAACAAGGTCTGTATAACTCAGTTTGAGTATTGCATGACTATAACATGGCTAACAAAAAAAATTGTTATCAATGTTAGCCATGTTAAAGTACCATTTATAAAAACTAAAACGAAAAAAAAAATATTTTACGAAAAAAATTTTTTTTCATAATGTATATGTTTTTTTTTTTTCGTTTTAGTCTTCGTCAATGGTACAGTTACCCGTGACAACAAAAAGGCTAACATGCTCGGACAGGAAGTTAAAGGTCTGAAAACTTACACAAAGGATATTGCCACATTATGACTTAATCTCAACGTATCTGATATCACTGCTAATGATGGACAAAAACTGAAATATACAAATATATTAGATAATTACAGCCATGAATGAAGGTAATTTCTACCCCCACAATACAGAATTTTCAAATATTGCAATAATTCTGTGTGGTACCTGAGACCATATTGCATACAAAATGCCCCCTAAAAAACAACAACATTTTAATTTTCTCAATTCATGCATAATATGAAAATAGATATTCATGAATATAATTCTTTTTTCTTTTTTTTTCATTCAAATCACTCTTTGAATTGAGTTAGTGAAAAATTGAAATATATGTTTAAGTAAAAATAGTAGATGTTCCAGGAGAACAGGCCCCAATCTCTTGAAGTATCTCAATCTGAGCAAGATCTCATCTCAATTATTGGTATGCATGTTAATTTTGATTTCCATGTGAGGCCAGTATTCAAAGAAGCATCACTGTACAGAAATAACTTACTAAGTTTATTACAGTAGAATCTTTAGATGTATCTCAAATCATGACTCAGATTTTAGCAAAATCTCAATTTTAGTTGAGTTTATTACTTGAGTTGCTTCGGGAGATCAGCCAGATCATGTTATAGACGAAGTAACAAATCAGCAATGTAACTATTGTTAAATATATGAACCTGTTACTATAAATAATCAACATACAAAATGGTGACACAATTTCAACAGGATGATAATATTTATCAGTAAACAAGTCGGCCATTATTGTCTTCATTCATATATAATACAAATATACATATGGATATAGTTTGATAACAATGACTATACGCCATATTTATTTCATATCAGATACATACAATCATGTACAGTATTATGATGAGTAACATGTATATGTATCATACATGTCAGAATTTGTAGACCCCTTTACAGGTGATAAGTGATGGAAATGCAGGAGATTTCATCAAAATGCAGGAGAGTTTCAAGACTCTCAAAATTGAACCTAAAATTAATGAAGTTTATATGCAGTTTTCACTTAGTTTACTTGTAAAACAATACCATGCATGCCCCATGAAGCCATTTAAACTCATATTTTTAATCATTTTTATCATCTTAACAAAAAATGTCAGGTTCCAGTATTCCAAGAAATGCGTGACATTTGATAAATTTGCCTCAGATCATGCAGGAGTAGAGTCTCAAATGCAGGAGACTCCTGCATGATGCAGACAACAAGAATTACAGTTTAAACAGGGCTAAAAGAAAAAGAGGACCAAATGTATATGAATACTTACAAATCATCTGCTGTCACAGCTAGCCCAATAAACAGAAATAACCACCATAACACCTGGAAAAATAATAAGAAGGAGGTCAAGAGTTATACAATAGTCAATGTAAAGATGTCAGTATGTCAACTTGTGACTCACAAAAGTAAATTGGTTTACAGTAAAACCCTTTAAACTTATTTAACATTACACAATCATGGTGAAACATTCAGAATACTTCTATTGAATAGAATTTTAACTATTGTCATAGCTTGGCAAATTTGACCTGAACCTGACCTTTATAAATGAATATATTACAAGGTTCTTGTTATGAGTATATCAATTTCCGCAAGCAAATCGTGCAATATCGGTACTTCAGATTTTTGTTTGCTTTACATCTCAAGAGTCTTCATGATACTCCCCTATTATGAAAACATACAATCAGTGTTATAAATATAGACAAGATATCTACTGTTAAATTACTGTATAGTGGGTATATTTCACGGTGTCCAATTTTCGCGTTAATTGGATCCTTTTGAATTCACGGTGTCTTGATTTCGCGCTAACGGCCTTGACCGCGAAATTAAAACCTTGTTGGTAAACATGGGAGGGCAGGTAAACGTTAGAGTTAGAGTACGAGTATAATAGTCACTTCTGATCTCAGGGTTGTGGGTTCGAATCCCGGTGTAACGGTCAGTTTTATCCCCCGCCCAGTTTATCCCCCGGGGGATAAAACTGACTGGGGGAAGACGGGGCCTGTTACACTGGGTTGGTTAGTCTTTCGGATGAGACTTTAAACCGAGGTCCCATGTATGGGTGCTATACATATGGCATATGACATGCTATGTCTTGAAAAGTAATGTTGGATTATTTCTTAAAGCTGCTTGATGCATTGTCTCCCTTTGTAAAGTTAGTGTATTTTTAATGATTATTTCGCAGGGTTTAGATTTCGTGCATTCGATATTGACCGCGGATATAACAAAAAGTAACCCGCCCCCGCGAAATATACCCGCTATACAGTATGCTAATCAAAAGGTCAGTTTCATCTCAAATTCGTCAAGCTATATCACAGAGTTTTGTTTTAACCGTACCAGTAAAACTACACCAAGTGGTAGAAGATCAGAACTAAAGTCACAGTACACAAAGTATGTATAGTCCAGAAACCCTTCATCTATCTGACAATCATCTGTTGTATTAACAAATGAACACCGATCTGATGCGTTCTGTTTGTGGACATCACTACACTGAAATAGAGAAAAGTCAATGGCCATAACTCATCTATACGCTCATGCTAAATTTTATTATAATAATATATACTGTAAAATTTTCATGGGGGATTAAATTTCATGGATTTCATGGTTCACATTCAACCACAAAATCAAACCCGATAGAACAACAATTTTTGCTTTTTTATTTATTACATGAAATGCAAAACCCAATAACTAATGACCCATTCGAAATGGTCTTTTTTATCCCATCAAAATTTTATGGTTTTACAGTAACTAAATACTAATACAATACAAACCCCAACAGCCCTCTGTAAAGCATCAAGTTCTCTAGAATGATACATAAAAACCACTAAGCTTAATTTTACTCTAAATTTAACCTCTGGAAAGATGCAACCTGAAGGACAACCAATATTTGCACCTCCCAAAGAGTGTTGCTCTACAAAGGTTGGATTGCAGTTCATCCTGTTAAGTTTTGCTAATGCTATAGGGAAGTAAATTTAGAAGTTCTTTTAAATGGTATGTTATTAAGCACTATAATGGTTTTGCTCAAGAAAAGGCTACTTAGGAAAGGTTTCAATGTACAGTCAAACAAAGACCACTGAATTACAAAACCTAAATGTAAAGACCACCTTAGTCAACAAATACAACGTTATACAGTGAACAAAGTACATCAGCTTAGTGGGAGAAGTCCACATGGAGACAGCAAGCATGTCTAAAAACCACCTGTGAACAAATACCAGCCATCAAAATTTTGTCTACAGGTAAACACAACCTGTGAACGAAGACCACTAAAGTACAAAATTTTCTGTAAATACCACCTGCTAATTAACTTACAAACCTGTTAACAGCAAAACATAACATTGACAAGGGACCTAAATTTTACCGTATTAGTTTATGCACCTGGCAGTCAGTTGCATCCATAGCCGCCCCATCCCCAGGGATGGGCGAGGATTTTTACTTTTGGGTAGTCGAACTCCCTCCGTTCCCCTGTCTTAATTGCAGGGGACAGCTGATGGTAAAATCTCTGATATTTCTCCAACCTTTGACAACTAAATTTTGTCCCTGAAGTATTGGTTCGGAGAAATATTTCCTAACATTTCCCCAGCAGTGCGGGGAAAGCTGGAAGGTAAAAACAAGGCTATTTCCCCGGCTATCCCTTGCTAATTCCCGGGGAAAGGGGGCCGTGGATGCAACTGACTCATGCATTATAAGCAAGTTTTCATTGCATACATATAAAAAAGTCATACTGTACTCACAATATGAATTTATTAAATTGACTAATATCTACAACCAAAATAGCCTAATACAAGTTAAATACAAACAAGTTATTTTCTTACATTCTGAAAGCACATTGAATACTCCGACTCCATCTCAAATATAGCATACTAGCAGCACTGCAACATGTGCATATTGTTAGTAAACAGAATAGAAAGGTCACACACAACTTATAGACCAAGTTCAAGGTAAATTCATCATACATGTATGTAGGCCTACATAATCAGACACAGAAAATAGAAGAAATATATGATTTAAATTCAAACAGAGAAATAAAGTAGAATATTAAGTTACATTAATTGATATTTAATTGGTAGTTAATTGCTTACATCAGCATCCGAATCGTCATCATCTGTCAAAATATTGCTGTCAGAATAATTTCCTGAAAATAGTTGTCTCCCTTGATCTGGAATATTTCCATCGTTTTCAACCCAAAGCAATCCTCTAGGAAGGAATTTAGTGGAGATTGCTTGTCTATATGCCACTTCTTGTAGATGGGCATTATGTTTCACACCCAGCACGGAATTACCGAGCAGATCGAGTCTACTTTCACTTTGCACTTCAATCGTTTCATATGTTTTGCTTTGTGAATGAAAGAACCACAATATTCCTGAAATACACGCAAGCACCACTAACTTCGTGAAATGTTTTATCTTTATATCCATTTTCAACAGTCATTTCAACAAAATGAACAGGTAGAGTACACAATATTTGATATTGATAAACTGTCTCACGTGCCGGTCGCCCGGGTATCTGAACTTTGACCGACTTGCACAGATTTTATCTCCAACTGGATATAGATCTATTGTTGAACACATTTATTTGATTATCATTATTACTCTACAGTACATGCTATTTTCGCAACCATTTACAAATACACTACAACATATTCTACTAATCATTGTCAAAGTCGAATTAATATCCTTGTGTCAAATAAAAGAGGGGGCTTTTGGGTTAATCCTCTCCCAAGGGAGACAAATAGACTTGAATTAATTCTTCAAGCCATTTAGTGATTAGTTCCCTTGATATATAGTCAGTGTCTATAAAATCGACAGGGCACAAAAATCAGAAACACCACAACACAACTACCCTGAGCAATGTCCACACAAACCCATTTCAAAACTGTGACCTAACGTTACAATATGCGACCTAAAGAGGCACAACTACGACTTTCATTTGAACAAGACCTAGTATAAAATAATGGATAAGGTAGGAATGGGTACCATATAACATTGTTTGTATCAACTTTGGTGGTGTTGCAATAGCCAAATGATCTTAGGCTAATGCTTTTGTAGGCCTACTCCACACTGTTAGTCCGTGCAGTTCATATTAATTGTATTTTACAATGCGTATTAATGGCCCAACGTCAAACCATAGAAAAGAATCACAATTTTAATAACTGGTCTGCTAAAGTAAGAAATTAATTGCAAAATTCTGGTTTTGGTGATGTCTGGGAATTTCCACAATCTGCTAATGATAACTTGTTCATGATAAGACTTAGAGATAATTATATATCACAATGGAGAAAAGTTATGAGGAATAGTTCATCGCTTGATATATTTAGAGAAGTTAAAACTAATTTTGAACGCTCATCATATTTATATCTTCTTGACAATATTAAATATAGAGAAATTTTATCGAAACTTAGACTCTCTTCACATAAATTAAACATTGAGATCGGAAGACATAAAAGAATTAACAGGCAAGAGAGAAAGTGCAATAATTGTGATTAAAATGATGTGGAAGATGAGTTTCATTTTGTTCTTATAATAACAAAACATTCTCACTTACTATTTACTATTTTCTGTCTTCATGATCGTGCTATATATGTCTTTTTTATCTTTCGTTTTTTTTTCTGTTTTTTTTTCTTTTGCATGCATTATTTATATTATGTATATATTATGTAAGGCTATAAGCTATGTATGCTTTGTCTTAAATAAACTTTCTGTTCTGTTCTGTTCATATTCGAATCACACTTTAGGCTTTAACTGCATGGCATGTGTTGGTTTGTTCACGTATGTTTATACATGGTTTATTTTAATTGAACATTGTGCTTCACCAAATCGCTGGCTTTGAACATCTATCTATGTATATACATGCGTGCTTTGAATGAGAAGGTCGTACCTACTACTTACGACCTTAAAAACTGGTACTCATTTGAAATTTACATGTACATAATAAGCCTCTTTTTATGAGCCTATTTTCATGAAAATCGGAACTTGTCATGTTGAGCTAAGTTAAGTTGTCAAAGCTTGTTTTTTCATATTCAAGTATTTAGCGTAAATTTCAGACAGTTTTTTCCTCAAAATATCGATATTGTACGTATTGTATCACATGTCAGCAGGAACAATGTAATTCCAACGAAAATAGACTGTTTCTGATGTCAGCTAAGTTAGACCTCGAACATGGAACAAAATAAAAATTATAATATTATCCCTTGGTTAAACAAAAAACCTAAATTAGGTCTTTGGCTAACAAAAGGCCAAACATGCCAAATAGGCAATTTTAAAACCAAGTAAGACAAGACATTAGGCTAGACATCTCGTGTTGATCTTATCCATCATATTGATTTATAACCTATAATGCAGAATTTATCTAATTGGCAGGAAATGTCAGAAGACGACATCTATTTCCGCAACATTTCCTCTTCTGGCATTTCCATTCATCATTGTCTGGCAAAATTTATTCTAAATTTGTCCTGCCTTTCAATTTCATAACACACAAGTAGTTATTTACATTACAAACCCTCGTTGGGTATAATGTAAAGTCTATTCAATAAGACGTTTTAGTTTTAGGCCTACTAACGAGGGAACTATCCCATTCAAAAGAATAGCGGTGAGTACAAATAACTCGGGTATACCCAGTTTATCCTAGATAAACATAGTTTACATACTGGACGATAGTATATTTACAACCGTTCTTATTTAACTGTGTTATGACTGTAAAGACGTATCTTTTTATGTTGTAAATAATCGTCTGCTTAAACGCTACATTTGCCTTGTACGGCTAAGCACTCAGCACCCATTTGGAAAAAAAGAAAAATACAAAGTCGGGCGAAGAGATGGCATGATAACAACATTTTATGAAAAGTATAAGGGTGGCACGGTTATCTAGGGGTGATTTCATGGGGAAGTTTCCAATCCAAATAAGAGATTATACTGATTTCAATGTAACGTTATATGCAATGTAGCTCTAATGTAAATACTATCATGTGTGGTTGCCAAATTCATATAGGACGAAACAGTACGCAATAAAATGCAATGTATGAGTCCCTCGGTGAATAAGCATTTCTTGAAATTCTTGTCATTCGCAAGTTTGTTAAGGGGCCTTATTCACCAACATTTAAATTGTCAAAATATATAATCACTGTCATTTCTTTGCAATTAAATTTAACCATATGAAAATTCATCTGATTATTTGTCGTTATCCATTGAACATACATACCCATTTATATCCAAATTGATAGCTTTATAACAACATGAGAGCGAATAGAATATTTGACAATCCAAGTTCTTAAATCTGAGTTTTAGACTTACTACGTTGGTGAATAAGGCCCAAGGACAGCATGGCTCGATACTGCCAAACCTTCATTATTCTGAATGTCGGTTGCGTGTTCTTTACGTTTATTGATTGTTTTTTTTGTCTTTAACGTTTTTATTTCCATAAGACATATACATAGTAATACATATATACATACAATATTACATTCACATACAACTATATAGATTGGTTACGTAGTATAACGTAATATACTGTGTATGTCGTTATGATTTTTTTGAGAATTTATAGTGTATAAAGAGTAAGAAAGAGAGCAGGATAGTGTTGAAGAGAGAAGGAAAGAAATTATAGGTGGGGTAATACCAACATATTTGAAATATATAATTAAGTTATCTTTTGCCATTTTCTATGACAGACTTCTACTTTATCTTTGAAGGTAGCTATAGTGTGTTCAAGCTTCTTCCTATAGTTAATATATTCTTTAAATTGCCGGATTAGCGGAACACTTTTATTGCATTTGTTTTTAAATATAAAATATTTGGAAAGTAGAACAATGTAGTTGACAATAGGTCCATCTTCATCTTTAATGTTAATAATGTTGCAAAATGAGATATTTTGAAATGTAAGATTTATAATTTTTGAAAATTTGTCTTCTAAAAATAACTTTACTTCCGACCAAAAACCTTGTACAATATGACATTCCCAGAACATATGATATATTGAATCTGGATGCATGGTGCAAAAATCACAAAGACTTGACTGGACAAGATGACATTTATGTAGGAATGAGTTGTCTGGTATTATGTTCATGAGATATTTGTACTGGAATTCTCTTAGTTTCGTGTCTATTGTAATGTTATAGGATTGTGTGAGAATTATTTCCCATTCTATTTCTTCAATTGGGTGATTAGTACTCCATTTTATTTTGTATTTTGGTTTATTTGGTATTTTTTGTTTGATTAATGTTTTATATGATAATCTATTCATTTTTGTTTTCCCATTTACTTTATCAATCAAGTAGTAAGGTGCATCGTATGACATATTACAATTATCCAATTGTGTTTTCCATTCCTTTGGTACATTTTTAATGAGAGTGTAGTATTTCAAATAATCGCCATTTGGAATCTCATATAAAAATTTCATTTGCTCGAAGCTATAGAATGTTTTATGTCTGAAGTCAAAAATGTGTTCAAGAAAGAGAATGCCTTTTCTGAACCAATGTTTGTAATAGAATAATTTGTTATTACTTATTTCTTTTATATTCGAATTGTTCCAAATGATTTGTTTTGATATTTGGATTTCCGTGTTTAATGTATTAACCTTCGACCATGAAATTAATATATCTTTTAAAAATTTAGATTTTATATCAAGACATTTGCAGTCTTGTTCTGTGATATTACATTTAAATAATAATAGTCCTCCATATTTTTCTAGTTCATTCTTATACTGAGAACTCCAATTAGCATTGGAATCAATTATTCTTTTTATCCAACTTATCTTTAGTGAGTCTAAAAAGCATTCAATGTCAATCATTTTTAGACCACCGTCTTTGTATTCTTGAATTACTAATTTACGTGCTATTTTGTCAGGTTTGGAATTCCATAAAAAATCAAAGAATATATCTTTAATTGATTTTACAAAATCTGGCGGTGGATTTGGAAGAACAGTTAAAGGATAAATTAATTTTGGAAGGACAAAAGTTTTTAGAACCGTTATTTTTCCTATAAGTGTTAAGTTCCATTTTTTCCATTGTTTCAAAACGTGTTTGCATTCTGTTATCGTGTTTGCTAAATTTGAGTCAAACATTGTATTTAATTGGTTGCTAAAAGTAATTCCTAAAGTTGTGGTATCTGATGAAGTCCATTTGAATTCGTTATCATAGGATGTGTCTGTGTTTTTCATGTTTCCGATGCGCATTACTGAACATTTGTTTCTGTTAAGTTTAAGTCCCGAAGTATTCCCAAAATCATCAAGGGTTGTTATTAGAGTTTCAAATGATTTTTGAGTTCCATTTAGTAGAAAGCTAGCATCATCAGCGAATAAGGTTTGTTTGGTACAGTTGTTGTTTAAAGAAATACCTTGGATATCTTCGTTCTTTTCTATCGATGTGGACAGAAATTCAATACATAGTATAAATAGGTAAGGTGATAAAGGACAACCTTGTCGTACTCCATTCTTAATATCAAAGAAATCAGAAAAATGACCATTATTAGTTATACATCCTTTTGCATTATCGTAAAAGACCTTAACCCATTGTATAAGTGAGTCGCTAAAATTTAATTCTTTTAGACATTTGAACATAAATGTATGATCTAAACTATCAAATGCTTTCTGGAAATCGGAAAAGAAAATTAAACCAGGCTCTTGTTTTTGTTGCATTTGTTCTATAGTTTCTATAATAGTTCGCACATTCTCACCTATATATCTTCCCTTAATGAATCCAGTTTGTTGTTTATTTACTATACCATCTATAACTTTTTTTATTCTGTTAGCGATAACTTTAGTAGCAATTTTGTAGTCAACGTTTAGTAATGATATTGGTCTCCAGTTATTGATAGAGAAAGGATCTTTGTTCTTTTTTGGTATTAATGTAATAATACTCTGAGTTTGAAGCTCTGTTAATTTACCTCTGTCATATGAGTAGTTTAATGAATTTATTAAGAGTGTTTTAATATCGTTCCAGAAGATCTTATAGAATTCGACAGACAGGCCATCTGAACCAGGACTTTTGTTATTATTCATTTCTTTCAATGCAATAGATCCTTCATATTCTGAAATTATTCCACTGGTTGTGTTTTTATCATCCTCAGAAAGTACCGTATGTTCATTTGTAAAAAAACTATTATCTAGGGTTAAGTTTTCATTTACTTTGAATAAGTCTGCATAAAAGTTTTTACAATATGATAGAATGTCTTTCGAATTTTTTATCACTACATCATTTTCAGTTTTAAGTTGATGAATAGTTTTACCTTCGGCTCTCTTGCGTTCTAGGTTTGCAAAGTATTTCGTGTTTTTTTCAGCTCCTTCTACCCACTCCGCACGCGACCTTAATATAATGCCTTTGATCTTTTCTTCAGTTATATCATTTAATAGATTTATTTGTTGTTTCAGTTCAGTTTGGAGGCTTTCGTTATTAGGATTAGAAATAATGTCACGCTCTAGTTTTTCAATTTGTTTTTGTATACTTAATTCTTTTTCCATTTTTGATTTTTGTAATTTACTTGAGAATTTAATCGATTCGTTTCGAACTGTGCCTTTAACTAGTTCCCATAAAGTATTTGGGTTAGACTCCTTATTTATGTTGGCTATTTCGTTTATTGCTTGTTTGATGTTTGTTTGGAAGTCTTTATTCAGTAGTATGGCGTTGTTTATTTTGAAAAAACCTTTTCCACGTTCTGCTGAGAAGAGGTCCAGATCGAATGTAACAATTGAATGGTCAGATTTGAAGCCGTGTTTAATTTTACAAATGGTTACATGGTTTAATATATTTGAGGACACTAAGAAATAATCTAATCTGCAAAAAATAGGCGGTTTATGATTAGAGTGCCATGTGAATTGTTTTGAGTTAGGATGTTTTAGTCTCCAAACATCATGTATATCGTTGTTTTCCATAATTTCTTGAATTCGCTTTGAACATTTTTTATGTGTATTTTTATTACCATTTTGTTTATCCATATTTACATCAATTATCGTGTTAAAATCGCCCCCAATAATGAATGTTTCATTACTGTTTTCTATAAGTATATTTTCTAAAACATTTAACAATTCTTCATCATCTCTATTAGGTCCGTATATATTCAATAAAAGTAAACTATTTCCATCAATCTCTATATTTAAAGTTTGAAGTCGACCCTCTCTGTATTCTTTATAAGACTTAAATACGAAGTTAACATCTTCGTTGACGAATATGCCGATCCCTGCGCTATTTGACTGGTTTCCACTAATAAACATTTCACCCTTCCATTCCCTTTTCCACTCATTATAGTTATTTGGTGTGCAGTGTATTTCTTGTAAAAAACTTATTGAATATTTATTCAGTTTTAACCATTCAAACAATTCGACTCTTTTTGTTTTTGATGCAATACCCTTGACATTAAATGTGCAAAACTTGAGACTCATTATTTACACAACGAAGTATATTTGAAAAACAATATCAGTAGATGCGCATCCATTACTTAACACATGTGGTTTAACTGCAAGAATATATATTGTTCGGTATACCCCGTAAGAAAGAGCAGCATAGAAAGGAGATAGGAGACTTGAGCCCTCACGGATCAAAGAATATGTAAGGTTTCTGTTTGAAATCATTTATATGAAATGATATCAAAAGTGTCTAGGTTGGATAATTAAATGTTGTTGTTTTTTAAACTCAAACACATAATATCAAAATGGTAAATAGCCATTGCTTTGTAAATAAGAAATGATTTGATAGGATTTAACTTTCTTTATAGCGTGTTACATGTATAGCTTATGTTGGTGAGAGAAAAAATGAGAAGTCACACAGTGTGTGATATACAATGTTGAAAAGAAACTACATTTATATCTATTGCGTATCAATTAAATTGTGGGAATACATATAATTGATTAACTACAATTTCATACAAAATGAAATAGTTAACTTGCTAGGAGCATGTGTTGTTTAACTATACATGTTTGAAAAACATACAAAATGTATAGCTAATATCCCTAGAGCGTACGTTGTAGAAACAAATAGTTGATTTACTGTACATGTTTAAATTCAATACAAAATTAACTAGTTAACATGATTAGAGCATACGTTGTAAAACAATGTTTTGATACAAATTTTGATAGTTAACATAAATAGGAGCATACGTTGTAAAGACATGTATTTTAGTTACTATGCATGTTAAAATACTATACAAAATGTAACAGTTGACATGCTTGGAGCATACAATGTATAAACAAACAATTGATTTACTGTATATGTTTGTATATCGTACTAAAATTAATGTGCTAGTCGACAAGCTAGTTGTAAAAACATATATTTTAGATACTATGCATTTTTAAATACCATACAAAATGTTACAGTTGACATGCTAGTAGCATACAATGTATAAACAAAACAATGATTTACTGTACATATTTGTATATCATACTAAATGTGCTAGTCGACATGCTAGGAGCATACGTTGTAAAACATATAGTTTAATTACTATGCACGTTTAAATACCTTACAAAATGTAACAGTTGACATGCTAAGATCATACGTTGTAGAAACAAATAGTTGATTTATTATGCATGTTTGATTATCATACAAAATGTACCAGCTGACATGCTAGGAGCATACGTTGTACATGCTAGGAGCATACCGTGTCGAAACAGGCAGTTGTTTAAATTTCATACGCATGTGCTAGTAAACATGATAGGAGCATACGTTGTAAAAGCATATAGTTAATTTACTGTACATGTTTAAATATCATACAAAATGTTCTAGTTGAAATGCTAGGAGCATACGTTGTAGAAACATATAGTTGATGTGTACGCATGTTTATATACCTTACAAAATGTAACAGTTGACATGCTAGCAGCATACGTTGTACAAACATATAGTTGATTTACTATGCATGTTTAAATATCATACAAAATGTGCTAGTTAACATGCTAGGAGCATACGTTGTAGAAACTTATAATTGATTTACCACACATGTTTAAATATCATGCAAAATGTACTAGCTAACATGCTTGGAGCATACGTTGTAGAAACGTTTAATTGATTTACCACACATGTTTAAACATCATGCAACAAGTGCTAGTTAAAATGCTAGGAGCATATGTTGTAGAAACATATAATTTAATTACTATTCATGTTAAATACCATACAAAATGTGCTATTTGAAAAGATGGGTGCATACGTCGTAGAGACAATAGTGGATTTACTATGAATATTTGAATACCGTAAAAACATAGGTGATTAACCTATTACAATACATGTTTAAATAGCATTCAAAATGTACTAGTTAAATCGCTAGGAGCATACGTTGTATAAACTCATAGCTGATTCACTGTAAATGTTCAAATACTTAAAAGTAAACAAGCTAGATGCATACGTAATAAAACATATAGTAGATCTACATGAGTGGCTGAATCAAGTTTTCAAATGTTTGATAATATAAGCAATCATAACTATAATTCATTTTGTGACGTGCCAGTTTCTCGTCAGTCCACCAAGGTTTCATGCCTTACGCTGTATGCTTAGATATATCAATGCTAACATTGTTCATCCAATAGTTGAAATATTTATGTTGATAACAAATAACAGTATTTATGGTAGAACACCATACAAAAAGACAAGTTCCACTTGGAATAGATTGGATAGAATAGGCTTGATATGTAATCACAAGGTACGCTGTTCAACGCTTAATTACGAGACAAGCAATTCATTTTTTGATTGACATAGGTTACAAGGTGTGTGACTAACTTATGTCACGACAATTTGCATTTTGTAGAATAAAAGACATTGTACTCAGAGACAAGTTTCATTAATATACCAATGGTTAAAGACTAATGTAAACATGATATAGTATGGAGAACTTGACATGATCCCGGCCTCCATACACCACCTAGCTCCATGAGAATAGAATGCGTAAGCCCCAGACCCAAGGCAACACCTCACCCGAGTGTCATCGTGACCCCTCCCGCCCACGAAAGAACACAATCGGGACTATACATGTCAAATTATATCAGCTGGGAAAACTATGCTAACACGTATGAGGTTGAGAGTAGTGTCAAGTTCCCCTAACTATTATAATAATTGTGTCATGCGATGTCGGTTTTTGTTTTAATTATTTATTCGAGGAGTGCCATATATCCTCAATGTTTGTGTCCTTCCCATAGGAAGGATACGATAGAGGATTTTTGTGTGATTATTTTTTGTGTGATTATAATTTAATTTGCTTATGTTTTATTTATATTCTAAGCTATACGTATGTAATTATATGTACTTACAATAAATTTTGGCGCACTCATGCGTACCATTCCTATATGTCTCCTTGACGAAAAAACGAAACCCAAGGAAGCATAATATGGTAGTCATGTTTGCAAAAAACCGACATGCGTTGTTTGAAGTATTAACTATTACAAAAGTTATAAATGTTCGAGTATATAATATTGCAATGGTAAATGTTTATCAAGCTTGCCATATATATATATATTATCGTGCCTTGTATTATCTATAACGATGTAGAATTGTTACCCATGATGAAGATTTTATAACTATAGTGTGATATGTGATACAAGTATTATACATCATAGTATGATATCGTTATTCGAAATATACGAACTAGGTACTTATATAAACACACATTTTCTGCGTTCAGTATTTACTGATTACGCACGGGATAAAAGTTACGGTAATATCTTTTGTTGATCGCCTCGTCTGTTAAATCGTGCGTGTTGGATTGATCGATGTCATTTTACGTTTATTGATGATAATTGTTTAAAGCATGTTGTCACTGACTGTCAAGATCAAATCATCAACTCAATAGCTCATGAAATGATACAGGAAATATACCCTGATAGTTTACAATAATTACATATTTTCGTTAAGACAAATGGCTGCCTTTGCCTGGTCTCCCAGATAGGATTAAGCGTCTTATAAAACAATGGCCAGACACAAGTCTATGGAAATGCAATTTAGCCACATCATGAATCAATAAATATTTTCTTTAAATACATTGGATTGTATAAACAATGACAGTTTTATCTAAGCAATAACATAAAGAATCTCTTTACATTTTATATTAACTGTATATTGGCGAATATCATTAATCACAAAGCAATACTTAGTTCACCAACACATCCATTTGTTGTTCCATTTAGTTTTTTCTCGTATGGTCCAGAAGAAGGGAACAAAGATAGAATCGAGGAGATGATATTCCATAGAAATGACAGAACATAAAAGGATCAAAATAAAAGGTATCTCGTACAAGAATTATCTGTAATTGCATTTTCTAGTGTTCTAGAATCCGGATATAAATAATAATTTGTTGAAATACAATATAAAGAGAATACGAGGACCTGAACACCCGATTCCATCAAATAGATCTAAATAATTTATTATATCTTATATTATAAGGTATTATTGAAGAATGTTTCCTGCCACCGAGCACTACATGAAGTAAAAAGAAATATTATCATATTTCACGGGAAAAGAGAGAAAAGAGGATTATCATGTTCGTTTTTTATTCGAAGCGGAAACTGAAATACTTAGTGCATACATTTATCAAATCTCAGACAATGAACGTTTTATATTTGATAGAATATACTTTATTCTAAGAACGTATATTTGTCACAGTAAGGATAATGCGGTCATAAAGCCGAAACACTCCTACGAAGAAAGAACGCAGCACACAAGAGGACAAGTATTTGATTACATATATAGACAGGAACAATGTAATATACATGTAATTCATATAGGAATAGTCGTCATGTTGGCTGCATTATTTGCCATTCATCACTATATGACAATCACCTTTTTAACATAAACAACCGTCTTGGCCAATAGTATTCACAATAGCTTGAAGGGAAGTTGAGTCGTAAGGCAAGATGTATTGTAACAAATATGAAAAAACAAACAAGTAATATCCACCGCATATGAATAAACCACTTTCGCTGATAATCTGTGATTTGATATCGGTTTCGTGTAAGCGTTCCTTTTCGTTTGTTATGTGTTGTGTTAGTTTTGCCTTTTACTCTCATTTTCTTTTTTCCATTCTCATGAATCAGTGTACACTTAAACGAATTTCTAATTGGCCACCCTAAATTTTTTTATATCATCTGATAAATTATATCAATAAATCTTAGGCTGTGTTATTTGTTTATTCCACGCACTTACTTATCTATTTCTGGAAAGAAATGGCGTATTCATATACAAAATCATTCATGCGTAACGATTGGTGCGAAATTGCTTTTTTGCACGTTGGCCTCGTGCACAGCTTGGAATAGTATCGTATTTGGTATAAATTTGTTCCCTGTAGATCAAATTTTCTTTAAACACTATAATTTGTGAAAATGAGTCATGTGGAACGCGCTCATGACGTCAGATGCATGCATACATTGAACGAATTTCTGATTGGCCACGTGTTTTTATAAATTAGTTTAAAAAAATGCTTTTAGAAGAATATAAATAATCGAAACCCCGATACTGTCCAATTTTATTGATGGAAAATATGTTTTTCGCAGTAATTCGAGCTAAACCCCACGTTATTATAAATATCGCTTTTTACAAAAAGACGTTTTGACGTACATGTCTGGATTTTGGTGCTGGTACTCGTCATTCTAACGGCCTCAGCGCGCCCCGTATTACTTATTCTCGTCAGTATTAATACCTTTCGTTAAGCCAATAGTCAGAGAATACATTTTGACTGATTTCAAAAATTAAACATGTCGGGCACGTGAGCCACGTGCACGTTAGCCATTTTGCACTAACAGTTCCGCATGGATGATTTTATACATGCATGCGTAATTTATTTCTAGAAATTGATAGATAAGTGCATGGAATGATAATAACCACAATTTTAGAAATATTGACTGAATATATCGCATAATATAATAATTCATTGGGTGGCCAATTAGAAATTCGTTTAAGTGTATAGTCAAGTCTCTATATAATTGAAAATAATACGCTGGTTGAACGAGAATGCTTTTTTCTGAATGCTACATTTATAAACGGCGACTAGCCATTGTAACTGCCGATATACCGCTATGAGGCGAGTTTTTAAGTTTATTTAAAGTGGGATATCTAAGAAGAATTATTGATGGTACATATATACATGTACAAAAAGCTTAAATTGTAAGTTACAAGAGAATTGCATTTTTACAATGCATATTTCGTTGATTGATTAACCTAAATCATATAACGCGATGAAGGTAATGTTTTTGATGTATTAAACCGATTCAATTCATAGCACAAATATATGTTAATTTGCAACGTTCTGAAAATAAAATAAAACTTAAGACAGAAATAAATGCAGCATTCGAGGACAGGCAAATTACACTTGAGTCGAGATGAAATATATAAGCGAATTATTCTCTACATATCTGAAGTTTGATTTAAGTGTTCCGATGAAGTTCACAACCAAGCAGTCGATCTTATGCTCCCATACATATTAGGTGAAACAAATTAATGAGGCATAAATATATCGGAAATCGGACGGACAGCAGGTAGCACTCAACTTTACCAGCCGAGAACAGAAAACATTAATAACATCACATAACACAAACACACGGAACCTTGACCATACATACTCGCAATGTAACGAAACAATGGTCGATGTCGAATCTAGGGTACATTTGTGAAGTGTAAAAAGTTTTGATATTTGATTTTGACATTTTATTTTCAAATGGCGAAAACCAATACACTCTAGAAAAACGTAGATTAAGACTGTCCATACTATATTATTCATGTGTAGTGATATATTACCCTTTTTATTATGCAATAACGCATACCAGTTCACTTGTAACATCATATCATACAAAGTATATGTTCCGTATCAGTAATAAAAACTAATAATTTAATCCAAGTAGACAATACACAATTGACAAAATGGTAGAATACAATATTTCCCTTGGTTTAAGTCGTATCTATCGAACGTTGCCAAAAAGTGTCAATACAAGGAAAGTTATCATCTTCACTTGAAATAACATCAGGCGTTCCCCCAAGGTCCATGCTATTCCTTCTTTACATTAATGATTTGCCATTGCACTTACAAAATTCTTCTACAGACATGTTTGTCGATGATACAACTATCACTGCAGTTTGGCCATCTTTACACACTGTGAGTATAACCCTACACATTAGCCTTGACATTGTCCATGATTGGTGTCATAGAAATCCAATGATATCAAATCCTCATAAGACTAAAACCGTGGTGATCTCACCATCAAACAATGTCTATAAACTGTCCTTAAATGAGTATCATAAACTTCTGCTAAAAGTATTGACTTCACTAAAGTTGAAAAAATAGTAGGAGTCTATGTTGACCACAAGCTAAGCTGAACTCACACTTAAAAGTGTAATTCACTATCATTATACCTGCTTTTAAGAATAAAACCATTTCTTTCTACCCATATGATAAAACTATTTTTCAATGCCTACATTCTACCACATCTTGATTTCTGCTATACGATTTGGGGTACCTGTAGTGATACATTGGTTGATAAACTATACACATTTCAGAAAAGAGCAGCGCGAATAATTCTTGACCAACTATATGATGCACCTTCTCAAGACTTATTTCAGGAACTAAAATGGATGAAATTTTTCATAAATACATGTCAAACCTGTTCAAAGAATCAGCCAACACACCTTTACGATCAAACTCAAACAACACACTATATGTACCAAAACCACGTCTTGAATTTTGTAGCAAATTTTGCCTGAACACAAATTGTCTAAATGTAAAATTTTAATCAATTTAATTTAAGTTAACATTATTCATTGAATCAAATCCAATCAACATATCCAATTCAAACCCGATGGAAAATTGCCTGCGACAGGTGGAAAGATATTGACAGATGCCATTGTTAAATTTTGTTGTTGTATTTCAAACTGTCTATTATTTATGTCATACCTTTTTTAAACATGTTTTGTTATAGAGGCTCACAGGGAAGACTGGGCTTGCCCAACTGTGTCGCATTTAAAAATAAAGTCGTTATTATTATTATTACAATGGTTGCACATAAAGAGTACTGCTTATTGTAATTGTATGATAGTATTTGATATTACAGTACAAGTAAAACAACTCTGTCACTATTATTCCACTAAATCAGAATTTGTCATGAAAAGGAAAATAAAATATGAGCGGTATCAAATGCAACATTAATCTTACAAGAAATACTAAGTGCATATCTGTGTTTTTCGCCACCGTCTTACATTACAAACTCAACAAACGAAGGTAGCGGTATGACACATGGAGGAACTAAATGAAGTCTGAGGTTAAGAGTGTTATAGGCAATCTCTCATATGACAAAATACTGAATTATGTAAGGATCAGTTATCAAACACGGTAAATGAAAATTAAGAGTCACATCACACACCAAAAGTCTACAGACAGACAGATTCGGATCGGTAGAGGGATAGGGGGCATAAATGAAGATAAATTGGTAGCACTTAAATGTCTACTAGAAAACATTGTCTTTAAATAAATAGAAATATTCGCTTTGTCAGGAAATAGATCAGGTGGCGCTGTTGTCTATAACTGATTCAACAATCAAGCGAGTTTTCCTGTACGAAACATTGGAAAATATTTATATAAATATTTTTTATATATTATAAATACTCACAATATATTAATAGCATCCAAGCCCGGCTTGTTTTAACTACCATTACTCGGTATCAGTTTTAACAACAATACCACATTGTTAAAAAAGTTAACAAAATCAAACAATGATCAGAAATGACCAATATCACGCAAGTCACCGTAAGACAGCTTGTAGACCAATGGACAAATAAACCCAAAACAATAGTTTGCAAAATAATGCTGAAGAATTACATCGTCACGAATGTTTTGCACGATAGGTTGCAGTAACTGGCTATAAATTAGTCATCACAAATGCTCAATATGACATACTAGTATTAAATTAAAAAATACTTTAACGACATAATGTGCGAATTATTTTTTTATTCTTGGTATTTTTCTCTCTTGAATTTTCCACATGTTTAGTTGGTGTGTGTGATGCACTGCTGTTACATGAACCATAAGACGGCTGATTGGAGCACGACTTTGGTTTTCTAAGACACTCATTCATTTCATGAATTTCCGACAATAACACAATTTATGGGAATTGTTTTACGGTAATAAAATAACTTTACAACAGTGTCCGTACTTCTAATCTCTAAACAAAAAATAACTACGAAGGGATGAGGTTCAACAAGAGCGTATTAACACCCTCTTGCAGGCATTTAATTCCCACAACCTTTTGACCGCTTTATTATAAATTTAGTTGTTAGAGTAAGCAATTGTTTTGTCATCAATACAAGCACTACATACATGTAGTATCACTGTTACATCATTTGGGGCTTACAGAATAGACCAGAGGTTCTCAATCATTTGTCTACAAAGACATCAGGGCACTGTTTTACTAACAATGCGTAAATGTCGCGTGTATTTACGCATAGATATCTACCTTACGCAAACTCGTAAGTGTGTTTTACTAAACGATCGCAAGTACTCGCATACATTTACGCAAAAAATATTGAAGATTGAACGTAATTCGGGACACAATATAACCAATATAACAACTATAACGGGTACCAGAATGAATAAATATGCGTCAAGATTTGATGATAAATCACGCCTAAAACAACAAGTGACGGTCTAAAACAACAAACGACGGTCTAAAATAACATGCGACGGTCAAAAATGATCAGTGCGTGTTAAAAAGTCTTCACTTACGTTCATATTTGCCATTTAAGGTTGACTAGCCTTGGCGTAGAAATAATTGATGTGTGTACGTTTAAGACAAGTAAATTTGGCTGTTGCAAGTATCAAGTCTTCTAACTTGATATTTCATACAAAACTACAAATACATTTTGTATGTTACATAAAATATATGAACAAAATTTTTATAACTCATTTCTGATGCTGCTGAAATTTCAGTGTGTATTAGGTCGATATATTTTATTCATTCGTGCACAATTTCATATTTGTAGGTGTAGTAATCACAGAGAAATATTAAAAAAAACACGATTTTTTTCTTTCGCCAACTAGCTATATTAAGGAATGTTTTCTGCAACCGAGCACTACATGAAGTAGAACGAATATCATCATATTTCACGAGAAAAGAGGATTTTCATCTTAGTTTTTTATTCGAAGCGGAAAATAAAAGACATTATTCGATTCTCAGGCAATGAACATTTTATATTTGACAGAACATACTTTATTCTAAGAACGTACACTTGTCACTGTAAGGATTAGCCCGTCATAATACTGAAACACATCTAAGAATCAAGAAAGCAGCACATAAAAGAGGTGAAGCATTTGATTACATAAATTGATAAGAACAATGTGGTGTAATTCATACAGAAAAATACTCGTCATATTGTCTGCATTATTTGTCATTAATCACTATATGACATTTCGCTGGCTTAGAATAAGACGGTCGTAACTACAAAATCAATTTATTGAGAAAACAAGAAAAAAAAACGGTCTGACAATCACTCTTCACTTATGGTAAAACAAGCTTTTTTCAACTTAAGTTTGGTCAACATACCACGTTCCGATTTTCATGAAAATAAACTCATAAGCAGCGCCTTGTGATGCAGAAGGCAAATATGCCTTAGTCTTATAAGACTCAGTGTTACTTTCGACCTTCTCATTCTAAGCCAGCGATTTATCTATTTAACATAAATAACCGTCTTTGTCAATAGGATTCGCAATGGCTTGAAGTGAAGTTGGGTCTTAAGGCAATATGTATTGTAACAAGTATGCACTATACACACGCTATTTATACCGCATAGTAGTATAATAAAACGTCCCCTCGTAGTCTGAGATCTGATTTTTGTGTTATTTGTGTCTCCATGCTCTTTTTCGTTTGTTTTTATGTTGTGTAAGTTTTACAAATTACACACATTAACCTTTTCTTCCGAATGCTGCATTTATAAACTGCTATTTGTCATTTACACTGCCAATTATCATGATGTGCTATGAGGTGAGTCTATGATTTTATTTAAAGTTGAATATCTAAAAAGATGTATGTACCAAAGTTTGATTATAAGTTTCTGCAATGTATATTTCCTTGATTGATTAATCTTAATAATATAACGTGATGACGGTAATGTATTTGATGTATTAAACCGATTCATTTCATGACATATCTATAATTATATAAATTTGCAAACGTTCTGAAATTAAAATAAAACTTAAGACAGAAATAAATATAGAATTCGAGGACAGGCACATTACACTTGATTCATCTGAATATACTATATTAAAAGTATATATTGTATGTAATCGAGATGAAAGCTATAAGCGAATTATTCTCTACGTATCTGAAGTATGGATTTAAGCGTTGCGTTGAAATTTACATCCATGCAGTCCATCTTAAGCGCCCACACATACACTTACGCACACTCCTAACGCAACACTTTTATAATTCTAATTTCTCAAAAACTGTTGAAGATATGAAGTTGCGCTTATACGCAATGATGTTTTAAGTCATTAGCGATGCAGGAATGTTGAAATCATTCATCCGTGACGCTTTGTCAGTTATGAGCGTAGCGCGGGGGCGATTTCATCGTGATGCACGTGAAAATCGTTGTAGGCGAAAAAAATCGATATTCTTTGTCATTGAGTTCCTCTCTGGCGACAGTCCGACTGAAAAAACAGATTTGTTTAAAAAAATGGCTCGGATGACTATCGAAGAGCTATGTCGCGCGATTGGAGGTTCAGGCTGGTCAATCCATTAGACAGGTATGTGCTGCACTTTACAACATACTCTTATGAAAGTTTTTAAAAAAATATTGAATTATCAACTGTTATCAATGTTTCCCTGATAATAAGAAAAAAAACGTAACTATGATCAATATTTGTGGGGAGCGGTGGCCTAGATGAGGGCGCGCGCTTCATGATCGAGAGGTCCGTGGTTTAACCCCGGTGTGAACATAGGATAAGAGTAAGGGGTGGACACACGAAATACTAATACCTCAAGACTTGTGAGATATTCTGTGATCGGTTAGTTGTGATAAACTGTTAAGAAGATTTTTTCTCTCTTTTTTGACATTTTACATGGTGCCGGTTTGTGACTTTTGGTTTTACGGTGATGCTCAACATTTGAATTTATTTTCACCTTATTGTTAACCAACTACAATAATAATTAAATGAGGCATTTGTAAAGGTTTGATTTATTTGTTCTTCAAGTTTTAATCAAATCCCTTCATGCATATTGGAGAAATCATGAAAACTATAGGTGTTGCGTTAGGAGTGTGCGTAAGTGTATTAGGTGAAACAAATTAATGCGGCAAAAACATAAAGGGAAATCGGACAGACAGAAGGTAACTCTCAACATTATCAGCCGAGCTCAGAAAACAATAATAACATCACATAACATTTATACACGGAACCTTAACCACACACACTCGCAATCTAACGAAGCAATGATCGATGTCGAATCTAGAGTACATTTGTGAAGTGTAATGATTTCTGTTAGACTGTTTGACAAAAAGACCAATACACTCAAGAAAACGTACATTAAGTCTATCCACACTATATTATTTATGTGAAGTGGTATTTTATCTTTTTGTTATTATGCAATAACGCCTTCCGGTTCATTTATAACATCATATTATACAAGTAATAAAAACTAATAACCACTCTGGTACTATTATTCCGCTTATAACAGAAGTTGTCATGAAAATAAATAAAATATGAGGCGTATCAAAGGTGGCATTCATCTTTCGATAAAAATAAAGTGCATTTTTTTTTCTGTGCCGTCTTACATTGCAAACATAATAAAATACATTATTTTTTAAAGAAGGTGGTGGTATGACACTTGGAGACATTAAAGCAAGCCTGAAGTTTAGAGTGTTGTAGGCAATCTATCATATATATGACAAAATACTGAATTATGTAAGGATCAGTTTTCAGACATGGTAAATGAAAATTAAGAGTCTCGTCACACATCAAAAGTCCCCAGACATTGAGATAGGATTAGAAGAGGAATAAGGGACATAAATGAAGATAAATTGGTAACACTTAAATGTCTACTTGGAAACATTGACTTCAAATAAAAAGACATATTCGCTTTGTCAGGAAAAAAGATCAGGTGGCCCTGGTGTCTATGACCGATTCCGCAATCACGCAAGTTTTCCTGTACGGAATATTGCAAAATTGTTATACTTATATCTAATATAGTATAAATACTCACAATATTCCAATAGCATGCAAGACCGGCTTGTTTCAGTTACCACTATTCGGTATCAGTTTTAACAACAAAACCACATATTTTTAATAGTAGCGTACCATACTGCAAAAACCTACATAAAATATTATTTAAAGATGCAAAGCGTTTTACGCAGTGGCAAAGATCTTAACACTAGACTGGTCAGGATCAAACAAACTTACGTGCAAATCCTTTCAACTTACTTAATGAGTTCACATAGAGCTTAAAGTTACGAACCCATTAATATAGCATACGTCTGGTCATAAACTTTTGTGATCAGTTCTGCGTGCATGAACTTTGCAAGTGTACATATAACCAAGAGAAATAATTCCCTTTGAAGAACAAAATCACCTTTGTTATTCAAATAATAAGGAATACCATTTAGAGCTAAACGCTATAAGTATTCCCTTATACTAAACGCAACACCGGGGCGAAGTGCACATTTCGTCAAGTTAGTTACATATTCATCACTCTTACTATTGGATGTTCTTTGCAATGCAGGCTGTTTTGATACAATAAGCTAAGTATGGCGGCGCCAAATGTTTGTATTTGAGGTTTTTCGTACGATGATCTTCATTGTGACCGGCTCTTAACACTGCATCTTTTTATCGCGTTATGTAATCATGTTAGTACGAAAAGCTTTGAAGAAATATGTTTTTGTTCTTCAATATTTAAGTCAACAAGAACAAGAGTTTACTCCTACAAACTAACCAGACTACACCAGTCAAGTTATCTTTTGTCATATTTCAAGTTACTGTCATTATTTCGAATGCTTAGCCAATGTGATACCACAAAAAAATTACACACATCGAAACAATACATCGTTCAGAAACGCAAATTTTATCTTTGGATAAATATGCTTTAGTTACTAGAAGTCATTGGACAACAAGAAATTGTACCCTAAATCGTGTTACTTTCATGATGCGTACATCTTATCTACTTATACACAATAGTACTCCAATAACATAAACTCTATTAGGAAACAGAAAGATGGAAGACAAGTACCTGTCAATTCCGTGCAATAAAATGACAAGTACCACGCTAGGTAGTAAATCAAATAAGTCGAAAAGATGACATTTAATTCTCTACGGACGTTATGAATGTAACTTAAATGGTTCTACTGAAGTATAAAAGTCACACGATGTAGACTGAATGTAATTTCTATCACCAAATCACTCGTTAATCTAGTAAATATGTTTCATGAATTTACGTTGAATACCAGCACAAGATTGTAGGCGAGATGATTGTTATTTCGCTTGCTTAGTATCAGAAGGTCGTAACTACAAAATTCTGAGAGAACAAGAACAACTGTCTGACAATCAGTCTTTACATATGGTCAAACAAGGTTTTCAGTTTCAGTTTGGTCAACATGACTAATTGTTATGAAAATAGGCTCATAAGAAGCACCTTATGGTGTAGATTTCAAATGTATATTAGTCTTATAAGGTCGTAAGTGGCACTTACGATCTTCTCATTCTAAGCTAGCGATTTGTCGTTAATCGTAACATAGATTTAAGCGTTTGTTTGATTATTTTGCATGTGTGGCCCAAGAAAATGTTTCTTGACATATCAAAACTCATTAAGTGTAATATAAAGGATATAATATTAAGCTTTTTCTCAAAATAATAGTAATAACATGTTGAACCCGCCGAATAGTGAGGCAGTTTTTATACACGAGAGATGTCGCAGATGTAATATTGTTTTTATTACGCACGTGTACCTGAAAGCCTGTCCAAACGGAAAATATAACAGGCTATGTTTTACTATCATAGACATGTCATTTGGACAAATTTCTATCATATTTTGTAGTTTAAGTGATGTCATATCAAAGCTTTATTGCAAAAGTGCATTATCATTAACATGTTCTGTTTTTATTTCAATCACATAACATCAAAAATGCGATGTTTATATTATGGCAGCGATTTAAAATATTGATGTTTTCTCAGAATCTATTTAAGGGAGTATCATCTTCTAACAGTGTTGCTCCCAGAAAGTATTCGATATGTACCGTGTTTGATCTGTTTGTCCTATGTACTTACGCGATCCTCATCGAGCTTTCTAGCACATATCAAGACATTCAGCAGATTACCTAAACCATGTTGATAACTAGTAGTGTTAGTACTTTCCCTCCTAGACAACATCTTACTATATTTGTACATGACGACTGAACAAGCACACAGGTATAGTTGCAATGTACAGAAACAGTGAAACTAAAAAAGGAAAAATCAAGTTAATGTCTGATTGCAACGATTAACGTATCGTAAATACCTTATAGTATTTGACTTGGTAAGCTTTTTAGGATTTATTTCATTGTGTCTAATTATAAGTTAGAAGCAAAGAAGTCCATCATTTTTATTATTTATAATATGTTGTAAGAACATAACTCCATGGACGAGATAGTGTTTTACCCAACAAGTCATTGATACCTTTGTAACGCAAATATCGATTCACTCGGAATGAGCCTGAAAGAGTCAGAATTATTCGGAAACAATTCGAATAGACCAAATCAATCCGAAGATATCGGAATCAACCAGAATAGACCGAAATCAATCCGAAGAGATCGGAATGAACTAGAATGGACCGGAATCAATCCGAATAGACCCGAATCAATCAGAATTGGAATGACGATGATTGAAGCTTAGTACACTTTGAAGAACCATTGGAAGTGATTCATGCGTGCATTCATCTTAGTTTCTGATTGTATCTCGAATGCCGATGGAATTCGTCAAGATTATTTGAATATATTTGAATGCTTTTACATTGTTGTTATATCACAACACACTATAAAAAGTTGCCCGCAAGTCAGTTGTAACGGCTTATAATGAAAAAAGGTCATAACAAAGTGTTGTAGAAAACAATCGATAATAAATACAACGCATTGAATCATTGTATACTCATACTACTAGTAAATATATAACCCAGCCTCATTTGGCCAGATGCAGTCAATCATAATCTGGCTTGATATATTTTTCGTGTCACGGGGACAAACTAACACCACACAATTTAAGAATAATGGGGAGCGGTGGCCTAGAGGTAGGGCGCACGCTTCGGGGTCGAGAGGTCCCGGGTTCGATCCTCCTCTGGATCACTGGTTAATTTCTCTGAGCAAGACCCACAGCTCCACTCTACCATGGTGAAAAAAGTTACCTGTAAGGGCAGTGTCTATTCCTGGGCGCCGCAGATCGATGTTGGCTGCCACACCACAGGAGAAAAATAGTCTTCCCAAGGAGACACGAGTGTAGGTTTCCATATGTAGCCCAATGACCTGGGGAAGTTGAAATGTCAAAGGGTGCTTGAGCGGCCTAACAGCTGAAAAGAGCCCTAGAAAATTGGTAACTTAACGTTTTTTTTATAAAAAGAAGTTTGAATTAATTGTCAATTATGGTTTCAGCAATAATTCGCCTCTCTATGTATACCACATATTCCATACATTCATAAACCATTATGCTTACATACCAGAACTGCCATTAGTCTAGAGAATATGTCTACTGATCTTTGCATTAAACAGGATCCATATATGATTATGATATTAACTAGGTCCGCTGAGCATTGCTTAGCTGTTTTGTTGAGACAGTTTTGATTTACTATAAAGCCTTGGTCCCACTGAGCTGTTATATGCACCGGCGAAGAACTCCCGATGGAAATTAATGAGAAACATCTCGCATTCTTGTGCATAGAACATTGTGTCGTGATATTGTGGTTTACGACGTTTTAAATGCTTTCTTTGTGTTTACTTGTCAATTTAAGTTGCGTGCAAATTTCATAGTCCGGTTTTCATTTATTCATCCAAGAAATGTGTTCAGAAAATCATTTTGTGATGTCGTTATATTGTTAGTTCATTGAACGGGACTTCATCATACATCACACGTAATAAAATCTAGATTGAATTAATATGTGGCTAAATATGAATTCTGTTTTGATTAATGCCAGCATTCAGTGATTAAATTTAGCAAAAAAAATGTTCCCAGGAAAATTGGTTGAGATTTTATCATTTAATTGCCAAAAACAATATCGTCCCTGTCAATATAACCATCTAGTTTGATAGAAAGTTCTTGTGATTTATGGAATGCTTGAATTGCATTTTATTTTGATTTATTGTTGTCTATCATTTATATTCCTTTCAGTCGGCCTTCACGCACAAAACAAAACCTTAGTCTCGGACAATTTAGTGGGTGTATCCCCAGAAAATATATCAACTTATGATGACGTTTTAAAACGTATACGAGTAATGGAAATATATTGTATCGAATATTATAAACATGAAAAGTTTGTAGAAATTCTTAAGAAGTTTGAAGGTCTTTTTTTAAATAGCGTTACTACTTTATTTTTAAAAAAAAAACTATTCACTTGTATCAGCTAGATATGCAATGTAATACAATAGTTTTCATGGCAACAGTTTTAAACCACAAATTGTAAATTTTGCAAGTTTAGCATAAAATGCCTACTTTATACACTGTATTGAATTTTCAATTTATTAGAAATAGCTCATGATTGACACTTGAACCAATTAATTGAAACAAACCACTAAAAAAGTAGCCACCAAAACCTCCAAAAGACGAGAGCTAAAGTGTAAGGTTTCCGAGAGAAAATGTACACGTGATTTTTTTTTACATTTTCGCAATGTTAGTAAAACCGTTCTCTCGAGTTCACAGGAATCATATGATCTTAAAATGCAAGTTTATATTAACTGTGTTAAATTTTAATACAGACTTACTAAACACGGTGTTCAGTCCTCTAGGATTCTTAATTTCAATATATTTTCAATTACTTTTTTTATTAGGATATTTAGTGTAATGTTACACATATCTCCGACGTCTGAGAATGTAACGTGTTTTCGATTATTGCGTTATTCTTGCATATTAAATGTCAGAGCAATCCCAAGTCTTTATTGTCATGTGTCATTTAAATGAAAGAGTTATATATTAACTGAAATCACACATAACTTTGAATATCTATTCGGCTTCCTTATAGTGAGTATTGATATATTTTATATTTGTTTCAGTGAAGGTTCTATGAACGATGAAACGAGGTCAAAAGTAAATAACAATATATTACTTGCGTATAGCAAAAGATAAAACTATTGTAATGTGTTTAGTTCCGTCGATTCATACACTTGTTGCTTCGTATTCATAATACCATTAATGAACGGATCTATCGGTACAATGGTCATGTTTATGTACGGCAATATCGGATATCAACATAGTCAGGATATTTGTAACACAGCACATCGCCTATACATGTGTTATATAAGAAATTAAACATCAAGTAAAGCAAATGTCTCGCAGAAACGACATTGAATACTCAGAGGACGTGACAATTGTATCATAGATAGTTTCTGTGGATTTGAGAGGTCACGTGTTATAGACACATTCTGTTCTCAGAATGACAAGTCAACAAGCCAATATCTCGTAAATCTAATTTCGTTAGATAGATATGTGGGTTATTGCGTGGTAAAACATTGACAACTAGACTAATACGGCCAATAGGTTACTGTTTTTCATTCGATTGTGTGTAATCATTCGTAACTTGTGTAGTGTTATCTTATATCTTTGACACAGGATGATTCATCAAGTCACATTTGCTGGTATTATATTCGATAAATTGAGTCTGGTGGCTTCATTCTCATTTAGTATATCCGACAAGTTTATTTCCCAAAAAATTAAACAACCATAACTATTCTTTTCTTCGATACAAAATGTATATGTTCAACGCTCAAGCCCATGATGAGAACTACCCACGCAACCTTAGATGTTTCAAAATTTCACAGCTTTTACCTGAAACGCGCTCAAAGGTTTTGCACGTATTTGAGCTTGTTTCGGGCATAAAATGTGTCCTGTGTCACACAACTATTAAGTTTGGTAGGTAGTGCTCATTTTCGGCTTGAACGTCGAGCATACCTCATGGAAATCGGTCAAAGAATAAAATAGGTCTGATCGTTTTTATTTTTCGGTTTACATATTGTTGTTTGCAGACTTGCCAAAAGGTCACTTGGTATGTTTGTGCAGTCTGCAATATAGCAATACTTAACTTAATTATGTCAAAGATGACACATGATCACAATATCAAATTAAAGTAAAGCATAAAAGCACCAGTAGAAACCATATACAAATATATAGATAATGTCGTAAGGTGTTATACAACCAGAAAAGAAAAACATGACACAACGTGTGCTTTTACATAACACAAATGTCATAATGAACTCGACCCTGCACTATATCGTCTTACATTTAATTGTCTGGAATATCCACGTCACTTTTATTATTCCAATAAAACGTATAGAAATAAATGAAACAATAGATATGGAGAAATTGCAATAGCAGTCGAGAAATCTAGCTGCATCTTCCCACACACAAGTCACAAAGAAATATCAATCTCGTTCATTAGATGACGGACAACCAGTACTCCATCCGTAGTACACAGGCTTTACGTAAAATTGTGCGCATTACGAGATCGATATGTTTACTTGAATCGCATATATTAATTAGCGGGAAAATCCAAATTTTGCTAATTCTGGATTACACATACTGTGCATCAACTATTACAAGGCTTTATGTTGACACGTAAATAAAACTCCATAACATTAAGTTACCTTTGAACGTTGTTACACTTGATAACTAACGAATGTCAGTGAGATTGCTATTGTAATAGTTGTATTTGGTGATATTCCTATCGAATATTTGTATGATGTTTTCGATGCATCGTTTTATTTAGTGTTTTGATTTTTCAAAAAAAGTTAAAAGTGTCAGTGACTTCAAATGTATTATTTAGTCATTTCCAAAATGAACTGATACATAAAAGATCACTTGGTGTATAAAAATATGAGGAAATCGGACAAGGAAGGCAGCACTCAACTTAACCAACCGAGCACAGAAAACAGAAACATCACAGCACAACTAAACGGGGCAAGGCCCACACACAACCAAAATAAATTCATCAATATGTGTGATAACATGTATCTACATCACTATGATATTATTATATTGGCAACGAACGATGTACGCTTAACGAATCCGCGATACGTTGGAAATGACTACAAACAAAAACATCTTCTGTAAATGCATGTTAAGAAGACTTCTAACTTACAAGCAACATCTCATCCGAATGAAATTTCCCTCGATGCAATGTAATTTCCCATTAAGGCTGTCACTTTAGTAATTTGATGGTGATATATGCTGGAAATAATTGTTAGTTTGTTCAAGAGTGATTTACTACATTTGCAAAAAGCGACACTTTACGGTAAGAAGAGAACTTGTTTTTTGCGAATCTTCAGTTCAGTTAGGTAAAATATAAAGCATCAAATCTCACGATGTAACATGATAGACGCTCATAATATTTTTAACCCCTATATGTGCAAAATATTAAAAAAAATCATGTTGATGTCTGATAAAAGATTAAATATTAATAGAAAAAAGAAATTGTCTGCATTTAGAGAAATGCTACTACAGCCTGTTCTTAATCGAAGTATTTTTCAGAAATTGCTCACCATATAGCAACGAAATACAAATGTATGTAATTTCGACACAATTCATGGGAGCATTAAATGTTAAAATAAAATGTACAAAACTATATACAGAGCAAAATTTCTAATTAGTCACTTTTCAATCACTAAATATTTTTAGCAGTGATAATATTTTAAATGATATTTTTCACACGGGAATATTTAGGAGCTGACCCATTGGCTTTCTCAGTATCGAAATTGCCATAATCAGAAAATGAGACGGATTTGTCAAATGTGACACCAAGATATTTAACAGATGACGTTGATTCAATATTGCAACCATTACAAAATATATGCAGATTGGGGTAAGATTTCAGTTTGTGCACAGAACCAATTAAGATGGATTCAGTTTTACCAAGATTTAGAGATAGTTTTTTTATTGATAAGTCATTGACTAACATTATTCAAGTCATGTGATAACGAGGACTCAATTTCAGATTTGTTTTCCCCAGATACTAATATACCGGAATCATCGGCATGTAGTAAAAGTTTTTTAACGACAGCAGACATGCCATTTACATCAATCAAAAATCCATGTGGTACTCCACATGTTACTGATTGACAAGATGATAACGTGCCAGAAACATCAACTAGTTGTTTTCTTTAGACAAGTATGATGTGAACCACTAAATAATGCCATCAACGGCTGCTCGAAGTGTCATGATAAGAATAAAATGATCAACGGTTTCAACTGCTTTTTTTGTAGAGCTAACAGAAGCATACATAATAAAATTACCTTTATCCATTTCCTGGAAAACTCACTTCTAAATCCTAACTGAAATTCATTTAACAATTAATTTTCTTTAAAATTAGTTTCAACCTGGTCATACACTGCCCTTTTCAAACATTATGGACATGATACTTAAAATAGAAACAGGTCGATAATTACCAACATTGGTTTTATCAATTTTCTTAAAGATAGGGACTACACGGGTAGATTTCAGATCATCACGAACTACACTGCATTAAAGAAAGATTAATAATATGAGCAAGACTGTTAAACTATGTTTAACCCCATGTGAGACATTTTAGTTGGCTTTCCTATATATTCAGATTATGTTCCATTCAACGTAGTTAGAAAGCTATAATAATAACTACCCGGAAGTCTTTTGTTTTACATAAATGAAGTCAATTGCGAGGAAGGATAAAAATGACTCGTGTAAGAAGCCAACAAAACAATTTGTGTTAGGTGATTATACAAACGTCTACGTAAAATACTTTGATATATATCAATAACATGTTATATAGTATTATATTTACCTCCATGTATTATTTAGTATGCACGGAATCAAAGCCCTGTTCCCGGAAACTTGTTTGACTATTTGATTTATTTGTAATTGGATTCTTACATGGTTTAGTTTTTACGCTTCCTGTTTCATAGTATGGAGGTTTTGACCAGGTAATTGACTTCATTTACGAAAAACAAAATACTTCCGTGTAGTTATTATTTATAGTTACCTCCATTTATTGTTTATTTTGCGCGGAAATATTGCGAATAAAAGCCCTGTTCCCGGAAATGTAATTATATTTATGTCCCAAAAATACTTGTTTACAAATCCAAGTTATACTAATGCTCGTTCGCACCTCTTTCTCAAGAATATTGTCTAATGACAAAAATGATGCAGAACTATGGAAATACATATTGTAAACTCAATTCATGTTTGACTATGGTTCTGTTAGATTTTTGTGAATTCAAGGTCACGAAGGTCCTTTTGTTATAATATTTTATGTGAGCATTGATATTTTCTCTAAGAACGTTCTAGATACAAGTTTGCTAATCATTTCTTAGAATGCAATCGGTTTAGTAAGGAGTTTATACCTGGTCTGTTTTAACACTCTTTCAAAGACGAGTGCGTGTGTACTTATGTTGCTACCGTGACGATATTTCATATAATCGTTGTATAATATATGGAAAACATTAAAGAAGGTGAAATATCGTGTTTATTTCCGCGTTACATTTTCATTTGGCGCAGCGAGAAATCCTATACAAATTAAAATCTCTGAATACTAGTAAATGCTGTTTTAGAATGTCACAAGTTTTAAAATAACATCTTTAATTTCCAATAACTTTTATAAATTGCAATGCACATAAAATGAAGAAAATTTGCGTTCAATTGTGACAGTCGACGGAATAATTGTTTTTATTATTATTCACAGTGTGTATGTACTCATAAGGAATATACTAGACTATTAAACTCAACGGCTGTCTGTGTAATGCTTCCGAAGAAACGTCCAACCTGCGTAAGTCTGACAGAGTGACAACGAAATTCTATGACAAATAATACAACAATTCAATACATCACCGAAAATTGCTATATATCGGAATGGTTGTACACATGTATCTATTGAGACAATATTGTTTTGGCATAAACAGACAGATGTACTCGCCAAATCTCATATAATCAGTCATATCATTGCCAATTTAATCAGGGAATGACGCTATTAATCCCCAATATATTGTCTACACCTTAATTCTATATTATGTCAAGATCTCATGATCCCAGATCTACACATTATGATACACTGCATACGTAAGGTACGTCCACGTTAACTTTAAGGAAACCATTTTGAATATTAACTGCCATCTAACATACTGTTAAAAATAAAGCGCGAAAAAGCACAACAAAGGATTACACAGACTTACAACATGTTAATTACTAGCTCTGCATGATAGTAAACACTTAGTAAATAATAAAAAATGATTCTTTGGATGGATATTGAAGTCTGAAAAGTACTTCTGGCCCCGATCTTCCTTTTTAAATTTTAGATAAATCTGAAGTTCAAGATCTTCTGTAGTAAAACAAGAATAGTGATTTTTTTGTCTTGTGGTGAGTCTAGACTCCCAAAGAAATGACACAGTTTACAAATGTCAAACTTTGAGATGAGATTTTGCTCAGATTGAGATGTTTAGGGAGATCGAAGCCTGGCGACCTTTGGTGCTTATAATCAGAAAAAGCACTATGCTATGGTGTACACTATGGTGCAACATATTGAAATAGTAAAACGGTGAGCATTAAGCAAACAGGAAGAGAAAAAGGTACGAAAGGCACACACAACACACAGAGAAAAGAAGGCGATGAAACATAGACAGCTTGTGGGCTGTAAGAGCTACATGTAACAATGTACCACGAAGAGTTGATTAGAAATAGTCCATCTTCTTAACACTATATGACACGAGTATTCAAACATTTTACCTTAATCTAGGTCGTGCATGTGCAATTCCCAGTTATACATGTACTTGAACTGCTACATAATTAAACATTAATGTGTGTCAGAAAATAATAATTATTTTGTTCGAGGGAAATTTCACGAACTGACAAAAAAGTGAATTAAGCAATTTGGTATGAACCTTAGTTCGTACATTTCCTGTGTTTTTATGTAATACTTAAACAAATGAACGCCGTAATGAATGCCACCGAGTTATACTTCAACACTCCTAAAGAAACAAGAAAGTGAATCTTTAAATTGTACTTTTTATCCCATTGACATGTTAAAACCCTGTTGAAAGAATAATTGAATACTTAAAGTCGTGTGCAAAAGTTTTAACGAAATTTTTAGCGATATGAAAACGTAAACTTAGCAATTTAGCATTGAAAAATAAAGATAATAACGACTCACAGAGACAAAATATCACTCAACATAGACAGCATATCAAGAAAGTCAGCACTAAATAACAGTGTCACAAAAAAGGTTAATCACATATTATTAGTCACAAAAACAAAGAGACAATGAAGAAGAAAAAAACCATTTTGTTGAAGCTTGTGAAATACATTTTGTCATAGATTACGAGAAATACCTGTAATCGACGCACGAGTATTATACTAATACTAGTTTACTTGTTATAATATCGTACACTGGGCATGTTAATATTGGCAATATCGGATATCAACAGAGTTCAAATATTTGTAGCACAGCAAAACGCTAATATTATGTAAGAAATTGAATATCAAGTTAAGAAAATGTCTCGAAGAAACAACAGCGGGGACGTGATACTTGTATCACAGATAGTTCCTGTAAAAATGAGAGGTCACGTGTTCTCGGAATGACAAGTCAACAAGCCAATATCTCGTAAATCTTATTTTGTTAGATGGATTTGTGGGTTATTGCGTGGTAAAATATTGACAACTAGACTAATACGGCCAAAAGGTTACTGTTTTACATTCAATTGTGTGGAATCATTCGTAACTTTTGTAGTATTATCTTATATCTTTGACCCTGGTTGATTCATCAAGTCACATTTTCTGTTTTTTTTATTCAATAAATTGAGTTCGATGCTTTCATTCTCATGTAGTATATCCCAAAAGCTCATTTCCCAAAAAAGAAAAAACAATCATAACTATATTTTTCTTCGACCAATTTTCTCGATATATGTTCGACGCTCAAGTCAATCATTAGAACTACCCAATTAATATGTTAAATGTTTCAGAATTGCACAGTGTTTTGTCTGAAACGGGCTCAACTGTTATGCACGTAGTTGAGCTGGTTTCGGGCATACACTGTGTCCTGTGTCTTAAAATTATTAAGTTGTGTACGCAGTGCTTATTCTCGGCTTGAGCGTCGAGCATACCTTATGAAAATCGGTCAAAAAATAAAATAGTTTGAAAATACTGATCGTTTTTATTTTTCTGTTTACAAAGCGTTGTTTGTATACCTGGCCAAATGGTGATTTGGTATGTCCAGTCTGAAATACAGCGATACATAAACTTATTAATTATGTCAAAGATGACACATGATCACAGTATAAAAGCACCAGTGAAAACCATACACTGATATCGCTAATGTCATTAGGTGTTATACAACTAGGTTAGAAAAAAAACGACACAACGTGTGCTTTTACAAAACACCAATGCTATAAGGAGCTCGACTCTGCACTATATCGTCTTACATTCAATTGCCTGGAATATCCACGTCACTTATACTATTCTTATACAATGCATTGAAATAAATGAAACAATAGATGATGAGAAATTGCAAAGGCAGTCGATAAATCTAGCTACGTCTTCCCACACACAAGTCTCAAAGAAATATCAGTCTCGTTCACTAGATGACAGACAACCAGTACTCCATCCGTAGTACACGTGCTTTACGTAACGTTGTGCGCATTACGAGATCGATATGTTTACTTGAACCGCATATATTAATTAGCGGGAAAATCAAAATTTGCCAATTCCGTATTACACATACTGTGCTTCAACTATTACAAGGCTTTATGGTGACACGTCAATACAACTCCACAACATTAACGAATGGCAGTGTGATTGCTATTGTAATAGTTGTATTTGGTGATATTCCAATCGAATATTTGTATGGTGTTTTCGATGCATCGTTTTATTTAGTGTTTTGATTTAAAAAAAAAAAGAAAACTGTCAGTGATCTCAAAGGTATTATTTAGTCATTTCCAAAATGTACTGATACATAAAAGATCATTGTGTGTATAAAAATGTGAGGAAATCGGACAGGGAAGGCAGCAATCAACTTAACCAGCAAAGCACTGAAAGCAGAAACATCACATCTAAACGGAACAAGGCCCACACAAAACCAAAATAAATGAATCAGTATTGTGTTATTATCGACATCATTATGATGTGATATTATTATAATGGCAACGAGCGTCGTACGCTACGTTGAAAAAGATAACAAACAAAGACATCTTCTGTAAATGCATGTTTAGATGACTTCTAACTTAAATGCCATATCTCATGCACAAAAATGTCCCTCGATGCAATGTAGCTTCCCGTTAATGATGCCACTTTAGTAATTTGATGGTGATTAATGTTGGAAATAATTGTTAGTTTATTCAAAAGGGATTTACATGTACAATGCACTACATTTGCAAAAGGGTGACGCTTTACCATAAGAAGAGAACTTGTTTTCTGCGAATCTTAGTTCAGTTAGGTATAAAATAAAGCATCAAATCTCACGATGTAACATGATAGACGCTCATAATATTTTTTACCCCTAATTGTGCAAAATATTTCAACAAAATCTTGTTGATGTCTGATAAAAGAGTAAAACGCCTCATTTGTACGTAGGAACATAAGAATATGCATGATTCAGTATCCTGGAAAACTGCTTATTTGACAAAATGATTAATCTTGTTATTAGCATCAGTTTTAAGGAAGATACATTTTAAATCAATAATTGAAGCTTTTGTGTTTGCTGTCTCCAACGGCATTCAAACGTTATTCGACGGAACTGTAACAAGTATTTTAGTAATTACACAATTTGATAATTTGTTGACATAATGTGTTCAAACCAGTATCATATTTAGAAGTATGTTGTAACTTTAAATATTGATCGCAAAATAGAAATGGTCTGCATTAAGAGAAATGTTACTATTGTTGTAAACAACCACAGTCTGTTCTGAATCGGAGTATTTTTCAGAAATTGCTCACCATATAGCAACGAAATACAAATGTTTGTGATTTCGACATAATTTATGGGAGCATTAAATGTTAAAATAAAATGTACAAAACTATATACAGAGCAACATTTCTAATTAGTCACTTTCCAATCCCTAAATATTTTTAGGTGGGATAATATTTTTAATGATATTGTTCACACGGGAATATTTAGGAGCTGATCCATTGTCTTTCTCAGTATCGAAATTGCCATTATCAGAAAATGAGGGGGTTGGTCAAATGTGACACCAATGTATTAAACAGATGACGTTGATTCAATATTGCAACAATTACAAGAAATATGCAGATTGGGGTTAGATATCAGTTTGCGCTCAGAACCAAATAAGATGGATTCAGTTTTACCAAGATGTAGAGATAGTTTATTATTGATAAGTCATTGACTAACAGTCTTTAAGTCATTTGATAACGAGGACTCAATTTCAGATTTGCTTTACCAGATACAGTACGGCTCGCGAATAAGTTCCGTGTAAAATTATTTTCGTTCGATCGTTAAACGAGAATGCGTTACCGTTAAAGCGTTAAGCGTTTGCTACAACTGCGCATGCGCATCGTGTATAATCGTGTAAAAGCGTGTACCGATTCATCCGTCTGCGCATGCGTACCGTGAAACGAGAATTTGAAACTCTAAACGTGAACTTACTGCGCATGCGCAGCGTGTATAGCCGTGTACTGATTTTCCGTCTGCGCATGCGTACCGTGAAACGAGAATTTGAAATTTTAAACGTGAACTTACTGCGCATGCGCAGCGTGTATTGTTTCACCTATCTGCGCATGCGCAGCGTGAAATGTGTATTCGAAAATATGTGTATTCGAAAATATACAACTTTTATCAATCGTCATTCATTAGATTCGTTCTTCAGTAATAGAATATCGCTAATTTAAACGCATTGTTGTCAATATCTTGATTAAATAATTACACCCGTTGGTCTTAAGAATGAAAGCAATTGACTTCAGAACATCAAATTACCGATAACAATGGATATAAATACAGTCCGTGACTGTGGCCGAGTGGTTAGGGCGTCCGCCTTCGGTCAGAGCTAGGTTCGATTCCCGGCGGAAGCTGGGTTAATTAACAACTAGTTAAAGAATTGTTATCGTAGGCCCGTATCTACCAGGCGCCCGTCAATATGGGCAGGGATTCGGGAGGTACTACTGTGTAGGTCCATTTCACGATTTTAATACACTATCTACACGATGTTATCAGAAGCTCTTCAGTATATTTGTATAGAGAAGATCCCGATGCTATTGACTGATGATGTTTGTGTATTAAAGTTCATACATAAAGTCTTGTTTACAAACAGACGGCGGCAACTCATCACTAAAATCCATTCAACAATACGTACATCATCAAACAGTTCTGTTTGATTTTTAAGTGCAAGCCAATTTTACTTATGAGATACGTATTTTTCATGCCATCTGTGCCAGGCAAAGGAATTTAGGAGGTACTGTGGGCATTAAAGATGTCCCTAAGTCAAATTCGCTGGCAAGTCACCATGCGACCACATCAGTTCTAATTAACCCAGCTTCCGCCGGGATTTTCTAATTTACACAGCTTCCGCCGGGATTCGAACCTAGCTTTGATGGTTATCTGCGGCTAATGCGACCTAGCTCTGACGTCCCTATCTGATAGTTACCAGAGGCCAATGCCGACCCAGATCTGACATAATTTTTGATGGTTACCGGTGGCTTATGCAGAACCAGCTCTAACATCCACATTTAATGGTTTCCTGCGTCCAATGCTGACCCACCAGTGGCATCCACCTTCCATTGTTTCCTGCGGGTTATACAGACCAAGATTCTAATACTGAGTCAGCTCTACCATCATTAGCGTAGGGAATCCGGTTAGTGTCATATGAATTATCGTGCCTCAAGCGGGCGAGGGTCAAGATTCCGCAACACACGACAATCGGGCGATACAAGAAGCAAGGCGCGATATTCAAACATAAGATCTCACTCCATTTCAGTATCTAAAACCACAAGATTTCGCGGTAGAATATCGTGCCTCGCTTCGTGTGTTGCTCAATGCTCGCATGTTACTTTGTGTCTCGCGCTGAAATATTGCACCTCGCTTCGTGCGTCGTGCGATTAGCATGTCTCGCGTTCCAAGGTCAGGCACGAGATGCGAAGCGAGACAAGAAGTGACATGCGAGAATTGCACGACACACAAAGCAAGGCACGATATTACATTGCTCAATTATCGCAGTGGCATAAAATATTCACACCGCGAAACACGACACGCGAAGCGACAGGCGAGAATAGCGCGACACAAGAAGCGAGGCGCGACATTATGTCGCACAAATATCGCAGTTGCTCTTTAACGGTGTTAAATAAGACTAGGTTTGATAAAAAGGAGCGTACTGAGGCAACCAGGTTCTGTGACCCCGAAAGAGACCGAGTATGTAGATGTAGGTCGGGCTGATGGGAGTCGAACTAGACCGTCGACCCTAGGCCCTTATCTTGGAGCTGAAAGAAGGGCCTATTGCATACCGCTTTTGTGGCTACTTTGCAGGTCTGGCCCCTCTTTCAGCCCACAGATAGGGGCATAGCGACAGTTAACTTCGACTCCCTTCAGCCTGACCTACATATACATATCCGGCCTTCCGGGGTCAAAGGGCCTGGTTGCCTCAGTACACTCCTTTTTATCAAACCAAGTCTGATTATTTGCTAGGATATGCAGTTGTGAAATTACTTTTACACCGTTTAAGAGCGACTGCGACAATCGAGCGATATGTACGCGATATAATGTCGCGCCTCGCTTGTGTGTTGTGCTTTATCGCCTGTCGCTTTGTGTGTTGTGTCTCGCGGTTTGAAAATTTGATTTGACAATCGCATGATATAATATCATGCCTCGCTACCTTTGTCACCTGGATCTCACATGTCGCTTCGTGTCTCGTTTCGCATCTCATGCCTTGACCTAGGGACGAGAATGGCGCGACACACAATGCGAGGCGCGATATTTCAGCGCGAGAATGGCGCGACACACGAAGCGAGGCGCGATATTCTACTGCGAAATCTCGTGGTTTTTGATACTGCGACAGAGCGAGATCTCATGCGTGAATATCGCACCTCACTTTGTGTGTCGTCTGATTGTCGCGTGTCGCTTCATGTGTAACGCAATTTTCCCCCTCGCCCACTGGATGCGAGACACGCTAATTTATATGGCAAGTAAAAATCCCCTATTCCATGGGGTTGGTGGCCAGGATTTCAATTGACTAGTGGTAGATCTGACATTCAAATTCTTGTTGTTGTTATATAGTCAAAATATCAGGGTACAAGTGTGATAGTAACTTCAATGTGAGAGTCCTTTGCATAAAAAAGTTGAAGCAGTGGTATGGTGTGAAATTGAGAGGTCCATCAGTGTCATTGCTAAACCTAGTTGTGTGAAGGGAAACTAGGAGGGTAATGTGCTTTAGCTGCCCTCAGACATGAGTGTAACAGCTTTCCGGGACTTATGACATAATGATGGGGTAAATGTACAACTTGTTGAACAAACCCACATCAGTCATCACAACACCCTCGGTTGAACTATGATACAATTCAGACACAGAACAAACACTAAGATATACTATTTAAGCCCATGCTTATAATGTATGAGACTTAATAACACAACCTTGTGTTTTAGATATTTAAACTTTAGTGCAAGTTTAAAAATGTCCAATATTAAAAGTGTACAAATGATACCAGTTATAATTTTATTTATCAGTATCATAACAAATAATAAAATACAATAAACATAAATTATAAACATTTATAAGTATATAAAAATTATGCCATAAAATGTTAAACATGACTACCAAGCGTGCAGGTACCTGCTAGTATTACGAAAAGGGGTTAATTAACTAATTAACCGGGCTGGCCCGTTGTATCCCCTGGGGATAAACTAGGTGGGGGGGGATAAAACTGACTGTTACACCAGTATTTATCCCCGCCTTATTTATGGCCGTATCAGGCCAGCGTCAATCATTAGAATGTTTTAGATATGTTAGGGACTTGCACCCGACCTTGCCCAAAATCATTATTGATCAGGATCAACAGTTTTCAGGAAGACTTTACGCATGTTTAATCAAAGGCCGAAAATTCATTCAGTTTGTTTCTACATAACATTAACACAATTATAAATACATTTGAATACAAACTTAAAACTGTCTTAAATCTACTATAACCATATAGTTCAATCATATTCAGGCTTCGTCTAGGAAATGATGAAATTTCATTGAAATCCAACCAATAATTACAGAAAATTATTGGAGCTATATTTCTACCAACGATAATGCACAACTAAATACCAACTTTGAAATACAACTAATATAGATTACAGAGAAATGGCACAGACAAAAGTTATAAGTGCATAAATGGCAGTTACTCCTTTGAAATTCAACCGAATGATGACTGCTGACAATATGTACACCTAGACATGGTACTGATTGTTCAGTCATACCAACTTTCAATGAAATCAGGTGGGGACCGGTGGCTTAGAGGTAGGAAGTGTGCTTCGGGATCGAGATGTTCCGGGTTCAACCCCCGTCTGGACCACTGGATAATTTAATTATCAAACATGATCCACTCCACCAGGGTGTAAATTGGTACCTCTTAGGACAATGTCTATTCCTGGGTGCTGCAGATCAATGTTGGCTGCCACACCCACAGGCGAGAAATAGCCTCACAGGGAGGCACAAACGTAGGTTTCCATAAGTACCCCAAAGACCAGGGGAAGTTAAAATGTCAAAGGGTGCTTGAGCGGCTCAACAGCTGAAAAGAGCCCTAGAAAATTGGGAACTTAACTTATCCAATGGTAACAGAGAAATAATGCAGATAAAATTGTAAAAGTGTAAAAAAACAAAGGGCAGAAACTCTCTATAAATTTATCCAATCGACTTCCGTTGCAATATGCAAAACTAGACTTGGTAAGTAATTATGGATAAGACATACAAACTTTGATGAAATATGGTTTTGCAGAAATAGTGTGGACAAAATGTATAAGTGTATAAACAGAGGGCCATGACTCCCTTAAAATGTATCAGCAATATACACAAGTAGACTTGGTAAAGATCAGTCAAGTTTTGATGAAGTTAGACCAGTAGTTACTGAGAAATGGCATGGGCAAAATATACGAGTGATCATTCAAAGGGCCATAACTGCCTTAAAATTTATCTGATCAACGTCCGCTGATGATATGCACAACAAGACTTGGTACCTAACTACCTATCAGTCATACCAAGTTTCAATGAAATGCACACCAATGGTTCCAGAGAAACAGTGTGAACACAAATTGCATGAACTAACAAAGCAAGCAAGCCACAAACCAACAGACCTACCTCAAGCTGAAGCATGGTATTAAAATAATCCTATATACTATATACCTAAAGGGTATCTCTCAGTGTGTTATTCGAAAACTAAACATGTAGTGTATATGAGCCACTCTCCAGGAAAACCGGGCTTATAATGACAGTGTATTGTCATAATTCTATAAGATTTAGAAAAATGTCTAAAATGAGAAAAAACGTGTGTCCTAAGTAATTGGATAGTATAGTACTATCCATTAGATTTAAGTTTTCTTTAAAATTATATTGTGTTAAAATAATTTCTGTCGTTGCTATGGTGATCGGTTTCTCATATCAAGGAAAACAAGGGTTAAGTGGCTAAATCACTTGCTAGTTTTTCCCTGTAAGCAACCACTCACAAATTGGACACATTTTATTAAAACAAGAAAATGATTCTAAAATGTGCTACAATGTTAAAAGTTTACATAAAATTTCTATCAGATAGTGGATGTTTGAAATGTCAGTTGACGTTAGGGCAGTAACGGTATACCACGGTAAACAAAACACCGCAGACTGCAGTCCACGGTTCACAGTACAAGACTTCTTAATTTCAGTACGGTACGGTATGAGCTTTTTTCTATAAAAAACAAGACTATTGCCAAGCAATGAAAGTCCCCTACCGGTAGCCAATTGTAAAATTAAAGTATGAAAATTAACAAAGGGGAATAATCCAAAAATTAAGCAAGGAAGAGTTATGGTTCTTATGCACTGCAATTCTCCTTACTGATATCTATCCTCATGTAAAGTTTCAAAATCATATCTCTTTTGGTAATGGAGTTATGCTCTGGACAAAATTTAAGTAAGAAAATTAACAAAGGGGAATAACTAAAAAATTAAGTAAGGGAGAGTTATTGTTCTTGTGCACTGCACTTCTCCTCATTAATATCTATCCATATGTAAAGTTTCAAAGTCATAGCTTGCTTAGTTTTGAAGTTATGCTCTAGACAAACTTCTGTGACAGACTGACAGACGGACGGACGGACTGACGGAGCGCAAACCATATTCAGACACTGAAAACATCTGACAGCCTACTTCAGGCTACTTATAATGTATAATAATCATATATCACTCGTTTTAATTGTATTAAGAAATGCTTCATATTGTCGAAATTCATTTAAAATGGTTGATATGCATATTATACGTGCTGTAATAGAAACAGCAAATTCACTGTTATTTAAAAATTGAAATATTAATCTGCTGTTAGAGAATATTGTATCATACCAAAATATACCGAACCGTCTGAAAAATTGACGGTACATATTACAATGTTCGAGGAGCGTACTGTTACATCCCTAGTTGACATTATGTCAAAAACGTAGAGAATGATGTTCGCGAAGTCAGTCATAAAGAAGGAGATAGTGGTTGGTTTAAAAAATCTTATGGAATAATTTGTTCAAATTTTCAGAAACTGTTCGCAAGAGTCTTCTCCTTCTAACCATATATTATCAACATTTTCACAATTTTGTCATTAAGCCTGGTTTTCCTGGAGAATGGCTCATATCTATGTTGCATAGCACATGATCATACACAATATCATTATATACAAAAAGTAGCATACAAGTTATTATCCTGGTCATTATCCTGTGAACTACTTGGGAACTTCAACATATTGATAAATTTCACTGTAATAATTTCCAGTTAATGAGAGATGACCTCAGAAATTTTAATGCTTGTTATTTACTATTCACAGTGTGTAAAAAGTCCATTTCCGGTTATCACAATAAGTCATACAGGTTGAAATGTATAATATCCTGAAAGTCAATTGTGACATGTGCTTTCAATGGCAATAAGCCATACAAGTTGAATTTTACAGTATCACAATATGTAATACTGTGATTTGGTTTATATGCTGTGGTAAAGCAAGCGTCTCACTCTGTTGTGTAAAATTCTGGTCAAGTTAGAACATAATCATGTATAATTTTGACCCATTAATTCTTCTTCTGATGTGAATTAAGTAATTCAATTAACAGGTACCGGTAGATAGCTTAGTAGATACCAAGTATCACAAGATCACCAATTTTATTTCACTTTCAAACACTAACAAGTTTAAGTTTATTTCAAGTTGTCATTTGCCAAACTAACGCACATTTCTAAGAAACATTTCTAAGATGTTCAGCCAGTCAATATCATATATTCAGTAAACTACCAGCAATAGTCCGTCCCCTAGCAGTTATCATACATCACTCTCATCTTCCATGTGTCCTCAGAACCTCTAGACTGGTATTTGAAGTCTGAAAAAGAAAATGTAAAAACATTTAATGATGTTTTCATAACTGGAGACATTTTACGCACAGCAAATACAGTATTATTGTATCCCTTTAAAACATTAAAGAGGGCTATATTACACAAAAAGTAAGGTTAGATATTGTGACCTAGTTTTTTCATACACATATAAGCCAACATAGTGACCTCTAATATCTGTACAGACAATGTTCAACATAAAGCACTGTGGAACAATCAACTGTCAATTTCTAGTTTTAGCAAGGGAAATAACTCCTCGTAGCCATGTGTCTAATGAAATTGCTCCTTACAAATACTCTTCAGTTGAAGAGAATTCCATACCTATAAGCTACCCCGCCTATTGGATTATGTCCAATGCCTTAATGGGTTAAGTAGAGCCCAACCTACCGGGTTTTTAAAGTAGGCCCCAATCTACTGGGTTAAGTAGAGTCCCCGTCTACTGGGTTTAGTAGGGTCCCGTCTACTGGGTTTAGTCAGAGTCCAGCATACTAGGTTAAGTAGAGCCCCGCCTACCAGATTTAGTAGGGTCCCGTCTACTGGATTATGTCGAGTCCCCGCCTACTGGGTTTAGTAGAGTCCAGCATACTTGATTAAGTAGAGCCCCTGCCTACCGGGTTTAGTAGGGTCCCGTCTACTGGTTTAGTAGAGTCAAGCCTACTGGATTTAGTAGAGCCCCCGACCTACCGGGTTTAGTAGGGTCCCGTCTACTGGGTTAAGTAGAGCTCCGCCTACTGGGTTTAGTAGGGTCCCGTCTACTGGGTTTAGTTAGAGTCCAGCCTACTGACTAAAGACTTAAGAAGAGCCCCCGCCCACCGGATTTAGTAGGGTCCCGTCTACTGGATTATGTCGAGTCCCCGCCTACTGGATTTAGTAGAGTCCCGCCTACTTGGTTATGTAGAGCCCCCCCTACCGGGTTTGATAGGGTCCCGTCTACTGGGTTTAGTAGAGTCCAGCCTACTGGATTAAGTAGAGCCCCCACACCTACCGGGTTTAGTAGGGTCCCGTCTACTGGGTTAAGTAGAGCCCCCGCCTACTGGGTTTAGTAGGGTCCCATCTACTGGGTTTAGTCAGAGTCCAGCCTACTGGGTTAAGTAGAGCCCCAGCCTACCGGGTATAGTAGGGTCCCGTCTACTGGGTTTAGTAGAGCCCCCGCCTACTGGGTTAAGTAGGACCCCACCTACTGGGTTAGGTAGGGCCCTGCCTAATGGGTTAAGTACAGGCCTAATGGGTTAAGTACAGCCCCACCTACTGGGTTAAGTAGTATTTTACCCGTTTGCATAAATGAGTGGTAGATATATTTTACATGATTTATAAATTTTTCCATAATTGTATTTTTTATGGACATTGTATATTGTTTTAACCATGTGTTAGTGGTGATTGTACAGCACTTTTGAACATGTGTATACATGAAACAAGATACCTGATTATAGATGAAGCCCTGCACAATTTTTACCCCAGGGCCATAATTTGAACAATCTTGGTAGAAATACCACTAAATGACGTTAAATGGCCTGATGCACGGTATTGTACAAGCTTAATTCTCAAAAACGGTTTACAGTGTTTTGAAAAATATACATGTATCAATTCGATTACACTAAGCTGCAGGTGTGCACAAAATTTCATGAAGAAATCTCATTCCATTTTAGATTTATGAAATTTGAAGTCCCCAAAATTGCCCGATTTTAAGTATAATGTGTTAGCATCAGATTTTCATGCATTTTCCTAGTAAAACTTTGTAATCGAACTTGGCGTAGGTATTACAATCATAAACATTGACAGCAGGTCTGAAGACAATCGGACGAAAACTATTTGAGTTAGAGTACAGACAAGGCCAATTTCACATTTTTTTTGTAAAAGAAGGACCATAGCCCAAGAAGGCCTGCACCGATTTGGCCTATATCCGAACTTGGCCTAGATATAACACCCATAAGCATTGTCAGCAAGTTTGAAGATGATTGGACAAAAACTGCTTGAGTTAGAGTACAGACAAATTACTGGACGCCGCCGCAAGCCTACCCACCCACCAAGGGTGTTCACTGTTTGGCTGGTGTAATAAATAGATCTAATAATTAAACTTACATTCAACCAATTCTGAGACTTAAACAACTTAAGAATTACAGCAACAAACCGAAACATAATCCTTGCAAAAATTGCCAAAATTGTTTTATACAATTAATTAATGACAGACAATAAACAATACAGATCCCCAGTGTGCACTATCAGATAAGAAATCCAGATTAGACCCTAATCAGTGTACACAGTGGGGTTCCAATAAGGACCAATATACAACCAATCAGTATATATACTCTCACCATAGATCTGTCATATTTATACAGTAGCATGGATTGTTATCAGTAGCTTATTGTAATATTTGTTTGCTATTTAACATTAGAAATTGATGATTTAGTTGTACATAAAATATGTTTGATATCAAAGTAAAATACTAAATTATGCAGTGCCAGTTTTAACAGTATGTGATATATTGCTTATTTAACTTGTTATAGTTAATATTTAAATTCAAATTTTAAAATGTGAATATCAATTAAACAGAAATAGTGAGGAATAAGAACTTTCTCCTTTATACCAATTCTGATAGACCCAGGATTCACATTGTAACTATTCAAGTCGAGTGTAGGACAAAATCCCGGGTGGACAGAATACCGTTCCGTCATTTTTGACAGGATGGGCATAATCCTGTCCATGTTTTTACAGGGTGGACAAAATCCCCACCCTATAAATTTCAGGGTGGACATAATACCCATCATGACTATATTGATGGCTTAGAATTAGAAGGTTGTAAGTGTCACTTACCACCTTTTAAGATTCATACATATTTAGAATAAGCATCACAAGGCGCTTCTTATGAGCCCATTTTCATAAAAATCTGAACTTGTCATGTTGACCAAAATGAAATTGTAAAAGTTTGTTTTACCAAAAGTAAAGAGTAAATGTCAGACAGTTTTTCCGTGTTTTCTCAAAATATCAATTTGGTAGTTACGACCTTCTAATTCTAAGCCATTGATATATGTAAGATATAGTTGAAAGTATGCATGTTGAATAAAAAATTAACCTTTATTGTAACATATTCATAGAGAAGTTCCTTACAAAATCACACAATCGCACAATAATCATTAACAATTTTAATGCAGCAATAACCCTCTACATAAGTCAAAGTCATGATGGGCATTATGTTCACCCTAAAATTTATAGGGTGGGGATTTTGACCACCCTGTAAAAAACATGGACAGGATTATGTCTACCCTGTCAAAAATGAGGGAACGGTATTCTAACTGTCCACCCGGGATATTGCCCGGATTCCATTCAAGTCTGGTATATCACCAAAATACTTAATTTTCTTGAATTTTCATTCAATATATTGTGCAAATTTTATTTAAGATTATTAATAGATACTAGTACAATGCTTTAATATCATATTAATTAATATACTATTCACCAGAATTCAATTTATTCATTTTTGATGGTATAAAATAAGCATCCATTACAATCTGATATTGGCATGATTATAACAAACAAATTAAATACTAACGTACTTCATTAAATTGAATTTTTTTTTATATTAGAAAATTGATTGTAAATGTCATTAATAATACACATTTAAAATAACATATATCAATCATATATTATGTTTTACAACTAATTGAAACCAGAAGGTTAAAAAGGTATAATTAGGTTAAAAATAATGAGGCATAGTTTAAATTATTGCTCATCAATGACAAAATTCAGATTCACTTTGATAACAAATAATTCATTTTACTACAGTATACTTTGTTTTTCACAAATATGTAAAATAATTACATTTTTGAGGTATATTTTGCGTTAATCATTCTCATAAATCAGTGGTTAGTCAAGTACCTAGACAACCTCTGATTCAACTAAGCCGAAAGGGTGCGCAACTCTGAAAATAGCTAAAAATAGCTCATTCTGGGGATTCCCGCTATCGTCCAATCAGATCGCGCGTTACAAAAGCGCTACGATATCCGCGGGAAAATTCATAAACAAGCGTCCGGTGAATAAACATGGCCGACGATGGATAAATATTGTGGCGTTTGTACCAAGAAAATTGGATCAAATACATCGTATCGAAAGTTTGAAAGATTAGAAAATAAACTGAAATCTGTTATTGAAAGGAAATGTAAGGGTGATTTAAAGTATATATGTCAAAAATGTAAAAGACGCGTGGAAAAAGCCGCCGACATTAAAGGTTATGATTTAAAAGTTCAGACAGTCTGTTCTTGTACACCGCGGAGTAAAAGAATTTGCAAGCCGCCGCCAGTTTCAACAAGAATTAGTGTGCATAATTGTAAAACGCCTGCAAAAAGGAGACCGATTCGTTCTCGTCGATCTTCGCAGAAGAAAAAGGCTGCCCAGAAATCATGTGATAGTCATCAAAATGTTCAGTTTCCAGCTGATTCTGATGTTAAGGTAATTCTTACTGAATTTTCTCTGTAGCTTGTATTGAATTATTTTATGCAGCTATAATGCACCAGTCATTCCACTCCCACCACCGAGGATGGGTGCTCCGGTTAAACAACCTGATTTTTACCTGCCAGCATCCCCCACACTGCCAAGGAAATGGTGTCGATTTTTTTCTCCGACAATTTAGCATAATGACATTTAGTTGTCAGAGGCCAGGAAATATGTGAGATTTTAATAACCAACAGCTGTCCCCCACAGGCCGGGGAAAGGTGAAGGTTTAAAACCTAATTTAAACAGTTAAAGTAAAATCCTCAACCATCCTTGAGGGTGGCATGGATGCAACTGGCTGGTGCATTTATAACTGATTGATTTTGTTTGTGCTAAATATCAGCTGTCATGAGCTACCACCTCATTAGTTGTGGTCAAGTGTCCACTTCAAGAATCAATAACAGGGTTCTGAGTTTACAGGTCTTTTCATACCGAAGAAAGATGAAATTAAAAGGGTAATGCTGCACCAATCAATTGAAACCGTGATCTTCCTAACCTTGTGGCAAGGAAATGGTCCCATGTTTTTACCTTTGTGATGTCCCTGCACTGCTGGCCCAGCTGGGTGGACGAGTTTAGGAATTATTTAATGCGCAGCCTCGTTAATGCCAAAATAGATGTGTAGTATAGCCTCGCCTCTTATTTCTGCGGTACCCCTATTTCCGCCGTATTGGATATAATAGTTGTGTGTGCCATATACACAGGGTTTTCACAAGGATATCATGTAGCAGGCGGTTTGTACATTTGAGGAGGCCAATGTGCCTGAGCAGTGAGCACTGAAAGGTACATTTTATTATTCAGTGGCAGGCTGTAACCAGTATTGCCGTTTTAAACATTTTATTTAAGTTTAAAGCTAAGTGCCTCGGAAATAAGAGGCACCAGTATATAAACAGTGATATTTTCGTGATATATGAAATAATATGAGTTTATGAGGTCTTCGTATCGTCACATACCTTCTAGTAATTAAGAATTTTTATAGAATCCTGACAGAAAGGCGACGTGTACCCCGTAAAGTCGAGAAAAGTGGAATTAAATTATCTAAACTGGGTTGAAATTTGTCTGGCGGAAAATTCCTCTAGTCATAAGGACATTAGCCAAATAGAGCAGGTTCGGGTGTATGTGAACGCACTGTTATATCAAAGGACTTACAAACATTTTAAACTTATGCTCAAATTTAAATTCCTTATAATGTGTTTACATCTGCAAATGAGGGAAATATATTGTTTAAAATCATTAACTGAATTAATTAACTCATGATTTTACCTATATATAGATTGCTTTACCAGAAATTGAAGCAGTAACATAATTATAAAGGATTCAAATTTGAAGATATGTTTACGATTTAATATACATAAAATTTATGCCTTGATATTCAGATAAAACAGTGCCCTATTGAACATGCCAAAATGTTCTATCATTATAATCACTGTTTAACATGGGTTTGTATACAAAATTAACCAATACTCACCCCTTCATGCCCTCGTCTGCACTTCAAGTTAAGTATACTGTATTGATTTTTTTTCGTTTTTTTTATGTTAGTGGCTAAATAATGACCATCCCTAAAGATATGTGTTACATGACATAACAAATGGTATGAATAATTTTTGCAACTTTAACCCTGACTTGGAATACATTTTACAGGGGTGTCAATCTGCCTGATTAATCTGGAATTCCGGATTTACACATTCAGAAACTTGCAGAAAGTGATGATCCCTGCCCAAAATTAAAGTTATTTCAAGAAAATGTCTTGAGAAATGGCAAAGTTATAGTCATTTAGTTTGTTTTGAGGGAATTTATTTATAAAACTGAGTTGAATATATGGAAACTATTTGGTTCAACCTTGAACAAATTAAACTAAAATAATGAATTATGAATGTATCCATATTTAAGCTATAGCTAGATACCATATAGTTTCTTCATTTAGTGTCTGAGGACAGATAGGTTATTGCAGCAATAATTTAATCTCTCAGCTGTTATTGGCTAGGGCAAAGTGTTAATGAGTTATTAAAAAGAAACCATTTGGTCTACAGATAGATCATAGAAAGACCGACAGACATATTGCCTGGTGCACAGTATTTGGGCAAATTCAAGAAAAACAGGTGTACACAGCCATACTTTTTTGCCTTTTGGTTTATGTTCAAATTGTATGCTGTATTTATTGCATAAAGGGCTATTACAGATGTTTGACTTTATATGGTTTTCGTCCCATGTCACATCTTCAGAATTTAGTATCAGGCCTAAAATAGAACATGCGACAAATAGCTATTTTTGCATGTAATGAATAAGCCTCACATTTTTACCCTTTTAACAAAACAAGCTGTGTTTTGTATTTTAAAAAGCATATACATAATGCTAACTTCAATGCATAGACAAATTTATTATCTTTCCACTTTCCAGCGAGGTACAATAATAATAATAATAATAACGACTTTATTTATTGTGGATTACATATTTGAAGTTAATATCAATTTTCAATAAGGTCCACTAAGGGTGGTATAGATCTATGAAGATGATGCATTTGAATTTCGTAATTTTTTTCACCCAACAAGGTCTGCTAAAGTAAAAAGATACACCTGTACACTACACCGGTCCAAATTGGAAGGTACTTGTCTTAACGAAATAAAATGTTGGGGAAAACAAAAAAAGAGTACATGTACAACATTATTTGTGTCATATTTTTTTAATCTAAGAATAATCATTGGTTTGAAAATAACTTACTTTTGGTAAGTTAACTGTTAAAAGAAATGTAATTTGAAATCACATATTTTGTGTTTTGAAATTTGTTCGTCACAAGAAATCTGTAACGTCGGTCCCCCTGTATATTTTCTTAAAAAATGTAGCAAAATATTTCTAACTGGCATTAATTTATGCATAATATCAGTCTTATTGTCGAAACAGCAAAAAAAAAAGATCTTTACAATTACAATGTCTCTTTTTATTGTAGAAAAAAAAAGTCATGTCAAGTCTGTCCCCTATTAGACTTGGTTACCTAAAATGGCTTAATTATGATTATCATATAAATTATTATTTTTAATGGCAATTTATCGAAATCCATTCTCATGGATCAGTGTAAAGTCAAGTCCCTATTACGGATGAAAAACACGCTGGTTGAACGAGAATGTCGAAATTGTGAATAGAATTAGTTTTTCTTTTAACTGAGTGATATTTAAAATAATTTGTCACAAATTTAATGGTTGTTTATACTGGTTTCTGTTTTCTAAAGCTTTTTTTCGTTTTTTACGAATCTAATTGCATACATGATATAAAGCATGTTTTTTTTGTTTTTGTTTTTTACTAACATTATACTGTTACTACTTATAAAAATGGTACAGTAAACTTTCCAATGTTTATATTTAATAGAAATATTAAAGAATGCACTAATATGCTAAGGGGACTGACGTTACAAAAAGGTAATAGTAATGTATCGTTAGATACTGGTTTTATTTCAGTCATTATTTCAGTTATAAATATAAATACAATAGATGATTATATTAGATCAATTTCAGTAGTATTTAAACACTTTTAAGCAGTTTATAATAGGTTCTAATAAATTATTTCATATCACACCCTTTATTAAGTAGAATGTATTCCTCTTAGTATATGTATGTACTAGTGTAAAAAGTTATTTACATCTATTTTTATTTTACTTAAACCTATTTTATTGACTTCAAATTAAAATCCCATATTTGTTGGTCCATGTTTTTAAAAGTTCTCTACATGACCCCTGTTTATACAGCTACTGTTTCAAAAATCTAATTAGTGATAATCCAATATACAACCCCTTTCAAGTCTAGGGAGTTGTATGCCCTATTTCCTGCCACCTGCAGCATCAGTAAGTTCATAATCAATTCCTTGTAAAAACATAGACAGCTGTCATCGCAATATGACCCCTTATTATGCAGCTACTGTCCCCAAAACCAGTAATTAAAAAGATACCAATAAATTACTCTTTCAAGTCAGGAGTTTTATGACCTATTTCCTGCCCCCTGCAGTTTTGAAGCAATACTTTTCAATTTCTTATAAAAACATAGATCTCTGTAAGAATTTGAGCTAGGATTGTGCAATACTACCTAATTGGGAGGAGTCAATAAAAAAAACCTGTGAAGATAATTCCACACTAGTTAACCAGTGGGAGGGGCTAATTATCTCTGACAGTATGGTTCTGTGCATTATGGGAGGAGTTCAATATTGATAGATTGGACTTATATTTTAGAGTCTTATATCACAGGACCTTGCAATTCAAAATATATCACTCAAAATAAAGCATTCACTCACAATATAATTATATAGATTATAGATATCCTAAGGAATGCAACACTCTAATTATCCCTTTTGGGTACCCCTTTGACTAAAACTGACTTCTCTTAAAAGCTTGGTTGATAAATCATATTGTTGACAAAGTCAAAGAAGATAATAAGAATTCTGATTAGAGCCTGACATCAAACGATCCGTACATAAAATTGTCAAATATCGACTTTTTCAGATTTTAATTGTTGATTTAAAAAAAATATCCATGGAAAAACTCATAAAATCCAAATCTTCAAATATTTTTTGGTGTCTTCTTAACATTTGGTGCCCTGAATATAATTAATATGTTTTAATTGTGAAACAAACATTATTTTTAAGAAAATATTTGCAGATTTTTATTTCTATGTAACGCCCGTCCCCTTAGCTGATGAACCATACAAAATGCAAAATTTACAAAAAACACTAACAGGAATGACTGTTTTTAAATTAAGCAATACACTAGAATGATGTACCTACACAAAAAGCTTGATTTCACAAAAAGTTATAAACCTTTATTCCTTGACCTTGATGCTAACACAATTTGCCCATGTACTGTGCACCAGGCAATGTGCAAAGCAATATACCCCCTCATCAGGGATTGTGGGTATCATAATAAAAGTGCTTATTATGTTGTCGAAATTTGTAATTATGTTAATTTCAATTAATTTATATTTTAAGAGCATTATCTTGACTTTGGGTACTGTGAGAACCTTTTTAAACAATATGACAGTCTGGGCGATGAACCTAACACTGCAAATTGGATCTGTGACTTCAGTTGTCAAAAACAAACAATGCCAACCAACTCTATACATTTGTGGTGTTAAATTTTGACCATTTCGAAAAGCGTTAATAAGTGTAGTCACTAAAATTGTGGACAATGGGAAAATCAGCGACTTTCGGTAGATGTTTACTACCTGAGCTTGAAGCAATTCAATATTTGTTTAGATTGACTCTTACAGGCAATCAATTGGTTAGAGCTTCTAGGCTTTGAATTGTCCTTGCAAATTCTTCATTACTGAATTTTTTGTAACATTTCCCTATAATTATCCGATGACCGATTATGGATTAATGAAATTGATCACCAGAATCGGCAGAAGTCTGTAACCCACTAATCGATTTTATTACCCCTCACTTTTTTCGTAATGTTAATTTCCCCTAGACAAACAGGTAGTATTCTTACTGTTACGATCAAGCGGATCAATACACCACGTGATTGAGCATTTTTTTACTGTCAGCAGGGTGATAGTACTTTTTGACAGTACTTTTCATGTCACGTGGTAAATTTATGGAAAAACAAACATGGCGGCGTATTTCACTCGCATAACCATGTTTTAGTTCGAGTTCTCCATATCCAGCCTAGTATTTTGTGCCAACAAATATTCCAAGAGTTTGGTGTATCTTACGCATTGATGCTTTTTGCTACAAAGTTTACTTTGTGTTAATTGGAGTTGTTTATTTTACAGTACTTTCCTCAGGCTGACATTTTTACTGTCACCCTATGTGTTATTTATATAATATCCGATAATCGGCACATTAAACATTTTCTATGGATGATAAAATTCTGCATGTATTTATTACTGCCTAGATTGACTTTGGACCTCAGAATCAATGGCAGAAATTTCCACCCCACAAAAATATCCAGCTATTTGGGTTTCTTCTCTCTTGTTTTATACATGTATATTAATATTGAACGAAATATCTCAACAATCTTTCTAAATAAACATTTTTATTTGCAGGTTACTCTCCGACAACAGAATGGTCAAGTCAGATCTCTGAGGATCCGTAATGTATCGCTGCAGAATATTTGCAAGGTAATTGGTTTTGGAAAAAGTACAGAGGTTGTTGCAAAGACTATTTTAGCCCAAGAACCAATATTTAAGTACATTGTAGATATTGTGTTGAACAAGATTAGCTGTGATGCTAAAAAACTTGCTAAGACTTCAACCTTATCAAACTCCAACGCAGATGAACTGAGTGCCATAAGTTTAAATAGCTTGACAAATTCTTGGACAAGTAGTAGTGCTCTGTTTATGCCTGTGGTAGCTGCATTGTCAGGGATTGACAAATACAATAATGTGCCTGCGGATGTTGTGTTTGGAGCTTCAACACTTTTGAGACACCGAAATGCCAGACTCTCAAAGCTTCATCACGCTGTTGGACTACTGTTAGACCATGGAGGTGCAACAGATGAGGTGAGATTTTCTTTGTATTTTGTTAGACAACATGCTTTGAACAAACAATCCATGTAGATATATATATGCAAATAATAAAGATATCTGCTCACATTAAAATAATAAAGATATCTGCTCACATTATAATAATAAAGATATTTGCTCACATTAAAATTTTCATGTGTATTTGTCTGAGACATTGATAAAATATATGTTAATGGGGCGACATCAGTTTTCCCACTGACATTTTTACTTGGGGTTACAAACACAGGTCTTCTTACAATTGACATTACGCCAGAGTAGAGATTGCTCCTCCTGGTTGTTTGTCTAAGGCTGCTTGGGGAAGGTTTTCAAGTTAATCCATTGGACCATGTGATAATAGTTTACTGTTAAAATGGATTTACAGTTTATTGATTGATAACTGGCGTCAATAGAGGATCTATCACGAGTTGTCAATAGTCTTACTCGGATCTCCACTAATCTGTAGGTTCAAAAAGATTTTTACCGTTATAATCCTTGTAACATTTAGATATTCATATCTGGACAATAGAGTTGGGGTCAATTGCGTTTGGATATGAATACAAAACCAGTCTAACTAGGCCAGAGTTGTTTGTATAGCCCTACCAGATTAAACTGAGACTCCTTGCAATTTGATGAGTGTCAGTTAAATCTGTCAAGCTATACCTACATTTATCGACCATCTCTGGTTTGTATTGTAGAATTTACTAGTAAGTATCATAATAGTATTATTTTTAATTAACAACTTTCATTTTGCAGACAATTGATGTGTGTCACAAGTTGGGTATCTGTGTGTCGCGAACGTCAGTGTATAATAAGAAAAATGAAATTGCAGCCCGCCATGATAGAGAAGTCCACGAGATGTTGCGAGTCCCTGTATATAAGGTAAACATTTTGGTTAAACTTAATATATGTACACCCCAAATATCAGGTTTTTTTTATGCCCCCGTATCGATAGATCGAGAGGCATATAGTAATTCACCTGTCTGTTCGTCCGGCCTGGTTAACCCAAATTGACCGTTTCTTCTAGCATTAATATGGCTTGCTACAAAGCTTTCATACTTGCATGGATGTTGTATATGACCACTCTCCACACGCCTGTATCCCCTGACTCCATTTTGACCTTCACCTTGACCTTATTTTGGACTTAGACTTATCCCCCCTTTAGTATTTTTACAATAAAATTTTGTCTGGAGCGCATCTTCAAAACTATTTAACATATTGACTTGAAATATAAATAGATGGCAACTTGGAGAAGTGCATTGACAAAGAACCATAACTCTGTCTGTCTTACATTTTGAATTATCTCCCCTTCAGTATTTTCATGATAATTGTTTGTCCAGAGTGTAACTTCAAAAGTATTTAAAATATTGACTTGATACTTGGTACAGTATATGAATAGATGGCAACTTGGAGAAGTGCAGTGACAAAGAACCATAACACATGTATCACCAGATCACACATGAATTGGATCAAGGCACTGCTTTCAAATGTGGCATATTCGTTTACCATCATATTTAAAGCGCCCTATAGTTCAAAGCCATGTTACACTATCAAACATTTTAACTGAATAATGGCCCCAGATTGACTTAGCTTTTTATGGACATGGCTTCCTCGGGGGCATAAGCTTTTATTGAAAGCAGTCTTGTTCACTATAAAACAGAGGCCGAAATAAGGCTACTTCACAACTGGAAGGAGGGCACTTCACAATTCCAAAACGCCAGCTTCACAAACCTAAGAAATGCCACTTTCACAATTGAAACTGCTTGCCCAGGCCCCAAATTTTGAAATTTATAAAACAGAATAGCTTAAACATTCCATGATGTAATATTACAACCCTTTATTGAATTTCTTTAGAAAATAAAGGGAAATACTGGTTGTAAATTACTTTTCACAAAATTAATTTAAGTCAATATCGCGCTTCCTTTTTCACAATTCAAAAGCAAAACAACGCTTCAGCCTTGAATTTCACAATTTTAAGATAAATTGCGCTTTACTTTTTTGCAAATCTTACAGGCTAGGGCATCTTCATAATTTTTGCAAAAAAAAGCCCTGAATATGCATATATTGGAGTTACAGTATGCTTGGGTAGAATGGGTGGTTTCACTGGTTTGTCGGTTGATTGGATTGGTTGGTTTGTCTACTGGTCAAACGTTTCTACTTAAAACTAGAAAAGATGCATAACATTTTGAAATTCAAATCGACCCGCTTTACATGTTCTAGCTATTTGATATGATAAAGTATTGGTTCTTTACCATAGATCTCACTATTCAATTAAACTAATTTATAACTTATTGATTAATGATCTAATTGATTTACCTAAAAATATATGTAAAAAATATATACATGTACATCAATGCAGTATTTAGCAGTTAGCACACACAGGTTCCTTACCGTTACATACATGTATCATAAATTTTGCAGACAGGTCAGTCTGGTTGAATAATTATACCTGATTATGATTAATATAATTGATAGGGCTCATAACTCATTTGGCTGTAACTCTAATGATTGTTCAGCTAGTGAGTGTTTCAATATTTTTTACATTCCTGGATATTATTATTATAATACTTGTATACTTGCAGGTTGAGCAACACTACCATGCCTCTAGAGCACAGAGTGGAGGAGTAGTGTGGAGTAGTAAACAGATGGAAGCAGTGCTCGGAAATCAAGTAGCAGTTTCACCCTGTGTTTTACCACTCAGTTTGCGTCCTCATACAGGGTTAAGTTATCTGTCTGTGTTAGACTTACCTAGGATACAAACACTACCAGACTGGTCAGCATGTGATAGTAATAAGACTTTAACAATTGCAAGGGCACATTCCGGAACAGTTCTAACAGCTGCTTTACACACCAAACCTACAGCAATTGTAAATCATGGAATTGCTTCAGTTGTGTCAAGTGATATCTCTATGGTTAGTGACAAAGACAATTCAATTTCTTCAAATATGGTACCATACAAAAGGGATGGTAGATTTTCTAGTGCTTACAGTTTAACTGTTACCTCAGGCTGTGAACTATCTTCAGGGCAATACTCTACACCAGGAATACCATATGAAATTATTGGAGACAATTTTGACTTGACAATTTCTCCCAATGAAATGACGAAAGACAATCAACGGAAAAGTATTCACTGGTTCCTATACTGTGCCTTAAATAAACGTGTCAGTGGTAGACATTTGTCAGACAAAGTACCCAATGGACAGAATTCACTATCTACTACCCCGTGTAGTACGTTTTTACCAGATGGAAAGGATATCAAATGCTTGGAAGAGGATTTTGTTGTATTTTGGTCCAATATTGCCCTACAGTACATGGATTTCTTGAAGCCATTTAAGTGTTCATATAAAAACTCATTACCTCATCAGTACGAACAGCTAACTTCTGTGAAATCCAGCTTTGAATTGTGTGGATTAATTAATAAGAGTGAGAATGATTCAGAGGGAATTATATCAATTCTTCAAGAAATTCAGAAAAAAGTAGTGCCCTCTACCACTTCACCGAGTCCCAAAGTGTTACAGAAAGTTGTCTTTGGAGGAGATGTTTTAACGAATGAACGAGCATACAGTGCCCAGCAGGCAATGGCAAATGGTACTACAGACTATGAATGCTTGGGAGGATTTATTCATCGCCCTGAGGGTTTTCATCGTATGATGAACTTTGTGCAGGTAAAGAAATATGTAATGACACTTGCTTGTTGTGGAATGAATCTAGCCAAACGTACTTTAATAGACTAAATTAATAGTATTTGTTCAATAATTGATGAAGACAGCTTTAAGGTATAAATTTGTCAGCATATTGTCAGCTCAAACTGCAATCAAACATTTATAAATAATAAAATAGTTTTTAATTGATCTACAGACTGGCCTAGCCAAAGAATGTTCACCTGCACATATGATATTATAGTCAGTGTATCCATATTAACCAATTACTGGTGTGTGTTGTTTAAGTCAAGTTTTTATATATATTAGAATACTAGTATTATGATAATACATGTTAGCATTTTGTCAGAATAATGATCCTTTTCAACTTCGAATCCCAGATAAGTTTTGATGTCAGGATATTTCACTATTATCACAAGTCAACCCTTGGTAACTCTGTCAAGCACTATAAGTCTTAGAAATGAAAGTTTAGGTACAACTTCAAATTGCCTTGACTATACTTTCCAAGATTTGCATTGAACTAAATCAGGCTGTCGAGATTTGTCTCCACTTGCCTGAGGCTGAAGACTAAATCTACTTGCCAAGGAAAACACAAAAAGCAACAAAAATCATTTTCAATCCTTTATCTTGCATACCAAAAAGCACAAGTTGGGCAAGTCGGACACAGGAATTCCACACCCCTGCATAAGGCTTTTATGTATATAAGTGTTTTTAATTAATGGACTCATAATTTCTTTTTCAGATAATTTATCAGATGTTCTACCATCAGTCTGCTGACACAGGAACCCTTTGGTGTTTGAGAAACATGGTCAACAGAAGAGACGTGTCTGGTCCAAAGGATGTAGTGCAGAACTATAGGTAATATGAAAATCTGGCCCTGTGCATAGGCATTTCATTTCAACTGCATAGATTCATTATTTTTGCTAGTCAACATTAGTCCCGTTACGTACCCTAAAGAGAAGAAAGGTGATGAACTCACCATTCCAACTGAACCAGAATCGTTGGTATAATTTCCCATAGTCGTACAGGTTCCGTACATTAATTTGATCTTTTTGTATAAAAATACCAACAAAAACAATTCCTGAAATTTAAAGGACATTACTTTAAACCTTAAAACTAATCTTTTGTGAACACAGACCTGGGGTTCTTTTGCTGATTAAGTGACTATGATTTCTCTTTTAGTGATTAACTATAAGGTTAACTTTTGTCTGTCTCTACGACAATTAAAATGGTAGCTACAGTAACGGGGCAAAATAATCATAAATGACCCTTTAGGAACAACACTTTTTTGCCGGCTCTCCAGCTTTTATGGTAGACTAAAGGAAAGTCACTGGGCAGGAAACTGACCTTTCTTAACACAGCTTGATGTTTTCCTCACATGAGAAATTTACCCCAAGTAGGACGAACCCACATTGATTAGACACAAGGGATTTTGCAATGTTTAACACATGGCCACAAAGGCTCCTTTACACTGATAATTTTGTAAGGGATTGTCGGTCTTTCTCATTATTTATTTAAGCATTTTATGTTGCTTCATTAGATATTTACTTGAAGCTTTACTTCCTTACTTAACACATTCCATTGAAATTGTTTGAGCTACAATCATCATATGTCATAGAAATATATTCGTCAGTATCAGTTATAAATCAGTAATTATTACTCTTCATTTACCACAAGTGTATGCTACAGACCCCTATCCGAAATACTAGAAATATGTATGAAAGTACTTGCATTGGTTACAACTGTTTACAAGTTTTATTATTTTTCAGGTCACATTTTGCCTTCATTGACGATGTAATGACAGCGCACATTGTGGTAAAGACACTAGAACACTTTGGTATGGAGAGCTGTGACGAAGTACCTACAAGAAATAAGCCCCATCCATTAACATTGTTGAGTGAGGAGCAGAAGTCAGCTTGGCTGCGGAAAGAGATGTCAACAGTGTGCCATAGTGCAATAAAATCAGGGACATTGATGTTCAATGAACTGTGTAGTGATACAGATAACTTCAACCAAGAAAACAATGCTCTTGAAAACATGAGAAGAAACAGTGCTTTTGTTTGTTCGGAATGTGGAAAGGCGTACAAGAGAAAAACTGGCATCAAAAGACATCTTGAGAGAACACATGAATGGGCATTCAGTCTGTGTGATGAAAACATGAAAAAACCAAATTCGAAAAAGACAGTTCCAGCTTCCGACCATGATAGCCTTTTCCTTTTCATGGCCCTTTTACTAAAAAGTACATCTGAAGCATTTAAGTTTGGGGATGGTGAAAGAGCCATGAGGAATGTAAAGTTTGAAGGGGTATTTGCAGGGGCCATTGGGCACACGAAGTACAGGTTGTGGTTGTGGCGGATGTTGGCGTATGTTAAGTGCATTCTTTCACCCAGGCAAGCATTTGAGTACACATGGAACATCAGTGCCAACATTCTTGGGGGAATAGGTAATAATATACCTAATGACAATTTAGTGGAGATCATGGTAAAAACTATAAAAAAAAAACTTAAGACACAAGGTGCAAATGTTACTTTCCAATCGGCATTGACAGCGTGTAAGACAGTAAAATATCTAGATATGTTACGGGATATGGTGATGAAAGAAAGTGGGGGGGTAAAACACAGCGGGAAACATACAAAGGCCAAAAAAGATGCCGATATCAAGGAAATGTGCAACAAACTTCAGTCTGTCAACTGTAATAGAGAACTCAATATTAAACTGCCAGCATTTAATTCTTCAGGAGTGTATCACTGGGTAGCTAAACAATCGGAAAGAGCAGCAGTTGAAATGGTGTGAACAGGTCTGGGTGTGAATATTATTCATATGTATAAATGTTCAAGTTCAAATAAGGCCTCAAATAAAATATTGTTTGTTTCATCTACCCCTACCTACTTGACAATAACAACCAACCCAATTATTTTATTGTTGAAATTGAGTTTTTTAATCATAGATGAAAATGATGTTAAGTTTTTTTGTGTGCTGGCTTGTTTTTGGTACCTGTTTAAATTTTAAGACTGTGGAGTTTTCTTTGTTTAAATAAATCCATAATTTGCAAGTAATTCTGAAACATTTGCAAAATTTCTTTAACCTACCCAATGTAAATCTGCATTGGTTTTCAAGTGAAACAAACTAAATTTTAAGTTTGGCCTTGTATTGTGATGTGCAGTATCAATGATAAAGAACATTAATTAAGCGATCAGAACGGGTATGTCATTGACTGTTGTAACAACTTTTGTTTTCAGTATAGTATTTATGGATGTGTCTGTACTGTTATATTCCATTTTATGTCTCCCAGTTGTTTCAATGATTTTTTTATTTACAACTGTTGTCATTTGATTTATTATAACTTAGTTATATTGGTATCATTCTAGCTTCTAAAACAAAGAACATTTCTGAAGAATGTTAAGTAAAATAATGCCACCTGAATGGCCAAAATTCATTTTGAAAGGATAATGCTGGACTGTAAGCAGTTGTTTTATGTTCCTGTCAGGCCTGATACTGGTAATTATTACTTCGTTCTTAAATAAACTATGACAACAGAGTTCAGGAAATTGACTTAACTGTTATAATTCAGGTCATTGGAACTAAAAAAACAGTTCTGCTTAATAATAAGATAGTGTTGGTGGAACTTTCTGTTTATGAATGTAGCTAGTGTAGCTTTGGGTTATGCATTAGACTGTTGGAGCCAATGGCATTGTTACTGAACAGTATGTATTAATTTCTGCCATATTAAGCATGGCATGAAAATGTGGTTTTATAGGATTTATAATACTGACATGAAAATAAGGTTTTGTGAAATGTCCATGTCTTTTTCAATCTTGTATTATTTTAGCTGTTGATTGCATGAACATGATGTATGTGCATGTTGTATGTTGATTGATATATTGTGGTATATGTTTCAGTGATATTAGTATTTTGAGAATTGTTGGCACTATTAGTGTTGTTTCAATATTTTTATACCACTATAACTAAAATTTTCCAACACAAGCTGTATAATAAGTTTATCACTATAATCACTGATGGGCCCTACATAATATGAATTACAGTCCAACTTGTCTGTTGTTCAGATCACTCATTGAAACTTTTTGGGGTGTTATTGACTTGTATAGCTAGTTTGCGATAGAAAAAAATCATGTTTTTTAAATATTTCTCTGTATTAATTACTACACCTACAAGAATAAAATTTTGCATAAGTTCTATGTAGCATATTTGTAGTTTTGTATACTTGCAACAGTCAATTTTGCGATCATGTAGCTTCAAACTTTCACAGATTGACTTTGAACCTTATGAATAGTTGATCGTAAGCTTAGAAGTTTTGCTGGGTCAATTTTTACCAGAGTTATGGCCCTTTGTTACTCTTACTATATACTCAAAAGGGGGCACCATGTCACATGGACACATTTCTAGTTTATTCTTCCAGTAAATCATGTTTATTTTTTGTCAATGTCATCTTTGAAATGCAAATAACTATATTCCCTTTAATGAATATGCGAGAGTGTGTTGCGTAGTGCACAAGTAGTGCAACTAAAAATGCCAACACACTAGAATTAGTGTTGTGTTTGTTCGCATCGCATAAACTAATGTATTATTATGTTCATGATGCATGATCTCCTTTATAATATTGTATGATTAAAAAAAGTTAAGTGTTAGCATATTGTATGTATCTTACTTATTTATTTATAGCACAAGAATTTAAATGCTATAATTATATCATGATTTGTTTTCTTTAGAACATAAAAGCTACTACCATTTGAGCATGATTATAAGACTGACAGACAAACTTTTTGTCTGTAGTGAGGAATCTTGTATGTGTAATGGCTTGTGCATGTACTATTATAATGATATATATGATATTATGATTAAATATGTAGTGGTCTATTAATTTCGCATGTTTACCTTTACAATGTTTTAAACATTTCGATTTCGGTTTAATGCATTGTTGACACTGGTATAAAATGTGCTTGATATTTGTATAACCATAGACACATGGTTTCAGTGTTTGCTAAGTCCTTGATGAAAGAGCTATAAAGAGAAATTAGAACAGTGGACATGTTTATCCGCGACTGGAGGGACATTATGGCAGCTAGTACCTAGTTTGTGAACAGTTGTCATAGCTAACTCAGATACCAGTTTCTGTTTTGTCATGTCTGTTGTGAGGAAAATGGCCGCTGTACTACCTTCTCTTTATATAGGGATACCATAATATCATTTGAGATCTTGCTAATACAGTTCCCACCAAAAATAAGTATCCGAGGTTATTCCACCACTTGCCATAGTGACACTATTCGAAGAACAGAGAATGACAATGTTTTTTAAGATGACTTAGATGAGTGATCTATTTACTTTTATTACGTGTGAATTACGTACATTGATTGGTACCCTAGATGTAAAATATCAGTTTTCTTTGTCTTGCTTGAAAGGTAACTTGGTAAAACAAGATGGAAATTTCAGCCCCTGGGACCCTATTTAATTCAGAAAATTTAATATTTATTACTATCGTATGTTTCACTTGTTAAGTAGTTCTAGTTTCAGACATGTTTTTCTATGTATACTTACTTTTGGTGGGTACTGTATATAGGGTACAGCTTATTTGAAACCATGTGTCTTAGTGTATAAGCTATAACGACTAACTAATGTCTAGCAATTTCGTTTTCGTGTTAGGCTAGTTATATTTCGTGCATTCTAGTGGTTGAACCTGCTTTGGCTTTATATTACATATGTATATATCTGATCAGCAGTCACTGTTAATTATATGTTTATTTATGCTTTTGTACATATTTATGCCTGATGTATTTTGCTTATACACTCAACCACTTTTCTAATTGATCGTTTTTGCACCCCAAAACTTTTAACTGTGATTAGTGTTTATTTTTTCACATAAATACATTTTATAAAAATACAAAATTGCACGCAGGATTAGCCATGTATACTTTAGCATGTAATTTTGATTTTTTGAATGAAATGAGTGGTAAAGATTTAATCTACGCAAAACATCATCAACAATATGGTTATATATATAGTTAAATGTATTTTGAGTTTGAAAAGTGACCAAATAGAAAAGTGGTTCAGCGTACATATTGTAATCAACAATTATGGAAGAAAAATTAACATATCATTTATTTGTAAAAGCAACTGCCATAAAAGCATGATTTTAATACAGACTTTAATTACACTGTTGTGCAGTTATTAATATCCATACTGATATAAATGCAAAGTTGTGGCATTTGTTTTCAATCGCATTGTACATGGTAGCTGAAATATTAGCAACGCCAGATGCTCATATTGTATTTGATTTTACAAGCAGATGTATGAAAATGTTGAAGACTCTTTTCCATGATTTATATCGCAGAATAAATGATGAACATTTCTCCTGTCTAGTGTTCTTTATGCTAATACTATCTGAACAAATGTACCTGATCCTGGACCTGAATGCATGAATAAACATGTAGTACAAATGTTTTGCATGGAATATATCAATTTCGTTTATAGAACATTCATAGTGATTGATCCGTATATATTCAACATACTCTCCATATAAAATGAAGTTAGATATAGGCAATAAACCATGCTAAAAGAAGGTAGAAGGATCTGGCTAATTTGTTCAGGTACTAGTATCAACAACTTGTTTGTTCAAATCAAACATTATAATTAAACTATAGTTCGCCAGTAATAACACTTGCCTTTGTTTACAAATGAAAATAATGTGCATTTCCGTGTCCATATGTCCGCTTTTATTCAATCTAGTGTGTTATTGCTTGAATGCATGTATACTATTCAATGTACACCAAAACAAGAGCAGTGTTGTTATTGAAGATAGTTTGTATGTATAAATAATATTTGTATATTGCCGGCGAGCTATAGTTTATATCATAACCTGGTTATCAATAAAAAACCGAGGTCCTAGAAAAAGGCACATGTTTCTAATACCAAGGAGGTAATCATTTGATGCTGTCAATGTTTAATGCACCAGAAAATCACTAGTACATGAGACATGCACCGGTACATTAAACATTAAATTTTTTAAAGTCACATTAGTTGACTTGTGTTCAATAGTTGAGTGATTGATATCAAAGTTGCATTATCCTGCAGCCAGTATGTATGAACACAAGTATTACATACATGTACACTAAACTTTACCCAAGGTCACCTCTAAAATTCATTTTTTTAATAATAATTTTATTAAACTGTTTTAGTTCATGTAAATTGCTTACATACATCGAAGTTAAATTTTACACTCAAATTTTTATCTTTTTGAAGTTTTCACATCACTTTCTTACAAAAAATGAATTGACCTTTTATTGAATTTAGTGTACTGTACACAGTTTTCATTTATTTGTTAAACAATATTAAAGAGCAGATAGTTTTTAACAATCATAGTTTATTAAAAATAACAACAACTACATTAGGCAGCATTAAATGGTGATACAGACTTAACCTTAAAATGATAAAACAAAGTCTAGGATTAGTCATCACTCAATTTATAAGATATATCAATAAATCTATACACTGGAGCCAAGACAATAAAGATACATAATTTTGTTGAAAATTCACATCAATAATAAATTAATAATTATGATTTGATGCAAAAATGTATACATGATCAGTGTGCGAAATTACAATGACTGATAGACCGAAACTCAAAATTCAATAAACTTCCATATAGAACATCATTTTTGTCTCAGATTTTAGAATCACCATTATTTGCATATACCGGTAATCCGAAGTGGGATTGGCTATTATTGCACCTTGCAATGTTGATGGGCATTTACTAAAATTTGTGCTATCAGACACACATTTGAGCAAAATGTTCAGTTTGTTTGAATGTCTTCTAAGCTAAATTTTAGGTCAATCACTATCAAAGTCAGAAATATGTGTGTCCTCTACACAATACAAATCTGTGGTGTCACTATCATATTCCATTTCTTCCTCACTGTCTGAGTCCTCAGTTACATAACGGTGTGCTGAATGGATATAAACTTCAGACTTGCAGTCGTCAGCCCTACAATCACACATACAAATGTCACAACACAAGTGTGACACGATATTACTGCTTTTAACAGCACTATACTGATCAAGAAGTACTGATCTGCGGCATTCTGTTGAGTTGAGTATGTACTCTTTTAGTTCCTGGGTAGTGTTTCTTAGTTGCTGTCTAGTTGTTAATAGCAAATGGTCAGCTGTACCCCCACTTCTGCCTCCTCTACCAATTTGCTGCAGCAAAGTATCCATATCATGGGGCGGACCATAGTTCACAACATGGTCGACACTCGCAAAGTGTACACCCATACCTGCAGCATTAGTACAAATTAAAACACGAATCTCGCCATGTTCACGTTTCATGTCACTAATGATCCTTTCCTTTACTGTATTACTTGTACAAGAATGGTACATTTGAACATGTCTCATAGCTGTTGGAGAATTTATTCTGAACATAGTGAACAGTTTTGCACAGTCTCTTATTGTTTTACAAAAAATCAGATGTCTGGGAAGTTCCTGAAATGAGTGTCTGAGGTCACTTAATAGCCATTCAAAACTTAATTCTTCTTTTGCGAAAGACTTTAGTACCTTAACATTTAACTTTATATTATCTCTGTCTGGACTTTGAACAAGTTCAATTGGCTGTTTCAAGCACAGAATTTTTGCAATGCGGTTTCTAGAAGCTCGGCTAGCAGTGGCAGTAAGAACTAGCATTGGAACATCTTGACACAATGACCTCACTTCTCCAAGTTTCCCGAACCATTCCCGGAATGGGTCTGACCCATTTTTTGTTTCACCCCTGAAATAAGAAAAAGATATATTATATTATTAGTGCAAGTGATACACATTTGCATTACATCAAGTTAAAAATTTGAAAGTAATTCATATGTCTAAATACATGTCTGTGACCATAGGGCAAACCAAAAGACTGAATTACACCATTATATCAATGGCTTAGAACCAGAAGGTCGTAACTCCTACTAACGACCTTATAAGACTCATACATATTTGAAGGCGCTTCTTATGAGCCTATTGTCATGAAAATCTGAAATTGTCATGTCGACAAAAATGAAGTTTTAAAACGTGTTTTCCCATAGGTAAGGAGTAAATTACAGACAGTTTTCTCTTGTTTTCTCAATATATCGAATCAGTAGTTACGACCTTCTAGTTCTAAGCCAGCGATATACTGACAAAATTATTATTTAACTCAAACATGATAATTTTAGTAATACAGAACTGAATTATAATTAAGACGGCCAAAAGTGTGTCATAATTCATAGTATCAACAAAATCATCAATTTGAACCAAAATTGTAATATTAACAGTATATACATTTAGGCCTAACAACTAGCTGTTTCCATTACCATACCCAAAAAAATTTCTTACAAGCAAATCATGCAATAGGTGTTACATATCCAGCGTCTTCGTGATACTACCCAATTATAAAAACATACACTCGGTGTTGTAAACGTAGGCAATTTATTGACTGTTAAATTTAAGTATTATACTAATCAAAAGGCCAGGCTCGTGTCAAATTGGCCAAGCAAAAGTTATTATAGACAAGGCTTCCACAGGGGATTCAGGGTTGACTTGGTCAGAAAAGAAACTTGGCCTTGCATTCTTCGGGAGGTAAAGTTCAGCCGGAAACTTCAACTCAGCCAAAATTGAATAATGTTATTTCTTTGTAATAATTACACCGCAACCAGGCGGTCAAAGGTTTGAATCATGTCGAAAGCCCTGTTAGAACTGATATGCGCAGTTGGTGAGTTGCCAACTACATGTACATAATGGTTACCCTTGCCGGCCAAGGCCCATTTCTGCCAGACACAGGCAATATCAATATGTGAAAGGGCACAAGTTGGGAGCTAGTGTCAATGACCCAATGAAGGCATGAAAAATAAGTAAATTTGATTGGAACTTATAATCGGGTGACACTATAATAGATAAAACAATTACCATTGAATAACAGTGTGAGCTTCATCAACAACAATGGCACACAAGTTTTGTCTGAATTCTTCACTAAGTAGAACATCTCTCCATTTTTCAATGCTAAGGACTGTCTCTGGACTGGTGAACATTATAGTATTCTTACACGTCGTAATTGTGTTATAGTCTTTCTCTTCTCTTCCGATTATTGTAGTATTTAACCCAATACCATTAAGGAATTTAATTTGATCGTCCATGATCGCATTTAGCGGTGAGAAAACCAAAACATTCTTTCGTCTGTAAACCGGCAACGCCTGGTAGCATAGCGATTTACCGCTGCTCGTTTTAGTTGAGACCAACACATCTTTCTGTTTACCAATATTAAATATAGCTTCTTTCTGGTAATCGTACAAGGAATCGATACAAAAAATATCACAGATATTTTTTTCTTCGTCGGCGTCCATATTTGCTTGATGTATGGGTAAAATCCGAACAATGCCGATTCGTATTTGTGTTTTGTAACGTCGATTTTGATTGGACGAACGGAGAGCTATGTTAGGAAATCCCTATGACGAGATTTGGTCATTGCTATATTTAGAAAATGAACGAAATGGATTTGATTGGTTGAGACGTTCGTTCATCACGCTGGGATTGGTTAGTATTATACCAGAGTATGTAATTGAAAAAACATACGCTGGTTGAACGAGAATGGCGTTAATTGGTCTTTTAAAAGATAGCCTTTCTACTAGCAGAGCTACAGATAAGGTTTTAGTCAATTGGGTATTTTACCCCCAGTTTCAAATTTGATTGGGTTTTGACAAATTTTAATTGGGTATTTAATCAAACGCATAGGGTAAATGATCTTTTATGTACTATTTTCACTATATCATCCTTTTCTTTTTGGGTATTTCAGATTTTCATTGCTTTTTCTTACTCCCTCCTGTCAAAATCTATTGGGTTTTTAAGAAAATTAATTGGGTAATTACCCCAATACGCAGCTTATCTGTAGCTCTGTACTAGTTTAATGTCCCTCCCCTCTCAGACACAAAATATTTAATTGTAAAATTCACAAAAATAAGCATTTTTTTTCAATGACACCAGGCCATAAACCATCATTACTGTCTAAATCCCCGGGGTCGGGACACATGATCATGTAGAATTTACCGGGTCTTGGAACCAACCAGAGTCTATTCCCCACAAATTCCCGCCTGTCGGGATGATTAATTCGTCGGTCTATATAATTCCCCCTGTATCCCACCATTCCCCCCCCCCCTGGCATAACACTGACTGGCACATAAACACTTGTTTGAAAGCATTTGCAATGATTGAATACTAAGTGTTTGTGTTTATCATTTTGTAAATTATTGTAACAGACAAACAAACGAAAATGGACATAACAATCACTTTTTGCTTCTGCATCAGTAGATGTAACTGCTGTAACTGTAACTACATAGCAAGACCCCCATTTAAGACATGTCACATACCGTAAATACGCAGCCATAATTCGCATGCAGCCATAAGTCGCAGGGGGACTTTTGAATAAAAAATCAAGGTTTTTGTCTTAACCCTTTCATAGGTCGCATGTATAGTTTTCCATTTTTGTGAAAGCTGAAATCATGTGCTCAGTGTCAAATGTCGTAGGAAAGGTGGTCATTTTCAGCTAAAGTTGGGAGGAATGTGGTGATTTTCAGACAGAATATGGAGGAGTGTAGTAATTTTTAAACAAAGTTGATGGGAATGTGGTCATTTTCAGATAAAGTCGGGAGATGCGGTCAGTTTCAGATAAAGTCAGGAGTAATGTATTGATTTTCTGACAAAATCGGTAGTAGTGTAGTAAACTCTTCCATAAGTCGCGGGGTGACTTTTTAACTTATTTTGGGACTGTTTTCGCCCAACTTATGGCTGAGTATTTACAGTAAGCATGCATAATATACTACAACTGCGGCAGCATAGTAAATAGGAAGATAATTACCTTTTCCAACCAAGGTGTTCCACCTAAATAAGAAATATGACACCCTTCATCTGACTCAGTAATGTCGACATTCCTCACTTTATGCTCAATGGGACATTTTTGTTGAAGCACAGTCCGCTTCTACGCATTACATGTACTGCCATGGTACCTGAAATGCATCATTAGTTATTTAAAAATCTGAATATTCAATGCACAAGAATGCTATACACAAATGAATAATTTTCCCAGGAAAGTCATCCCACCTGCATGCAGTCATTTTAAAGCTCATGGAATCAAACAAGCTACTTTTCTTAAAGGAACTGGGTTATTATTCTTCTCAGAATCATATGATCATATCCCTGTACATTTCACGCATTGATAGGTAATCCTCAGACATTATTTATTTAAATGGTGTGCAATGTCAAATTATTTAATATGTTTAATACCATTCCCTTCAGTGGTTACAGAGATACCAACTCACACACAAATTCTTAACATATTATATACAACACAGTGATGCTGATGCCACCACTGCCGACGCATGGGGGCAAGTACAATATAGCTCGAGAATTATTTGAATAGTCAAGCCAAAAATAATTTATGTTTCAAGTATTAAGTAGATAAATTTTATTCATTAAGGTTTTTGCTTTGAAATACATGAATTTCTACAAGCAAATAGTGCAATATCCGTATTTCAATGTTGTGTTTGTTTAACATATCTCTACAGTTTAATTATGCTAAATATATATATAAAGGGCCTGGATCATGTCAAATTCACCAAGCTTTACATATACAGTAGCACATTACTGATATTAAGTAGATATAGGGGCTCTTAGTTTTATTACCCTAGATAAACAGGATAGTGATCTCCTGCTGATAGCATGCTGTTCCCTTTATAAGTTCTGGTCCAGAATTAAAGAAGGGGTAATAAATTACCAAGTTTGCTGTATGCATTTATTCAGTTATATAATATACAGTTCAAGTACTTTCACCTGTTTCTTACAATACATCTTAAGACCTTGTTAACACTCATGAATCATTGCAAGGTATCATTTCTTTTATCAAAATAATACACAAGTTATTTTTGTGTTGTTTATTATACATTAAATTGAAATAAAATTATACACATATTTAAACTACACCTAGTGATTAATTATCATATGCCCCTATCTGGTTTCATGCCATTATAACTGATGGCATATAAAGCTGTATAAATGTTATAAATAGTTGATGTATATTTTATTAAACAAAATATCTAGAACTATATATACATCACTTTGGTTTATTCCCTTTTCGTTTAATCCCATTCCTTCTACTATATAATGTACTGTAAAATCATTCAATTTTGACGGGACAAAATGTTGTGGTTTTGGTTTTGGTAAAAAGACCATTTCAATCAGACCCCAATGTTTGGATTTTGCATTTCAGGTAATAAATACAAGGGCAAAAATTATAGTTTGATGGGAATTTATTTTGTGGTTAAAGTTGAACCACGAAATTTAATCCCCACAAAATTAATGATTTTACAGTAGTTACTACCCTGTTAGACAAACAATTCCCATTTCATCATATCATATTTCACACCTTATTTGACTTCATTAACAAGGTGCTTTCAATATGATTTGAGAAGAGGGTTAAGTAAATTAGATGTCATCTGGGAGTCATATAAATTTAAATCATACATTTGTATAAAATTAATGTAACTTTAGAGGAAACAGAAAGAAATGGGAATCTAGCTATTCAATAAATGGGAATTTGAATATTAGACAACATGGGAATACACAAAATGATGAAAGTATGGAAACTTTTTTTGGCAAAATTCAACCAATTTTAATACCTGCAAATTATGCAATTTTGCTGTATATGCTTATTTCTGTTTTACAATGAATTACTGTATAGACATACATGTATGCAAACCATAAAATATATACTTTCTTAGCCTTACTTTCAAGATTTCTTTCAGTTTAACTTAGGCTGTCCTTAAAAATGTTTGTTTGCCCTAACACTACAGCTTAGAACAAGAAGGTCGGAACTACCAAATAGATATATTGAGAAAACAAGAGAAAACTGTCTGTAATTTACTCTTTACCTATCGGAAAACACGTTTTTAAAACTTCATTTTGGTCAACATGACAATTTTAGATTTTCATGAAAATATGCTCATAAGAAGCGCCTTGTGAAGCAGATTTCAAATATGTATGAGTCTTATAAGGTCGTAAGAGGTAGTTACGACCTTCTGGTTCTAAGCCATCGAATTAATCTACAATACCCATCGAAAACTCTCCTACCAAGCTTTTTCATCCTATTTCCTTAAATAACTTACATGATGTCAACACAAATTTTTACAGGGTTCCCAAAAAAATATTTCCCTACAAAAAATCGACCTCAATGTATAATGTACCAACCCACCTTAAAAACTTTGCGTTGCAACAAACAATAGTTTAAGGGTGGGAAATGAAAGACTCCCTTAAAACAGCAGGGGATATGCCATATAACATGTTTTATTGCCACTTATCATAGCAGTGCTCCAGATAATTTTTTGGTGCAATGAGTCGTTCACTCCCTGTTTTCAAAACTAATGAGTGAAACACTCCGGAGACAAAATATCAATGACTTCGGATTTAAACACATAGATTGATAGTCACATTCAATTAGTAAGCAATGAAAATTCCCTTTTTCCGAACGCTGTGCAGTGTCCCTTATCAATATATTGACAAAGTGAAAATAAAATGCATCTATTTTTTTATGACACGATGTGAAAATGAACCGTGAAGCATTTATATTGAATGATCTGCATTTAAAATTATTTTTAAAGTTTGTTTTGTGAATTGAATTACATAATAGTTCTATCTGTAACATCGACTTTAACTAACCGTGAAACTCGCATTTTTTGCGTGTTGTCAATTGCTTCTGTCATGCATGTATTTTCAACTATTTTCAATTTTTGTGTTGGAAAGTTTCAATTCAAGCTTTTAATATAGCATCTCCCATGATAAATAATATGCAAAGTCGTACATACTCTCATGTGTTACCACATCTGGTTTAAAATACACACATATGAGAGCTAGAATCCTGCATATTTACCGATAAAAACTTTTGTTTTCGAAGTGACATTTGTCAGAGGATTTTTCTACATGTACACCGGATTGGTAGTGTCTAAAACCAAGACAACTAACCGGATTACGGAAGAGTTACTTCCCTTCGACGCATCGGAATGGATCAGAAATGCGTGATCGTCTTTTTCAATGCGTTTTACGACGCACAGAAATAATTTTTAATGCGTTATTCGTTAATTTCAATGCGTAATCACGCTTTCACGCACCTTATCTGGAGCTCTGTATCATAGTATAACTTATAGTGACCTATATATTAAACATTATATCATGACATCAATAATAGACTTTAATCTGCCCAGACAAACTACTTATATATAAGCAGTCAACAAAAACTTATACAGCTCCTGAAGGTGATAAAAACACTGAAGTCTTTTGAATGAAAATGGTCAGTTTGATTTTACTTATGAATGGTGGTATTAGACACTTAATAAATTTAGGTTAAATGATAAATTAAAATCTGCTATTTTTCAAATTAAAAATGAATAAATCGAAATATTAGTAATTTACATATTTTCACAAGAATTCCTCCCTTGAAAAAAATTACTTTAATAATCAAAATATGAGCCAAGATCTCAGAAAAGGGCCCTTAATGACATTGACATCAAATTGAGAAAATTCAGTTTACAGTTACGTCATCATTTTCTGAACGGGGCAAAAAATACACAGAAATGTTTTATGTCGTATCCTGCCACATTATTGTTGCCTTGCAACATACTGAATATGGAGTTCTATACTAACACATGAGGCCTATATTTTTTGGGTTAAAACATGATAAATTACAAACAAAAGTGAGGATTTTTGGATTCGGCAGACCACACATACATATATGAAATTATCAGTCACTGGTTAAGATAGGATATTTTGGGGTAAAATCATACAAAATTTAAACAAATATGGTGATTTTTGGAATCGGTTTATTTATTATGTTATTTACTCAGGTTAGAAATCAATATGATTGACACATGTTTTCTGCCTGCTTAAAATATTGCTAATCTGGTGTCTTAAATGTTGTGCATTTTTAGACATTTTTGGGACAAAACATTGCAAATTTAAATTAAACTAAAGTGAGGATTTTTGGAATCGATTGACCACATTGACATTTATAATTGTATTATATCTTAAACAACTGCAATTAGTTTGTAGTAAATTAAAGTTTAGTATATCAAATAATACATTATCCATTTTGATCACTATATGATATTTTGGGGTAATATCGTACAAATTATAAACTAAAATGGTGATTTTCAGAATCGGTTTACTACAATGCTATTAATCACATAAAAAAATTATTTAGAAATAAATCACTAAGATTGGCACATGATGCCATTCCGCTTAAGATGTGTATAATCAAGTTTCAAAGTGATAAGAGTCTTGAGCTAATTTTGGGGTAAAACTGTCCCAAATATTAACAAAAGTGAGAATTTTTTGGAATCAATTGATCACAATATTATTAATAATCATATTTTATCAAAAACAACTGCAATTGGTTTGTAGTATAATATAGTAAGAAATTGCTAAGTTTCTGTTGAAGATACCATGTTTTGGGGTAAAATGTTACAAATATAAATTTAATTAATGATTTCTGGAATCGGTTAACCATAGCCCACAAACTGTACTATTTTATAATTAAACTATACAAATAGGCACATGTCATTCCGCACAAGACATTAATAATATATTATAAAAGGTTGTTCATTATGTGAACTTTTTGGGGTAAAACATTACAAAGAAAGGACTTTGCCGGTAGTGGTGAACTTTCGACAATCTTCTGGCGAAGTCACCGCAAATTTGCCAGAACGAATGGCAGGGCAAACTTTCTTTGATATAAATGTTCACTAAAAGTATGCCATAAACTTTAAATGGATACTATGTTATTGCCAGAAGTTCACCGCAAACTTATATTTTGAAAATACTTTGCCAGAGGTTTGCCATACACTTTTAATGGTTACTATGTTATTGCCAGAAGTTAATTCCCAAACCAAAGAATAGGTAAACAAATCATACACAAATCACACATAAATCGCACCAAAATCAGGGTTTTCTCGAATTATTACTATGATTTGCCAGTGATTCATTTAATTAATCGCATGAAAATCAGTTTTCCCATTAAACCGCCTTCAAAAGTTATACTATGATTCATATCCAAATCATGATTTATTTGCGATTCATTACTAATAGTGTTTTCCGGGGTGTGATTTGTTGTTGATTGGTTACACTCTAATTTCATAATTCCGGAATAAACCGTGGAGCACCGGCTAACAACCCTGCTTTTTTAAAAAATGTTTAATATAACCGGAAGTCACAGGGAATGCTATTGAAAACTTGTCTTAATCAGGGCATTACTGGGACACCACCAGCCTTTTCTGGAACACTGCCGGATCTCTACCTTATGTCTACCTTGACTTCAGGGTAACACTGGCATGTCACCGGACACAACCATGGTATAATTGGGTAATAACCGGACAACCACCAGCATCAACCGGGAACAAACCGGGCTTTTTCGGGCCCCTGTCGAAACCGAAACTGTACTCAAATATTCTGTCAGACCAGGGTACACCGGTGTTACAATGAGAATGTACAAATGTAGTTCCTTTTTGTTCGAAAAACATTCTGGATTATTATGGTATACCAGCTTTCCTCCACTAGGATATCCGGGACTTACACAGACTTTTAAAGTTCGCAAAACTTATGATCATTGCATATAAAACATATAATATAAACAATGAACCTCATTCTCCATTTAAAATGTTGTATTAAAATGTATTCCATTCGAATTTGTAAAGATTCTCTTCAGAGTTTATATTAATAGATCTACACCATTCTAATTCTTTTAAACATAGTAGCAAAATACACCCCCCCTACTCCAGATACACTCCACCCTTAGATAAAGATCTCCTTATCATTAAGACCACCTCATTTATACTATTGAAGTTTTAGTGTTAATGTAATGTGTTCATGTATGCTGCATTATATTTCACAGTATTTTCAGAGATATATGAACTAATTAAAAGTATAATAATCTTTAAATGTGTTAATTAGAGGAAGCCATGGAGACAGATTTAATTTTTAAAGATATACATCATCATTTTGAACTTGTTAAATTCTAACTGCTACAATATTTGACCACAGATATAATGAAATTTACACATAAAAAAATTATATTACACAGTAAATGTGTTTGTTTCTAATTACACAAATTAGCATGAATATTAGCATCTGAATATGGCTTACATGCGCCATATTAGCCTCGCGACATATTTGCCGCATGCCATATTGGGTTCAACAATGCGAACTTTTAAACGTGCAAAGTAGTTTTCCGCAAAATTGCGGCTAAATATTCTATAACCGCATAATAAATTATACTGTATATATGGAATATGCAAATAAGTTTGCAGCATAGTTTCAGTTAACAAATTTAGTTTGCGACAAATTGCGACAAAACCGATTTATAATTTCTTAAGGATTTCAGTCATTGAAATTAGCTTTTCAATTTAACTAGCCAGTCAGGCAGGTTACTTGCAGAAAAACACCCAGATTAAAAAGTACCCGCCCGACAATTTTTCGACATAATGTAGCAATGGTCTCATTTACCAATAAACAATAACAGCGTTTTATTTCCTTCTTTGGACAGTACCGGTAAACAGACCCGTTCCAAATCGGGACGGACCCGTTCCCAATCGGGACCAGACCCCTGACCCCTTCCCAAATTGCCGCAGCTCATTCCCAAATCAGAAACAGGGTTTTCCCAACGGTTTAATATCCAATGTCGGCAATTGTAAGGTATGTGCAGAACTGAATTCATCTGTTTCCGGAAGTTAACATTAAAAACAATTCGTTTGCGCGTGCGTAACAAGTGCCCGTTGCACACGACCCAATCACTGGTTTTCCTATGCCTATTTTTAGATACGTATTTATAACGATACCTACGATTGGTTCAGCGCGTCCACATGGTTTAATCAAGGTAAAACTAACGCATGTTGCGGCAGCGTGTAAACAAACGTGACAATTTAGGTCCGATAATTTACCGTGGACAAAAGATGGGCCGCTCGCCACGAGGTTTTGTATTGTTTGATTGTAATAAGTTGAATAGTAAACTTTTATTCGTTGATATTAATTGAATCCCGCTTGAATTTAGTAATAAGAATAAGTTTTTTTACACTTTATGCTGTATTAAATAGTACCAGTTGATATAATTGTAAGATTTTCAGTTCCCAATTCTAAGGATTTTGTGACACAAAAATTCCCAATTCCAAGGGGTACAGGACCCGTTCCCAAATTGGTGAAAAAAATCGCTGAATAAAAAAAACTGTTAGATGTTTTATTTTGATTTCATCATCTGATCATATAGATCACATGTATGTGACTGTCATAACATTCATAGTAGCAGCCTGCACTCAGGAATTTTTAAAAGTGTGTATCTGTACCCGCAAGTTTGAAAAAAGTTGGTAAAACTATAACATGATAAGAATGTGGGTACAGTAGGCCTAACTACATTGGTTGCTTGATATTAATTTCCAAACTCAAGAAATGACATCTACGTGGGTGAATCAAAAAGTTCGTAGAAAAATATCATAACTCACAAACCACAGCTTCTAATGCTTTCAAATTTTATAATAACGTGATCATAAGTATAACAAAACAATTTGTCAAATTTCATTGAATTAGGCAAAACTACATGATTTTTACATGGAAACGCACACATGCTGTAACTGCATACCGGAGCACGTCAGCATCATTTGATGAACGACGTCAAACTAACGCCACAGTTTGTCACTACCTACGTTAGCGTTTTGACTCATTTTCGCTTCTCGAGCGACTAATATGTAGGTATTTTTGGATAACCATCGTGATCATAGTTGCTGCATTTTCAATAGTTATTGAATTAAGATTAAGATTAAGTGTTTTGCTACATCCGCTATTATATAGCGCTGGTCCTCTTCGACGACGTTGCAAACCAACGTCACCATATTGAGTGTATTTTATTCAGTTGTCAACTTCTGGTATCCTACATGAAATCACTTATTCCATTTATAAATTGATATCTGTTTATTTCAGATTATATACCTGCACGTTTAAAACCATGTATTGTCTCTGATGCCGTACGTATATTCCAGTTTCACGCAAATTTTGATAGCAGCCCATGGTCCCGTAAATTCCTGTAGACCCGTTTTCAGGGTTTTCCCTAGGAATTTTCATACGAGGGTCCCGGTGTAACGGTCAGTTTTATCCCCCGCCCAGTTTATCCCCCGGGGGATAAAACTGACTGGGGGAAGACGGGGCCTGTTAGATGTAACGGTCAGTTTTATCCCCCGCCCAGTTTATCCCCCGGGGGATAAAATGGGCCGGCCCGGTTTATCCCCCCCTAGTCCTTTTCTTCCCCCACCCCAGGCCTATTCTTCCCCCACCTAAGCAATGTATATTTTAAAGTATTACTGATTATAATGCTACTTTTGATTAAATTAATGTTGTTTCAACCTGAAAATGTGGTTTATTTTTTCTTGAAGTGACTAATCTGTTAAAATGGTTTGATCAAGATTTGGTTCATTATTGCCATTATTTTGGTCTTATTTTATCCCCCGCCTAAGTAAAGTTAATATGATGTGGGGGAAGAAATGGCCTAGTCTATTTTATCCCCCACCTGAGTATAGTTAATACGATGATGGGGGAAGAAATGGCCTAGTCTATCTTATCCCCCGCCTGACTATAGCTAATATGATGATTGGGGAAGATATGGTCTAGTCCATTTTATCCCCCACCATAGTATACTTAATACGAAGATGGGGAGGGAAATGGCCTAGTCTATTTTATCCCCCACCTTAGTATAATTAATATGAAGATGGGGGAAGAAATGGCCTAGTCTATTTTATCCCCCAGCTGAGTATAGTTAATATGAAAATGGGGAAGAAATGGCCTAGTCTATTTTATCCCCCACCTTAGTATAATTAATATGAAGATGGGGGAAGAAATGGCCTAGTCTATTTTATCCCCCACCTTAGTATAATTAATATGAAGATGGGGGAAGAAATGGCCTAGTCTATTTTATCCCCCCCCTAAGTATAGTTAATATGAAGATGGGGGAAGAAATGGCCTAGTCTATTTTATCCCCCGCCTGAGTAAAGTTTATATGAAGATGGGGGAAGAAATGGCCTAGTCTATTTTATCCCCCACCTTAGTATAATTAATATGAAGATGGGGGAAGAAATGGCCTAGTCTATTTTATCCCCCCCCCCTAAGTATAGTTAATATGAAGATGGGGGAAGAAATGGCCTAGTCTATTTTATCCCCCGCCTGAGTAAAGTTAATATGAAGATGGGGGAAGAAATGGCCTAGTCTATTTTATCCCCCACCTTAGTATAATTAATATGAAGACGGGGGAAGAAATGGCCTAGTCTATTTTATCCCCCGCCTGAGTATAATTAATATGAAGATGGGGGAAGAAATGGTTTAGTCTATTTTATCCCCCGCCTGAGTATAGTTAATACAATGATTGGGGAAGAAATGGCCTAGTCTATTTTATCCCCCTCCTTAGTATAATTAATATGAAGATGGGGGAAGAAATGGCCTAGTCTATTTTATCCCCCGCCTTAGTATAGTTAATATGAAGATGGGGGAAGAAATGGCCTAGTCTATTTTATCCCCCCCCCCCCTTAGTATAGTTAATATGAAGATGGGGGAAGAAATGACCTAGTCTATTTTATCCCCCGCCTGAGTAAAGTTAATATGAAGATGGGGGAAGAAATGGCCTAGTCTATTTTATCCCCCACCTGAGTATAGTTAATATGAAGATGGGGGAAGGAATGGCCTAGTCTATTTTATCCCCCGCCTTAGTATAGTTAATATGAAGATGGGGAAGAAATGGCCTAGTCTATTTTATCCCCCCCCCTTAGTATAGTTAATATGAAAATGGGGGAAGAAATGGCCTAGTCCATTTTATCCCCCGCCTTAGTATAGTTAATATGAAGATGGGGGAAGAAATGGCCTAGTCTATTTTATCCCCCATCTGAGTAAAGTTGATATGAAGATGGGGGAAGAAATGGCCTAGTCTAGTTTATCCCCCACCTTAGTATAATTAATATGAAGATGGGGGAAGAAATGGCCCAGTCTATTTTATCCCCCACCTGATTATATTTAATACAATGATTGGGGAAGAAATGGCCTAGTCTAGTTTATCCCCCACCTTAGTATAATTAATATGAAGATGGGGGAAGAAATGGCCTAGTCTATTTTATCCCCCAGCTGAGTATAGTTAATATGAAAATGGGGAAGAAATGGCCTAGTCTATTTTATCCCCAACCTTAGTATAATTAATATGAAGATGGGGGAAGAAATGGCCTAGTCTATTTTATCCCCCACCTTAGTATAATTAATATGAAGATGGGGGAAGAAATGGCCTAGTCTATTTTATCCCCCCCCCTAAGTATAGTTAATATGAAGATGGGGGAAGAAATGGCCTAGTCTATTTTATCCCCCGCCTGAGTAAAGTTAATATGAAGATGGGGGAAGAAATGGCCTAGTCTATTTTATCCCCCACCTTAGTATAATAAATATGAAGATGGGGAAGAAATGGCCTAGTCTATTTTATCCCCCCCCTAAGTATAGTTAATATGAAGATGGGGGAAGAAATGGCCTAGTCTATTTTATCCCCCGCCTGAGTAAAGTTAATATGAAGATGGGGGAAGAAATGGCCTAGTCTATTTTATCCCCCACCTTAGTATAATTAATATGAAGACGGGGGAAGAAATGGCCTAGTCTATTTTATCCCCCGCCTGAGTATAATTAATATGAAGATGGGGGAAGAAATGGTTAAGTCTATTTTATCCCCCGCCTGAGAATAGTTAATACAATGATTGGGGAAGAAATGGCCTAGTCTATTTTATCCCCCTCCTTAGTATAATTAATATGAAGATGGGGGAAGAAATGGCCTAGTCTATTTTATCCCCGCCTTAGTATAGTTAATATGAAGATGGGGGAAGAAATGGCCTAGTCTATTTTATCCCCCCCCCCCCTTAGTATAGTTAATATGAAGATGGGGGAAGAAATGACCTAGTCTATTTTATCCCCCGCCTGAGTATAGTTAATATGAAGATGGGGGAAGAAATGGCCTAGTCTATTTTATCCCCCACCTGAGTATAGTTAATATGAAATAATTGTCTCTGGTTTTTGCGACCAGAAACGGTGAATATGTAAACAGTTGAATCGGTGCTCGGACAAAATTGCCACAAATGTAACAAACACTGTTTTTAAAATATTTGTTGGCATTATTCGGATGGCCGAATGTTTTCTCAATGATCTAAAATTAATTTGGCCATGAAAATGAGAGTTTTAGCAGAGTAGTCAACGTTTTACTGAAATGCACGAACTTGTAGGTGTGCACAAACTTATAGGAATAGAGGCTAATATTTTCGTTAATATTTACGTAATGAATACAGTAGCAAATTGAAATATAATCTATCTTGAGGTAGGTTACGAATCAGCAGATATATGGTTACGGAAGGTTACGAACTAGCCAAAAATGGACGGTTACGATTAAGCCTGGTTACGAAATAGCCGCATACCCACAGTAATTTCCCATCAACTGATCAATGTCACCTAGAGCCTACATTGTCAACTAGTTTAGACAACAGGATTCATATGACTTACCTGTGTCAATGGTTGCCTCCATGCAACCCTTATTCGTCGTCATCAGATGTATCAAGTCGTAAATCCATGATTGAAATAACATAATTATCGTAATAACAAACGCACGTCGACACCGGAAATTTCAAGGTGCGCAGACGCTTGGGAGGTTTTGATTATCACTGTACGTATTCCGGAACACATTCTTCTCCTGTTACACCGAACAGTCTAGCACAATCTTGTATTCCAATTTTCTAAATTTTAGGCCTGCCAGTACGTCAACTCTTCCACAGAAAATTCCAATCGGATCTTTTATTGAACGAAATCCATAACACGAAAATGGCAATTTATAATTTAAAACGTGTATACATACAGTAACGGACTTTACAAAGAGTAAATAGTCCAGTAGGGCGTACACTTAAATATAATATTGATATCACCAAACTTTATATATATTATAAGTATACTCCGTATAAGCGAATCAAGATAGATCTTATCCGTATATGTTTAATATCATACTAACATTAGTTTCTGTCATGGATAGTCTATACTATATAGATCTACTATGAATTCAAATTGATCTAAAAGCTAGATCTATTCACTCATACATAAACACGAAAATAAAGGCTTATAAACGAAAAATCTCGCATATACAGACGAATTAACGGATATGCACGAAAATTATCGGTAATAAACGAAAAATAACGGTTCTAAACGATAAAAAACGGTCTACACGAAAAATAACGCTTTTGCACGAAAAATCACGGTTTTACACGGTTTCTCGATTACACGTTCCTGAGTAACGAAAATGCGCCGATTTGATTGGTCAATCGCTTTAACGTTTATCGGTTCCTGATTAACGTTTAAACGGGCGTTATGCGTTAATCGTTAGAGGTATTTCTCGAATACATGGAACATATTCGCGAGCCGTACTGTACTAAAATACCGGAATAATCGGCATGCAGTAAAAGTTGGTTTTTAACGACAGCAGACATGTCATTTACATGAATTAAAAATCCATGTGGTACTCCACATGTTACTGATTGACAAGATGATAACGTGCCAGAAACAACACCCAGACAAGTATGATGCGAACCACTTGATAGTGTCATCACTAAGACCAGCTGCTCAAAGTTTCATGCTAATAATAAAATGATCAACGGTTTCAACTGCTTTTTGTAGATCTAACAGAAGCATACATAATATAATTACCTTTATCAATTACCTGGAAAACTCACTTCTAAATCCTAACTGAAATTCATTAAACAATTTATATTCTTTAAAGTCCCAATAAGGTTAAAAATGGTAGTATTTTCTATCTACAAAGAATATCGAAATATTGAGATATTAAATTATACTAAAATGGTGCAGAAGGGACCCATATCTGACCTCAGGTAGCTGTTCCTTCTTTGAGAAATAATCAACTGAAAACGCTATTTAGTATTTTGTCCTCCGTACAAAATACTCATTAGTGTTTACGTTTAAATTTTCCGAACAATTCCGAATACTTCGTCAGTGATCGGAAGTACGCATAACATATGACGGACGCACACTTTAACCCGGTATATACCAGTACCCTCCGGTATCGTACATAGTAGCCCGGTATTGACACCTAATCACGTTGTATATTGACATGCCAGAGGCGGGGGATTTACTATGCGTGTGTAATATAGATAGTGCGAATGGGTGTGTGTCAGGATCTTGTATATATCATGTATATATTGTTTATATAGAATCCCTGGCTGTGTGCAGATGTTTTAATTTCTCCGATAATTATTAGTTTTATATTTTCATGTACAGTAGAATCTACAATAAAAGAATAATTGTTTACTTGTAAGTATATAAATCTGCATGTTCAATATACACGAATGTTGTGAGTTATTTAATTTTCATAAACACGTGTCAATTATATAAAGATCAAAGAGGTGGCCTTTTCTTTTAATAGCAATATAAAACGTACAAACATGATCATATGAATGGAAAATTAAAGTACAGTCCAGTAAGAATAAAAATCCAGTGACGCAGTGGAACAATCCACTAGTACGGTGTAAAAACAAGTATAAAGGATTATACTAACAGTTCAATACCAAACTTAACTCTACCTATTGACGTGGGTTGTCCCAGAATCATGTTATATCTTGAAAATTATCAAGTACTGTATGCCCAAATTATAATTAACTTTTAAAGAAATTAGTAAATCTTCACTGTGAATCATTGTATACAAATTCACCAAAACATGCCACTGACTCTTATATATATTCTGGGGTGTTGTGGCTATAACTACTTAAGTATTATTGCCATTAAATATTTAAACTCAATTTTGTGATACATTTTCGTGCTGGACTGTATACCGTTACCATGTGTTACAAAAGCATCCAATTATCAAATACGACGTATGCTAATGTAAAATGAATTCGTCAAATAAACGTGGTATTGTTGTAGAAATGCACATACAAAATTTCATAACTGTATCGTTATGGTGGAGTAAATAAATAAAAACAATACACGCTATTCTGGGACAACCCTCGTATATATATGTTCTCCATGTGCAAAAAACTACTTTGAAGTATGTTAAAACAAAATAAAGTTATTCTTTTGATCTTGTTATCATTTCATTAATTGCTACGTTGACCTCAGTAATAGATACAATGGATTTATTGTACTATATTTAATTTGCTCTAATTATTTGAAACAGCTAATTATTATACATTGAATGTTTCAATAACTGCCATCGTTTCTGTAAAAAACAAATCGTCCAAATTTCTTCATTTGAATGTGTACTTAAAATATAAAAATTGGCCAGAAGAAACCAAAGCCATCCGACTATGAAAACGTCCTCCCTGCACCAGATTCACGAATAGCTATTAACGAACAATTGAAACCAAACTCTGAATCAAATGATGTACGTATCACCGACTAGCGAAATACTAGCCAACTGTACCATTCCCAAAATTGCCTGAAAAATTAGACAATGACATTAAGAGACAATCAACGACTACCGAACCCAATTAAATAAGAGAATTAAGATTGAACATGAACCTGATTATAACTTTTCTCCAGAAACATTAAATATTGAAATTCCACATTTAAGTCACCAATAAAATCATCAATATTTATTGACTGCGATACAGAAAGAAGTGACATGTCACAAAATCCAGTTCCGTGGCTTTCAGAATTAAATTTAAATGATAAGGGAAGTATAGAATCAGATAAATGGTTAACTGATAAACATATGTAAGCCATCAACAAAATGTTATCAAAACAATTCAAAAATATAAACGGGCTGCAAGACACTACTTTAATACTTTTTTTCGATGACAAAACTAAAACATGGAACACATCTACTAAATTCAGACGCCAAGCTTCGCCTTGCGCACAAATTCATTTTGATGACAACGCCCATTTGACTACAAGTATCAAATCGGATAAAAACGACTCCGTATTTTATTTAAATTTATAAGGTACTAAATCCAAAAATTTTAAACGACAACATTTAAATTCAATTATCTCAAATTTACACCAGCAAAATTGCAAAAAAACTTCAAATAAAATCCCCAGAATTCAGCTACAGGGCTACTAGATACGATACCGGAAGGTACTGGTATATACCGGGTTTTAGTATACACCTGTTCATCAACAGGTGTGCTATCCATCTATTGGTTGTCAGAAACTGGCGAAAGATTCTCGGTAGTCTCCGGATAGCGACGGAGATGCTGTTAAACGCCTTATTTGTAAACAAACTGGGCTCGTTATGCCAATCTTCAAGGAAAGATTATTTCACATATGTGACAGTAAGTGCGTGTTTTAATAGCTTGATGTGTTAATTATGTATCAGTCTTCACATCAGTACCAAAGATTTGTGTTTTCTATCTATAGAAAATACGTCGTTCCGGAACCTTATTGTGGCTTTAAAAATAGTTTCAACATTGTCATACACAACCCTTTCAAACATTTTGGACATGATACTTAAAATAGAAACAGGTCGATAATTACCAACATTGGTTGTATCATTTTTCTTAAAGATAGGGACTACACAGGCAAATTTCACATCACCAGGAACTACAACCTGTATTAAAGAAAGATTAATAATACAAAAATGTATGAGCAAGACTGTTAAACTATGTTTAACCCCATGTGAAACATTGTAGTTGGCTTTCCTATATATTCAGATTATATTTAATTCGATGTCGTTTTAAAAGCTTTAATAATAACTACACGGAAGTCTTTTGTTTTACCTAAATGATGTCAATAACCAGTTCACATCCTCTATACTATGAAACATAGTAAGCAGCGAGAAATCCTATACAAAATTAAAATCTCTGAATAAATGGTGTTTTAGAATATAACGAGTTTTAAATAACATCTTAAGTTTCCAATAACTTTTATAAAATTGCAATGCACGACGAATGAACGAAATTTGCGTTCAATTGCGACTGTCGAGTGAATTATTGTTTTAATTATTATTTACAGTGTGTATGCACTTATAAGGAATATATTAGACTATTTAACTCAACGGCTGTCTGTGTAATGCTTCTGAAGAATCGTTCACCCTTGCGTATAGTCTGACAGAGTCACAACGAAATTCTATGACAAATAAAACAACAATTCAATACATCACCGACGTTTGCTATATATCGTTATACAAATGTATTTATTGGGACAATATTGTTTTGGCATAAACAGACAGAACTCTCGCCAAATCGCGTATAATCAGTCAATTTATTGCCAGTTTAATCAGGGAATGACGCTTTTAATCACCAACTATTTATATTGTACACACCTTAATTCTATATTCTTCAAGATCGCGTGATGCTCAAATCTACACATTATGATAAAGGGCATATGTTAGCCACCAAGTAGGGAGAATGTTATTGGACGGAGCAATATCGATCATGACATTCTAGTACTACGAAAGTCTGTACTCAAAACGATGGAGTATCACGTGCGTTAACGAATGATAAATCGTCACAGTGCCCATTTGATGCCGTTGCGAGTAAAACGTTAAATACCGTAAATGCTCAGACTAAAACAGGTCTTACAACACCACGATGAGCACATGGCCACCCGAGCAAGAAGCAGAGACAGAACATTACATTCGTTTTATCTCTACCAGTATGCTCCGATATGTTATCATAGGTTCTATCGTACGTAAAGGATATCAAAATATTGCGCTGAGAAGCCATGATTTCTCTTAAGTACACGTATGTAAATAATATAATACGTTTCTCTACCAAAATTATCTGAAGTTTCTCCTTTGTAATGTGTATTTGATATCAATCGTCTCATATAATTTCTGGCTGTCCCTGACTATGTGAACTCTATACTATTACCAGTCTATGGTACTTAGGCACGTTTTGGTACACTTATGTGGTTCTTTACAGATCAGACATATTTTTCTGACCGGAACATTCCCCTTCTTCGTCCCGATCGTCTTTATCTGTATGTTATTCTATGTAATTATACAAGTGATGTAAAATGGCACCAACACATTGTGTCGCAGTATTGTATGTTTTAATATATTCTACAGGGGCTACAAATCCTGGTTCACTTATATGTAGAAATTCAATAGATAGATATGTACAACACGAGAAAAATCAAATGTCTCGTTGAACATTTAACACGTGATGGATGTTTGCATGTTTGTATTAAGAAAATGGTAACTACTCGTACACATGTTGATAATGCTGATCGACCTATTGTTGCGCTTGACAGGACCCACTCTAATATGTGAGGTATCATTTTAAGTACCCACTAGCATCTTTGCAATACAGTTGAGCATTCATTAAACCCACATGCATTCCACTTGCAAATTCCCGTGGATCATTTCTTACTATAAGTTGTGTTATGACTATTGTGTTGATAACGAAATACTAACATTAAAGCTAAAGTAAACAATTAGTTATTTCATTTTCCTGAACAATTGCATTTGTGTCGTTTATATGCCGAACTATTTATGTTGTAGTCTTGTGGTTTTGGTGGTAGCACTAAAGCATTTTTTCAATACCTTTCCATGGTGCTCAGCTCTCAAAGAAGAAATATAAATACCATATAACTATAATAATATTCCGAAATACTTGCCTTACAAGTCACAAATTTCTGGATAAGATTAACGAACTGCATGAACCATGTGACCTGCAATGTTCGGATGATTGGAAGTTCTTTAAATGACTGAGGTTATTACAGTTATTGCGTTCACAAATTAGCAATTCTTAGTTATGTTTCTTCGTCTTCAAGACTTATCATGCAATTAGTAAGGTATCTTCACGGAAAACGCATCATCTGTGTATTTGTATGCACGGGTAACCTATGAAAGTTAAGAAATGTTGCAACTATTGTTCCTTAGTTCCCAATTCAAATTGGAATATTATATATTGGAATTTAAGTATTTGTAACGCCGATAACAAAATTGCCAGGAAGTATTACTAGGACATAAAATGGGTATTACATGTAATATGATTTGTTTGCTATTTTGTCGCACGCACTCCGTGGTGTAAATGTTGGGAAATATCCAACAATACATTTAAACCATGCAATAACGAGTCATGTATAACTGAAAATAAATTCCAAAATTTGTCATTACAGCATACATGTAGTGGGCTGGTGACGTTTTTTCGCCCTGACGTGTACCCTGATGGATCGGTAACCAAGACGAGCAATTCCCATGAAATCTGACACAGCTGCTCATATGTGTGTACATCGACTTATAGGCAAGAAGTGTCGTAGCGTCTATATTGCACTCACGAAATAACTAATACAAGAGACGGTCTTGCAATACGAGATCAAATTCTTTGCGACTGTCCATAAAACACGCATATACTTTCGAACCCATCTCTCTGGCATAGTATAGACTCTCTCTAAGCGTGAACGATGTCATTACACTTAAACGAATTTCTAATTGGCCACCCAATGATATATTATATTATGCGATATATTCAATCGATATTTTTAAAATTGTGGTTATTTTCATTCCATGCACTTATCTATCGATTTCACGAAATAAATTACGCATGCATGTATAAAATCATCCATGCGGAACTGTGAGTGCAAAATGGCTTACGTGCACGTGGTTCACGTGCCCGACATGTTTGATTTTTTAAATAAGTCAAAATGTTTTCTTTGTCGAGTTGCTTAATGGAAGGCATTAATACTGGCGAGAATAAGTAATATGGGACGCACTGAGGCCGTCAGAATGACGAGTACCAGGACCAAAATCCAGACATGTACGTCAAAACGTCATTTTGAAAACAGCGATATTTATAATAACGTGGGGTTTAGCTCGAATAACTGCGAGAAACAAATTTTCTATCAACGAAATAGGACAGTATCGGGGTTTCGATTATTTGTATTCTTCTAAAAGCATTTTTTAAAAAAATAATTTATACAAAACACGTGGCCAATCAGAAATTCGTTCAATGTATGCATGCATCTGACGTCATGAGCGCGTTCCACATGGCTCATTCTCACAAATTATAACGTTTTAAGAAAAGTCAATCAACAGGGAACAAATTCGTACTAAATACGATACTATTCCATGCTATGCACGAGGCCAACGTGCAAAAAGCATTTTCGTACCAATCGTTACGCACGGATGATTTTGTACATGAATATGCCATTTCTTTTCGGAAGTTATTTATTAGTGCGTGGAATGAACAAAAAAACACAGCCTAAGATTTATTGATATAATATTTCAGACGATATAATATTTTTAGGGGGGGGCCAATTAGAAATTTGTTTAAGTGTATACACCCGAGGCCATTTTGAGAGCCCGCTTGTTGAACATCAATAATTTCAATAATATTGTCTTTTTATCTTTGTAGCAGTACTATTTCAAGATGTTTTAATAATACGGATGATAATGTTATTGCACGATAGCTATCCGGATTATCTGTACGTTTATTGCCTTCCTTGAACAATTTCACAATTACGTGTTATGTGTTAAACTGGGGAAACAACTGTCGTTAATATTCATTTCCAAGTGGAAAAGTATGGTTTTAGTTTTTACTAATGAAATAAGTATGGGCCCATATCATGAATCGTCGCAAAGAACTTGATGATTTAACTATGAAAACCACAAATGCATTCACCAGACTATAATCTCGGTAAATGCGGAAATAATTATATCAATGTTATTAGTTGTAAAATTATTATGTAAATACATTTCAATCTACTAGTATATTCGCTCTTGATTTGAATGCATTGAGTTATGGCAATGGAAACACACGCATTTTGAATATAATGCAAAACAATAATAAATTGCATTTTTGAAAGATAAGATACATTTATTTTCGCACGCATTGTGCTGAATAAATGAACAGAAATGTCAGGTTTGGTTGTTTGATTTGATTACTTCGAGTTGGTATACCATTTTTCGGATGTATCAGCGTTTGTTCTAAACTAGATTACAAGAATATATCACACGTAATGTAAGCATTGTACTAAAAAAAGTAGGTCAAGTATGATATTACGAGAACATTGTGCTACAAACATGCAATGGAACCTGTTATTTTTATATACGGTTTTACTGAGTTTACACCAATTGTGAACAAGGCGGAAAAATGACGTCACGCAATGGCTACACTGACTTTTGAATGCTATTTTTAAAATGTGGATTAGCGTGAGCATATACGACAAACGTCAACAGTAACGTTGTACGAGGATAAATTCAACCTTCGGACAGAAATTTTCAGTTGTTACTTTGTTAAAACGAATTTTCTCGTAAAGGAAAGGTGAGTGGCGGACCAGCGCATTTTGTTCTTTCTTTTTTCTCCTAGGGAGCATGTAAGTGACAGGGTCTTGGATAGTGTTTTGTGGTCATTTATATAAAAATAACAGGTTCCTGTGATACATGTAAGTTTGGAAAAGTGTTACGTTCGGTTATTTTGTTTGATTTATGATTACACTAATAGGTTGTATCTCTTAATAAAGACATATTTCAATCTTTGCTCAGAGTGTCTGTAGATTACACGATTTAAACGAAAAAAAACCGAATCAGAGCATTTATGCTGAATAAAATGAATGAATTATCCAAGTCACGTTCCGGAGTAATTAATATTTTGATTTTTATATATGTATATCGACACCTGTATTTGTTAAAATAATATTTTTTTAAAGATACATGTCTAGCTCTTTTTCAGTGGGGACTTGGCCTTTTCATTTTTCTTTACGTTATGTTTGAGCATTGCTCTGCGTGAGTTATGCTATGTTAGTAATGTGTTCTCTGTGCTCGTCTGGTTAATTTGAGTGCTTCCTTCCCTGTCCGATGTCCTCACATATTTACGCATTACCCGTATATGTCACCAGTATGAATATGACATGAAACAACTGGGTACTGAAACAATAATAAATGACACAGAAACACACTTTCACTGAAACATGCATGTTTCACAGACTAATTACTAACATTACTTTAACCATCATTGTACCCTAACACGCGATTATAATCCAAAGTATTCAATTCAAATTCGAAAATGCTATAAAAATGTGTAAAGGCAGTATTTAAGTCTATGTTTTAATAGCTTCGTGATATTAAAGTAAGAGTTTTATAAACATGATTGTTTTTAATACCATTGCAAATAAGTTTCTACCGTCCTCGACTTGCGTGATATGGGTCTATTAATGTATCATGTTTTAGATATGTAATGCACATGCTTGATTGTTAATTCTGTACATTGTATGAGAAAAGTTCACGCACTTCAAATATAAATGGTGTGTATATATGTATGTCTAACTATGTGTGTTATATATAGAGTATCTATCACGAGTTGTCAATTCATATAAATGTATATTAAACGAGTTTTGGAAATTTATTAAGCGAGCCTCTGGCGAGCTTAATAATATTTCCTGAACGAGTTTAATATTAATATATCAATTGACAACGTTTGATAGATTTTTTATATCATATGACACTAAAACGCAAAATACGCATTGATTTATTGAAAAAGCTCAATTCTTTATACTACACGTGGTACGTATAACTTTATACGTACTGGTTATACTAACCTGGATACAAGGAAAGTCATGTGATATTACCGAATGACCGATTTAATTTTTTAAAGTTAACATACAACATAATTCTAATAAAAGTGAACATACATACATAAATTCATGACATGTACACATGACACAATCAAAACTAACACGTTTGCGCAGGATAAGAGAACCATATTTACATAGGCTTGGTGTTCTACATATGTGGGAAGTTTGTGTGGTTGTTCATGAGGCTGCACTTTTCTTAAGTTGAATAAAACTAGTATGTATTAAATATCCCCTGATTAGTCTACATGCTATTCACTGATCGTATAATTTCATTTCATATTATTTGTCATTTTTAGAACATTGCGTCATTACATTCCATTCCACAAAATTTCGATTCATTTTCATTGATATACATTGAATACTAAAAGTTGTATTACTTTATATTTTTTCTTATTTCTATTATTTACCTTTAGTTAGATAGACTTTATGATTGTGTTGCCCAACCCAATATTACGAGTATTCATATATTCAAAACGATTCTTATAAAAAACAGAAACGTGTGGTTCCACGAAAGCAATATTTCCAAACTATATAACTTAGTCAAACGAGAGTTTGTACGAATAAAGTGGTCAAATCCTCTGCTACAAACACCAATGAGTTCCTGTCAATTCGTGGTAATATATAACAAGAACTGATGGAAGCACATGCGACAGAAATGAATATATATGAACGCCTACAAACCCGTTATACTGCCCAACCAATGTCCCAGAACTAATACACGCATTTCCCTCCCTTCAGATTTATTATCGAATTAGATCGCTTTTTCACTTATATCTTTTGGAACCGACATACCACTGACAGAAAATGGACTGGAATAATGAAAAATCGTAATTCCCAGGTCTCCAGAATTTTTGAAATCACAAATGAAGTCAAGAACAAAATGTTGAACGAGAAATAACCCGCTTCTTAAAACCATCTTCTGAATACCTAACATGACACATGAGCACGAAATTTTAAACTTGTTTGTTTTTTTATACAAAAATAACGATAAGCGTAAGCAACTAAGCGCACAATTGACGCCATAAACGAACCGTTTATATACAAAGAGCGGCAAACATGACGAATAAATCTGATTGAACTTTGACCTGAAATTGTGTTGAAACGAATGAAAGGTGAAATCCCCGATGAAATAAAAATACATTTCTTTGGTGATTTGGTTTGTCTAATTTTATTTACAATCACATTGAATCAACATTTCCAGACATTTAGACTAAACCCAGTTATTTCGACAGCATCACTTATAATTTTTTCCTGACATTTAAACCTTTGTATTGGCCCTCATTGAGAGGGTCACAAATGAAGATATATTGGCAACACTTAAAAAGTCTACGAAGAAATATTGACTTTAGATAAATATAACGACCTGTATTATGAGGCATATGAGCCAGTTGATTGATTGCACCATCTCACGAAATGTTCCAAACATTTGTAAATAGCTTCAACCAACAGACATCGAAATATGAAATAAATGAACACAAATGAAGATAAATGGTAGGACTCTAAAGGTCTACTCAGAAACATTGCCATTAAATTAAAAAGGCCACTTACAGTATTTGGGATGTAAACTAGTTAGATGAATGATTGGATCTGCTCACGAATCCTTTCTTTTATAAATCGCTAAAATAACAAACATCAATGTTCATAAGTTAACAAACATCAATGTACAGAAGTTAACAAACATCAATGTACAGAAGTTAACAAACATCAATGTACAGAAGTTAACAAACATCAATGTACAGAAGTTCACAAACATCAATGTACAGATGTTAACAAACATCAATGTACAGAAGTTAACAAACATCAATGTACAGAAGTTAACAAACATAAATGAACAGAAGTTAATAAACATCAATGTACAGAAGTTAACAAACATCAATGTACAGAAGTTAACAAACATCAATGTACAGAAGTTAACAAACATCATTGTACCCTAACACGCGATTATAATCCAAAGTATTCAATTCAAATTCGAAAATGCTATAAAAATGTGTAAAGGCAGTATTTAAGTCTATGTTTTAATAGCTTCGTGATATTAAAGTAAGAGTTTTATAAACATGATTGTTTTTAATACCATTGCAAATAAGTTTCTACCGTCCTCGACTTGCGTGATATGTGTCTATTAATGTATCATGTTTTAGATATGTAATGCACATGCTTGATTGTTAATTCTGTACATTGTATGAGAAAAGTTCACGCACTTCAAATATAAATGGTGTGTATATATGTATGTCTAACTAGGTGTGTTATATATAGAGTATCTATCACGAGTTGTCAATTCATATAAATGTATATTAAACGAGTTTTGGAAATTTATTAAGCGAGCCTCTGGCGAGCTTAATAATATTTCCTGAACGAGTTTAATATTAATATATCAATTGACAACGTTTGATAGATTTTTTATATCATATGACACTAAAACGCAAAATACGCATTGATTTATTGAAAAAGCTCAATTCTTTATACTACACGTGGTACGTATAACTTTATACGTACTGGTTATACTAACCTGGATACACGGAAAGTCATGTGATATTACCGAATGACCGATTTAATTTTTTAAAGTTAACATACAACATAATTCTAATAAAAGTGAACATACATACATAAATTCATGACATGTACACATGACACAATCAAAACTAACACGTTTGCGCAGGATAAGAGAACCATATTTACATAGGCTTGGTGTTCTACATATGTGGGAAGTTTGTGTGGTTGTTCATGAGGCTGCACTTTTCTTAAGTTGAATAAAACTAGTATGTATTAAATATCCCCTGATTAGTCTACATGCTATTCACTGATCGTATAATTTCATTTCATATTATTTGTCATTTTTAGAACATTGCGTCATTACATTCCATTCCACAAAATTTCGATTCATTTTCATTGATATACATTGAATACTAAAAGTTGTATTACTTTATATTTTTTCTTATTTCTATTATTTACCTTTAGTTAGATAGACTTTATGATTGTGTTGCCCAACCCAATATTACGAGTGTTCATATATTCAAAACGATTCCTATAAAAAACAGAAACGTGTGGTTCCACGAAAGCAATATTTCCAAACTATATAACTTAGTCAAACGAGAGTTTGTACGAATAAAGTGGTCAAATCCTCTGCTACAAACACCAATGAGTTCCTGTCAATTCGTGGTAATATATAACAAGAACTGATGGAAGCACATGCGACAGAAATGAATATATATGAACGCCTACAAACCCGTTATACTGCCCAACCAATGTCCCAGAACTAATACACGCATTTCCCTCCCTTCAGATTTATTATCGAATTAGATCGCTTTTTCACTTATATCTTTTGGAACCGACATACCACTGACAGAAAATGGACTGGAATAATGAAAAATCGTAATTCCCAGGTCTCCAGAATTTTTGAAATCACAAATGAAGTCAAGAACAAAATGTTGAACGAGAAATAACCCGCTTCTTAAAACCATCTTCTGAATACCTAACATGACACATGAGCACGAAATTTTAAACTTGTTTGTTTTTTTATACAAAAATAACGATAAGCGTAAGCAACTAAGCGCACAATTGACGCCATAAACGAACCGTTTATATACAAAGAGCGGCAAACATGACGAATAAATCTGATTGAACTTTGACCTGAAATTGTGTTGAAACGAATGAAAGGTGAAATCCCCGATGAAATAAAAATACATTTCTTTGGTGATTTGGTTTGTCTAATTTTATTTACAATCACATTGAATCAACATTTCCAGACATTTAGACTAAACCCAGTTATTTCGACAGCATCACTTATAATTTTTTCCTGACATTTAAACCTTTGTATTGGCCCTCATTGAGAGGGTCACAAATGAAGATATATTGGCAACACTTAAAAAGTCTACGAAGAAATATTGACTTTAGATAAATATAACGACCTGTATTATGAGGCATATGAGCCAGTTGATTGATTGCACCATCTCACGAAATGTTCCAAACATTTGTAAATAGCTTCAACCAACAGACATCGAAATATGAAATAAATGAACACAAATGAAGATAAATGGTAGGACTCTAAAGGTCTACTCAGAAACATTGCCATTAAATTAAAAAGGCCACTTACAGTATTTGGGATGTAAACTAGTTAGATGAATGATTGGATCTGCTCACGAATCCTTTCTTTTATAAATCGCTAAAATAACAAACATCAATGTTCATAAGTTAACAAACATCAATGTACAGAAGTTAACAAACATCAATGTACAGAAGTTAACAAACATCAATGTACAGAAGTTAACAAACATCAATGTACAGAAGTTCACAAACATCAATGTACAGATGTTAACAAACATCAATGTACAGAAGTTAACAAACATCAATGTACAGAAGTTAACAAACATAAATGAACAGAAGTTAACAAACATCAATGTACAGAAGTTAACAAACATCAATGTACAGAAGTTAACAAACATCAATGTACAGAAGTTAACAAACATCAATGTACAGAAGTTAACAAACATCAATGTACAGAAGTTAACAAACATCAATGTACAGAAGTTAACAAACATCAATGTACAGATGTTAACAAACATCAATGTACAGATGTTAACAAACATCAATGTACAGATGTTAACAAACATCAATGTACAGAAGTTAACAAACATCAATGTACAGAAGTTAACAAACATAAATGAACAGAAGTTAACAAACATCAATGTACAGAAGTTAACAAACATCAATGTACAGAAGTTAACAAACATCAATGTACAGAAGTTAACAAACATCAATGTACAGAAGTTAACAAACATCAATGTACAGAAGTTAACAAACATCAATGTACAGAAGTTAATAAACATCAATGTACAGAAGTTAACAAACATCAATGTACAGAAGTTAACAAACATCAATGTACAGAAGTTAACAAACATCAATGTACAGAAGTTAACAAACATCAATGTACAAAAGTTAACAAACATCAATGTACAGAAGTCATCAGAATGTATTAATATCAAACAGAACACGGATATCATTTTCCCTGAATCATTAAAAGAAACAGAAATATCCTAACAAAAAGAGTTTTCAATGAGCATATCGATGTAAAGAACTTATCAGAACTATGTTGATATCATGCAGTACACTGATATCAAATCCCCAAGTACACATGTACATGCATCATTAAAAGAAACATAGTTACACTAATGTAAGTATTTATTGAACATAAAGACAAACTTTTATATTCATAATAATAATCGTTACAATAAATCCCGAACATGTTCATGTCGTTGCTTATGTTCTAATAGATATCTAGTAAGAAGTTATTGACAGAAGACACACTAGCAATTAGCAAAACAAATGTACACTGACATTTTTTATGATATTATACCATAACGTTTGCTCGATGTTAAGTTAATTGGAAGCCTATATTTCCATGATGTTAATATACATCGACCATGGTATTAGCCATTTCCACAAACTTAGACATTAGTCAGTCATACACCGCTATTCAAGGCATCTGCTACACATAGCAATACAGCCAATGCAGACCGCAGGTAGCCAAATAGAGGAATCAATAACTGGTAAAATTTTTGTCTCGATTGACAAACTGGAATTGTTGGAACCCTCTGAACACCAACATTCGAGCAGGGAAGTTCCTGTATGTAAGTGCGTCTTTTGTATGTGTGTGTACATGTATGCGTTTGCGAATGAATTTACATTTTATATTTTGTCCTGTTCTCTGAGTCAGTCGTCTGTATAACATTCACTGTTCAGTTAACAGTTTCTCGAAACAGTTTCGACTCAATAACGTATACACATTGGAACTCATTATGATCGATTGAATTTAAATGGCCTATGTTTGCCCTTTACTTATGAAATGATAAAAAACATTACATATACGTACATATATAATATTGCGAGGAATTGTGCATCTTACAAAAACGTCATTAATCGCCTGTTGAGAGAAATAAACAATTTGAAATAGGAATTCTAGAATTGGTAGCAAATTCAATATACTACTCAGGAACAAATGACGCCCTATGAATTGTGAAATATAGAACATATTTTAAAGAGCCATTGCGTATGGATGGGTTTTTCTTCAGTTTGTGTTTTATAATATTCTTTATTTTATCAAGTATCTAGATCATTATGTTGAATAACATATAAATTTGTGTTCGTTAAACTCAACAATCACGTTTCGAAATTGATTGGAATGGCAGTTTGTCCTGTCTAAATGCTTATCGATTAACACTTAACTGCTGCACTGGTACTTCGGACAAACAATAATCTGGGTAATTCTGTTTTAGTATATGGACATAACGCTGGCTTAGAATGAGACTTCATACAGTATATGACTGATACATATTTAAATCTACATCATAAGGTGCTTCTTATGAGCCTTTTTTGATAAAAACGGAATGGGTCATGTTCACCAAATTTGATTTGTAAAAGCTTGTTTTTCCATAAGTAAAGAGTGCATTTCGGACGTGTTTTCCTGTTTGCTAAAAATCTGATTATGTACTTACGACCTTCTTATTCTGAGCTTGCGAGATATGGATGCAGCAAAAAGTCAGCAGCAACTTGCATAGAAGTATTGAATCACAGCCCTAAAAAAATATTTTACCAAAAAAAAACCAGTCTGACATTCCTAAAATTTCACTAATTCATACTATATTGAATGAAGGAAAACTCGGGGAAGTAAAACTATAGATTGAGATTTAATTTCTTAGACCTGTGATTGCATTTCATAAATGTTTCAGAGGAATTTATCCAAATTTTCGCGAACGAATTGACTCGATGTGTAGTATTTGTAATAATAGTTTTATTGTTCACGTTCTGTACTGCTTACTGGTTGCCACAGCTCAAATAAAAGCTAATCAACTCGACATCAATCCCAGATGCATAGTGTCAAAACGAAGACACGATATACGGGAATTATAAATGCGTGCATTCAGTCCATATAATTAATATTCAGGTAATAAACCTAGCGTGTTCCCTTGATTTGGTAAAAGTTATATAATTATTATAGCTTGCAGTATTCGTGCAACATTTTGTTTTATAACCAAGATCTTGTTTGAAATCAGACTATTAGTATTAGTTATCATTAATGACTGATTGATGCATAAAGTTTCTTTGAATAATCTGTTCAGATTGATGAACGAAAAAATGATGTCAAGACCAGAATGGTCAAAGCCAACTGATCAGACTCCTTCGAAGTGTTACGAAGCAAACCATAACTAAGCATCACTCAAAATGGTGGTAAATATTAACTACTGTCCATTAAGCCAAAGTGTGGCAAGTTTGTCACGCACATAAACGATGATATACATGCACCTGGTAGGACTGGGTTGTTTGAACAGTCAGGTAACAATATACCAAATATGCTTATTCATCTTTCCTGATCAAAGTGCTTCAATTCATACATTTATCATCTAATAAACTGCCTATGTGAATCATGTGTGTCATTTGTCTCACAGGGTGAGTGAGGAAAGCATTGAATAGAAGTCGGGTTTTCATCGTAAGATTTGTTTGTGCAGCTTATACAATATTCATTTTGGACGCGTTTTATTATGTCGTCACACAAATCATAAATGCGTGTGTCTATGGAATAAGTTGTGTTCTTTATAACATTTTTTTCTACAACTTTGGGATCAATAAATCCACACTATACATCACATTCAATCACAGGATGTGACTGTCGATAATTAAATGATAGATGAAATCAATATACAATTTAATATTACTTCACGCGGGCCAAGATAGAAAAAACAAGACTATTGCCAAGCAATGAAAGTCCCCTACCAGTAGCCAATTGTAAAATTTAAATATGAAAATATAAAAAGGGGAATAAACCAAACATTAAGCAAGAGAGAGTTATGGTTCTTGTGCTCTGTACTTGATATAATTGATATCTATCTACATGTAAAGTTTCAAAATCATATCTCTTTTGGAATTGGAGTTAGGCTCCCGACAAAATTTAAGTATGAAAATTAACAAAGGGGAATAACTCAAAAATTAAATAAGGGAGAGTTATGGTTCTTGTGTACTGCACTTCTACTCATTGATATCTATCCACATATAAAGTTTCAAAATCATATCTGTTTTGGAATTGGAGTTATGCTCCCGACAAAATTTAAGTATGAAAATTAACAAAGGGGAATAACTCAAAAATTAAATAAGGGAGAGTTATGGTTCTTGTAAACTGCACTTCTACTCATTGATATCTATCCACATATAAAGTTTCAAAATCATATCTGTTTTGGTAATGGAGTTATGCTCCAGACAAAATTTAAGTATGAAAATTAAGAAAGGGGAATAACTAAAAAATTAAGTTAGGTAGAGTAATGGTTCTTGTGCATTGCACTTCTCCTCATTTTTATCTATCCTCAGGTAAAGTTTCAAAATCATATCTCTTTTGGAATTGGAGTTATGCTCCGGACAAAATTTAAGTAAGAAAATTAACAAAGGGGAATAACTAAAAAAAAGTAAGGGAGAGTTATGGTTCTTGTGCACTGCACTTCTCCTCATTTTAAATATCTATCCAAATGTACAGTTTCAAAATCATATCTCTTTTGGTAATGGAGTTATGCTCCGGACAAAATTTTGTGACGGACTGACAGACGGACGGACTGACAGACGGACTGACGGAGCGCAAACCATCGGTTTCACCGGTAGGGGACTAATAAAGAATAATTATATGTCTATCGTCTGGAAAAGGAACTTGTAATTACCCGAAATGCATGTTATGTATTCTTATGATATTTTAAAATAACGTTTGCGAACTACACTTACATGTTTGTGTTTTTTTTGTGAAAATATCTGATGACATATTAAACTCAGGTTACATCGAAAATTGTACACAGTTATGATTAAATGTAATTTGCGGATTATTAACTAGTTTATTAGTCATTTGTATTTTTAAGCAAGGCTAATCTTTGTTTTATGTTGTTATGTTGTTAAGTCGAGTACGTTGCAAGGTTAGATATGCTGCCATTGACATTATAAAGTACATCAACATATTATTGCCTTTGTTAGCAAGTTAAAACGGTTTTAATTGTAAAGGTGCACTTTGATAAATAGTACTACAGCTGGGAACAATACAATTGTTAATACAAGATACATACTCCTACTGAACCATTTAAAAGACAAAACTTATAAACCATAAAAACAAGGTACTGGGTACGTACAGTGTGAACTAAAGGTATGATCACAAGCAAATGAAATGTATGGACCATTACTCATATAATCATATTATATGGAAATTATATCATTGAATGATTAGACTCTTAGTAATGACAAACTTGTTAAGTTGAATATTGAACGTTTGATGCCGATATTATTTATACATGCAAAATAAGGGTTTGCGATTTATTACTTTTTTAACTTTGATTTAAAAGTCTTGTTTCTAAAAACCAGGTTTGTACTATAATTCGAAAAACCATGTCAACATTGTTGAAAACTATTTAGGTATACTTTTATTGAAGCGACTCGTTCTATAAGATGACCAACTCTTACCAAATACAGGTAAAGTACGTCTCCAACCATCAATTCACTATTCTGTCAAGAGAAGATTTTTCTATATTTAAACTTATTCAATCAATCCGTTGTAATCAATTAACAAGCATGTTTTTTAATGGTAAATAGTTTTAAAATATTTTACTTGCTCTACTTAAAGTACGGTCTTCGCATTCAAAGCCAGTGACGTTTCTATGTACTATTCGAGGCGTTATGTGTCAATATGTACTAACACCGACAGATGTAAAGACTGGTATATTTGCTTGAAATAAACCAGCAGTAGAGCTCGTTCATGAAAACATTTTGGAATTGATTAAGGGAGACAAAAGGAGATCATTGAGTGGAAAATATTGTATAATGCTCTTTAAAGAAGCAGCCCATGAGGATTTTTTCATTTTCTTTATTTAATAAATACACAAACAAAAACAAGACATGCAGAAACAATCCCATAAAACATAGCTCATAGCTCTCCTACAAATTGGTTCATGTAAAAGCAAATCCCTAGTTGCACACTTCCTCGCGTTCCAATAATCCTGTTATATTATTTTTCCATTTAGATGATCATATAAAAATAGCATTTTCACTTGAAGACAACATTTTGTTGCACATTAATTGTATAAACCTCAAATAATTTACAAAAACGGAACAGACAGAACTACTGGGGGATGATTAAAGTTTATTTCCACACCTACAGAATTATTCAATATCACGTATTCAGCCGGGAACTGAACGTCAATTAAAAATAAAATATCGTGACGTTCGAATACTTTTTGCATACATTTTTATGCTACATTAAACTGTCTTCTTCATCATTCGCTTCTGAGCGCTCATACCTAAATGGAAAGCGCGGTCTGTTTGTTCTCTGGTACAACAAAACGTTTGTTTACTGTAAAACAGACAAACGTGAAAAACTTTCTTAAATATCGACAACTCGAATTAGTAAACCCAAAAGCTTCTGTATTCAGAACTTTGTATGGACATTTAACAGTTGCGTTTAGCTCCGATCAAAATTTATGAAGCATAAAAAATGTTTTTTTTTTTCGACAGCATCACATTTAGACAAATCCTTGATGGGGGCTCGCATAGAGTGGACCACAAATGAAGATATACTGACAACACTAAACAAGTCTACGAAGAAACATTGGCTTTAGATAAATATGACCTTTGTATTATTAGGCGTGTTGAACGAGTCAGTTAATTTATTGAATCGTCTCACGACATGTTTATATCAGACATTTGCAAAAAGGTTGATACAAACAGACATGTCTGTATTCCTATCAAAATTGACGAAACATCGAAAAGATAGCGTCGTATCGCCACACATTTGGTGCAGTATACGTACATGTTTAATAATTATTGTTGAAGTCTACAAAAACGATTTGTTCCTATTAAAATGCATGACATTCGTATTGTACTCAACGGCTATAAATTGTAAATAGTTGTGGACCATTATAAGGGCGAAACCCTTAATAAACCAGTACAAATTAATTTGATTTCATCATAGCCCATATTGTCTTCTGACCATGCATTGTTTCGACAGCAACACAAATCAACATTTTCCAGACATTTAGACCTGGGTATGAGAACGCATATAGAGACCGTCACAAATGAAGATATATTGACAACACTTTATTAGTCTACGAAGAAACATTGACTTTAGAAAAAGACAACTGGTGTATTATTAGAAATATTGAACGGGTTAGTTAATTGATTGAACCACATCACGAATTGTTTTTACCAAGCATTTGCATATAGGTTTATACAACAGGGTGCCGTTTTATCAACGTACTTATGGAAATCGTAAGCTTACGTTCAGATTTAGATTCAGTATAACCACTTAACAACTACACATTGAGGATATATATTTTTTGTGGGAATTCATTAAATAAACATTGATTAGTATCTCAGCTCCATTTACCACATTTTATAGATGTAAAGGTATTAGGAAGAAATTAAAGTTGACCGTAAGTTTACGATTTCCGTAAGTTCGTTGATAAAATAGTGCCCAGATATCGATGTATAGAATACGTTTGTATATGAATACAAATAAAGATGAATTGATAACACTGAGTATGTCTACTCAGAAATAGTTACTTTAAATGCACCAAGCTACACATATTATTAGAACTATTTGAGACCATTTGTAAATAATCCAACAAGTCATTCCATTTGTAAATTGCGTGTATACAGATAATTACAAAGTCGATATAGCTTATATGTGTAGCTAAATAATAAACTAAACGACATCCGTATGTCATAGGAATCGTACAGAAAATTCAATTCGCGCTGATCTTTAAATCACTGTTTTTGGTATCAAATTAAGTTAATGATGAGGAATAATTAACCATTTTCCGTTATTTTTCCTCATTTTAAACTAACATATGTTTCCCAGATGGCGTAAAATACAAAACTACGTGCTGTTTACAATGTATACAGACACTTGTATACCAAGTAACCTGTTATTACCTTATTATTATGAATTAACATGTCTAGACTTTTCTTTAAAATAATCCTTAATTGCAAAGATGTGTTTGCAAAATGAATCGTTAATGCAGGGAAATACTTGGTATTTGTCTCGGTAAATATTAATGATTTGATGTTAGGTAAATTGAATGAAAATCTCACAAAAGAATGTAACGAGTATTTATATTATCATAATAAAATGTATGAAGGAAAGGTGTTCATATCGTGCACTAACAGTATATATACATTTAGTTTTAAAATCATACATTTAGTTTTAAATGGAATGACCCTCATCTCATGTGTAATGGGCATAATAGATTTGTTTCAAACATAATGTGATATAGTAAAAGTAGTGAAAAGGTTTTTTTTCAAGTTTATGACTGATACTGCCGCCTGTGAGATCAGTCTGCAGTATGGTGTCGTTTTGTGACTTTTAGTTTCACGGTGATGCTAAATATTTGAATTATTTTCACCTTACTGATTATCAACTATTATAAAATTTGATCAGACATTTGAAAAGGGGTGATCTATTTGTATTCCAAATGTTAACCAAATCCCTTCATGAATTGTAAGAAATTATGAAAAATATAAAGGGTTGCTTTAGATATGTGCGTAAGTATATACAGTTGATCAAATTTACCATTAACTTGACTTACTTGCAACATATTTTTCAGTGATTTCCTTTAATAAAGACTAGACGACACGTCGTTAGTCCATGGGAATATGTATCGCTTCGCCTTTGTTAAAGTTGTCGTCTAAATTTATATCATCAAACAAACGGAATTAGAAGTTAAATGCATAGAGCTAGCTCTGTGAACCTTAGATAGCACGACTGTGAAAACAACCCACACGTCTTGAAGACACTTATCCAGATAGACGAGGAAATAATGACATCAATGGTATCAGTTATAGTTACAATACAGATAATACTAGTATTGTTTTTGGTTATTTGGAGTAGGAATAATGGAAATGTCGTTATATTCTATTTTTGAAATATGGATTACTAACGTTTTAAAGCATAGCTGTAAATAAATGGGGAACAGTGTCATGCTGTGTTATTTTTGTTCATTTATTATTTAGTCTATAATATGATTTGTTTGCATTATTAAACCATATAGAAGCCGCCATTATGTGTTTGTATTAAGAAATACGAAACTGAATTACATTTTAAATCAAATAACAAGAGCATTGTACTAAAGCAATGGGTACATTGTCGTATTACGCGTGCATTGTGCTATTCGTTATTAAACAATACTGAAAGGAGTGTGTTCACATAATGTAGCTATTTTACGCTATGATTTATTATAATCTAATAATATTTGTAGCTACATGTACATTATAAACAACTGAGCAGGACGCTTTCCCGAAAAGTAGAAAACAATTTATAAACTAATTTGCTATCTGACATAAATGGCATCTTCTTCACATTAAATAACAAATAAGATCACAAGTAGTCCAATTCAAGAATTGAACGTATCAGCTATTAAATGTTCAGCTTAATCACAATTATAATGATTCTCAGTTGCCAAACATACTAGTATTACATTGTAAGTTAACGATTCTTTAGATAATAACAGTGTAATTAAAGTTCCAATTCAGTAACGGTCCATGTGATTGGTCGTTCACACTAACGATACACATCAAGAAATAAACTTCCTTAAAGACTTTAATACATCAAGAGTATAATGAAACACTGTTAAATAAAACATTTACTAAGACTTCCTAATGAGCGACACACTGCAATCAAGATCATATAAACCATATTATCTTACAACGGCCATTAACACTGAACTTATGAAACATGTTATTACTTTGTCTGTTATCTGGGCAAATGTTCAATCTTCAGAAAGGTCAATGTAAACAAATTATTTATTTTATGTTTCTCTTAACATTACTAACACGCATTAAAGACAGCAATTAAACTACTTTGTCAAGTGCTCTTATGCCGTCACAGTCACTAGAAGCGTTCATGTTTAGGTCAAAATATCTCAACATTATGTTTGACTACATTATCAAAATATAGGACAAACTTTAAATCTAAAGGACAATCATTGACCAACACACATGATTGGTGGTCTGTCCCTCACATTGATCTTGTACGTAACTATGAAGAAAACTACTCATGCAATTTTTACATACACACACATAGTGGCATGCAGTAGTTCTTACCCGTTGCATATTTTGTTTTTTGACATTGTATATGATGCACCAACAATCTCGAGCAGTTCCATATTGAAAGAGATTCTCTTCATGACATCCGTATACAAATGTACCTTACGAAACGTAAACAAAACTAAACTTAACCAAATCATTTGATCACTGTTTCTGAGTAAACTTCAATAAAAGATCGATACGTCGTCGATGTTTAGCATCAATAGATATAATTTACTATTGTCCGTAATTCGTTTTTACTAAACTTTTTTGCAACGTCGGCGTGAAATAGCAAACTGCGTGTTGTTTTGATGTCTACAACCAGTTTAATACCAAGAAACCTGCTATTGCCTTAATTGATTAATTAACATGTCTAGACTTTTTTCTGAAAAAAATCTTAAATTGCAATGATGTCTTGGCAAAATGAATAGTTAATGTAAGGAAATTTGTCGATGCGGAGTATTTGTCTCGGTAAAGATTACTGATTTGGTGTTTGGTAAATTTAATAAAAATCTCACAAACGGACGTAATGAACATTTATTTCATCTTACGTAGGTCAAAGGCTGATATTAAACCAGTTTAGGGAAGACAAGGCTACATTATTCTGTTTATGTTCAACCTAACGAAAATTAATCAGAACATAATATTTTCTTACGACCTTGACTAATCAAAAGATCTTAATTGTGGAAAAAACGAGGCTTAATTCCACTGTCTGAATGACAAGAGTTCATATCGTACACTTATAACTAACGGAGCAGTATTTAAACACTGTATGTGTCATGCATGTATCTATGTCTGATTAAGTGCATTTGAGATGGTATTCTAATTAGATATTGCTACACAGTTGATATGATTTTAACTATTATAAAAACACTCGCATTCAAAAACAACATCCCAAACAAACTTTCTATTTGTAATTTCTAATTGGCATTACTATATGTTTTTATTTTACTATTTTATACACAACCGCGTTCTGTTTAATGCAGCAGACAACAACCCGCGACGAATCTTTTTTTATTCAAACATATATTGATTTGGAATATTCTATTCATTAATATCATAAGTGGTATATTCAGCGGTCAAATTTAACAAATACATTCACTTACACGAACCAAATATTGCGGTGGTATCCTCTTAGAAAGGCACAGATGACATGCTAAGATTCCATGTGAATAAATCGATTTGTCTTCCTTTAAGGTGTCGTATGCGAAATATCTACAAACAAACTGGATGAGATGACTCAAATGTAAATACGTAGAGCTAGCTCTGTGACATTAAGATAGCATGACTGTGAAAACAACCAACACGTCTAGAGGACACTTATCTAGATATACGAGGAAATAATGACATCAATTGTTTTAGTTATATATACATTTCAAATAGTATTAGCATTGCTTTTGGTGATTTGGAGTAGGGATAATAGAAATGTCTGTCGTGAAAAAAAAATAGAAAACAATGACAATATATCCAATTTGTGAAATATGAATTATATACGTTTCATTGTCGTAAAAAAGTGGCGTGCATGGTTATTTGTGCTAATTGATTGTTTAGACAATAATATGGCGTATTTCGTTTTTAAACAATATCGTAATCGCCATTATGTGTTTATATTAACAAATAAGAAACTGGATTACACTTTTAAATCAAATAGCAAGAGCATTTAGTGAAACATTGGGTTAAATTTGGTTTTATAAGCACTGTGCTATATGCATATACATTGTTGGGAACAATGTTAACCTATGTTATTTATTTTAATTTATCATCAAAACCAAACTTTTTGATTCGCCAGCTTTAGTTCATTACAGAAACGCATGTGAAATATAAGAAAAGATAACATATTTTAAAATAAATTATAACTTTATATACATTTTTTAACACTACATATTTACACTACAAAATGATCTTCCTACAATATGATCTACATACAGTATGATCTACCTATAGTATGATCTTCCTACAATATGATCTACCTATAGTATGATCTACCTATAGTATGATCTACCTACAATATGATCTAACTATAGTATGATCTACCTATAGTATGATCTTCCTACAATATGATCTACCTACAGTATGATCTACCTATAGTATGATCTACCTACAATATGATCTACCTATAGTATGATCTTCCTACAATATGATCTACCTACAGTATGATCTACCTATAGTATGATCTACCTACAATATGATCTACCTATAGTATGATCTACCTATAGTATGATCTACCTATAGTATGATCTACCTATAGTATGATCTTTATATAGTATGATCTACCTATAGTATGATCTACCTACAATATGATCTACCTATAGTATGATCTACCTATAGTATGATCTACCTACAATATGATCTACCTATAGTATGATCTACCTATAGTATGATCTACCTACAATATGATCTACCTATAGTATGATCTACCTATAGTATGATCTACCTATAGTATGATCTACCTATAGTATGATCTACCTATAGTATGATCTACCTATAGTATGATCTACCTATAGTATGATCTACCTACAGTATGTCCAAACGTAAGGTTGTTTTCATGGTAAATGTGACACTGTAGCCAGATGTTTGTCTTTTTCATTCAGATAAATTGAGATGTCTTCCTTATAATGTGTTGTTGTTTTGTTGGCTCTTAATGTCTTCTTGTAATGACTGTTCCATGTTCTTTGGCGAGTTAATCTGACACACACATATATCAGACAGCAATCATTGACTTACAATACATGTTTCCAATACGAATTGTATTTTGTAAATACTGCAAGCAGGATGAATGATCCACATTCGCCACAAACAACACTTGAGCACGCAACTAAACTGCGTGACAAACATTAAAACTGAAAGCGTAAACTATTTCAATTCAACCTCAACTTTTATTTTACATACGCAGTCTTATTGGAAACAGCATGTAAACAATACGTTAAACATAACACGAAATTGCAATACAAAGTATTTTAATTTCAAATTGAAAACATGATTAAATACGTGAAAGCAGAACATAAATCTATGTTTTAATAGCATAGTCATATAAACGTAGGAGTTTTATTATCGTGACGGCTTTTAAGACCAAACCAAATTGTTCGTACCGTCCTATATTGCTGTAGCGTGATATCGGTTTATTATAATAATTTAGACATTTAAAGTACATTATATTTAAGTTTATGTCGAACAATATAAAAAAAAAATTTATGTAATGCATTTAACTAACCAGTTCCTGCACTTAAAATTCGAATGGAGTCACGACAGAAAAATACGTGTTCAGTATATCTATACTGAGAGGGTCACAAATGAAGAAAGATTGGCAGCACTTTACCAATCCACTAAAAAGCAATGACTTTGAATAGATAGAATCACTTGAATTGTAAGGCATAAGAACCATTTAGTTAATTGATTGTACCATCTCACGAGTTATTCTGTACCAAACATTTCTAAATTGGTTCAAACACCAGACATCGAAATATAAAACACGAAGATAAATTGATGAAACTCGAGAATACTACTCAGAAACATTGACGTTTAATAATTTGAGCTACTCATAGTTTTAGGAATATAAGCCACTTAATTGAACTATCTGACGAATTGTTGTTTTAACCTAACAGAAAATAGTACATCATGCAATATCATGCATATCGGTTATATCAATTCGTCGAGTAGCTGCATCATTTTAAACACAATAATAACCTTATGTTATTGTGCACCGAATAAGCATTATCATAATATTTGAAATTAATACTATTTGTAGTTACAACATAACCAAATCGCTTATGTCATTGCTAATGCACATAGATGAAGTTTTATTGATTTCACTATGAATGCCTTGGCAGAAGACATGTGCTAATATTGAGCTGCCATTTCGTATTATTTTCGTCTTCATTTTCGTAATTTGTGCACAATTGCACATTCCCTGCCCAACAAAAATATTTCAGATGTAAATATATTAAGTATGTAAGGTGACAATGAACAGAAAATACGTGGTAAATAACATAGGTACATAAGAAAATTATATCATTACTCTATTACGAGCGTACACTAAATATTTGTAATGACGCAATGGCTAATTTTGAATATATAAAGATATATTATATATAGCAACACCAGGTTTCTAACAACCGTTCCTTCATTTTGACCATGTACAATAAGTCGAACAATTGACCATGTTCCAATAGTTGCAAAACCGTTCACAAAATATTTGACAACGAAAAGTACGCTAAACTAGGACAAACTGCAGTGCGTCATCAGTTAATAAATCATAACTCTGACAAGATTAGTGAAGATTTTACAAAGTACAAAATAATGACGAAACACTACTATGATGAATATGGGATGGGTCCCTTAAATCTGCCGAATGACTTTTATACTTATTATTTGTAATGCAATAATCATGCAATGCCAAACTATTTTTAAATGTTATTTTGTCAAAAGTTTTATATTTTATGTACGACACATACAATACGTAAGGCGGAAAGACAGCTTATCTTTTTCACAGAAAGACAAAAACAAATTGGCCAGGGAGAGACAAAATAGCCCAACACTATAATAATTGTTTCTGTTAAAAGTATTGTAGAATTCTGCTTTAAGCAATCCAGGAGCATTTTTGTCAATTCCTTTATTTAATAAATACACAGACAAAAACAAGACTTGCAGAGGAAATCCCACGCATAACATATTGGCAAATCGGCTCATAGCACTGGTGTGAATTGGTTCAAGTTAAATAAAATCCCCAGTCGCACACTTTCATGCGCTCCTATTATACTGTTATATTATGTTGCCTTTTAGGTGATCATATAAAAATAACTTTCACTTGAAAGGCAAACTATTTTAGCACATTAATTGTATAAAACTGAGATAATTGGTCAAAAATTGAATGGACAGAAAAACCGGAGGCTAATTAAATTTATTCCCAAGTCTCCAGAAATATTCAATAACCCGCTTTAAGTGGGGAACTAACGTCAATTTAAAAATGTCGAGGATTTTGCAAGCATTTTTGCAAACACAGTTTTCGTAATAATGTTGACTCTACAGCGCACATGCATGGTTTGTAAGTTCTGCTTCATAACAAGACAGTGTTTAATATTATTGTTAGACTAGAGTTTCGTAAATATACAACTGTATCAGATTGTTCCCATCAACAAACATAAAAGAAAACACCTCGACAACGTGTACTGGCTCACTTTGTTTCACCGTTCACGAATAACTGAAATATTTAAAAAGACAATACCCCGATGGAAACAAATATTCATTGTTCACAGAATTTGGTTGCATACGCAGCATATTTTGTAAGACGTATCGACGAACGGGTTTTTAGTAAACTGAATCATTTTCTGTTTGGATTTAAATAACATCGTTTAGTATGTTTTTTGAATTCATGTTGTCCGAAAGTCTGAATAAGATATATAAATCAGCAAAACCCAATACAATGCAATCAGCTCTGGTAAACAAATCAAAGATGTTCTGATCAATTGTTTAAGACAAACAGAGAGATATTATGTTTTTACAATGATTCGAAATAATAACCATTAAGTCTAACACACATGCAATAAAATCACTGAACCCGCCAATTAATCTAGCTTCATTCCAATATAAACGTCTCAACATGCCGATTTATCGACGACATAAACGGAATCAGTTTCATTAGTTGTGAACTTAACAAATAATATGTCAACTAGCAGCGTAGTTTAATGACACAACAAGCTTCAAAATTGCACCATTTATACGCAGTTTTATCAAATGTATCGGAATAAGACCAGGTTTTAGTTCAGATCAGTTGAAGTGAACATAATGGACTAACTTGTTTTTTCTATTGTATAAATAATGCTATATCAGACCAACATACATCTTAGATAACAGCAATCAATAGGTTTAAGATATAAATGAGTATAAGCCGTCTTTTATATCGCAGATATAATGAAAATGTCACTGAAGGAATATACATATAATTTTCTGTACATTACTGTATTACTACCCCATTCATAATAATTTCATATAACGGTTTGTTCAATGCGCTACGCGGTTTTCCGCAGATTGCTCTTTGCTTTCCAGATTGAAGATAAAACAATCAACAAACGTAAGGACAATATCACTTGTTCGCCGAACATCAAACGAATTTGTGCTCTAATATTTGCAGGTGGGGAAACTACTTCCGTTTTGTTTTTGTACATGCAGCATAATTAAAGTGGATCAATATTTTACTACATGTACTCAATAGTATTTCATTGTCAGTCTTTTGTCAAATAATAAATGACCATGTCGTTATACCTTCATAAGCCTATATGTAGCACATGTCGGTGCAAGATAATATTCGCTTGTCTGGACGCACATTCTTCCGTTTTTACGTCTTAATACACAATATTCCATTTGATAACAAACATTTAACGGAGGTATTGCTATTTCTAATCAGACATAACATACGACACGTGTGCAACGTGATAGCTGCAATTAAAACAGCTGTAAGAATTTATTCCACACACTAAACATTAGTACAAGATTTGGACAGTCAATGTTTTTAGAACATGAGTCAATAAGAGGTCAATGGGATAAGAAGTGGTCATAGAAAATGGAAAAAATATGCCATGAGAATACATCCGTTTGCCGGTAAGCACTTGAAGGACAACAATGCAACCACCATTAAAATCAATATACCGCTGTTAATAAGGAACATGACAAAATAAATGGCTTCCTATTTTTATTCAACCGTGTTTTATTTTCGGCATCGTTTCAATTTTGTTTTATTTGTGTTACATTTGTAATATTGGATTTTGCTGGACGTTTTCATCCATTTAGAAAAAAGGAAGACGTTTTGCATATTGTTTTTACAATTGGTTTCCAGAGAGTAGCGAAATTGCTTCAACTTCTTATTGATTGTATCGAGGGTTTTGGATATGAAAGCATGCTGCGGTAGTCGGACAATAGCATTATATCCCGGCATTGGCACAGCTTTTGGAGAAACAAACACAACTGCGGAATAGAAATTAGAAAGGTTGCAAGTTGTGGACATTGAAATGGCAAACAATTTTGTTTTTAATTTTGTTCCAACTATATTGATCATTTACCACATCACATTAATTTATTAGATTGACTAGGTACTATTCGATTAAAAATATTATAAAATATGGGATGTTCATAATACATGTAGTTCAAATAAGTTGTCACTTGTCTTATATATAAACTTCAGATAAAAGTACAGACGTATCAGTATAAGTTGATATTTTGACCTTTTGACAAATGTTCTTTATATAAAAATAATAGCAGTGCTCTTTTCCTAGAATCTTTTCTATAAAATGACAAGAGCTTAATATGTAAACCGTGGTTCAACTATTCAATTGTTATTTCTGTTTATCCACAGTTCATATCCTGTTGGAGAAAAGTAAACCTCTACATGAACTATCCTTTAATGAAATGATGTTCAAAAGGGAGAAGGGTAAATGCCCGTGGATAGAAATGTTATTATAGATATTTATTATAACGTACCAAGGACATGAAAAAGCATGTGTTCACGAGTTCATTTTTAAATTACCGTTAAAGGACGATCTTCTTGACTTAACGATATTAACTTGATCGATCCACATTAGTATAGCAAGAAAATAAATAGGAAAAGGAAACTTTGATAAAGAATTACGCTTAGATATTTTCGAAGACACAGCTTCATTTGGAAGTCAGCCGGTACGATTTACAAATTAGGTTACCAACAAATAGTGAAGTCATGCGCATGTTCCCAGTCTACATCAAATGCTTTAGCATCAACAGACAATTGTTAGTCATTTCCTCCAGCAATCGTATGAGGATTGGAATGGAAATTTATTATAACTGATTGGTCAATTAACATCATGAGTGTTGTAGGAGTTATACATGTAGCAAGGTGCTTTTAAACTGAAATATCAACTAATATTTCTCTATCTGAAAACAACGAAGAACTTCTATATAATTGATCCGATATAATATGTCTATTATGTGTCTACCCAATCATATTTAATACCCAGATCTCTAAAGTTAAAGACTTACGCAAAGGACTAACGTCATCCTTGTTAAAAATAAGAAAATACATCATATATAACAAAAATAACCCCAAAAAACCCCGAATATTAACAAGATTATTGCGTATGAACACAAAATTGATATCAGACATTCCGTAATTTACTCCGATTTGTCAAATATACATCGCTGGCTTAGAACAAAAAAGTCGTAAATACCAAATCGATATATTGAGAAAGAAGAGAAAACTGTCTGTAATTTACTCTTTACCTATGGGAAAACACGCTTTTAAAACTTCATTTTGGTAAACATGACAATTTCAAATTATCATGAAAATAGGCTCATAAGAAGCGCCTTGTGAAGCCGATTTCAAATATATGTATGAGTCCTATAAGGTCGTAAGAGGTAGTTACGCCTTCTGGTTCTAAGCTATCGACATGTACATGTATTATCATGGGTGTTCTACTTATGGTAATAGCATATGGACCATTTTTACCTCATGACTACATATCCGATGATTAACACCCGTGTGATCTTAGACCTATTAGAAGATATGAGGAATAAAGTTGTAACTTCGAAAGGCACCATCACAGAACACAACCTTCATACGCAGATTCCAAAGACGTATTATCTGTTAGCAACTGTTAGGAAAGCACACCTAGGGAACACATTATTGCATGACTAGTGAAACAATATTGACGATTATTTCACAATTGATTACTGATAAATTGATGCATAGATGGCATGTAATCAAAGAAGTAATTGGTGGAAGATGATTGCAAGCTAAGAGAATAGTTTAAAGAGATGAAAAACGAAATTGAGCACGCAGACGCAACCACATCAAAATAATATCACCACAAACAGGCAATTAAGTATTTGTTATATTATTCAATTAATTGAAGGAAAAAGAACACGAGTAGTGTAACATTCAGTCTCTATGCTAATTGTTTCCATTAACTGATGAACCACCTCCGCATCAGCTTATACAAGGGTCCGACGATGCGCATCTTACCCGTTTCTCACACCACTCATAACCCGATGCAAGCAAACTTGCTTTGAAACATTATTTATAAAGATGATTTTTGCCTTAGATATAGTGTGTAAGTTACGTTAATAATAACTTGCACACTGCAACTCGGTGCTTCCAATTAAGTACAATCAGTGACACATGTCACTAGATGTTTATACGTGTTCCAGTGCACCAAACCTTACACGTAACCCATCTTACGGAACAATACCGTTTTAATGGGTGTGTTAGTACGTTTTCGCCACGTCACCATGGTCAAAGTTACAAAGGTCGCTATCACTTAACTGACCTTGGCCTACTACATTAATAGGTTCATCGTATACTCAAACTATAACTAACCAGAATATAAGGGTAAACTACCACGGGGTAAGAATTTTCTGTATTCTAATATATGAGATATAGAAGTGGATGAAACAAAGGTCAGTGATATATTTATCACATAGCCTCCGAGCCCATTAATTAAACATTTAAATTAGCTTGAGGTTGGTTGGTCGGTTGATTCAGGATGACGTCACGTAAGCCAATTCGTGCCTTGAATCGACCCATGACGTCAGTATGATACAAATGTCGGCTTGACGTCCCGCGCACTGTAACGCTAAATTTTGAATGAAACCTATGTAGTGTACATCATCGTTTTGGACGTTAACGAGCGTTCTCGAAGGTTATGTGATAAATAGAATCTTACATTCGATCTCATTACATACGAGTTTTATTAAACTTGTCGACACAAACACTATGACACTCGGCAAATATATAGTTTTGTCCACTCGTTTAATAAAACTCGTATGTAATGAGCACTCATGCAAGCTCCTCCATTTAATGAATGTGCCGATGAAAGATTCAGCTTCTCAAAAACCAATTATTGGTCTAGGATTTATTTCATAACATGCTCATTAACGTAGTAAATGCACGGTAATTGGAAGCTTATGGCACGAGTGTGTGTGAGAAGAGATTCGGTAAACAAAAGTACTGTAACTATTTTCATTTTGTTTGATATGGTTGCAGCCATACCAACATATTTATATTATCGTAATGACTTTGCCCAAACATTCCATCCAATATTCTGTTATCCGACTTAATGATTTTTTTCCATAGTATGGAGTAACCATTAACTTAACACTTGTATCTGTCATGGTAACGCCTTTAAATACTAAAATATGTTATATTGTGAACGTGGGACAATTTATTTCATATTATCACAAAAAGTGTACATAATATATACTGTCTGAACAATTACTCGAATATATAGTAAGTTCTACGATATCAGTTTATCTGTACAAATTAACTAACATTTTATGTCAAGCTTTGTAACAACAACGGGATACACAACGGGATATCTTTAACAGGTGTCTGATGCAATAATAATATAATTTGATTTAGAGATAAATTGTAGAAAATAAATTGTTGTCGGTATTGCAATAACACACTATCTGTTAGTTTATAAACTCAAACAATGATAACACTTGGATATGCTGATGTTATTCATGATACATTTAGTATTCGGACGGATGTACAATGTATGGTTTATTATTAGTGTAAGGTCTTATTTGTCATATAATATTAATGTTTTAGAAATAAGCAATGCACTAGTCGCATTAGTTCATGGCCAATTCGTTAATCCCACCATTCTATACATCAGTAACGTTTGCTATATATCGGAATAGTTTCATCCTTTTGGACACTTTTGTTTTGGCATAAACAGACAGAAGACTTCAACAAATCTCATATATTCAGTCAGTTCATTGCCACTTTAACCAAGGCACGTCGCTAATATTCTCTAACGATTCATAATATCCATAGATTATTTTAAAATCGCGTGATGCCCGGAAATCAACACATTATGATCAACTGCATACGAAAGCCGCCAACAGTAGGAATCTGGATAATATTCTTGGAAGGAGCATTGTCTATCAGGACAATCGAGTACTCCGATATTGTGAACTCAATACGAGTAACTTCATGTTCAGTTTAGAATGATAAATAGTGACTATGACCTCGTGGTGAACTTGTAAGTCATGAATTAAATACCATACATGCTCAGACTATAAAAAGTCGTACAGCAGCGCATAACTATCCACCCAAGAGACAGATCAGTTAAAACATTGCACTCGCTTTATCCCTAGCTGACTTCTAAGTATTCGCAATGCCTCTTAACACCATTATGAGTAAAATGCTTACATGAAGTACTAAAAATGAATAAACAATATGTGTGCGCGAATTTGATATATTCGAAAAAGGTATGAGAAAATCCGACAGGAAAGGTAGCACACAACTTACTCAGCCGAGCACAGCAATCAGAAACACCACGACACAACTTCCCTGAGTAATGCTCACACAAACCCATGCCAAAACGGTGACCAAATAAGGCACAGCAACCCCGGGATGTGACCTAGTTTAAAACACTCAGGACAGTGACCTAACGTTATGCGACGTAAAGAGGCACAACTACGAATTGACCTTGTTAAAATAATCGGCAAGGTAGACATGGGGTGGGAAATAATATTACATATTCCTAGCAACTACTCTGAGCAATGCCCACACATAAGCCAAAGAAACAATTACAAAGTCCCCGCCGAAATTATATAATAGCGGTTTTTGCCGAATGAAACGCAGTTAATGCCGGACCAAGTTTCCTAAGTCCCCACTGCACGGCGACCGAACCGCACAAACCCATATCAAAATAGCGACCAAATGAGGCACAACCACCCCCTGACCTAGTTTAAAACACCATTACACCTCTTAAAGATTTTTTGCGACTTGACCTAGTGTACAATAAAGGGCAAAAAGAGGGCGAAAATATATGCCAAAAACGTTTATCATAGTGACAAAACAGCACAGTGACCTAATTAAAAAGTATCTCATGCAGCATCTCCGCAATATACAAATGATGAAAATGGGGGGGCGGTGGGCTTTAAAATGAGGACAGAGCAAATTAACTCTCAAGGACAAGTGGAAATAAAAATACACCGACACAGCACAGTGCTGTAAAAAGGAGGGGGCGACTTAACTTGAGTTATGAATCATGTTAAAAGGTAACATGAAATATGTTTTAGGAAAACCAATTAGACTAAAGAATAATGAATATTTCTTCCGACTACTTGGTCTGCGTTATACATATTTCATGATGCCATTAAGGAACATGATTTCGCAATTCGCTGAATTGTTTCATTGTGCCTCGTGTGTTTCGATAGCCAGTAGGAACTTTCAAGGAACCTTGATACATATAGAGTATGTTTGAGTAGCTTTGGTGCTTCGTATTACTCATGCAACGGTGATGTGGTTGGTATTATTCATTTGCACCATTGCTATTGCTTTTGCGGAGCAATACGCCAGCTTTCTGAAATTGTCGGCAAATACTGACGTTCGATTTGAAGCGTCAATATTTCCTATCAAGCCAATGTCGATCACATCTTGTTTCACCATGTGCTCATCCGTTAACAGATGCATCTACATTAGTTATCAGGAAAATAGTCAGTTATGTGGCATTCATGAAATAAACCAACCAACAGTAACCAGTGTAGGCTGGAGCATCTATTTCAAGAGATTGGACCAAGCAGGTAAGCGTGTTGGTTAAATATTCCGTATATCTGTTAAAATCAACAATCCTTCGAGTTTGATTACATTGTGCCAATGCAGTTTTGTATAGACGTTGCTGCACTTTGTTAGTTTTCGATTTTAACGCCTGGAAACTGACAAAATGTAAATTTATTTCTTATTAAACAGAATTTAGCAGGTACATGTATACATAGACGTAACGTCAAAAGGTGAGGCACACGCGAAAACGCCACCAACAGCGAACAATTTCCAACGACAATTATTGCTTTACTCGGCCTATCAAACTGTAAATTATATCATTAAACGCAGAAATAAAATGTGCATTTAATAATGTATACAGATAAATGCAAATAATAAACGTAAAATGCATCAAGCGTTATTTTGTGAGATTATTTCGCGAAAAACGTAGCGAGACTTGTAACAAAAACACAGGGTCGATTAGGTAAAAGTTATAATAAAGTAATAACTACTGAACGGATTTACAGAGAAACACCGTCACCGGTTAAAGCATGCTTGAAACATGCTGTCATGTTAGTTACGTGCGATTCCGTCAAAATATTTAAAAATTAAGTGGAAAAGGGGCAACGGCAAAAAAGCGAGACTTTAGTATTTTCGTGACGTAATTTTAAAATGTCTATCTTTTAAGGTGAATAACTTAAATGTGTGTGTGTGCACGTGAGTAATTTTATACTAAAAAAATACTTTTTTTCCGTAGATGTGTTGGTTAAAAAATTGTTTTGATACCATAAAAAACGAAAGTACAAAATGTCCAAAATAGGTTAAAAAGTGAATTTTTAAAAAAGTTCAATTTTTAAACGTTTGCAAATTTGGTCGATCCAAAGTTATTCAAATGACAAATAAACAAAAAAAAAATACTTTTTTTTCCCGTAGAACAAGCATAGCGATTTTCAAGTGGATTGAATTATAAATAAAAAAGACATATTTTTTTTCCTTGCGTCTACAAAATGTCCAACGACGTCAAATTAGTTCGAATTATGACGTCGACGGGAATTCCGACAAAAGATGCCTTTTACATTACTCGTAGTATGAATAGAGATTCCGTTCAAAAGCCCATACGACATTTTGTGTATGTAGTATCTAGATATTTGCAACTTAAAATTTAATAATTTAATTTTGTGCGGATTCTTAACCGTCGTTCTTATTACTGACACTGACTTTTTGAACAAAAGGCTGTTCGACGTGAAAAGCGTTACACTTGCGTGCCTAACCTTTTGACGTTACGTCATACATTTCATAAACTTCTTCAGTGAAATGTTTCGTGAACACGTGTTACTGAGTATGTTTACATATATTAATAACTCGCGATCATCCCGGTGATTATAAAAACGTTCTACTGTTTTCATACTCAAACCCTATATTCCATGCTCAAACTCGTATTTAGGTCGACCAGGTTTTCTTGTTCGACCTAAGACAACAATGCGTAGGATTATGGTCACATATCTCTCAGAAATGGAATTATCTTTGTTAGAAGCCCAGAACAGTGCTACATTATGTCCAATAGGGGACGAAGTGGGATACGTATGTAAGTTAGTAAGTTTACGAGCACGTAGACGACGGAGTATAGAATCTCATTCGTAAAATAGTTGTAATAGGGTTTTCAAGGCTTCTTTATTACTGAACGGATACATGTCCAAATGTGAAATTCAATATTAATTTTTGTATTTAGTCTATTTCTGGTTCCCGTACCATATCAAACAAAAGTTTGGGTCCTAAATCAAGTAATTATAATAACTACTACATGACATTTTTGTATTGAAATGGTGTTCTAGTACAGTACAGCTCTGGCGATTTTTGCCAAAATCGCGATGCGTCACTGGGAAATGTTCTTCTTGCGTGGACAAACGCCGCAATTTCAGCGTGATTGTCACTGTAAAGCTACTGGCGAAACGTGACTGCTCATGTCATTAAAACGCTACAGTCGGGCGCGCGATCGCGTTCCAATCATTTTACAGGCAAGTGTATTGTAAAGTACATGAAATTACCTGTTAATTACATTATCGCGTTTACTCGCAGTAAACGCGATAAACACGGTGATTTTTCGTCACCCAATCGGTAGCAGAATTATGAGGAAGAAAATCACAAAGAAAGTTTCGCGGAGATATCCTCGCAATGCCGATAATTAGCGTGACTCCCGCACAATTCCACTTTGAAATGAATCACCCAAACACGCGACTTAAGGCAATAGTCGCGATAGCTGTACTATATCCAAGGTATCAGAGACATGCTTTATGCAATGATGCTTAGTATATATTATATGTAAGTTCCTAAAACGTATAGTATTTTGGTGCCGTTTCGGCGACACTTTATCTCTCTGGCCATTTTTTTTCCCAAAACAAACGTAGGAAATGATCAAACTAGGAAAATGATAAATGCCTGGCACTTTTCTCGCTGAGAAATTCAAACAGTATTATTGCGACTCTGACCTCAGTCGAGTAGGCCTATGAGCTAGGAAATCATTATCATAACATTTTAAGATCGGAACCCCATGGAGCATGAGTTAAAGCATGGACAGGGAGTTCGAGTACTAGCTAGAATATTATCACCGGCCTAGACATGATGTGTTGCAATACTATTTCGTATACGTAGGTAAAACGGCAATGGACTTGAAGACGGGGGCCGTCGCTTACCAATCGTCAACTTATTACGCCTTTTCAGCTGATTATGCAATAGATGGCAATTTGGGAAATCCCTGTGCTCACACATATAATGATTACTCCTACTGGATAATGCAGTTTGGAATGTATGGTGTTGTCGGTACAGTTGACATTCGAATGAGACCCCAAATTCTACATTTTGGTAAGTTTACTGTTATTTTCCTGTTGGTAATTATGGTGATAGGGAGAGACCACCGAAATGACATTGAAGGATTGTTTGACAAGACACCTAACGACCAGTCGCTATCACAGCGCTTAATCCAAATCACTGTATGACTTATTGCCTGATTCCCCCGACCTGTTTATCTTGGACTATATTTTGACCAATACTGACTCACGTTTCTTCAAGGCATCAAGAAATTCTTCTCATATCGAAATGTTCAAATGAAGGGTTTGACATGCTGTGACCGTTAATCGAGTCCGGATTACCGTGTTACTATTTGAGCGCACCAACCAGTAGACGAAGACCGCGGTTCGACAATCATGATGGTCTATTTGTAGTCTGCAAACATCAGTACTTGGTCACGAAGGAATAATCTATAGTGGTTATTGACAATGATACACATTAAGTTTTTTTGTTTAGACTTTATGGTGTAACATAACATGAGTTTAATACTTACTAGAATTAATACCTTGTTTTTGTTAACGCACCAATCAGTGTTAAATGTTCGCAAAAGACATTGATAAAGGTTTGGGAATCGATGCTATTAAATATTTTCATCCTATGGATGTTTACTTTTTTAAACAGATAGAAACACCAACCGGATGCTTACAGTGGCACAAACCTATGGCGAGGCTGTGAACAATGATGGTATAGAATGCGGCGGATATTTTGGTGAACCAATCAACTCGTATCCTTACATGCTGACCATTCAATGTGAAAGCCCAATATTTGGCAAGTTTTTGCGAATCCAGCACACAGCTACAGATGTGTTGCTAGTTTGTGAGGTGTTTGTATATGCACCATAAAATCACACTCGGTCTTCACCAGTCGGCGCCCCTCGGATAATTCTAAGGCGAATCATCTATCGGACAAAAGTAGAACATCACCATTATTCAAAGGTTCCTAACGGTTTTAGCAAAGCCAGAACGGGTATGTTAATAGGTTAAAAATGGAACTTGTGGCAGAGATTAAACATTTTGGACATAAATATACTCTTAACATAGTTTCGTTGTTTACAACGTCATAGTATACATATGCGATGGGTATGTTATGGTTAAAAATCTTGTTGAAATCTTATGAAATTTTCCGTCATTGCTACATTACATACATCCGAGGGAGCTTCCGGATTCATTACCGAAGTACCCGAATAGTAACGATCGGGTATTTACATGGTCACTATATTTTTTATTTCATTAGTTGAGTAGTTTTAAGGAGCTGTAAATGTATCTAGAATTCATAAATGATTCGTGAACCCTCATCCGGAAGGTAGGACCCGCACCAACACCACAACAACGACGGTACTCAGCACTGTTCAAAGTGACAGCAACCATACCAATTGCGCCAACGAAATAACTCAGAAAACATTGTCCAAATAGGCTGATATGGCTTCTGCTGTTGTTGTATTAAAGAATAATTTAAATGTGTGTAAGCTAAGGTACCATTTCATTCTAAGAAGAAGTTTTTTGATAGTTTGTTCAACTTGTGTTTTCCATTTTAGCATATCGTCAACAGTGACGCCTGCTATTTTTTTTATTTTTAGCAAATGAGATTTCTTGATTTTTGTAGTTTCCGACTGGGAGTTATTTGTGTAATTGGGTTTATGTTGTTTGTTAAATATTCGCATGTATTTTGTTTTCTGTACATTTAGCATCATGCCATTTTCGATTATCATTCATTGTCTACGTCAGTTTTTAGATTTCTTCTACTGTATCATCAGGTGCTGTGTCATCAGCAAACATGTCCGTTATTTGAGATTGAAAACCATCCAGATTGCTTTTGGAAATTAGCCCAAAGTTTTATTTGGATCACTCTTGAAATTGATAAATATGCTAAGTGGGTATATTAGGCCTACGTGTAGACCAGCCACGTTTTCCCACCCTCCCCTACAATTCATTGTTACCCAAACCGGCGTATCCTTTGGAGTTGTGTCACTAATGTTTTAGTTAGTCAGTATTTATTTTATTCAATAAGTGAAGGGATTCCTGGGTACCAGTATCATGAATTAACAATGTTTCTGTGTTGAAGCATGTAATTACAACCTGTCTATCCATTATGTGTTGAATTGTCGTCATCCAAATATTGGACTTAATTTGTTGACATGAATGCCTAGTTTGATGATAATATGTAAATAAACGATTTATCTGTTTCTTGATCACATTTTAGGTATCACTTTGTGTTCTTGATTACCCAATATAATACAATACTATAGCTAGTTTGCGATAGAAAAAAATCGTGTTTTTTTTAATATTTCTCTGTAATTATTACACCTACAAGTATGAATTTTTGCAGGAATAAATGAAAGTTATCTACCTAATACACACTGAAATTTCAGCAAGATCAGAAATGAGTTAAAAAAGTTTTGTTCATAAGTTCTATGTAACATATTTGTAGTTTTGTATGAAATATCAAGTTAGAAGACTTGCTACTTGCAACAGCAAATTGGACGGTCACGTGATACGCATAACGGTATATTTGCGTATTTGCAACCTACTTAATTTAACACATACGAGGCCCGTCTGTGAATATGACGAAGTACATTTTATTGCTGTACATTGTTTATAGGCAACACACCTAAATAAACCGATTCACAAGGGCCTCCTAAGTCTTGTCTTTATAACAGCAATCTTAATCTCGCCGATCACGGATTGTAACGGTTAAATAATTGATAGTAAATCATTAATGGAATACCAGATTACCTCCCTGCGTTAAACTGTAAATACGCATGTAATTTCAATATGTAATTAAGAATAAATGTCTTTTAATTGGTGACTAAAAATTATGAAATTCAAAATGGGAGTAGGTAGGAAGTTATTGTAGTAGTGTGTAATTTTTTACCAAAATCTGATAAATAGATTTTCAGAAATCTTTAAAAAACACGATTTTTTTCTATCGCAAACTAGCTATACAAATTTTCACGCTTTTCATTTTGAAGACCCTCCTATGTGCGTCCGTAGCTCAGTGGTAAGTGCACTTGCCGTCTAAACTGGCGACCCGGTTTCAGATCCGGGCGGAGGCACATATACGAGGGTTGTTCATTTAATTCCCGATCGTCATAGAGCTTAATTGGAACATACGATTGTAGTAAAATTTTGTTTCATAAGACTAAGTCACCAACTTGATAATTTGACAAAACAGGAAATAATTTCACCCAACCGAACACAAACTATGGTTACTATATTAACCCAACAAACAACTAACCGGCCCAAACCAATTTTGTAGTGATATATAGAGTATAGGTTAGTAAGGGGTCGTGGTATTATCGCATATTTTAAGCATAACACATCGGTCAACAATATGTATGCATCTATATGTCTTGTAATATAACATTTAATGTAATTTTCATGTAGCCTTTTGTGTTCTAATGACCAAGACCGTGGTTCTGTGAATATCGCAATAAACTCGGATTTGTTTAGAGAAAACGGGTAATTAAACAATCTTATGAAAATATTGGCCCTACACCCGTAAAACTTAAGACTCTCTTTAAAAAATCCCTTTAAACACTTATCGAAAATGCAGACCGTTGTTTATATATGAAATAATAGTTCTACGTTGACATAGCATCACCGCGTCATGATCAAAGGCAGTGCAAACTTAAAATAAATCAACAGTAAATGTCGTAGATTCAAGGCATGTTGGGAGGTAGACACTAATATGATAATTACTGCTGTATAAATTACAGCTACCTGCGTTTTTACCGTAGTTATAGCATATTACATTACTACTGAACAGCATAACAAGGCGAACATGTGTGTTCGGGCTACTAATTGACCCCTTAATAATGATCAAATGATGCAAAAAGTAGGATTTTAGATGCGAAAACGGCGTAACGTCGCTAACGTTACATGTACTTACTAAAACGCTAACATTATGAAAACACTTCATTGCGTGTATGTGAATAAAGGAATTTTGTGAATTACTATTGTGCGTTTTCATTGATATCCGTACTACCGTTTTTCAGAATTATCGATCGTCCGGGAATTATATGAACAACCCTCGTATATGCCTGCCATATTTCAACAGAAAGCGGACTTGCACGTACACGAACATAAAGTTACCATTAAATTTACTGAACGAATATGAGTTGGAACGCTCATTCATGCATATTTAGGTATTCAAAACATAATTGTTAAGTGGTGTTAAGTTAACCATCTGAATTATTAAGGACATAGATGTTGGAAAGGAAACATATAAATTAAGAGAGTGCTCTTAATCTGGAAAACATCAATCTTTAGAAACTTATCAATTAAGGGTTAATTTGCCTGCCACACAAATAATTTGTTTGCTGCAACCAATCCATTCAAGGTAAAATATTAATGATTAAGTTTATTGAAAGCGGTGTGACTTTTTTGATGTGTTATGTTTTAAAGCAAAAGGCTAAATCCTCCACATATTTCGCCTGCTCGCACACCATTTCTTTTATAGTTTAGCGTTTTGTGTTGCTGTTTCTATGATGCGATTTACCCGCCTTGTCATATGGCACTAATCTCGGTACACTTTTGTGCTGTTCCTTCAGATATATCAAGAAATAATACATGTCCTCTGGTTCCTCCGGAGAATTGTATCGTGTTTTACAAATTGCTCGGACCAAACATTTAAGTAACGTCCGAGCGTGACACCGGTTTTCGGTTCAATTATAACAATATCACGAAACAAAATGAACATTTTCGACGAAACTGGGATGCGATGTATTGGAATAATACCGTGTCGCATTGGCATCAAATAGTTTACCCCTACTCGGCAAATATTGTTTTGAAGACGAATTACATTATTTTTAATGCAATTTATATGACAGTTTCGGAAAAAAGATTTCTTTAATATGTGTAACTATTTAAAACAACATCAACATTCAAGCTGACTTTAGAGGCGTTTAATGCAATCTAACATATTTGGCATATTGTATGTTAACTTTTATCTGTAGAAATATTCCTTTTTATCTATAAGTTTTTTTAACAAGAGAATTGTTTATGTAGATGTTGTGTTAAGACAGTCATGCTACATACTTGTACTTGTAAACACATTGTAAATTATGTATTGACTGTTTAGCACACCCCAGCAATACAGTATATGATGGTTATATCGGAGTCATGCTTGGGGTCGGTGGGCCTGTTGGTTGGTCCGTCCGTAATGTGTTTTCAGTAACCATTCATTTGATTTCAATGAAACTTGGTATTACTGATCAGTACCAATTGTAATTGTGCATATCTTCGGTCGGATCAAGTTTAATAGCTTTGGTCCTTTGTTGCTTACTTTAAAAAATTCACATGGACTATTTGTCTGTAAATATCTGTAGTATTGTATTGAAGCTTTGTCTGACTGATCAGTACCAAGTCTTATTGTCCATACATTTGGACTTCAAAGAAGTCTTATCAGAGTTGAAATATCATTTGTTCTCAACGTCATATTATAGTTTAGGGGAGTTTTTGGCATTTGACATTTTCACTTTTGATAATATCTTTACATGTACTATGGCTTATAAAAAAATATTAAGTTGAGAGCTGCCTTCCCTGTCCAATTTCCTCATTTCTTTTTTATGCTTTTAAGCCAGATAAGCATATCATAATAATTTAGACGTCTGCTGCTATGTCACCCTGCCAAGCAGTGATATTTGTTGTTGATTTAATGCATTGTGTCTTGTATATTATGCTCTGCTTTCTGGAATAAATACTATTTTTAAAAATCGGACTTCATGTGTTTTGAATGTGCGGATTGAATTATTGCTTATATAAGTCTTTACTATATTTAAGCATAAATACTACAGTATACACAAGTCAAAGGTAGAGAAGCTATATGTTCCGGTGTAACATGTTTAAATAGTAAATCAGCGAGCATTTCACAAACAGAAAGAGAAACCAAAGGGTAAGATTGGCACACGAATCTCGAACAGAAAAGAAGGCGATGGGATACAACGAGCCTGAGCTATAAAAGGTAACAATTAGTCACCAAGAGAGGATCAGAAATGTTCAGCATTTTTTGTACTTTTCAGGCACGAGTTTTCAAACATTCGACCATCATCTAGTTCATGCATATACATTTCCAAACAAAATAATCATTCTTTTGTTCGAAGGAATTTCCAGGAATTAGCAAAAATAAAGTGAATTAATGAACGCCACAATGAATGCTACAGAGTTATAATTAAACACTCCTAAAATAACAACAGCACCAAGAAAGTGAGTCTTAAAATGTTGTTTTTGTCTTATTGACATGTAAAAACACCGTTGAAGCTATAATTGAACACTAAAAGTTGAGTACACAAGTGTTAACGAGATGTTCGACGATATGAAACACATAATTAGCAATTCAGCATAAAAAAATAAATATAATAACAACACGAAATTGCTAGGTACCACTCAACACAAACAATATACGGAGAAAGACAACAATAAAGAACACACAAAAAAGGTTAATCACAGATTACAAGTCTAAAAAATGAACAGAAAATGAAGAAGAAAATTCCTGTACAACAATGTCTCCCTATATTTGAATAACACTTTGTGGCACAGTATATGCATGTCTCCGTCGGGTTGCTTTAGGAGTTGGAACGTTTGTATGATTTCCTTAAAATGTTTGGTTAGGTGTTATGTCAACTGAGCTATGTTACAACCCTGTTATTGCTCAGTTATTTGTTTCCTACTTTCATTTGTAGTACATGTATGAGAAAGTGATTCTAGATCACTTTCAACTGAATATTCATTATATTATTCGATACCCACAATAAATTTTAAGACATATCATCTGGATCAGATGTGATACAACGGCTTCATAAGTAAAACAAACACTTGAAAAAAAAATAAGACTTAACTACTTCTATGCTTATCATTATATGGCTAAAATATAGCTTTTAATCATTGTCTATCATAGTTAATTACAGAAAAACTAAAGACTTGTTTGTGTGAAATCTACTACTGTGTAGAGGTTGAGGAAATGATGGTCAACAAGTATGAAAGCCATATCTCCATGAATTTGCTTTCCCAAGATGCTCAAACCTATCCTGCCTCGGATTATTATCTGCAATCCGAATAGCCCTATACAATATTTGTGTATGAGCAGAGCAATATTCACATCGCTTGCTTAAATTAGGCTCATACATATAATCAAATCAGTATCACAAGGCGCCTCTGGTGAGCCTATTTTCGTGAAATTTGAAACTCGTCATACTGACCAAACTGAAGTTGAACTAGCTTGTTTTACCATAATTTAAAAGTAATTTTCAGACAGTATCTTTTTTTTTTCTCAATATATCGATTCTAAAAACCCTTATTATTCTAAAACTGCGACCTATTGTACTAGTAAAACATTGCATTTGATCTGTAAAATTATCACATACAATAATTATGTAAGCACAAGCTACAAGCAATATGCAACACAATGAGCGTAAAGTTAGCAACAACATAATTATTTAGCATGAATATTTGTTCAATAAACCTGTCAACATATTGACAGTACGTATCAGACTTTGTGACGTCAGTATTTGCTAAACTGTAAAGTAGGCTGCAGCTTTTTGAGACAATAAATCCAGGACAAACAAATCGTAATTCGTTCTGTTGGAATATACATCCTTCACTCTGTCAATTCTATAAGTCATTATTTACAGAAGAAATATAGGCAGTTAGTTGCAAAGCAATATTGCTATTTTATCTAAGAAGGGATTTATTCCAAGTGATGGACGATTAAACGTGTCAGCATTTTGTCTCAGTTGGGGACTTGCAATCCGATTTGGTTTAGTTTAATCATATTTTATTGGATGTTTTTTACAACATCCGATTTGTCGTTGTCAATGGTTAACAATTTATTCAACAATAACAGCTATAAAATATCTTGTCTAGTTTATAAAAAAACACGCTTCCAATCTTTATGGCAACAAAAGACCAATTTTCGAAAATATTTACAAAGGAAACGATAATATTAAGATCAAAACCAAAAACCAATTGAAAATTATTCTCAAATTGTATGTATGAATTTCGGATGTACTTTTTGAAAACGTTTATTGGATTTTGTAAGAGTGCTTCAAATTATAATTATATAGCAAATGTACATCACAATGCGCGGCTTCCGCTGCAGTTGTTAATAATAATAATAATATTTATTCGGTATAAAGTAGCATGTAACATGGCATATCACAGAATATAAATAAAATATTTATCTTTAAACACTATTACAAAAATAAAATATCAATTTTAAGAATTTGCATATATAAAAAAAGCCATGTCAAACACACCCACACCAAGGATAACGCAAAAAAGACGGGACCTCTTATTTCCATTGCGGTCCTTTAAGGTGACCTGACACAGAGAGGCATTGAAAAGTATTGCACCTATGAAATATGAAAGACATTTGTATTGTAAAATAAATAAAATAGAAAATTCTCAAAAGATATTAATTAAAAATAAATAAAGTTGAAAATATAAAGTTACACCACGCCAAGTAGATATTTTTTATTCCAGTTTTAAAACTAATGACACTGGTACTGTCCCTGATACCAGATGAAAGACTATTCCAAAGGCTGCATCCCACGTAATAAATGTCTTCTTTTCGAATGACCCAACCTTTGGCACAGCAAAGCAGCCATCTGCACTAAATCTAGTATTGTATTTATGCATTGTATTTGACATATGAAAGTGTTCTTTCATATAGTCTGGGGATAAATTATTTTTAATTTTAAAAACATGCGTAAGTATGATTTATTCAACTCTCTTTTCAACTGGAAGCCAATTTAGTGTTTTAAAATGGTTATGAGAAATATGAATTTTACAGTCAAGGTTGAGAACGAATCTTATAAGTTTATTTTGAGTCACTTGCAGTTCAGATTGTTCGGTCAAAGCATATACCAGAAGAACAAGCATAATCAAAGTGACACTGGATTAGTGAAGATGCCAGAAGTTTCTTTGCATGTTCTGTGAGAATTTTTCGTTTCCTATAGAGAAATTTTAATCTTGCATTTGCCTTTTTTATTACATTCACTGCCATAGATTCACATGAAAGAGTTTGATCCAGAGTAATTAGTAATCATACTACAAATATGACATAATATGCCGTAATCAGGTTGTAAATGTTAATCATAGCTGCTGTCTATACGACTTTAGAAAGAATATCAGTCAGCTATTAAAACGAAAGTGTGATATGTGAAGATTGCTGTAATACGATTTTTATATCATTACAAATGACGTTAAGAAACGGCAAATGGCAATTCTTTTCACATCAACATAGTCAACGTGTTTACCATTTTGACATATTTCTGCTTGAATATGTGTGGTAGGGTTGTTGTTGATGTACCCTTACCATACTAACAACTCATTACATATTGATTAAAATTGATTGATTGAAAATATTTATAAAGTGCTTTCTCTAAAGCGTTTAGCACGCGAAAGTCAGCTAATTGAAAGTTCAATAAAAGTCTAACAAATTCACTTGATTATCACTGATATGCAATTTTAAATGTGTTTTCAATGTTTTATATAGACTGTCTGAGAGTCAATAATATCGAGAGATAACGAATAAGTAAACAAACAACGCAAAAAAGTCAATGACACAAATATGATATTGGCTGTTGGTAAGGCGCCAGTTTCCACAATATTGATTTATTACCGTCATTGCCTAGCGTTATTCATAATTGTCTACGCGTTTTGAAGCATAGCCTTATAACTAAACGAGGTTTGCAGGGATACCATTGTCATCCCTAAAGAAAAACGCGTATGTACATTTTTTCGATACATTCACCGAATAAACTGTACAACGACGATTGAGAGGGGTTAGGTAACCCTAATCTATTGTCTTGTCCTACTATTTCGAAATATTATGTTTGACAGGCATTTCTTATTAAGATAATTCAGATCTCAGAATGGATGACTGATCATTCTGAGATAAGAGCAAGTTTGTGTAGTGAAAACGGTCTAGTCAGTAAATGTTGTGCCAATCATTAATAAATATTATATTGCATTAAAGCTTCACAGATCGCCGCTATATATGATATGTATAGCAGAATTGACAACATTTAAAATATAGTTTATAAATATATCAAGATTGAATAATAGGAAACTGCCAAGAATACCACAAACAGTAGTACATTGACAAACGATGGCAATTACACTTTAGGATACGAAATAAACCTAAAAATCAGTCCAGACATTTTAAAAATAATCTTTGAAATGATGTTTACAGTTTTACAGCGATGATTCACTTGAATGTGCCTTCACATTGTAAGTGTATTTCTCCTATTTGCTATCGCTTGTACCTACTTGGCATTATATAATTATGTCTGCCCTTTGGTCGTATATATGGTGTTTGCCAAACATTTTAAACATACCTACTTGAGAACCTTAAAGGCGGCAATAAACGTAATTGTTTGCGTTATAAGTATATACCTGGAGGAGTAATAACAGTCACAAACATAACAAAAATCGCACCTTAGTAGCCATAATTGTTTCTTACACCCAGCATAGGCTATTTGCACCACTCTTCTCATTTATTCCATATCTGTATGCGTAGGTTGTTTATAAAATGCGTTCTTTTTTACCCGAAGATAATTATGTAGAGTAGCCAACATTAACGCCAGTCTTTTTAATTGAATTACATGTAATAACAGTGTACTACTAGTATGTAGACGTATTTACTGTTGATCGAAAGGATTGGCACGTGATATTATATGGTTAATTACATGTGGGTGATTCTTAGAAACCATATTTAATTTTATTTCCCTTTTAGGGTATACTTACTGTTTGCTAATATCTATGTACCATAAGGAATTTTCAGAATAGTACGTCGACACCTTTTATATAGAGAATACTAGATTAGTGTCTTATAATTATGAATTTATTGGATGAGACTGAGTTGTAGGAAGGTATATTCGACGTAAGTTGCCACGCGTTTCGGGGACGAGTTTATAAGACACTCGGAGTTTATAAGACACTAATCCTAGTGTTCTTTTTACCCTGCAACATGTTTTAACACAATAAGTGATTTTGTTTATTAATAAAAAAGTCTAAATCTTTAAAATACGAACACAAATCCTTGCGCAACGACATTGAACCATCGGCATGCCAAGGGCTCGAAATGAAATCTAGTTGCGTAGGTAAACGGGCGAATCTAAAATCTCAACAAAACATTGTGTGCATTTAATGGTTTCATATAAAACACAGACTGTGCATCATAGTAGATACTTTTATTATATTAACATGTCTGGCATTTGCCGACGTGCATGGTGATTTAAATGTTCCTTTTAGAACAGTAATAAATTGTTGCCAACTCAAATGACACTCTTAAGTGCGTTTTGTAATATAAAGCACTGTCTGTTGCTAGTTTGACAATGGGCGTAAAATATATGATATACACTCAACCGTTTTAAAAAAAACGCACCACATAGGAAATATTGGCTTTAGTAATGAAAATGCCAATCTATGGTTATTTATTTTCGGATTAATAATCTTCAGTCTATACTTAACGAGTCGTGTGATTTTCATGTCATTATTACGAGTTTAAAATAAATTATGATATGCATAACACAGTGACCCATGAAAGGGAAAGTCACAATTTCAGAAGCAATTATAAGAGCCCGCTACATTGAGCATGTACGTGATAAATAATATCATCTCATCCTATTAAACAGGAAAGGTAGCATTCAACTGAAAAGGCGAAGCATGTAAGCCGCTAAAAAGAACATAAATCAGCATAACCGAATTTACAATAATTATATTTATTCAAGTAAACGAATGCACAATATTGTGAATACAAATATTATTGTAAATAGTTATAGTGCTGATACAAATACGTTTGCATTCTTATTAGCTTGACAATGGTAGAAACGTTGGTCAAGAAACAGCAGTTATGCTAAAAGTTTACGAGTCAGTTATAGTCTTTTTGCTTAATATTCAACCATGATCAACGACCATATAATTATGGGTTATGTATATCATTAATCATTCTGTATGTGATTCTAAGCATTTACCCTACTCTCATTTGAATATGTTTCTTGTTTTAAAGGATAGTGCATAATTTTATAAAGTTGCTTTTGGTCCACTATGATTTGAACTGCGGTAAAACAGAAACAATAAAAATTGAATAATTAATCTACGGTGCACGTATTATATGTATAGTCGTGTCTATTTCGAGTAATATGGGTTGTTGAGAGTTCAATGTTATTATCTATTATACAAAGAACATTCATCGAACGGTCAAATGTTAATTTGGCTTGTACTTTGATCTTGCTTTTTTCATATGTTTCTTTATTACGAGAGATTAGATGTTACATGTATTAATGTTTGGACATACCATTTTATCCATATCGATATTTTCTTAGACAAATTTTGAGTCACTTTTATCATGGCAATCTTCGTTTTAAATGTCTTTACAGTAGAGATACGACAATTTTAGTTTAAAACGAGTTCCATACACTTTGCACATATACAAAATGTATATATATATGTTTTCACATACGGTCATTACTTTTGTTTGGCATTGTTGTATAAAAAATTATGAGAATAATCCAATGTTATTAAGCGACCATAAACACAACAAGGTAAACAACTTCAACGTATGCACATCGTTGTGATCCTCTTGTGTAATAGCAGAGTTATTGTATCTGAGATAAAACGTTTCTAATCTGAAGTCACTTTTTCGAGTAACTATTCCGTAGTTGCACGGACAATCTCCAAGACCTCTGTCAATGTTGTATGTTTTGCTTAAATTTAAACCCATCAACACATAGTTTGTTCCGGAAATCTGCAATTTAACCCGTCCAATTTATTTCTGAATATCGTATCATCGTATGTGCCGAAATAATATATATTTACTTATATAACCAGTAAACTAACAAATACTGTACTTGTGCTAGTATTAGTATAATACTTGTGCGTCGGTAACAGTTATGTAATAGGTACAGTACTAGTTTTGATCAAAAGTGTCCTCTTACAAGCGTTATACAGGGTGATCATTAATATACGGTAATATAAATAATTTTAATAACTTTGTCAGATTTAATGATAGAGTAGTGGTTTGACCCTTATTTCAAAGTTTTTATTAGATGTGGATAATAAAACATGATTTGTGAACTTGATGTCAATCACGGCATAGATGAAGCCATACATTTACCGTGATTCAAGGCAATTTTGCTATAGAATTATTTCGCTGAAGACCGCATTTAAATTTGGACCCTACACTCACCGGACATAAGCCCTTTGTATTTCTGATCATGAGAATGGCTGAAGGAAGGAGTGTATACTACATAACCAGTATATTTAATTGATATGTATACTACAATACAATGTGAAATTGGAAGTATCAATGTATAAAATGCACGGAATTATTGATAATTTATGACGTCATTTGCTGCTGATTTTGGCAGTTTTACAGAAATCAGGAAAACGCTTCTAAAATCTGCTGAGACAAAATATATACTATTTGAAAATAATTTATATCCTAAATAAAACTTACATGTGTATGTTAATCAATGGTGCATAACAACAAATATTATCTTAAAAACTGACAAAGTTATTAAAGTTATTTATGATACCATATATTAATGATCACCCTGTAGGATAGTTTTGTAAGGATACAATGTAACAAGCAATTGTCCGAGGCGACATCCCAACTAAACAAACAATTTCGGGAAATTACACAAACAGAACTCCTAATACAAGCACAAAAGGAAAGGCATATAGTTTGCCGTATTTTTTTATTGAAATCTAGAGTGGCATTTCTTGTATTCTATTATTTCACAAGCATCATCAATGTTGTTTTTTCTTCTTCATTTTCTGTTTGTTCTTGTGACTGATAATATGTGATTAACCTTTTTTGTGACACTGTGATATGATGTTTATGTTGAGTGATACCTTGTCTTTGTGAGTCGTAATTATCTTCAATGCTAAGTTGTTAAGTGTACGTTTTCATTTCGTTAAAAATCTCGTTAAAACATTTGCACACGACTTTAAGTATTCAATTATTCCTTCAACAGGGTTTTAACATGTCAATTGGATACAATTTAAGACTCACTTTCTTGGTTTTTATTTCAGGAGTGTTTAAGTATAACCCGATGGCATTCATTACGGCGTTCATTGATTTAAGCATTACATAAACACACAGGAAATGTACGAAATAAGGTTCATATTAAATTGCTCAATTCACTTTTTTGTCAGTTCTTGAAATTTCCTTCTACCTCACATCAATGTTAACTAACGTAGCAGTACACGTACATGTATAACTGAGAATTGCACACGCACGACCTAGACAAGGGTAAAATGTTTGAATACTCAAGGCATACAGTGTAAAGAAGTTGCTAACTATTTTTGATCAATTATACGTGGTACATTGTTAGCTCTTACTGCCCAAATGCTCCCTATATTCCGTCACCTTCCTTTCTCCGTGTGTTGTGTGTGTCTTTAGTACCCTTTTCTCTTTTTGTTTGCTTAAAACGCTCTGTTTTACTATTTCAATATGTTGGACCATAGTGTACACCGTATGTAGCATAGTGCTATGTCTGATTATAAGCACCAAATATCTCCGGCTCCGATCTCCCTAAACATGTGAATCTGAGCAAAATCTCATCTCAAATTTTGACATGTGTCAATTGTGTCATTTCCTTGGTAGCCAGGACCCAAGATTTTCATCACAAGACAAAAAATACTATTCTTGTTTTATTACAGTAGATCTTGAGCTTCAGATTTATCTAAAATTTAGGCTATGATTTGAACATTCTACTTGTGATGCTTCGAAAGACCGGGGCAAGAAGTACTTTTCAGACTTCATTTAGCATAAAAATATCATTGTTCATCATTTGTGGCTACTATCATGCAGAGCTAGTAATTTACCTGTAGTAAGTATGTGTTATTCTCTGTTGTGCTTTTCGCGGGTATTTTTAACAATATGGTAGATTGACAGTTTAATATTCCAAAAGATTTCCTTACAGTTAACGTAGACGGACATTAACCTATAGTGACTTTAATGAAGTATACGTTTAGATAATGTTGTGAGACTACGTCTACTACGCGTGAAATATTGTCGTTCATTACAGTTACTATTTATGATATAATCAACATATATTTGACTTATTAGTAGTAGTTGCCAGTCTTGCACCGACTTTGCATTTATTTAATATTGATTCGCGACTGAATTTATTGATAGCAGACACAGTGAACAGATTCTCGACTCAGCATTGTCTCTCACAAAGTAACGAAAAACGACATAATTGCTTAACTTACCATAATTATTATATTCCTATTTGCGAGGTGAACGATATTTCCCTTTTCTTGCTAAAATATACATCATTGTTCAAAGTGGTCATAGCATGCTCTAATGGTAAGAGGATACATTTGTCATTCTCTCGATATTGTCTACTAATGGAATCACCTAATTTGGAATTTGTCTTCAGTCATACATGACTAGCTACTTATTGCATGGATTAAATGTTCAATGTTTTATTAGAAAATTTCCCAACATTTACACCATGGGGTGCGTGCGACAAAATAGCAAACAAATCATATTACATGTAATACCCATTTTATGTCCTAGTAATGCTTCCTGGTAACTTTCTTATCGACGTTCAAAATACTTAAATTACAATATACAGTACGTATAAGACGGATAGAATAATTCAAATAGTTACTATTGTGCGTTTGTACTGTAAGTTAAGGAGCAATAATTGTAACATTTCTGAAACTTTCATAGGTTAACTGTGCAGTTAACGCACAAATACTGCGTTTTCCGTGACGATACCTGACTTACATGTATCACACTATATATATTGGAAAAGAATAATTATTGTTAATTTGTGAACGCACTAACTGTAATTACCTCAGTCATTTTAAGAACTACCAATCATCCTAACATTGCAGGTCACATGGATCATGCAGTTCGTTAATCTGATCCAGAAATATGTTACTTGTAAATCAAGTATTTCGAAATATTATTATAGTTACAAAAGTATATGGTATTTATCTTCATTATGGACAGATATTGAAAATAGTGCTTTAGTACAACCATCCAATCCGCAAGACTACCACATAAATAGTTCGGTTTATAAACGACACAACTCCAATTTTTCAGAAAAATGAACTAACACATTGCTTACTTTAGCATTGATTTTAGTATTTGGTTATCATCACACTAGTCATAACAAAACTTACAGTATGAAATGATCCACGGGCATTTGTAATTGGAATGCATGTGTGTTTAATGAATGGTCAACTGTATTGCGAAGATGCTAGTGGGTACTTAAAATGATACCTCACATATTGAAGTGAGTTCTGTCTAGCTCAACAATAGGTCGATCAGCATTATCAACAAGTGTACGAGTAGTTACCATTTTCTTAATACAGACATGCAAACATCCATCACATTTTAAATTTTCCACGAGACATTTGATTTTTCAATGTTTTCTCGTGTTGTATCTATTGAATTTCTATTTATAAATGAACCAGGATGTGTAGCCCCTGTATAATATATTAAACCATACAATACTGCGACACGATGTGTTGGTGCCATTTTACATCACTTGTATAGTTACATAGAATAACATACAAATAAAGACGATCGGGAAGAAGAAGGGGAAATGTCCCGGTCAGAAAAATATGTCTGATCTGTAAACAACCACACTAGTGTACCGAAACGTGCCTAAGTACCATAGACTGGTAAAAGTATAGAGTTCACATAGTCAGGGACAGTCAGAAATTATATGAGACGATTGATATCAAATACACATTGTAATGGAGGAACTTCAGATAATTTTGGTAGAGAAACGTATCATATTATTTACATACGTGTACTAAAGAGAAATCATGGCTTCTCAGTGTAATATTTTGATATCCTTTGCGTACGAGAGAACCTATGAGAACATATCGGAGCATACAGGTAGAGATAAAACGAATGTAATGTTCTGTCTCTGCTTCTTGTGCGGGTGGCTATGCGCTCATCGTGGTGATGTAAGACTTGTTATAGTCTGAGCATTTACGGTATTTAACTCATTACTCATAACGGCATCAAAAGGGCACTGTGACGATTTATCATTCTTTAATGCACATGATACTCCATCGTTTTGAGTACAGACATTCGTAGTACCAGAATGTCATGCTCGCAATTGCTTCGTCCAAGAAAATTCTTCCTATTTGGTGGCTAACGTATGCAATTTATCATGATGTATAGATTTGAGCATCACGCGATCTTGAAAAAAATATAGAATTAAGGTGTGTACAATATAAATAGTTGGTGATAAATAGCGTCATTCCCTGATTAAATTGGCAATACATTGGCTGATTATATGATATTTGGCGAGAGTTCTGTCTGTTAATGCCAAACCATTATCATCCCGATAGAAAACAATATCCCTGTGTATGACAAACGGTAGTGATGTACAATGTGACAATCTTTAAGTATTTGTCATAGAACTGAAGCTGTATCGGAGTAAACGCAGACTGAACAGTTTCTCCGAGGCATTTCAAAGACAGCCGTTTATACATCCTTAATATTACATGCAAATTAAAATAATAATAAAAATTAAAATACCCTCGACGATTTTTATAATATGAGGCAGTGATAACACATTATGGCCACACAACTGGACTGCCTCGGTCGAAAACAATTTTTTTTCACATCAACATTGCCAACGTGTTTACAATTTTTGTCATATTTCTGCTTGACTATGTGTGGTGGTTGTTGTACTGCATGTTTGAGGTAAACCTTACATACCCTAACCATACTAACGGCGCATTACATAACGAATCCGTAAACAAACAACACAAAAAGTCAATGACATAAATATGACGCGAACAATAATGATTTATCACCGACATGGCCTAGCGTTATTCATCATCGACAACGCTTTCTAAAGCAGACAAACGCGGTTTGCAGAGATACCATTGTCATCCCGAAAGAAAAACACGTATGTAGATATTTTCAATACATTCACCGAATAAACAGTATAATGACGATCGAGAGGGGTTAGGTAACCCTAATCTATTGTCTTGTCCAACTATTTCGAAATATAATGTTTGACAGGCATTTCTTATTAAGATAATTCAGATCTCAGAATGGATGACTGATCATTCTGAGATAAGAGAAAGTTTGTATTGTGAAAAGTGTCTAGTCAGCAAATGTTGTGCCAATCATTAATAAATATTCTAAATCATTCAGTCTACACCGATCGCAGCAATATATGGATATCAGAATTGGCAACCTTTAAAATATAGTTTATAAATCTGTCAGGATTGAATAATAGGAAACTGTCAAGAATACCGCAAACAGTATTCGACTACTTTGATAAACGATGGCAATTACACTTTAGGATACGAAATAAGCCTAACAATCAGTCCAGACATATTAAAGAAATTTTTGAAATGATGTTTACAGTTTTACAGCGATGATTCACTTGAATGCGCCTTCAAATTATATTAAAGTGTATTTCTGCTATTTTCTATCGCTTGTACCTACTTGGCATTATATAATTATGTCTGCCGTTTGGTCGTATAAATGACGCTTGCCAAACATTTTAAAAACATACACACATGCAAACCTTAAAGACGGCAATAAACGTAGTTGTTCGCGTTATTAGTATATGACTGGAGAAGTAATAACAGTTACAAACATTACAAGAATCGCACCTTAGTAACCATTATTGTCTCTTACACCCAACATAGGCTATTTGCACCACAATGACTTCTCACCTATTCCATATTTATATACGTAGGTTGTTTATAAAATACGTCATTTTGACCCGAAGATATGTAAAGCTGCACACATTAACGCCAGTCTTTTTAATTGAATTACATATAATTACAGTGTACTACTGGTATGTAGATGTATTTACTGTTGATCAAAACGTTTAACACATGGTGATATAGTTAATTACATGTGGGTGATGCTAAGAAACAATGTCTAATTTTATTTCCCTTTTCGGGGATACTTACTGTTTGCTAAAATATATGTACTATAAGAACTTCCTGAATAATACGTGCACACCTTTTATATAGAGAATACTTTTAGACTATGCACTTTGTTAGTAATGTATTTGCACAGACGTAATGAGTTTTGGTGTGTGCATTTTGCATTGATGGAAGTTACACATACAAGTGTGCATTTAATGGTTTCATATAAAACACAGACTACGAATTTTAGTAGATACTTTTATTTTATTAACATGTCTGGCATTACCCGACGTGCATAGTGATTTAAATGATCCTTTTGGAACAGTGATAAATTGTTGCCGAATGAACAATATTGTGAATACAAATATAATTATAAATAGTTTTAGTGATGATACAAATACGTTGACAAGAACGGCTAAAAGTGTACAAGTCAATTGTAGTCTTTTTGCTTAATATTCAACCATAAGTATATTTATCATTATGGATTATATATATCATTATGCATTATAATCACTGGTAACTGTATCGTTGAAAACGAAAACAAAAACGAAAAAAATGTTTTTTTGAAAATTTATATTTTTCTTTCAAGGTCCATTTGTACAGAAATCCACGAGCCGGTTCAAGAGGTGCACTTCGTTTTTGATACAAATACTGCTTTATGCATACCAATTATCTATAAAATGCTGTGTGTTTACATAAACAATGTTATGGAGTGAATGTAAGCCTAAAATTAACTTCATATTATAAAAGCCATTGCTCAAAGGTTTACTTTAACTGTCGCTGGTGTAACACGTTGAGGGGGACGGCCATACAGATTTGTGATGATTGCACCATAAGAATCGGCATGTAAGTAGTTTAAGCATTGTTGTATGTGAATATAATTAGTTTATGGAGATATTGATAGTTAACTTTTGTTTTTGATTGGTTTAAATTCTGGTTCATTTAGAACAAATTAACCTTTATAGAAAAATATAAATATAATTTTTGTCGTTTTGTTTGGTTTTAACAATACAGTTACCTTTGGGTTAAACAGAAACAATAGAATATGAATAATTAGTCTACGATGCACGTATTATATTTATGGTCGTGTCTGTTTCTAGTAATATGGGTTGTTGAGAGTTCAATGCTTTTATCTTTTATACAAAGAACATTCATCAAACGGTCAAAAGTTAAGATGGCTTATACTTTGAACTTGATTTTATCATACTTTTACATATTACGAGAGATACAAGGCACATTTATCCAACGGTCAATAGTTAAGATGGCTTGCACTTGTATTTTGCTCTTTTCATACGTTTATATATTACGAGAGATTAGATGTTATTAATGTTTGGACATACCTTTCTATCTATATCAATATTTTCTAAGATAAGGTTTGAGTCATTGTCATATTGGTGATTTTTGGAAATATAACATATTTCAGTTTAAAACAAGTTACACACCCTTTGCACATATGCAAAATGTATATGTATATCATGTCATTACTTTTGTTTGCATTTGTTGTATAAAACGTATTGATGAGAAAAATCCAATGAGTGATACATTGTTATTGTGAGTCGTTATTATCTTCAATGCTTAATTGCTAAGTGTACGTTTTCATATCGTTAAAAATCTCGTTAAAACTTTTGCACACGACTTTAAGTATTCAATTATTCCTTCAACGTGGTTTTAACTTGTCAATGGGACACAATTTAAGACTCACTTTCTTGGTTTTTTAGGAGTGTTTAAGTATAACTCGGTGGCATTCATTACGGCGTTCATTAGTTTAAGTATTACATAAAAACATAGGAAATTTACGACATAAGGTTCATATTAAATTGCTGTATTCACCTTTTTGTCAGTTCTTGAAATTTCCTTCGAACAAAAATAATCATTATTTTCTTCCACACACCAATGTTAACTAACGTAGCAGTTCAAGTATATGTATAACTGGGAATTGCACATGCACGACCTAGAGTAAAATGTTTGAATACTAATGTCATACAGTGTAAAGAAGATGCTAACTATTTCTTAGCCGTTGAGTTAAATAGTCTAGTATATTTCTTATAAGTGCATACACAAGTTAATAATAATTAAAACAATAATTCACTCGACAGTCGCAATTGAACGCAAATTTCGTTCATTCGCCGTGCATTGCAATTTATAAAAGGTATTTGAAATTTAAGATGTTATTTAAAACTCGTTACATTTTAAAACACCATTTATTCAGAGATTTAATTTTGTATAGGATATTTCGCTGCGTAAAATGACAAGATAACGCGGAAATGAACACGATCTTCAACCTTCTTTAATGTGTTCAATATATTTTACAAAGATTATATGAAATATCGTCGCGGTTGCAACATAAGTATACACGCTCTCGTCTTTGAAACAGTGTTAAAACAAGTCACGTATAAACTCCTTACTAAAAAGGTATAAGAAAATCCGACAGGGAAGGTAGCACTCAATCCAACCAGCCGAGCACAGAAATCAGAAACACCATGATACAGCCACCCTGAGCAGTGCCCTCAGAAACCCATACCAAAACGGCGACCGAATGCAAAACTACGACTTGACCTAGTTAAAATATGGGGTGGGAAACAATATCACAGCAAATAGCAACTACAATGAGCAATGCCCACACATAAGCCGAAGAAACAACCAAAGATCCAAGTATCCGCCAATAAAATGCAGGATGAACCGATTGCATTCTAAGAGAACATTAGCAAACTTGTATCTAGAACGTTGTTAGAGATAATGTATATGCTCAAATAAAACATAACAACACACAGACCTTAGAGGCCTTGTATGCACAACAATCTAGCAGAACCATAGTCAAACAAGACACTGTTTTACTAACAAGGCGTAAATGTCGCGTAAATTTACGCATAGATATCTAACTTACGCAAATACGTAAGTGTGTTTAACTAAACGATCTCAAGTTATTGCATACATTTACGCAAAACTAATTGAAGATTGAACGTAAGTCGTGACACAACATAACCAATATAACGGGGACCAGAATGAATAAATATACATAAACGGTCATTAAGATTTGGTGATTAATCACGGTCTAAAACAACAAGTGACGGTCTAAAACAACAAACGACGGTCTAAAAAAACATGCGACTATCCAAATCAACACTGTTACAGTGCGTGTTAAAAACACTTCACTTACGCTCAAATTTGTCATTTAGGGTTGCCCAGCCTTGGTGTAGAAATAAGCAAAAACTTACGACAGAAAGTGAACTAAAATACATTTGTAAAACGCATTTACGCAAATGTTTACGACGTACGCAATATTTCCCGAAAACTTAGGTTCACGCTAGCGTAAATGCTTTGATAAAACAGCGACCAGGACTTTAGTTTAAACAATATTTATTTCCTTACTTCTGCATCATTTTTGTCATTAGACAATATTCTTGAGATAGAGGTACGAACGAGCATTAGTTACAGGTATTTTTAAGGTAACTTTAGATATGACTTGAATTTGTAACTATTTTGGGACTATTTACATTTCCGGGAGCAGGGCTTTTATTCTCCATAATTCCGCGCAAAATAAACAATAAATGGAGGTATCTATAAATAATAACTATACGGAAGTATTTTGTTTTACCTAAATGAAGTCAATTACCTGGTCACAACCTCCATACTATGAAACAGGAAGCGTAAAAACTAAACCATGTAAGAATCCAATTACAAATAAATCAAATAGTCAAACAAGTTTCTGGGAATAGGGCTTTGATTCCGTGTATAACATGCAATACAAGGAGGTAAATATAATACTACGAGTATATGGCATGTTCTTGATATATATAAAAGAATTTTACGTATACGTTTGTATAATTACCTAACACAAATTGTTTTGTTGGATTCTTACACGAGTAATTTTTATCCTACCTGTTTTAAAGTATATAGGTTGTGAACTATCAATTGACTTCATTTGGGTAAAACAAAATACTCCGTGTAGTTATTGTTATAGCTTTCTTACTACATGTACTTTGAATGGAACATAATCTGAATATATAGGAAAGCCAACTACAATGTATTACATGGGGTTAAACATAGTTTGTTCTACATAACGGATCATGCCGAGTTTGTATGCCACAATCAGCTTTTAAAATCAATTAACCAATTTGAAAACTATTCGTTGCTTATTACATGTACACATTAGCGAGTCTCAAGGAAAGTCATTATGTAGTTATACGTACTATACGAAAAATGTTTTGGAAAAGCTCTAAAAAATAAAAAAAACATATTTATCTATCAATTTTATTTAAAGGATTCACCTATATAGAGCTATAGTTTAATCGTTAACCAATAAATTATGTCGAAATCACATACATTTGTACTTCATTGCTATTGTGACTTATTTAGGAAAAGTATTCTGATTGAGAAAAACTAGGGTGTGGTTTCTTAAAAATAGTTGTAGCCTTCATCTTAATGCAAGCAATTTCTATTTTGCGATCAATATTTAAAGTTACAACATACCTCTAAAATGATGGTTTGAACACATTATGTAAATAGTTTATCAAATTGTGTAATTACGAAATACTTGTTACAGTTCCGTCGAATAACGTTTGAATGCCGTTGGAGACAGCAGACACAAAAGCTCCAATTAGTGACTCATAATGTATCTTCCTTAAAACGGGTGCTAATTACAAGATTAATCATTTTGTTAACAAAATTAGCAGTTTTCCAGGATACTGAATCATGTATATTCTTATGTTCCTACGTACAAATGAGGCTTTTTACTATTTTATCAGACATCAACAGGATTTGTCGAACAATTTGTACAATGGATACATAATTGCGACGTATTATGAGCGTCTAACATGTATGTGTAGCCTCGTGAGATGTAATGCTTTATACTTTACGTAACTGAACTGAAGATTCGCAAAAACAAGTTCTCTTCTCATGGTAAAGCGTCGCCTTTTTGCAAATCCCTCTTGAATAAACTAACAACTAACTATTTAAACTATATATCACCATCAAATTACTAAAGTGACAGTCATAATGGTAGACTACATTGCATCGAGGGAAATTTATTGGCATGAGAAATGGCATGTAAGTTAGAAGCATCCTTAACATCCTTTTACAGAAGATGTTTTTGTTTGTTATCTTTTTCAACGCTCGTCGCCATTATAATAATATCACATAATAGTGATGACGATAAAAACACAATACTGATTCATTTATTTCGGTTTTGTGTGGGCCTTGTTCCGTTTAGATGTGATGTTTCTGCTTTCTGTGCTTTGCTGGTTAAGTTGAGTGCTGCCTTCCCTGTCCGATTTCCTGACATTTTTATACACGCACTGATCTTTTTTATGCATTAGCACATTTGGAAATGACTGAATAATACCTTTGAAGTCACTGACAGTTTTCACTTTGCTGAAAAATCAAAACAATAAATAAAACCATGCATCGAAAACACCATACAAATATTCGATTGGAATATCACCAAATACAACTATTACAATAGCAATCACACTGACATTCGCTAGCATGTGTAACAACGTTCAAAGGTAACTTAATGTTGTGGAGTTTTTTTACATGTCAACATAAAGCCTTGTAATAGTTGAAGCACAGTATGTGTAATCCGGAATTAGCAAAATTTGGATGTTCCGGCAAATTAATATATGCGATGCAAGTAAACAAATCGATCTCGATCATAAAAGCGTAATGCGCACATCGTTACGTAATGCCCGTGAACGAGACTGATATTTCTTTGAGACTTGTATTAGTCCGGCAGAACTTGCAAGGGACCGTGCAATATCTTCTATACAAAATGTTTTTGCATTTTCTTGTTCTCTGGACCATACCATAACATAATCCGAGTGATGTCACCTTGTCATCATTGAGCAATTCTCAGAATGAGGCCCCAAAGGGGGTATATGAATTTTCATGAATTAATCCGTATAAATGAATTATTATTTTATCAAATGTACAATAAAACACACTAAATGATGTTTATTTTATGTCAAAGTATGTGTTTATTCAATTTATAAATATTTGTTATAGTCAATTGTGAAAATAAGGCCCCAATTGTGGTTTACACACAAAACGATGCCCGTTATTAGACAAACAAATGGCTTACATTAGTAAATGATGTATGTTAAACAAATGTTTCATTAAATCTATTATTCGAATTTAATTCAGTGACATTGGTAGTACAAATATAGCTAAATATATAATGGATCTATTTGAGGCCCTGTCTTCATTTAGTAAATGTGGCCCCATAGGGGTATATCATGTTTTTTTTAATAAAAATAGCTTAAACGCATACAATTTATTATGTTAAATCAATTATAACGCAAAACACCTGAAATGTAGTTCATGTTTTTTATATTTTGCCAAAAGATGTGTTTATTCAATTTACAAACATTTGTAATAGTAAATTGAGCAAATGAGGCCCCATTTGTGGTTTACACCTAAAACGAGATCCGTTATTAGACAAACAAATGAGTTAAATTAGAAAATGATGCATGCTCGACACATTTTTATTTTTGAATATATTTTATATTGAATTGAATTGCATTGGCAAGTGCAAAAATGAACCAACAATTTGATTTCTTGAGTTGAGACCCTACTTGTGGTAAGTTTAAAATGTATACACTTCATGAAATTCGTCCAAACGTCTCGTAATCATGTCACGTTATTTCACTAAACCTTACGGAAAGCAACTTTAACCATCACTACTAATGTTAGAAAAGTGTTATTTAAATAGCCATGCTAGATACATTTTGAAAAAGACAAATGAGGCAATGAGGGGGTGTTAAACAGTGAAAAAGAGAAAATGATAAATATGCAATGTACCATTGAACGTTTTATTATATTAAATATGACTTACGTAATAATCAAAGTTCAGTAAATTGTTCATATTCGCTTATACAACTAAATTATTGTTAAGAAATGAAATGATGAATTGAGGCCCGTAATGGGTCGATAAACGCTTTTACATAAGATGTTATACCTTGATATTACCATTTAGAACTTAAGCCACTATGATATACTCGTAATGTACCTATCAAAATGTTTAAGAGGGTTTCCGAATGGGAAATAATGCAGAATGATTCTGGGTTCGCGGAAATAGACTACAGTCTGATTTTCGATTTAAAGGTCACAAACCACCAAATAGAGTTGTTCTTTAACTCAATGTAAAGTGACCTTGGTCAGCCAAAAAATGTCAACATTTTGTCCATGGGGCCCTCTCAAAATCTTTTAATCACTAGAAATAGCATCCAGCTTGAAGAAAATGAAAAAAAAAGGAGCGGGTCATGTATTATATAAGAAAAATTTGGTTCGTCAAACGCGGAGAACAGATTTTCTCACATGTACGGATTTACTCACTGTCCGTTAGCCCCAACCTTACTTTCACTTTCATATTTAAGCCAGAATACAAAATATTTCTGAATAAAACCATTTCACTATATCACATACATGCATACAAAGCATTTAACACCAATTTCATGATTCTGATGCTGATTTGTCAAGACATACCCCCATTTCCAGTCGCTTTAAAGTTTTTAAACGGACTATTTCACTGTATCTGAATTTGGTCCGCGTAGGCATTTAGTGGTTATTTACCTTAAGGCAACCCTTTTTGGATTGTTTAAGTGTTTTTTGCACTTTTTTCAATGCTACTATATATATGCAGCACAAAACAATCAATTCTAGACGAATTGGGCATGAAATCCAGAAAAAATTACAAACCCGCATATGCGCCTCTAAGTAGAAATTTGGTCAGCGCCTGTCAAATGGTATGAATAGAGACATGGAATGGGGTTGTGTTTGTGCTAAAATGGTATTCTGAACGCTAATTTTGCTTTAGATGCCTAATAATATGTCTATTCTTCATATTTAATCACAATTATCCATGTCTGATACTAAAATAAGGGCAACATTCACATAAAAATGTCAATTTAAGAAAAAATAAATCTGAACTTTTCTGGATTTTTCATGATAAAAATCTAAATTTTCACTTTTTTAGACATTTTACACAGATAAAAATGGTTAAATCCCATCTTGAGTGCATTTCCATTCATTTAAATGCAAAAAATGAAAACATGATTGTGAAGGAATTTTGCATGTCTTTAGGCAACCCTTTTTGGATTGTTTAAGTGTTTTTTTGCACTTTTTTCAATGCTACTATATATATGCAGCACAAAACAATCAATTCTAGACAAATTGGGCATGAAATCCAGAATAAATTACAAACCCGCATATGCGCCTTTAAGGAGAAATTTGGTCAGCGCCTGTCAAATGGTATGAATAGTGACATGGAATGGGGTTGTGTTTGTGCTAAAATGGTATTCTGAACGCTAATTTTGCTTTAGATGCCTAATAATATGTCTATTCTTCATATTTAATCACAATTATCCATGTCTGATACTAAAATAAGGGCAACATTCACATAAAAATGTCAATTTAAGAAAAAATAAATCTGAACTTTTCTGGATTTTTCATGATAAAAATCTAAAATTTCACTTTTTTAGACATTTTACACAGATAAAAATGGTTAAAATCCCATCTTGAGTGCATTTCCATTCATTTAAATGCAAAAAAATGAAAACATGATTTTGAAGGAATTTTGCATGTCTTTAGGTCACAAACCACCAAATAGAGTTGTTCTTTAACTCAATGTAAAGTGACCTTGGTCAGCCAAAAAAAATGTCAATATTTTGTCCATGGGGCCCTCTCAAAATCTTTTAATCAATAGAAATAGCATCCAGCTTGAAGAAAATGAAAAAAAAAGGAGCGGGTCATGTATTATATAAGAAAAATTTGGTTCGTCAAACGCGGAGAACAGATTTTCTCACATGTACGGATTTACTCACTGTCCGTTAGCCCCAACCTTACTTTCACTTTCATATTTAAGCCAGAATACAAAATATTTCTGAATAAAACCATTTCACTATATCACATACATGCATACAAAGCATTTAACACCAATTTCATGATTCTGATGCTGATTTGTCAAGACATACCCCCATTTCCAGTCGCTTTAAAGTTTTTAAACGGACTATTTCACTTTATCTGAATTTGGTCCGCGTAGGCATTTAGTGGTTATTTACCTTAAGGCAACCCTTTTTGGATTGTTTAAGTGTTTTTTGCACTTTTTTCAATGCTACTATATATATGCAGCACAAAACAATCAATTCTAGACAAATTGGGCATGAAATCCAGAAAAAATTACAAACCCGCATATGCGCCTTTAAGGAGAAATGTGGTCAGCGCCTATCAAATAGTATGAATAGAGACATGGAATGGGGTTGTGTTTGTGCTAAAATGGTATTCTGAACGCTAATTTTGCTTTAGATACCTAATTATATGTCTATTCTTCATATTTAATCACAATTATTCATGTCTGATACTAAAATAAGGGCAACATTCACATAAAAATGTCAATTTAAGAAAAAATAAATCTGAACTTTTCTGGATTTTTCATGATAAAAATCTAAATTTTCACTTTTTTAGACATTTTACACAGATAAAAATGGTTAAAATCCCATCTTGAGTGCATTTCCATTCATTTAAATGCAAAAAAATGAAAACATGATTTTGAAGGAATTTTGCATGTCTTTAGGTCACAAACCACCAAATAGAGTTGTTCTTTAACTCAATGTAAAGTGACCTTGGTCAGCCAAAATAAATGTCAACATTTTGTCCATGGGGCCCTCTCAAAATCTTTTAATCAATAGAAATAGCATCCAGCTTGAAGAAAATGAAAAAAAAGGAGGGGGTCATGTATTATATAAGAAAAATTTGGTTCGTCAAACGCGGAGAACAGATTTTCTCACATGTACGGATTTACTCACTGTCCGTTAGCCCCAACCTTACTTTCACTTTCATATTTAAGCCAGAATACAAAATATTTCTGAATAAAACCATTTCACTATATCACATACATGCATACAAAGCATTTAACACCAATTTCATGATTCTGATGCTGATTTGTCAAGACATACCCCCATTTCCAGTCGCTTTAAAGTTTTTAAACGGACTATTTCACTGTATCTGAATTTGGTCCGCATAGGCATTTAGTGGTTATTTACCTTAAGGCAACCCTTTTTGGATTGTTTAAGTGTTTTTTTGCACTTTTTTCAATGCTACTATATATATGCATACAAAACAATCAATTCTAGACAAATTGGGCATGAAATCCAGAAAAAATTACAAACCCGCATATGCGCCTTTAAGGATAAATTTGGTCAGCGCCTGTCAAATGGTATGAATAGAGACATGGAATGGGGTTGTGTTTGTGCTAAAATGGTATTCTGAACCCTAATTTTGCTTTAGATGCCTAATAATATGTCTATTCTTCATATTAAATCACAATTATCCATGTCTGATACTAAAATAAGGGCAACATTCACATAAAAATGTCAATTTAAGAAAAAATAAATCTGAACTTTTCTGGATTTTTCATGATAAAAATCTAAATTTTCACTATTTTAGACATTTTACACAGATAAAAATGGTTAAAGTCCCATCTTGAGTGCATTTCCATTCATTTAAATGCAAAAAAATGAAAACATGATTTTGAAGGAATTTTGCATGTCTTTAGGTCACAAACCACCAAATAGAGTTGTTCTTTAACTCAATGTAAAGTGACCTTGGTCAGCCAAAAAAAATGTCAACATTTTGTCCATGGGGCCCTCTCAAAATCTTTTAATCAATAGAAATAGCATCCAGCTTGAAGAAAATGAAAAAAAGGAGGGGGTCATGCATTATATAAGAAAAATTTGGTTCGTCAAACGCGGAGAACAGATTTTCTCACATGTACGGATTTACTCACTGTCCTTTAGCCCCAACCTTACTTTCACTTTCATATTTAAGCCAGAATACAAAATATTTCTGAATAAAACCATTTCACTATATCACATACATGCATACAAAGCATTTAACACCAATTTCATGATTCTGATGCTGATTTGTCAAGACATACCCCCATTTCCAGTCGCTTTAAAGTTTTTAAACGGACTATTTCACTGTATCTGAATTTGGTCCGCGTAGGCATTTAGTGGTTATTTACCTTAAGGCAACCCTTTTTGGATTGTTTAAGTGTTTTTTGCACATTTTCAATGCTACTATATATATGCAGCACAAAACAATCAATTCTAGACAAATTGGGCATGAAATCCAGAAAAAATTACAAACCCGCATATGCGCCTTTAAGGAGAAATTTGGTCAGCGCCTGTCAAATGGTATGAATAGAGACATGGAATGGGGTTGTGTTTGTGCTAAAATGGTATTCTGAACCCTAATTTTGCTTTAGATGCCTAATAATATGTCTATTCTTCATATTTAATCACAATTATCCATGTCTGATACTAAAATAAGGGCAATATTCACATAAAAATGTCAATTTAAGAAAAAATAAATCTGAACTTTTCTTGATTTTTCATGATAAAAATCTAAATTTTCACTTTTTTAGACATTTTACACAGATAAAAATGGTTAAAGTCCCATCTTGAGTGCATTTCCATTCATTTAAATGCAAAAAAATGAAAACATGATTTTGAAGGAAGTTTGCATGTCTTTAGGTCACAAACCACCAAATAGAGTTTTTCTTTAACTCAATGTAAAGTGACCTTGGTCAGCCAAAAAAAATGTCAACATTTTGTCCATGGGGCCCTCTCAAAATCTTTTAATCAATAGAAATAGCATCCAGCTTGAAGAAAATGAAAAAAGGAGGGGGTCATGTATTATATAAGAAAAATTTGGTTCGTCAAACGCGGAGAACAGATTTTCTCACATGTACGGATTTACTCACTGTCCGTTAGCCCCAACCTTACTTTCACTTTCATATTTAAGCCAGAATACAAAATATTTCTGAATAAAACCATTTCACTATATCACATACATGCATACAAAGCATTTAACACAAATTTCATGATTCTGATGCTGATTTGTCAAGACATACCCCCATTTCCAGTCGCTTTAAAGTTTTTAAACGGACTATTTCACTGTATCTGAATTTGGTCCGCGTAGGCATTTAGTGGTTATTTACCTTAAGGCAACCCTTTTTGGATTGTTTAAGTGTTTTTTGCACTTTTTTCAATGCTACTATATATATGCAGCACAAAACAATCAATTCTAGACAAATTGGGCATGAAATCCAGAAAAAATTACAAACCCGCATATGCGCCTTTAAGGAGAAATTTGGTCAGCGCCTGTCAAATGGTATGAATAGAGACATGGAATGGGGTTGTGTTTGTGCTAAAATGGTATTCTGAACCCTAATTTTGCTTAAGATGCCTAATAATATGTCTATTCTTCATATTTTATCACAATTATCCATGTCTGATACTAAAATAAGGGCAACATTCACATAAAAATGTCAATTTAAGAAAAAATAAATCTGAACTTTTCTGGATTTTTCATGATAAAAATCTAAATTTTCACTTTTTTAGACATTTTACACAGATAAAAATGGTTAAAGTCCCATCTTGAGTGCATTTCCATTCATTTAAATGCAAAAAAATGAAAACATGATTTTGAAGGAATTTTGCATGTCTTTAAGGCAACCCTTTTTGGATTGTTTAAGTGTTTGTTTGCACTTTTTTCGATGCTACTATATATATGCAGCACAAAACAATCAATTCTAGACAAATTGGGCATGAAATCCAGAAAAAATTACAAACCCGCATATGCGCCTTTAAGGAGAAATTTGGTCAGCGCCTATCAAATAGTATGAATAGAGACAAGGAATGGGGTTGTGTTTGTGCTAAAATGGTATTCTGAACCCTAATTTTGCTTTAGATGCCTAATAATATGTCTATTCTTCATATTTAATCACAATTATCCATGTCTGATACTAAAATAAGGGCAACATTCACATAAAAATGTCAATTTAAGAAAAAATAAATCTGAACTTTTCTGGATTTTTCATGATAAAAATCTAAATTTTCACTTTTTAACATTTTACACAGATAAAAATGGTTAAAGTCCCATCTTGAGTGCATTTCCATTCATTTAAATGCAAAAAAATGAAAACATGATTTTGAAGGAATTTTGCATGTCTTTAGGCAACCCTTTTTGGATTGTTTAAGTGTTTTTTGCACTTTTTTCAATGCTACCATATATATGCAGCACAAAACAATCAATTTTAGACAAATTGGGCATGAAATCCAGAAAAAATTACAAACCCGCATATGCGCCTTTAAGGAGAAATTTGGTCAGCGCCTGTCAAATGGTATGAATAGAGACATGGAATGGGGTTGTGTTTGTGCTAAAATGGTATTCTGAACCCTAATTTTGCTTTAGATGCCTAATAATATGTCTATTCTTCATATTTAATCACAATTAGCCATGTCTGATACTAAAATAAGGGCAATATTCACATAAAAATGTCAATTTAAGAAAAAATAAATCTGAACTTTTCTTGATTTTTCATGATAAAAATCTAAATTTTCACTTTTTTAGACATTTTACACAGATAAAAATGGTTAAAGTCCCATCTTGAGTGCATTTCCATTCATTTAAATGCAAAAAAATGAAAACATGATTTTGAAGGAAGTTTGCATGTCTTTAGGTCACAAACCACCAAATAGAGTTTTTCTTTAACTCAATGTAAAGTGACCTTGGTCAGCCAAAAAAAATGTCAACATTTTGTCCATGGGGCCCTCTCAAAATCTTTTAATCAATAGAAATAGCATCCAGCTTGAAGAAAATGAAAAAAAAGGAGGGGGTCATGTATTATATAAGAAAAATTTGGTTCGTCAAACGCGGAGAACAGATTTTCTCACATGTACGGATTTACTCACTGTCCGTTAGCCCCAACCTTACTTTCACTTTCATATTTAAGCCAGAATACAAAATATTTCTGAATAAAACCATTTCACTATATCACATACATGCATACAAAGCATTTAACACCAATTTCATGATTCTGATGCTGATTTGTCAAGACATACCCCCATTTCCAGTCGCTTTAAAGTTTTTAAACGGACTATTTCACTGTATCTGAATTTGGTCCGCGTAGGCATTTAGTGGTTATTTACCTTAAGGCAACCCTTTTTGGATTGTTTAAGTGTTTTTTGCACTTTTTTCAATGCTACTATATATATGCAGCACAAAACAATCAATTCTAGACAAATTGGGCATGAAATCCAGAAAAAATTACAAACCTGCATATGCGCCTTTAAGGAGAAATTTGGTCAGCGCCTGTCAAATGGTATGAATAGAGACATGGAATGGGGTTGTGTTTGTGCTAAAATGGTATTCTGAACCCTAATTTTGCTTTAGATGCCTAATAATATGTCTATTCTTCATATTTTATCACAATTATCCATGTCTGATACTAAAATAAGGGCAACATTCACATAAAAATGTCAATTTAAGAAAAAATAAATCTGAACTTTTCTGGATTTTTCATGATAAAAATCTAAATTTTCACTTTTTTAGACATTTTACACAGATAAAAATGGTTAAAGTCCCATCTTGAGTGCATTTCCATTCATTTAAATGCAAAAAAATGAAAACATGATTTTGAAGGAATTTTGCATGTCTTTAAGGCAACCCTTTTTGGATTGTTTAAGTGTTTGTTTGCACTTTTTTCGATGCTACTATATATATGCAGCACAAAACAATCAATTCTAGACAAATTGGGCATGAAATCCAGAAAAAATTACAAACCCGCATATGCGCCTTTAAGGAGAAATTTGGTCAGCGCCTATCAAATAGTATGAATAGAGACATGGAATGGGGTTGTGTTTGTGCTAAAATGGTATTCTGAACCCTAATTTTGCTTTAGATGCCTAATAATATGTCTATTCTTCATATTTAATCACAATTATCCATGTCTGATACTAAAATAAGGGCAACATTCACATAAAAATGTCAATTTAAGAAAAAATAAATCTGAACTTTTCTGGATTTTTCATGATAAAAATCTAAATTTTCACTTTTTAACATTTTACACAGATAAAAATGGTTAAAGTCCCATCTTGAGTGCATTTCCATTCATTTAAATGCAAAAAAATGAAAACATGATTTTGAAGGAATTTTGCATGTCTTTAGGCAACCCTTTTTGGATTGTTTAAGTGTTTTTTGCACTTTTTTCAATGCTACTATATATATGCAGCACAAAACAATCAATTTTAGACAAATTGGGCATGAAATCCAGAAAAAATTACAAACCCGCATATGCGCCTTTAAGGAGAAATTTGGTCAGCGCCTGTCAAATGGTATGAATAGAGACATGGAATGGGGTTGTGTTTGTGCTAAAATGGTATTCTGAACCCTAATTTTGCTTAAGATGCCTAATAATATGTCTATTCTTCATATTTAATCACAATTATCCATGTCTGATACTAAAATAAGGGCAATATTCACATAAAAATGTCAATTTAAGAAAAAATAAATCTGAACTTTTCTGGATTTTTCATGATAAAAATCTAAATTTTCACTTTTTTAGACATTTTACACAGATAAAAATGGTTAAAGTCCCATCTTGAGTGCATTTCCATTCATTTAAATGCAAAAAAATGAAAACATGATTTTGAAGGAATTTTGCATGTCTTTAGGTCACAAACCACCAAATAGAGTTGTTCTTTAACTCAATGTAAAGTGACCTTGGTCAGCCAAAAAAAATGTCAATATTTTGTCCATGGGGCCCTCTCAAAATCTTTTAATCAATAGAAATAGCATCCAGCTTGAAGAAAATGAAAAAAAGGAGGGGGTCATGCATTATATAAGAAAAATTTGGTTCGTCAAACGCGGAGAACAGATTTTCTCACATGTACGGATTTACTCACTGTCCTTTAGCCCCAACCTTACTTTCACTTTCATATTTAAGCCAGAATACAAAATATTTCTGAATAAAACCATTTCACTATATCACATACATGCATACAAAGCATTTAACACCAATTTCATGATTCTGATGCTGATTTGTCAAGACATACCCCCATTTCCAGTCGCTTTAAAGTTTTTAAACGGACTATTTCACTGTATCTGAATTTGGTCCGCGTAGGCATTTAGTGGTTATTTACCTTAAGGCAACCCTTTTTGGATTGTTTAAGTGTTTTTTGCACATTTTCAATGCTACTATATATATGCAGCACAAAACAATCAATTCTAGACAAATTGGGCATGAAATCCAGAAAAAATTACAAACCCGCATATGCGCCTTTAAGGAGAAATTTGGTCAGCGCCTGTCAAATGGTATGAATAGAGACATGGAATGGGGTTGTGTTTGTGCTAAAATGGTATTCTGAACCCTAATTTTGCTTTAGATGCCTAATAATATGTCTATTCTTCATATTTAATCACAATTATCCATGTCTGATACTAAAATAAGGGCAATATTCACATAAAAATGTCAATTTAAGAAAAAATAAATCTGAACTTTTCTTGATTTTTCATGATAAAAATCTAAATTTTCACTTTTTTAGACATTTTACACAGATAAAAATGGTTAAAGTCCCATCTTGAGTGCATTTCCATTCATTTAAATGCAAAAAAATGAAAACATGATTTTGAAGGAATTTTGCATGTCGGTCGTCCATGATATTCTTGATAATAACTATAAGAGGGTTGTCTGTGCTATTCCTGATAAAAACTATAAGAGGGTTGTCCATGCTATTCTTGATAATGACGATAAGAATGTGGTTGCATTACATTGACCATGTTTTACCTTCATATTGACCATGGGCAACCCTTTTTGGATTGTTTAAGTGTTTTTTGCACTTTTTTCAATGCTACTATATATATGCAGCACAAAACAATCAATTCTAGACAAATTGGGCATGAAATCCAGAAAAAATTACAAACCCGCATATGCGCCTTTAAGGAGAAATTTGGTCAGTGCCTGTCAAATGGTATGAATAGAGACATGGAAAGGGGTTGTGTTTGTGCTAAAATGGTATTCTGAACCCTAATTTTGCTTTAGATGCCTAATAATATGTCTATTCTTCATATTTAATCACAATTATCCATGTCTGATACTAAAATAAGGGCAACATTCACATAAAAATGTCAATTTAAGAAAAAATAAATCTGAACTTTTCTGGATTTTTCATGATAAAAATCTAAATTTTCACTTTTTTAGACATTTTACACAGATAAAAATGGTTAAAGTCCCATCTTGAGTGCATTTCCATTCATTTAAATGCAAAAAAATGAAAACATGATTTTGAAGGAATTTTGCATGTCTTTAAGGCAACCCTTTTTGGATTGTTTAAGTGTTTTTTGCACTTTATTCAATGCTACTATATATATGCAGCACAAAACAATCAATTCTAGACAAATTGGGCATGAAATCCAGAAAAAATTACAAACCCGCATATGCGCCTTTAAGGAGAAATTTGGTCAGCGCCTGTCAAATGGTATGAATAGAGACATGGAATGGGGTTGTGTTTGTGCTAAAATGGTATTCTGAACCCTAATTTTGCTTGAGATGCCTAATAATATGTCTATTCTTCATATTTAATCACAATTATCCATGTCTGATACTAAAATAAGGGCAACATTCACATAAAAATGTCAATTTAAGAAAAAATAAATCTGAACTTTTCTGGATTTTTCATGATAAAAATCTAAATTTTCACTTTTTTAGACATTTTACACAGATAAAAATGGTTAAAGTCCCATCTTGAGTGCATTTCCATTCATTTAAATGCAAAAAAATGAAAACATGATTTTGAAGGAATTTTGCATGTCTTAAGGCTACCCTTTTTGGATTGTTTAAGTGTTTTTTTGCACTTTTTTCAATGCTACTATATATATGCAGCACAAAACAATCAATTCTAGACAAATTGGGCATGAAATCCAGAAAAAATTACAAACCCGCATATGCGCCTTTAAGGAGAAATTTGGTCAGCGCCTGTCAAATGGTATGAATAGAGACATGGAATGGGGTTGTGTTTGTGCTAAAATGGTATTCTGAACCCTAATTTTGCTTTAGATGCCTAATTATATGTCTATTCTTTATATTTAATCACAATTATCCATGTCTGATACTAAAATAAGGGCAACATTCTCATAAAAATGTCAATTTAAGAAAAAATAAATCTGAACTTTTCTGGATTGTTCATGATAAAAATCTAAATTTTCACTTTTTTAGACATTTTACACAGATAAAAATGGTTAAAGTCCCATCTTGAGTGCATTTCCATTCATTTAAATGCAAAAAAATGAAAACATGATTTGAAGGAATTTTGCATGTCTTTAGGTCACAAACCACCAAATAGAGTTGTTCTTTAACTCAATGTAAAGTGACCTTGGTCAGCCAAAAAAAATGTCAACATTTTGTCCATGGGGCCCTCTCAAAATCTTTTAATCAATAGAAATAGCATCCAGCTTGATGAAAATGAAAAAAAAGGAGGGGGTCATGTATTATATAAGAAAAATTTGGTTCGTCAAACGCGGAGAACAGATTTTCTCACATGTACGGATTTACTCACTGTCCGTTAGCCCCAACCTTACTTTCACTTTCATATTTAAGCCAGAATACAAAATATTTCTGAATAAAACCATTTCACTATATCACATACATGCATACAAAGCATTTAACACCAATTTCATGATTCTGATGCTGATTTGTCAAGACATACCCCCATTTCCAGTCGCTTTAAAGTTTTTAAACGGACTATTTCACTGTTTCTGAATTTGGTCCGCGTAGGCATTTAGTGGTTATTTACCTTAAACCACTAACTTTGACTGACATGCACCCAAACCATTTGATACAACGAACAGCTCCCATGTGAAGATTCAGATCAAATGTTTGGCTATAGGGTGAGGAATTAGACCTCCAAAAAGGAAAACAATACCCTGTGTATTGGTCAAAATGTTTAAGATGCATCAGCGTCAGTGACTCTATGCCACACCCGGTATTATACTTATAACAATAGAGCACAGTCATTCTGTACATAGGGGTACTCATCGCTATCAAGAACAGACATGTCAAGCCTTTCTCACCAAAACGTAGAACATCCCTATGAAGTATTCGCCGCCATTAGGTTTAGCTATTTCAACTCAATATAAATTGTAATACCCGGTATGGTATAGTCAAGCTCTGGTTACATATCAGGAGCGACTGTCACCGTTCCGGTCTCTTATGGGTACATGCGATTACAAAGTGGAGCAATTCAAAGGCATTGTAAACTCATCATTAAGGAGTAAAGCTATTAAATGCCCAAAAGTGTACCACCATTTACTGTAATTCAAGGCTAAACAGGGAACAAGGTCATTCAGATCCTCCATCAGTGAGTTATGCCATGTCAACTATGATTATGGCGTACTTCCTTTACTAGTAACTGTCACAGGGCCAGTATTTGACTGATGCAGTTACTATGTACTTTCGTCAGCCCGGGTAGCTCAGTTGGTAGAGCACCTGACTTGCAAGCGGGAGGTCGCGGGTTCGAGCCCCGTCCTGGGTATATGATTTTTATGAACCTACAACATTGGCGCCCCAACATGGAATGGTTGGTGGTAGTGTGTGCCTCTTAGAGCCTACAGCGGCAGTACATAAGGTGGTGAGTAACAAATGGGGGTCTAAATATATTCATTTGGGAGTCGTTTATATGCCATCAGGCTTGGTATGGCTTTGACTGATGATGTACAGTAAGATTGTTATACAGGGCACTTGTAAGTGTCTTCATTATAAGGCTCTGAGAGGCTGTGAGAAACCCAAAACTATCGGAATCACATCAGACAATGGCCATCAATTCATACAAAGAGCTAGTAATGATTTGTTTGGTAGGGGTTAATACCCGCAAAGTGACACAAATGCCTGTAGTCAGTGATATTATGAATACCACTTTCAGAATGGAAAGGCTGTATGTGGCGGTGATACCGGTAAGAAGGTAACAAAAACCACTGACATTGAGTAATTTTTATAAAACGGTTCATACAAAATGATACTTCATGTGCAGTTAGATAACACATGCCTGAATTAATTAGTCCTAATCAAACAATAAGTTATTGAATGTGATTGCTAATATTCATACAAAATGCTGTTAGTACATTTGTAATACCATATACAGAACCTGTGTGTATTATAGGTCCAATGTTTCATATATTAATAAAATGTTTTGTTAATTGGTCAACCGAGACCAGAACTCACTATAATGTATTCGTCATTTTGGCTGTGGGCATTTCTCCAACAAACAATTTGTAATTGTTCTTTGTGCATATTGTGTTCTGCTGTTTCAGTTGAGGATTGCCTTCTCTATCTGATTTCTGTAACATTTTGATCCAATACTACATGTGTAGTAATCACTAGCAGAAATCCCCGTTTTTCTATTTCCAAATGTGGTGTTATATCTTAAATTACTTATACCTTATTACCAGTTGAATTCACACTTTCAAAAGACTCAAATTTATTAAATACCATTTGTATCACTGTAATTGAGGTAATTAATACTTAGCGACGCTACTGAATTTATTTTAACAGTTTATTCCACACGTGAGTAATTAATGAACTAATCGCCATTTTCCCAGTACAACCTTTATTTATAGTTTTCACACAAGCAGGGCCTCATTTCCACAATTTATCACTGGTATTTTAAAATTTAATACCTGTATATTTCATTCACACTTTCATAACTTCAAGTTATTTCTAACAGTTCTCTCATATACTATAATGGTTCATGACCAATTGATTTTTGAACGATAATATATAATTTCATATTTTCATTTACCCTGATCAGGGCCTTAATGTCACCAACTAAAGCATTACACACACCTTATCAAAGCTGTTTGTACATTTGTATCTTTGCTTCTTAATTTTGTGTTATTCGCAAATAAAATATATGTATTACATGTATTCGTATACTTATCTAATTAATATCTCTGTAGGCCTACTGCGGGGACACATATTAGTTCTCGACCACAAGCAGGGCCTCAATTAAAAAAATTACTATGGTTACGGTATTTTATGCAATGCAATACTTAACACAGCATAACTACATCTCAGATGTTTTACGTTACATATGATAGAATATAATACATTATATGTGTTTAAGTTGATTATTTCGATAAAAAGCCTAATGTACACCTAAGGGGCCTCATTTGCTAAATGATGACAGGGACTCAAGTAATGAATTATATATTTGGCAATAGTTGTACTTACTAATGTCACTGAGTTCAATTCAAATAAGAGATATGATGAGACATTTGTTTAACATGCACCATTTACTAATGTAAGCCATTTGTTTGTCTACTAACGGGCCTCGTTTTAGGTGTAAACCACGAATGGGGCCTCATTTTCACAATTTACCAAAACAAATGTTTATAAACTGAATAAACACATTATTCGGCATAATATAAACAGCAGTTAGTGTGTTTTTTTGTACATCTGGTAAAATAATAATGTATTTATGCTGACTAATTCATGAAAATTCATATACCCCCTTTGGGGCCTCATTCTGAGAATTGCTCAATGATGACAAGGTGGCATCACTCGGATTCTGTTATGGTATGGTCCAGAAAACAAGAAAATGCAAAAACATTTTGTATAGAAGACATTGCACGGTTACCCCAAAATATGCTGTTTATCTGCCGGACTATATGTGGGAAGACGTAGCTAGATTTATCGACTGCTTTTGCAATTTCTCCATATCAATTGTTTCATTTATTTCTATACATTGTATAAGAATAGTATAAGTGAAGTGACGTGAAGTGACGTGGATATTCCAGACAATTGAATGTAAGACGATATAGTGCAGGGTCTAGTTCTTTATGACATTTGTGTTAACACGTTCTGTCATGTTTTTCTTTTCTGGTTGTATAACACCTTTCGAAATTGTCGATATATGTATATGGTTTTCATTGGTGCTTTTATGCTTTACTTTAGTTTGATATTGTGATCATGTGTCGTCTTTGACACAATTGATAAGTTTATGTATCGCTATATTTCAGACTGGACATACCAACTGACCTTTAGGCTAAGTCTTCAAACAACAACATGTAAACAGACAAATAAAACAATCATAACTATTATATTCATAGACCGATTTCTCTGAGGTATGCTCGACGCTCAAGCCGAAAATGAGCACTACCTACCAAACTTAATAGTTTTGTGACACAGGACACAGTTTATACCCGAAACCAGCTCAACTACGTGCAAAACATTTGAGCGTGTTTCAGATAAAAGCTGTGAATTTCTTGAACATCTAAGGTTGCGTGGATAGTTCTCGTCATGGGTTTGAGCGTTGAATATATACATTTTGTATCGTGAAAATCGGTGGAAGAAAAGAATAGTTATGGTTGTTTTTATTTTTTGGCGGAAATAAACTTGTCGGATATACTACAGGAGAATGAAACCATCAAACTCAATTTATCGAATATAGTACCAGCAAGTGTTACTTGATAAATCATCCAGGGTCAAAGATATAAGATAATACTACACAAGTTACGAATGATTACACACAATTGAATGAAAAACAGTAACCTCTTGGCCGTATTAGTCTAGTTGTCAATGTTTTACCACGCAATAACCCACATATCCATCTAACGAAATTAGATTTACGAGATATTGACTTGTTGACTCTGAGAACAGAATGTGTCTATAACACTTGACTTCTCTATTCCCCAAGGAAATACTTATGATTCAAATATCACGTCCTCAGAGTATTCTACGTTGTTCTTCGAGACATTTGCTGTACTTGGCGATTAATTTCTTATATACCTTTACTTAGTGTAAGAGGTGTTTAACATATATTTGAAAACTTGAATGCAGAGTGGCCAAATATAAAGGACATAGTGTCAGGGGCTATGTGTCCAATTATTACGTTCTGCTATCTCAAAGACATCTTGTTCATGTAGACGAAAGATGTACGTGTGTTATGGTACCAGCTTTAAGATTACCACTCCCATAAATTTATGCATAGATTTAAAAAAATGTCAACGTTTAATCAATTACCTTATTTTAGCCTAGTCGTCACTTTGCAGCAATTTACATGATAACTAGATACTGAAACTGCATCTGGAATCCGATATTACCACTCTTACAGACCATTGTGCCAATAGATTCGTTCATTAAGAAGATTCGCGCTACCCTGTGTACTTGCGCGAAAATTCAACATGGGTTTAAACGAGAACAAACTTAAATTAAGTTCCTATGATTGTATATGAACATAACTCATGAATATTCACTTAGTGAACGTGTACAAAGTTTATATTTTTTTACTTTTTTGTTTTGAATGCAAGAAAAGTGGGTTGAGAATAGCATCTGTCTAAAATATATAGGCTTACAATAATCAAAAACAATTGTTCAAAGACATCTGCTTTTACAGACTATGTTGTGCATGATTTAGGTGTATGAAGGTGCTACATTGTGGGAAAAAATCAAATTTGGTTTCATCACATTATGCAAATTATGTTAATTTATGCAAATAGATGCAAAAATACTACATATTGGCGAAAACATGTAGTTCAGGACCGCTATTTTATATTTTATTAAACTGATAGTCTGATTGATGACTGTAAAATCATTAATTTTCGTGGGGGATTAAATTTAATGGATTTCGTGGTTCACCTCAACCACGAACTTTAATCCCAACGGACATTAATTTTGACCCTTGTTTTATTACCTGAAATGTAAATTCCACGAATTCAAGTCCCAACGAAATTGTCATTTATACCAAACCCACGAAATTTCCCGACGAAATTAAATGATTTTACAGTATTAACTTATATACATTTTTTTAAATCGACCATTCAAAGTGGGTGGGATTACTATTCTGTCATGTACAAATACGGAATTTGTTCACCAGGAAGCCGAAATGACTGTTTATGTGAGAAGGATAGATAAATGTACACATACATATGGATAGCTTATAAATGAAGTAATGTTATAAAAAAAATCTTCGAATGAGTATGATGGTGCCATATTTGCAAGAAATAGCTGGAATGAGCACACTACGATGGTAGGTCAAACCACGTATCTCGAAAACGAGTCCAGGGCATATGCTTTTTATGATGTAATGTTCTTAAATATGAATTTCTGTCATTTTAAGGGGTTTCGGAGAAAATTCAATTGTTAGATCAAAGGCGCGCGGCGCCTTAATGAACATATACACGAATAGACATATGAATCGATCGAACTAAAACATTCTGATTAAAATAGCTTCATGTTTTTTACATACGCATGTGTCATGTAGTGTATTGTTTTTTACATTTGATATCGTTTCATTCTCACATAGGACCTTCAGTGAAACAAATAAGCAACAAACAGTGACTGAAAGGAAAATAAATGATAGACAAAAAATCAAAATAAAATGCAATTCAAGCAATCCATAAATCACGAGAACTTTATATCAAACTAGATTGTTATGTTGACAGGAACGATATTGTGTTTTTGGCAATAAAAGGATGAAATCTTAACCAAATTTCTCGGGAACATGTTTTGCTAAATTTAATCACTGAATGTCAACGTTAATCAAAACAGAATTCATATTTAGCCACATCATTATTCATTCTAGATTATATTACGAGTGATGTAGGATGAATCCTCGGTCAATGAACTAACAATATAAGGACATGAACAAAGGGTTGTCTAAACATATTTTTATGATAAATAATGGAAAACCGGACTATGAAGTCCGCACTCAACTCAAGCAGTCAAGTACACACAAAGAAAGCATTTAAAACGTCGTAAACCACAATATCAAATAAACAAGAATGCGAGAAGCATACTCGCTGGCCAGACATACAAAATACCCAAACGAACGCAGAACACTTCTCTACGATTTACGACACAATTTGATGAAGTAAACAACACTTCTCTCGCCTAAAATCTTCTGTTTGTCTTCAACGTACACACATAATTGGTGATAGAAATAACATTTCGTCCACATCACGTGACCTTTGTACTTCAACAGAACCATTTATGTTACATTATTTAAGTCCATAGAGAATTAAATGTCATTTTGTCGACTTATTTGATTTATTACCGTGCGTGGTAATTGTCATTTTATTGCACAGAATTAACAGATACTTGTGCTCCATCTTTCTTGTTTCTCCATACAGTTTACTAGTATGTAATGGAAGTACTATTGTTTATAAGTAGATTAAATGTAGCCATCAGGAAAGTAACACGATTAAGGGTATAATTTCTTATTGTCCAATTTCTTGTAATTACTTAAACATATTTATCCAAAGATAAGTTTGAATCTGAATAATGTATTGTTTCGATGTGAGTAATATTTTTGTGGTATCACATTGGCTAAGCATTCGAAATTATGGCAGTAACTTGAAATGTGAAATGTGTATACAAATGCAATGTTAAGAGCCGACAACAATGCAGGTCATTGCAAGAAAAAAATCCATTTTAAACATTTGGCGCCGCCAAACTTAGCTTCTTGTATCAAAACAGTATTCATCGCAAAGAACATTGACGAATGTCAGTTGCTTTCAATAGATGGTGTGGCGAATATCAACTTTCTTGGTGAAATGTGCACTTCACCCCGAAGTTGCATTAAGTATAGGGGAATACTTTTAGCGTTAAGCTCTAAATGTTATTCCTTATTATGTGCATAACAAAGGTGATTTTGTTCTTCAAAGGGAATTATTTCTCTTGGTTATATGTACATTTGAAAAGTTCATGCACGCAGAACTGCTCACGAAAGTTTATGACCAGACGTATGGTATATCAATTGGTCCATAACTTTAAGCTCTATGTGAACTCATTAATTAAGTTGAAAGGATTTGCACGTAAGTTTGTTTGATCATGATCAGTATAGTGTTAATATCTTTGCCACTGTGTAAAATGCCTTCGAATCTTTAAATAATATTTTATGTCGTTCTTTGCAGCATGGCACGCTTCTTATCGTCTAAAAATTAGCCATGAACATTTATTTGTAAGTGCTGAATATTTTAATGCAATACATCTCAAATACTTTGATTTTTGAAATATAAAACTTGATGGTGTGATGAATAGTAGAGTGCTATTAAATTGTACGCAGCAAAGAAACACTTCCACTTTGAATAGCTTTGTTACTGATGTCTCTGTAGACTAAGCATTTAGTACCTGTCAATCTAAGCTATTTTTGTAAGTCCCATTTAGTATACTAAGTAACACTGTACTATTATTTTTTTGCAAAAAGCAGCTACTAAGGCTAACAAGTAATTTTATAATAATGCTGTCTAAAAGTTTGATGAAATAATTGCCTGCAAGTGGGTAAAAAAGAAAAAGAACTGCTACATTGACATTGATAATTGTACAACCGCGTTTGTTGGTCGATTTCCTGCAATAGGGTATTACTACATTCTTGTTAAACGTTATCGCCATGTGTTTACTTTTTGTGGAAATGAGCAGTATGGACACTTTCGTAATATTGTAAATGTTGTATTACCGTATAAAAACTATTTCCATTAATTGTGTTATTCTCGGAATTTTTGACTATTGTTTGATTTTGTTAACTATTTGAAAAATGTGGTTTTGGTGTTAAAACTGATAACGAATATTGGTAGCTGAAACAAGCCGTTCCTGCATGCTATTGGTATATTGTGAGTATTTATAATTTATTAGATATAAGTATAACTAGTTTGAAATATTCCGTACAGGAAAACTCGCAAGATTGTGGAATCGGTCATAGATACCAGTGCCACCTGATCTTTATTCCTGACAAAACGAATATTTCTTTTTATTTGAAGTTAATGTTTCCTAGTAGACATTTAAGTGTTACCAATTTATCTTCATTTATGTCCCTTATCCCTCTGCCAATCCTATCTCAATGTCTGGGGACTTTTGATGTGTGACGAGACTCTTAATTTTCATTTACCGTGTCTGAAAACTGATCCTTACATAATTCAGCATTTTGTCATATGATAGATTGCCTACAACACTCTGAACTTCAGGCTTGCTTTAATGTCTCCAAGTGTCATACCGCCACCTTCTTTAACAATAATGTATTTTGTTATGTTTGTAATGTAAGACGGCGGAGAAAAACACAAAAATGCACTTTATTTTCTTGTAAGATGAATGCTGCCTTTGATACTGCTCATATTTTATTTATTTTCATGACCACTTCTGATATTAGCGGAATAATAGTACCAGAGTTGTTATATTTGCACTGTAATATCAAATTCTATCATACAATTACAATAAGTAGTACTCTTTATATGTCCAACCATTGTGTATTATCTACTTGATTAAATCTTAATTATTAGTTTTTATTACTTGTATGATATGACGTTATAAATGAACTTGAAGACGCTATTGCATAATAACAAAAAGATAAAATATCACTTCACATGAATAATATAGTGTGTATAGACTTAATGTACGTTTTCTTGAGTGTATTGGTCTTCAGCATTTGAAAATAAAAAAGTCAAACAGTCTAACAGAAATCATTACACTTGACAAATGTACCCTTGATTCGACATCGATCATTGTTTCGTTAGATTGCGAGTGTGTATGGTTAAGGTGCCGTGTATAAATGTTATGTGATGTTATTATTGTTTTCTGAGCTCGGCTGGTAACGTTGAATGTTACCTTCTGTCCGTTCGATTTCCCTATATATTTATGCCTCATTAATTTGTTTCACATAATATGTATGGGCGCTAAAGATGGACAGCATGGATGCAAACTTCAATGGAACACTTAAATCCATACTTCAGATATGTAGAGAATAATTTGCTTATAGTTTTCACTTCGATTACAAGCAATATATACTTTTTATATAGTATATTCAGTTGAATCAAGTGTAACATATTTCATGAATAGAATCGGTTTAGTACATGAACGACATTGCCTTCGTCACGTTATGTAATTACGACAATAAGATGAAGGAAAGATGCGTGCATTCAGAAAAAGCAGCCCTCGAGTAACTTGTAATTACAACTATGTTACTCATACATGTATGTACCATCAATTGCACTTACAAAAATATCTTATACGTACATTCCTTCGATTTTAAGCCTTTCGTTTTCTGTTGTTTCTTTGGAATATCATATCCCCTATTTGACTTCTTGTTCTCTTTTTGTCACCATACAAGCAAGAACTGAATGGAACTACAAGTGGATTTGTTGGTGAACACTAAATATTGCTTAGTAATTTATTATATTCGCATATATACATTTAACATAAAAAGTAGCGAGTTTCTGTATGTTATTGCTTAGACAAGACTGTCATTGTTTATACAATCCTATATATTTAGAGAAAACGTTGATTGATTAATGGTCGGTTAATATTGCATATCCATAGAATTGTGTCTGGCCATTTTGTTTAAAGAAGAAACTATCGCTGCGTATTTCCTGTATCCTTCAGCTAAGTAGGTTGATGATTTGATATTGACAATCAGTGTCAACATGCTATAAACAATAACCATTAATAAACGTAAAGATACACGCAACCGACATTTAGAATAATGAATGCCTCTTTAAGACGTATTAACGTTATGTCACTGTCCTTGGTGTTTTAAACTAGGTTAGGGGGTGGTTGTGCCTCATTTAGTCGCCGTTTTGGCACGGGTTTGTGTGATTGGTTCGCCGTGCAGTGGGGCCTTGGGGAACTTGGTCGAGTATTTGGTGCGTTTCATTCGGTAATAACAGCTTTTTTATAATTTCTTTGTGTATGTGGGTCTTCCTTAATTGTTTCGGCGGGTACTTGGATCTTTAATTGTTTCTTCATCTTATGTGTGGGCATTGCTCAATGCAGTTGCTAGGAATATGTTATATTATTTCCCATCCCATTCATACCTAACCCATTATTTTAACTAGGTCAAGTCGTAGTTGTGCCTCTTTAGGTCGCATAACGTTAGGTCACTGTCCTTGTGTTTTAATCTAGGTCACGCCCCAGGGTTGTTGAGTCTCATTTGGTCGCCGTTTTTGCATGGGATTCTGTGGGCATTACTCAGGGTAGTTGTGTCGTGGTTTTTCTAATTTCTGTGCTAGGCTGGTTGGGTTGAGTGCTACCTTCCCTGTCGGATTTTCTCATACCTTTTTATATTATAGAGCCATACTGTTCTTCACAAGCATGCCAATGACTGTCATCTCAATCAAGACTTATATACCGAGAGTCTCATGCATTGTATTATATGGCGTACTGCATATCTCTTTATGAATTTGACACAATCACGCATGGTAGCATTTCGAAATCGGGTATTGTAAATATAGTATAGGTAAAACTATAATATTAATCTAAAGCAAAAAGGCAGGATTGGTACTACAGTACACAATATTTATATTGTACCTAACAGTATACCGGCATTAGCAATATTTGGATTTTACCAGAAATTGACATGCGGAGCAAGTAATTATACAGATTTCGTTCCTTCATGTATTAACGTAATATACACATCGCTAGTTAACGACCGTGTACTACGGATGTAGTACTAGTTATCCGTCCTCTGAATGAGACTTATATTTCTTTGATACCTTTGTGTGGGAAAACGTTGTCGGAAATACTCGACTTGTTTGTAATTTGTTTTGTAATTTCTCTGATTTCATTGTTTCTTATGTCTTTACTTGTTATTGGAATAGAAATATCCAGACAATTGACTGTTAAACGATATAGTGTAGGTTCGAGTTCGTTATGACATTTGTGTTATGTGAAAGCACACGTTGTGTCATTTGTTTCTTATGTGGTTGTATAACACCTTACGACAGTGTCGATATACACGCATGTGTATGGCTTTCACTAGTTTTCATGTATTGGTAATGTGATCAACGGTCATCTTCAACCTACTTCATAATTATATGTATTGCTATATTTGGTGAACGAATAAATATTGAACATACTGTTTACTACCATCGATGATCAAGCAATGCTTTCTCTGTGCCTATTGAACTAGAATAGATATGGATCCTACAACTGCGAAAGGCTATTCCAATCATTGAATGTTTTCGTCAAACCTGAAAAACGAACCAGTCAATATGAAATATAGTGTGCACGGTGTCTTCAACTCGTAGCATAACACATTACATACCGCATTCTAATATACCGTTAAGTGGTGTAATCGTTTGCTAAGAAACTTTTGAGAGGATGCTGGGAAACGAACATGGGGGTTTTACTACATGAGAAAAAAGCATCAAACTCAATCTTACGAATACAATCTGAGCAAATTTGACTTGATGAATCATCCAGGGTCAAAGATATAAGATAATACTACACAAGTTACGAATGATTACACAACATTGAATGTAAAACAGTAACCTTTTAGCCGTATTAGTCTACAATGTTTTACCACGCAATAACCCACATATCCATCTAACGAAATTGTATCTACGAGATATTGGCTTGTTGACTTGTCATTCAGAGAATGGAATATGTCTATAACACATGACCTCTCAATTCCACAGGAACTATCTATGATATAATTGTCACGTCCTCAGAGTATTCAATGTCGTTTCTTCGAAACATTTGCTTTACTTGATGTACAATTTCTTACATAATACATGTATAGGCGGCGTGCTGTGCTCCAAATATTTGAAGTATGTTGATATCAGCTATTGCAATACTTAAACATAACCATTGTACCAATAGATCCGTCATTAATGGAATTTTAAATACCAAGCAACAAGTGTATGCATTGACGGAACTAAACACATTACAATAGTTTCATCCTTTGCTATACGCAAGTAATATATTATGTTGTATTGTTATTTATTTTTGACCTCGTTTCATCTTTACGGACCTTCAGGGAAACAAATATAAACTATATACACATAGTAAGTTATGTGTGATTCGAGTTACATAACTGTTTCATTAAAATGAAACATGACACTAAAGACTTGGGATTACTCTGACATTTAATATGCAAGAATAACGCAATAAACGAATCACGTTACATTCTCAGACGTAGAAGATATGTGAAACATTACACTTAATAACGTGATAATTGAAAATATATTGAAATTAAGAATCCTAGAGGACTGAACACCGTGTTAAGTAAGTCTGAATCGAATTGAAACACAGTTGATATAAACTTGCAATTTAAGATCATATGATTTTTGTGAACTCGAGAGAACGGTTTTACTAACATTGCGAAAATCTTAATAAAACACGTATACATATTTCTCTCGGAAACCTTACACTTTAGCTCTCGTCTTTTTGGAGGTTTTGGTCGCTACCTTCTTTAGGTGTTTGTTTCAATCAATTAGTTCAAGTGTCAATCATCAACAATCTCTAACTAATTCAAAATTTAATACAGATTATAAATTAGGCATTGTATGTCAAACTTGCATGCAATTTGTGGTTAAAAACTGTTGCCATGAAAACCACTGTATTTCATTTTTTCTGAACTAAAGAAATTGGTAGTTCACTCTGTCTATGACTGTTGCATATGTAGTTAGTATAAGTGAATAGTTGTTTTTAATATAAAGTAGTTACATTATTTAAAAAAAGACCTTAGACTATCTTAATAAATTAAGGAATACCACATGTATATACATTTGATACAAAATATTCTCCATTACTGGTATACGTTTCATTAGTTGATATATTTTCTGGGGATACACCCACACGATTGTCTTAGTTTTGCTTCCGAGACTAAGATTTTGTTTTTGCTGCGTGAAGGCCGACTGAAAGGAATATAAATGATAGCCAGAAATGAATCAAAGTAACATGCAATTCAAGCATTCCATAAATCACGAGAACTTTCTATCAAACTAGATGGTTATGTTGACAGGGATGGTATTGTTTTTGGCAATCAAATGATGACATCTCAACCAATTGTTCCGGGAATATGTTTTGCTAAATTAATCACTGAATGTCGTCATAAATCAAAACAGAATTCATATTTAACCACATTAATTCGATCTAGATTATATTACGTGTGATGTATGATGAAGTCTCGTTGAGTGAACTAACTAGAAAGGACATTATGAGGTATGATGAAGTCTCGTTCAATGAACTAACAATATAAGGACATGATTGTGTATGATGAAGTCTCGTTTAATGAACTAACAATATAAGGACATGCTTGTGTATGATGAAGTCTCGTCCAATGAACTAACAATATAAGGACATTATGATGTATGATGAAGTCTCGTTAAATGAACTAACAATATAAGGACATTATGATGCATGATGAAGTCTCGTTCAATGAACTAACAATATAAGGACACGATTGTGTATGATGAAGTCTCGTTCAATGAACTAACAATATAAGGACATGATTGTGTATGATGAAGTCTCGTTCAATGAACTAACAATATAAGGACATGATTGTGTATGATGAAGTCTCGTTTAATGAACTAACAATATAAGGACATTATTATGTATGATAAAGTCTCGTTTAATAAACAAACAATATAAGGACATGAGTGTGTATGATGAAGTCTCGTTCAATGAACTAACAATATAAGGACATTATGATGTATGATGAAGTCTCGTTCAATGAACTAACAATATAAGGACATTTGATGTATGATGAAGTCTCGTTCAATGAACTAACAATATAAGGACATTATGGTGTATGATGAACCTCGGTCAATAAACTAACAATATAAGGACATTATGATGTATGATGAAGTCTCGTTCAATGAACTAACAATATAAGGACATTTACAAAGGATTGTTTAAACACATTTCTTGGATAAATAATTGAAAACCGGACTGGGAAGTTTGCACGCAACGTAAGCAGCCAAGTTCACACAAAGAAAGCATTTAAAACGTCGTAAACCATAATTTCACGACACAATGTCCTATGCGCAAGAATGCGAAATGTTTCGCATAAATTTCCACCGGGAGTTCTTCACCGGTGCATATAACAGCTCAGTGATACCAATGCTTTATAGTAAATCAAAACTGTCTCGACAAAACAGATAATGAATGCTCAGCAGACCTAGTTAGTATCATATCATATATGGATCCTGTTAAATGCAAAGATCGGTAGACATATTCACTAGACTAATGGCAGTTCTTGTAAGCATAATGTTTTGTGATTGTATGGTATCTGTGGTTTAAACAGAGAGGCGAATTATTGCTGAAACTATAATTGACAATTTATTTACACGAAAAAAAGCCAGATTATGATTGTATGTATGTAGCCAGATGAGGCTGGGTTATATATTTACTAGTAGTATAAGTATACAATGATTCAATGCGTTGTATTCATTATCGACTGTTTCCTACAAGGCGGTAGTGATACGTCCTTTCATCATAAGCAGTTACTACAGACTTGTGGGTAATCCTTGATAGTGTTATAACAACAATGTAAAATCATTCAAAATATTCTTGACGTATCCCATCGACAACCCAGGTACAATCAGAAACTAAGATCAATGAATGCATGAATCTTTTCTAATGGTTCTTCGATGTTTACTAAGCTTCAACCATCGTGATTCCAAATCTGACTGATTCGGGTCTATTTTGATTGGTTTTGGTCTATTCTGGTTAATTTGGGTCTACTTGAATTGATTCCGATTAATCATGACTCTCTCAGGCTCATTCCGGGTGAATCGATATAAACGTGACTAAGGTACCAATGACTTGTTGGGTAAAACACTATCTCGTCATTGGAATTATGTTTTTACAACATATTATAAAAATAAAAATCAAAGACAAGTTATTTGCTTCTAACTTACAATAAGACTAAATGAAATAAATCCTAAAAAGCTTTCCAAGTCAAATACTATTAGGTATTTACGATACGTTAATCGTTGCAATCAGACATTAACTTGATTTCTGCTGTTTGTGTTTGACTGTTTCTGTACATTGCAACCTTACCTGTGTCTTGTTCAGTCGTCATGTACAAATATAGTAAAATGTTGTCTAGGAGGGAAAGTACTAACACTTTCAGTAGTTATCAACATGGTCTAGGTAATCTGCTGAATGTCTAAATATGTGCTAGATAGCTCGATGAGGATCGCACAAGTAAATAGGACACACAGATCAAACTCGGTACATATCGAATACTTTCTGGGAGCAACACTGTTAGTAGATGATACTTCCTCAAATAGATTCTGAGAAACTATCAATATTTTAAATCGTTGCCATAAAATAAACATCACATTTTTGATGTTATGTGATTGAAATAAAAACAGAACATGTAAATGATAATGCACTTTTGCAATAAAGCTCTGATGTGACATCACTTAAACTACAAAATATGATAGAAATGTGTCCAAATGACATGTCTATGATAGTAAAACATAGCCTGTTATATTTCCCGTTTGGACAGGCTTTCAGGTACACGTGTCTAATAAAAACAATATTACATCTGCGACCTCTCTCTTGTGTACAAACTTACGTACTATTCGGCGGGGGCAACATGTTATTACTATTGTATTGAGAAATGGCTTAATGTCATTTCCTTTACATTATTCTTAATTAGTTCTGATACGTCAAGAAACATTTTTGTGGGCCATACATACAAAATAATCAAACAAACGCTTAAAACTATTTTACGATTAGTGACAAATCGCGGTTAAGAATGAGAAGGTTGTAAGTGTCACTTACGATCTTATAAGACTAATGCATATTTGAAATCTACATCATAAGGTGCTTCTTATGAACCTATTTTCATGAAAATCAGAAGTTGTCATGTTGACCAAACTGAAACTGAAAAGCTTGTTTTACCATAAGTAAACACTGATTGTCAGACAGTTGTTCTTGTTTTTTTTTCTCAAAATATTGAATTTGTAGTTACGACATTCTCATACTAAGCCAGTGAAATATGGAGTAAGTTAACAACAATTCTCTCGCCTATAATCTTATACTTGTATTCAACATACATTCAACAAACATATTTACTAGATTAACGAGTGATTTGGTGTTAGATATGTCATGCAGTCGGCATCATGTGACCTATATACTGCGGCAGAACCATTTAAGTCACATAAATAACGTCCGTAGAGAATTAAATGTCATTTTTTCGACTTATTTCATTTACTATCTAGCGTGGTACTTGTCTTTTTATTGCACGTAATTAACAGGTACTTGTCTCCCGTCTTTCTGTTCCCTAATGGAGTTTATGCTATTGAAGTACTATTGTGTATAAGTTGATTGGATGAACGCATCATAAAAATAACAGGATTAAGGGTACAATTTCTTGTTGTCTAATTTCTTGTTATAACTTAAGCATATTTATCCAAAGATATAATTTGCGTATCTGCATGATGTATTGTTTCGATGTGTGTTATCTTTTTGTGGTATCACATTAGCTAAGTATTCGCAATAATGACAGTAACTTGAAATGTGACAAAAGATAACTTGACTGGTGTAGTCTGGTTCACCAGTAAGACTTAAATATTACCACAAACTGTAGAACAAATATATATTTGTTCAAAGCTTTTCGAACAAACAAGATTACATAACGCGATATAAAGATGCAGTGTTAAGAGCCGACCAAAATGCATGTCATAGTACGAAAACACTCAATTATAAAGATTTGGCGCCGTCAAACTAAGCTTATTGTATTAAAACATTTTTCATTACAAAGAACATTGACGAATGTCAATTGCTTTCAATAGTTATGTAAAATTAGAGTAGTGAATATGTAACTTTCTAAGCGAAATGTGTACTTCGCCCCGGAGTTGCATTAAGTATAGGGAAATTCTTATAGAAAGTTTATCTCTAAATGGTATTTCTTATTCTTTGCATAACAAAGTTGTTTTGTTCTTCAAAGGGAATTATTTCTTTTGGTTATGTGTACTCTTAAAAAGCTCATGCATGCAGAATTATTCACGAAAGTTTATGACCAAACGCATGATTTATTAATGGGTCCGTAACTTCATGCTCTATGTAAACTCATTAAGTAAGTTTAAAGGATTAACACGTAAGTTTGTTTGATCCAAGTTAGTCTAGTGTTAAGATTCATGCAACTGCGTAAAACGCCTTCGAAAAAATATTTTTACGGCTTTTGCAGTATGGTTAGTTCTTATCGACTACAAACTGAGCCATGGATATTGTATTAGTAAGTGCTGTAATACACCTCAAATACTTTGATTTTTGAAGTATAAATTTTCAGATGTGATGAATAGTTGAGTATTTTTAAAAAATAGGAAGCAATGAAAAATTTCCATCACGAAATAACCTTGTTACTAATGTATTTGTAGACAAAATATTGCGGACCTGTCATTCTTAACTTTGTGTATCAGTCATATTTAAGTTCTAAGTAACAGTGTATTATTAATTATTATAAATCGACTATACAATATTGGCCGAGTTTTCCCTCTAAATGCAAGGCCAATATGAACGATGCCTCGACATTATTGAGACAAATCTCGGCCATTATGGGAAAATCGCGGCCATTATGAGAAAAAATCGGCCATTGTGAGATTCAAGCATTCTGATTGGCTGTCTAACTCGGCCATTATGAAACCCATAGCTCTCACGGGATAAAGTCGCCGCCATCTTGAATTTCGGTAAATTTATATTATAAACGGTTTTTGAACTCCTTTGCCGATTTCGCGATAATTAGGCCCCTAGTTATACAAAGGGACGTAAACGCGAAATGTTAAACGGGTTTGACGGCATATATACAGCTCATTCATCTTGTGCGACCCGACAACGCAGCCCAATGGACGACTTGAATCACAAAAAGATAAAATGAATGTAGGGGAGCATTTTCCGAAGGAGTTGGCGAACGATTGGTCCCTATATTGCATTTAGACAATATTATCACCAATCAATCTGGCCTACTGTGTTTTAAATGTATTTTGATGATAAATAATGTAGTGACCGACGAAAATTGCTCAGAAATTGGATTCGCAACGTTTCGAACACGGTAAAGCTATAATAAAATCAAAAGCTTGTGTTCGCTGGTTTTCTAAACCTTTGTTTGTTTTTATTCGTTATTTATTATCTTTTAAGTGTGATATCACACGAAGTGTATAATAAATTAATAAAATGGTCAATAATTAAGTGTTTTCATAATGTCCCTGTTATTGGGCTTTAGACTCATATTAGCCTTCGGTTGTTCGATCTCAGGCTAATATAAAAGTCTTCAGCCTAATAACAAGGCAATTATGAAAACACTTAATTATTAACATTATTTTTGCAAATAGTAACTGCTAAGGCTAACAAGTAACTTTATAATAATGTCTAAACGTTAGGTGAAATGATTGCCTGCAAGAGGGTATTCTAAAAAGAAAAAAACCTGCTATATTGACATTACTAATTGTATTGATAACAAGACAATTGCGAACTCTTACAACGTGCTTGATTGTTGAATCGGTCATAGACAACTGTGCCACCTGATCTATATTCCTGACAAAGCGAATATTTCGATTTATTGAAAGTGAATTTTTCCTAGTAGTGTTACCAATTTATCTTCATTTACCTCCCCTATCCCTCTACCGATCCTAATCTGTCTGTCTGGGGACTTTTGATGTGTGACGAGACTCTTAACTTTCACTTACCGTGTCTGAAAACTGATCCCTACATAATTCAGTTTTTTGTCATTTGAACACTCTAAACATCAGACTTCATTTCATTCCTACAAGTGTCATACCGCCACCTCCTTTAAAACATGTCGTTTGTTATGTTTGTTGTGTAAGACGGCGGAGAACAACATAAATATGCTCTTAATATTTCTTGTACGATTAATGCTTCACATGATTTTATTTTCATGACAGCTTCTCACATTAGCGGAATGATAGTACAAGAGTTGTTCTACTTGTACTGTGATATCAAATTCTATCATACAATTACAATAAGTAGTACTCTTTATATGTCCAACCATTGTGTATTGTCTACTTGGATTAAATTATAAGGTTTTATTACTGATACGGAACTTATACTTTGTATGATATGATGTTAAAAGAGAAATGGTAGGCGTTATTGCATAAAAAGGTTAAAATATCACTACACATGAATAATATAGTGTGGATAGACTTAATCTACGTATTGGTCTTCATCATTTAAAAATAAGAATGTCTAACAAATATCTTTACACTTCACAAATGTACCCTAAATTCGACATCGATCATTGTTTCGTTAGTTTGCGAGTACATGTATGTATGGTCAAGGTTCCGTGTATTTTGTGTAATGTGATGTTAAGAATGTTTTCTGAGCTCGGCTGGTAAAGTTGAGTGCTACCATCTGTCCGTCCGATTTTCCCATATATATTTATGCCTCATTAATTTGTTTCACCTTATATGTAGGGGCGCTTAAAATGGACAGCATGGTTGTGAACTACAATTGAACACTTAAATCCATACTTCAGATATGTAAACAATAATTCGCTTATAGCTTTCACCTCGATTACATACAATTCATAGTATATTCAGTTGAATCAAGTGTAATTTGCCTGTCTTCGAATTCTATATTTATTCATGACTTAAGTTTTATTTTAATTTCAGAACGTTGCAAATTAGTATGTAAATATGTCATGAATTGAATTACATCATTAATACTTCAAAGGCGTAACCGTCATCTATATAATTAAGGTAAATCAATCAACGAAAGATGCAGTGTAAAAATGCAATTCTCTTGTAACTTATAATTTAAGTTTTTGGTGCATGTATGTACAATCAATAATTCTTCTTAGATATCCCAGCTTAAATTAACTTATAGATTCACCTCATAGTGGTATATCGGCAGTATCAATGGCAAATCGCAGTTTATAAAGGCAGCATTTGAAAGAAAAAGAGAATGTGTGTTATTTGCAAAACTAACACTACACCACGCAAAAACAAACGAAAAAGAGCATGGAGGCAGAAATAACACAAAATGTGAATCTCAGACTTTAAGGAAAAGTTTTATAATATCACTATGTGGTATAAACAGAATGTGTACTTGTAACAATACATCTTGCCTTAAGACTCCACTTCTCTTCCAGCCATTGCGAATCATATTGACCAAGATAGTCGTTTATGTTAAATAGATGAATGCCATATAGTGATTAATGACAAATAATGCAGACAAGAGAACGAATATGTGTTGTTTTCTTGATTTGTAAACGGTTGTTTATGTTAAGTAGATAAAGTATGGCATATAGTGACGAATGACAAATAATCTAGACAACATGACGACTATTTCTGTTTGATTTACACCACATTGTTCTTATCAATATATGTAATAAAATACTTCCCCTATTTTATGTGTTGTTTTCTGAATTCTTAAGCGTGTTTCAGTTTTATGACGGGCTTATCCTTACAGTGACAAATATACGTTCTTAGAATAAAGTATGTTCTGTCAAATGTAAAACGTTCCTTGTCTGTGATTTGATTAATGTATCCATTAAGTACTTTAGTTTCCGCTTTGAATAAAAAACGAACACGAAAATCCTCTTTTCTCGTGATATAAGATGATATTCGTTTTACTTCATGTAGTGCTCGCTGGCAGAAAACTTTCCCCAATATACATGTAGCTAGTTTGCGATAGAAAATATGCTTCTTAAATATTTCTCTGTAATTACTACACCTACAAATATGAAATTTGGCATGAATGAATAAAATAGATCTACCTAAAACAAACTGAAATATCAGTAACATCAGAAATGAGTTAAAAAAATTTGTTCATATGTTTTATCTAACATACAAAATGTATTTGTAGTTTTGTATGAAATATCAAGTTAGAAGACTTGATACTTGCAGCAGCCAATTTTACGGTCACGTGATACACCTTACTGTATATTTACGTATTTACATCTTACTTCTGTGAATCTGACGAAGTACATATTATTGTTGTACAATTTGTACAAGCGACACACCTAAATAGCCCGAATTATACGGGCCTCCTAAGTCTCGTCTTTATAACAGCAATGTCAATCCCGTCGATGACAGATGGTAACGATTAAATAATTGATAGGAAATCATTAATGGAATACCAGATTACCTCCCTGCGGTAAACTGTCTATACGCATGCTATTTCAATATATAATGAAGAATAAGTTTTTTAATAGGTCGCTAAACATTATTAAATTTGGAATGGGAGCAGGTAGGAAGTAATTGTTGTTCTGTGTTATTTTTTACCAAAATCAGATAAATAGATTTTCAGAAATTATAAAAAAACACGATTTTTTCTCTATCGCAAACTAGCTATAATACCTTTTAATATTATTATTTAGAATAATTTGATGGAATGTTTTTACACTAATAATAATGCACTTATATCCTGATTCTAGAACACTAGAAATTACAATAACAATTATATCTTATACATATCTTTTTGGCCTTTCGTGTTATGCTTTTTGCAATGGAATACTACCTCCCCTGCTAGATGTATTGTTCTCTTTTTGTCACCATGTGGGAAAGGACTAAATGGAACTCGAATAGATGTGTTGGTGAGCCATATATTGCTTTGTAATTAATGATATTCGCCAATATTCGGTTAATATAACATGTCGAGAGTTTCTGTAGGTCATTGCTTAGCCAAACTGTCATTGTTGATACAATCCGATATAGTTAGATATATGTAGAAAATGTTGGTTGATTCATGAGTGGTTAAATTGCATTTCCATAGACTTGCGTCTGGCCATTGTTTTATAAGACGCTTTATCCTTTCTGGGAGACAAAGCAAAGACAGCTATTTGTCTAAACGAAAATATGTAATTATTGTAAACTATCAGGGCACATTTCCGGTATCCTTTCATGAGCTACTAAGTTGATGATTTGATGTTGACAGTCAGTGACAACATGCTTTAAACAATAATCATCAATAAACGTAAATATCACGCAACCGACATTCAGAATAACGAAGGTTTGGCATTATCGAGCCATGCTGTCCTTAACAAGCATGTGAATAACTGTCATTTCAAGCAATGCTTATGCACCGAGGGACTCATTATATTTTATTGCGTACTGTATCGTCCTTTATGAATTAGGAAATCACTCATGATAGCATTTCGCCATCGGTGCTGTAAGGCATAACTGTAAGATAAAACCGTAATACTAATGTATTAATCCAGAGCATAAAAGCAGGATAGGTACTACCATACATTAGATTTAAATTGTATATACATGTACATTAAAACAGTATATCTCTCATTTTGTTTGGGAAACTTCTCTGTCAAAATATGAACCAAAAAACACCACTTGACCACCGTGCCGTCCTAACGCTTTTCATAAAATGTGTCTTTTTTGTGTCATCTTCGTTTGACTTTCTATTTTTCAAGTCCATGCTTGCTGCTTAGCGAGCGTTTGTTTACGTTCAGAAACCATAGAACCAATGAAAAAGAGATAAGTCGTTAGGTTAAACCTGACGAGTGTCTGTAATATAAATAGTGTGCCATAGAACTGATAGACAGGACATATTTATTATTTGCACAAATCTACGTCAACAAATCTTCTTATCTTCTGTAACATTCAACATGGATGCAGCTTGGTATTGACTCGTTGATAGTTAAATAAGTGGAGTATTCGAAAGTAAAATTGGTGACCGTTGATGAGTAGCAGACAGATTGGTTTAAGAATATTTACCGCTGGTTTAGACTGAACAAAATCAAAGTACAAAATCGATATTCGAGAAAACAAGCAAATATGTCTGAAAATACCCTGTGCCTTTTGAACATTCGATTTTGCCTACATGACAAGTTCCAATTTTCATGAAAATAGGCTCATTCGAAGGGCCTTGTAATACGCATTTCAAATATGTACTCGTCTGACTCTTATAAAGGACATAGTACGTTCGACCTTCTCATTATAAGCCAACGATATAGCGGCTTTTGTTAACTAGACATGGTACAATAGAAACCAAATAATTAGAATGAAACTCGCAGGACAATGATGAATGGTAATGTCAGAAAAGGAAATATTGCGGAAATAGTTGTCGTCTTCTAACATTTCCTGCCAATTAGATAAATGCTGTATTATAGGTTATAAATCTATGTGATGGATAACATAAACACGAGATGCCATACATAATGTATACGTCCATAATACTTTGCTTTATTTCTTTTTGTCTAACTGGGGGATAATATATGTATTTCATTCTATTCTATAACCGAGGTCTCACAATTAATGTAACTATCTTTCTTATAGTATTTATTTGTGGCTGTATTCGTCATGTTTAGAGGCATTCCTTGACAAATGACCTTACTAGTTTTCCTGACATTATCTATCAACAAGTACTGGTTAAGAAAAATGGAAATTGTAAGTGATACGTACGCCTTTATCATACACAAACGACCTACATATTCAAAATCTAATTTTCTTACTACCTAATTTGTCGGAGCGAGCAATTTGTCAACCTGACTGAAGCTTTCATCGCATTCACTGAAGATATGAAGGTCAATACATTTAGACAAATGTTGTAAAAGAATTTGATAAATCATATGATTGTGCCCGCTATTGCATACATTGCAACAATGCATCATTTTTGCCTTCGACGCGTCAAAATTCCTGTTCACCTGTAATTTATTATTTGTAGAATTGGGTCATCCTGCATTTTTGCGGCGGATACATTTAATAATTTATTTGGGTTGTGTGCGGGCCTTGCTTCGTGTAGCTGTGTTGTGTTGTTGTTCTGTACTCGTCCGGTTAAATTAAGTGCTGTCTTCCCTGTCCGATTTACTCAAACTATTTTTGTTACAAATAATATGCGTTTACTGTGGTTGACGTCAAGCCCGATCTCTATATTACGTACCATTATATTCTACATGTATATACAGGGTATTTCATAATATCTGTCCCCATTGCAAACAAATGTGATGAGTACATGCTTGATCTCAACTGATATCGTAATATACCAATGAAAAGCCAATATTTCAAAATTTTATTCAGTATATAACATGGCAATGTTTCTATCAAAGCAACCCAGTACATGTAACAAAGATTCTTGCAAACTGTCATTTTTCGATAATTGTCAAAATGACGATCGATGTTATTTTTAACCCAAATTGATATCATAGCTTGTAAAGTATTGAATGATAAAACAAGATAATTGATAATGTTTATTAACAAAATAATATTTTGATATGAAAGTTTATATTATATACAACGAGTTGAAAATATTTTGATGTAACAGTTACTTTGGTTTCTAGTTGCAAGGCAACGGAAGAAAATGAACATGCAGTTACATTCTTTCTTGTAGTCAAGCAAACAGGTGACATGTTTTCAAATAACATTTTTTTCAAAATGAATGTTTTAGATTCACAAATAGACGTATGTAGTTTTTAATTCAACCACCAAAGCAATGTCAAACCGCCACCTTCTTTAAAGAAAAAAACACAACTATGCACTTAATATTTATCACACGATTAATGCTTCCTTTGATACCGCTTATAAGAATCCTAGAGGTCTGAACACCGTGTTTAGTAAGTCAGCATCGAACTATAACACAGTAAATATAAACTTGCGATTTAAGATCATATGATTCCTGTGACCTCAAGAGAAAGGTTTTACTAAATTTGCGAAATGTAACAAAAATCACGGATACATATTTCCCTCGGCAACCTTCACTTTAGCTCTCGTCTTTTAGGAGGTTTTAGTCGCTACGTTCTTTAGGGGGTTTGTTTAAATAAATTTGTTCAAGTGTCAATCATGAACCATTTCTTACTGATCAGAAATTCAATACATTGTATAAATTAGGCATTTTATGACAAACTTACAATTTGTGGTTTAAAACTGTTGCCATGAAGACCATTGTATTACATTTATCTGAACTAAAACCATTGGTAATTCACACAATGATCATTGCATATGCAGCTGATACAAGTGAAAAGTTGTTTTTAATATAAAGTACTTAAGCGTTTTAAAAAAAGTCCTTTAAACTTCTTAATAATTTCTAACAACACTTCAAGTATATAATATTCGATACAAAATATTCTTCATAACTCGTATGCGTTTCATAAGTTGATATATTTTCTGAGGACACACCCACTATCTTGTCTTAGTTTTGCTTTCGAGACTAAGATTTTGTTTCTTCTGCGTGAAGGCCGACTGAAAGGAATATTAATGATAGACAACAGTAAAGCAAAATACAATGCAATTCAAGCATTCCATAAATCACGAGAACTTTCTATCAAACTAGATAGTTATGTTGACAGGGACGATATTGTTTTTTGGCAATCAAATGATGACATCTCAACCAATTGTTCCGGGAACATGTTTTGCTAAATGTAATCACTGAATGTCGTCATTAATCAAAAAAGAATTTATATTTAACCAAGTATTAATTTAGTCTAGATAATATTACGTGTGATGTATGATGAAGCCTCGTTCAATGAACGTACAATATCAGGACATTAACAAAGGATTTTCTAAACTCATTTCTTGGATAAATAATTGAAAACCGGACTGGAAAGTTTGCATCCAACTAAAGCTGCCAAGTACACACAAAGAAAGCATTTAAAACGTCGAAAATCACATTGTCACAAAACAATGTCCTATGCACACGAGTGCGAGATGTTTGTCATTAATTTCCATCGGGAGTTCTTCGCCGGTGCATATAACAGCTCAGTGGGACTAAGGCTTTATAGTAAATCAAAACTGTGTGTCTCGACAAAACAGCTAATAAACGCTCAGCGGACCTAGTAAATATCATATCATATATGGATTCTATTTAATGCAAAGATTGTTAGACATTTTCTCTAGACTAAGGGCAGTTCTTGTAAGCATAATGGTTTATGAATGCATGGTATCTGTGGTTTACACAGAGAGGCGAATTATTGCTGAAACTATAATTGACAATTTATTTGAATTTCTGTTATTCTTAAATTACGGGTGTTAGTTTGTCCCCGTGACACAAAAATTACATCTAGCCAGATTATGATTGAATGCATGTAGCCAGGTGAGACTAGGTTATATATGTACTAGTAGTATAAGTATACACTGCTCCAATGACTTATATTTTATACCGATTGTTGCCTACAACACTGTAGCGAGACCTTCTTTCATTATAAGCAGTTACTACAGACTTGCTGGCAACCCTTTATAGTGTGTTGTGTTATAACAACAATGTAAAAACATTCAAAATATTCTTGACGTATCCCATCGACATTCGAGGTGCAATCAGAAACTAAGATGGATGCTTGTATGAATCACTTCTAATGGTTCTTCGAAGTGTACTGAGCTTCAATCATCGTGATTCCAATTCTGATTGATATGGGTCTATTCTGATTGATTTGGGTCTATTCTGATTGATTTGGGTCTATTCTGATTGATACGGGTCTATTCTGATTGATTTGGGTCTATTTTGATTGATTCGGGTCTATTCTGATTGATTTCGGTCTATTCTGATTGATTTGGGTCTATTCTGATTGACTTGGATCTATTCTGATTGAATTCGGTCTATTCTGATTGATTTGGGTCTATTCTGATTGATTTGGGTCTATTCTATAATAATAATAATAATAATAATAATAATAATAATAATAATAATAATAATAATAATAATTATAATAACAATAATAATAATAATGACGACTTTATTCAGGACCAGTTGTATGGAACAATATTCCCCTCAATGTTCGCCAGTCGAATTCACTAATATCCTTCCAAAGGTCGTACCAATCATGGTTCTACTCTGATGGACAAATTCAATTTAAATGATTTCTGAGATTTTTGTAAATAATATGATGTTACATTCTAATATTTTATGATGTTAATGTTTAATGTATATTCAGTTTTTATACCTGTCGCAGGTCACCCAGGCCATAAGTAATGAAAACATACTATTTCACTTACGGGTATCTCGCCTGAACACAAATAAATTGTCTAAATGTAAAATTATAATCAATTTTGTTTAAGTTAACATTATTTATTGAGTCATATTCCAACCAACACACCCAATTCATATCCAATGCCAAATTGCCTGCGACAGGTGGAAAGATATTGGCAGATGCCATTGTTGAATTTTGCTGTTGTATTTCTAACTGTCTATTATTTTTGTCATACTCTTTGTAAACATGTTTTATTATAGAGGCTCGCAGGGAAGACTGGGCTTGCCCAACTGTGTCACCTCTTAAAATAAATTCGTTATTATTATTATTGTGTGAGGGCATTGCTCAGTGTAGTTGCTAGGAATTTTCTAACCTATTCCTACCTTGCCCTTTATTTTAACTAGGTCAAGTCGTAGTTTTGCCTCTTTAGGTCGCATAACGTTAGGTCACTGTCCTTTGTGTTTTAAACTAGGTCACGCCCCGGCGTTGTTGTGCCTCACTTGGTCGCTGTTTTGGCATGGGTTTGTGTGGGCATTGCTCAGGGTAGTTGTGTCGGGCATCACGCCCTTTTTAAAATATTCTGAGGATAATATGTGTTTTTGGTGATAAATAGCGACATTCTTTCATTTAAGTAACAATGCACTGACTGAATATATGAGATTTGCTGAGAACTTCTGTAAGTTTACGCAAAAACAATTTACTAGTCTAGTGTTCTATAAAAAAGGTTATTTCATTTTCACTTTTCTTCAAACGTACAGCACCAATAAGTGAACCGAATCAACCATTTGAACGATGAAACTATACCCATATATAGCAAACGTTAGTGATGTATATAATGGTTAGGTTAAATTAACCAATTGGCCATGAACTAATGTGACTAGTACATTGTTTTCTAAAACATCGATGTATGAAAAATAAGACCTTACACCGAACATAAACCATACATCCATAACTCGCAGTATATCACGAATAACATTAGCATTTCCCAGTATAATCATTGTTGGCGTTTATAAACTAACTGATAGTGACAACAGTTTTCTACAATTTATTTCTAATTTTTATTGCACCAAACATCCGTAAAAGCTATCTCGTTGTGTAACGTGAACTAGTTTCAATTCTGACATGAAATGTTAGTTAATTTGTACAGATATCATAGAACTTACTATATATTCGAGGAATTGTTCAGACAGTATAAATTTTGTAAACTTTTGGTGATAATATGAAATAAATTGCTCCACATCCGTAATGTAACGCATTTCAGTATTTCAAGGCGTTACCATCTCAGATATAAGTGTCAAATTAATGGTTACTCCAAACGATAGAAACATTTAATAATTAAGATGGAGCATTGCATATTGGTTGAAATATATTTTCGAAGTCATTATGGCAATAGAGATGGGACGATATGGCCGCATCATACCACAAAAAAAGAACACAATTCCAGTACTTTTGTTTACCGAATCTCTTCCCACACACACTCGTACCATTTGCTTCCAATGACCGATCCTTTACTAAGTTAATCAACATGTCTTGAAATAAATCCTACACCCAGACATGGTCTCTTAGAAAACTGAATCTTTCATCGGCATATTCATTAAATGGATCACTGACCTATGTTTCATCCACTTCTATATCTCATATATTAGTATGCAGAAAATTCTTACCCCGTGGTAGTTTACCCTAATATTCTGGATAGTTATAGTTAGAGTATACGATGCAACTATTAATGTAGTAGGCCATGGTCCGTTAAGTGATAGCGGCCTTTGTAGCTTTGACCATTGAGTTCGGTGACGTGGCGAAAAAATACTTATTTACACGGTAAATACTTGTGAAGTTTGGCGCACTGGAACACGTTTAAACCCCTAGTTATACGTGTTACTGGTTGTTCTAAGTTGGAAGCATCATGTTACGGTGCGCACGTTATCACTAACGTAACATACTCACTATATCTAAGGTAAAAGTCATCTTTATAAATACTGTTTCAAATACAGGTATTGTGTGGTGTAAGAAACGGAAAAGATGCGCAATAAGCCGATGCATAGCATAGTTGGTTCATCTTTTAATGAAAACAATTAGCATAGCGACCGAATTTTACACTAATTGTGTTCATTTTTCTTCATTTAATTGCATAATATTGCAAATATTTAATTGCCTGTTTGTGGTCATATCATTTTGATGTGGTTGCGTGTGCGTGCTCAATTTGGTTTCTTCATCTCTTTAAACTATTCCCATAGCATGCAATCATATTCCACCAATTACTTCTTTGATTACATGCCCTGTAATGCATCACATTATCAGTAATCAATTGTGAAATAATTGTCAAGATTGTTGAAAATTGTTTCACCAGTCATGCAACAATGATTTCCCTAGGTGTGCTAAATAATTCGTCTTAGGAATCTGCGTATGAAGGCTGTCTCCTGTGATGGTTCCTTTTCATATAACAACTTTATTCCTCATCTCTACTAATAAGTCTAACAATACACGTGTGTTAATTGGAGATGTTGTCATGAGGTAAAAATTGTTCATACGCTATTACAATAAGTAGAACACCTATGATAATACACTTAGCCGAATTTCTAATTAGCCACCCTATTTAATATGTTGGTATGCGATATATACAATCAATATACATAAAGTTGCACAATATTTTTGCCATCTCATTAGAACCTTCACAGATACATGCTATCAATGATGGCAAGATATCGTGTAGTAATCGCTGCTGCATGTCGACTTAGACAATATTAAACAGGAATCAAGTTCAATCTGATTGGTTTGCAGTTTTTGATTTTTGGGTGCCTGTGTTACCCAATATATACCTAGATATGTATTAAAGTATTATTTGGTTATCTTTATTAAAAAAACTTTCCTTAAATGTGATACAATCTAGGTGGCCAATTAGATATTCGGTTAAGTGTATATTTGACAAATCGGAGTAAATTGCAGATTGATTGATACCAATTTTGTGTCCGTACTCAAATAATCTTGTTAATAGGCTATTGAAAATAGCCACACCAATAACGGGTGCCACGTGCGTAGCTTCGTCGAGTCTCTACAGGTACTAATGCTTGGAAAAAGAAAATTCTTAATCTCGAAACGGTTAAGCCCAAACGTTTTCTGTTGTATTCTAAAACTTTTAAAAAATATTCTATGAAATGAAACAAAATCCAGTATTGAATCAAGAAAGGGAAGTAAACACTCCGAGGAGAGGAGCGACGAGTTTTTGACCATTCCATTTTTCAAAACAAAACAAAAACATCGTGTGCTGCAGTTTACTTTAGCCAACTTTAAACGTTAAGTAACCAAAACGAAGAAGTTCTATAACATACTTACATGTATTTATACGGATTGATTCCGGATAGTCGTCAACCAGGTTGAGCACTTCAATGTTGTTGTAAATTTGCTTCGATCGACATTGGAAAGAGAGTTTCGAAATCATGTTCCGGATGAGCTGATATTCCGAGATTCTACACACTCACTGTATGCAAGCTGCGAAGCACAATTGTGTGATATTTTTTGTGGGTCTAGATCTTGTGTATATAAACCTGGGCCCCATCAAATATCGTGCGGTGTTGCATTTGTAATATCTTTGATTATTCAAGCGGATACAGACTACAGTAAGGACGAAAGACAAACATGATTAGGTAGGACTGGGAGGCTGGAAATTATCTATATTCCGGGCCAAAATAAAACCTCATAGAGTAGGCCTACGCTACTACAATACAGTATAGGTATGTCGTTGGTTTTTATTGATTTTGAATCAAATTATGACAATTTCAATGCATTGACTTGATTTGTACAATGATTGCATACATTTGTTATCTCCCTTGGATAAAACATACTAGATAGCAACTGGAGCCCGTGTGTATATCCACAAATATAGCCTAGCTGTTACCTTATATTTATTAAATACTGATTTAGGCGGTGCCTCAATACTGATTGAATACTTGATACTGATTGGGTAGACACGTAATAGACATATTTGATAGGATCAATTTTATAGAAGTTCTTAGCTGCGTTCAGTAAGAAAAATACTAGTTGATATTTCAGTCCACAAACAACTTGCTATACCTCCTATAACACTCATGATGTTAATGAACCAATCAGTTATAATAAATGCCAATTCATATCCTCATAAAGATTGCTCGAGGAAATGAATAGCAATTGTCTTTTGATGTTTAAGCATTTGATGTAGACGACTGGGAACATGCGCATGACTTTACATAAACATTTCCACTATTTGTTAGTAACCTAATTTGTAAATCGTACCGGCTGACTTCCAAATGAAGCTGTGTCTTCGAAAATATCTAAGTGTAATTCTTTATCAAAGTTTCCTTTTCCTATTTATTTGCTTGCTATACCAATGTAAATCGATTAAGTTAATATCGTTAAGTCAAGAAGTTCGTCCTTTAACGGTAATTTAAAGATGAACTCGTGAACACATGCTTTTTCATGTCGTTGGTATGTTATAATAAATATCTATAAGTACATTTCTATCAACGGGCATTCACCCTTCTCCCTTTTGAACATCATTTCATTAAAGGATAGTTCATGTAGAGGTTTACTTTTCTCAAACGGGATATGAACTGTGGATAAACAGAAATAACAATTGAATAGTTGAACTACGGTTTACATATTAAGCTCTTGTTATTGTATAGAAAAGATTCTAGGAAAATATCAATGCTATTATTTTTATGTAAAGAAAATTCATCTAAAGGTCAAAATATTACCTTATACTGATACGTCTGTACTTTTATCTAAAGTTTATATATAAGACAAGCGGCAACTTATTTGAACTACATGTATTATGAACATCCCATATTTTACAATGTTTGTTATCTATTAGTACCTAGTCAATCTAATAAATTAATGCTATAATGTGGTAAATGATCAATATAGTTGGAACAAAATTTAAACCAAAATTGTTTGCCATTTTAATGTTCACAACTCAACTAGAATAATTATGCATACATTTCCTCAATCGACATTTCCAAATAAACAAATATTCATTATTAATTCGGTGTATCATCGAGATTCTTCGACATATGTATTGTTAGCATTATTTATCAATACGTGCTTAGTATTTTTCGATATTGGGTATTTTCTGAGTCGCATTGAAATGCACAGATCATAATGGTAAAATATATTTACATTGCAACCTTTCTAATTTCTATTCGGCAGGTGTGTTTCTTTTCTCCAAAAGCTGTGCCAATGTCGGGATACAATGCTATTGTCGGACTACCGCAGCATACTTTCAAATCCAAAACCCTCGATACAATCAATAAGAAGTTGAAGCAATTTCGCTACTCTCTGGAAACCCATTGTAAAAACAAATATGCAAAACGTCTTCCTTTTTTCTAAATGGATGAAAACGTCCAGCAAAATCCAATATTAACACAAATAAAACAAAATTGAAACGATGCCAAAAATAAAACACGGTTGATTGAAAATAGAAAGCCATTTATTTTGTCATGTTCCTTATTAACAGCGGTATATTGATTTAAATGGTGGTTGTATTGTTGTCCTGCAAGTGCTTACCGGCAAACTGATGTCTTCTAATGGCTTCTTATTTCATTGTCTATGACCACTTCTATCCCATTGACCTCTTATTGACCCATGTTCCAAATACATTAACTGCTCATATCTTGTACTAATGTTTGGTGTGTAGCATTATTTCCTACATCTGTTGTAATTATAGCTAGCGCGTTGCATGCGTTATGTCTGACTAGATATATTAATATATCCGTTAATATTGGTTACCAAATGGAATACTGTGTATAATGACGTAACAACGGACGAATGTGCGTCCAGACAAGCCGATATTATCTTGCTCCGACATGTGTTACATTTAGGTCATTTATTATTTGATAATTGTCTGACAGTGAAATACAATTAAGTAGTAAAACATTGATCCAATTTAATTATACTGCGTGAACAAAAACAAAACGGAAATGGTTTCCCCACCCGCAAATAACAGAGCACACACCCGATTGATGTTCGGCGTAAAAGGTGACATGTTTTTTGCGTTTGTTGAAAAGGATTTATCTTCAATCTGCAGAGCAAAGAGAAATCTGCGGGAAACCACGTAGCGCAACGAACATGATTTTTTAGGACTGGGGTAGAAATACAGTAATGTACAGAAAATTATATGTATATGCCTCCTGTGACATTTTCATTATATCTGCGATATAAAACACGGATTATAGACCCTTTCAATTAAGCGATAATCGTATGTACAGAGTTACCTCCCGTAACCGGATGTGACGTCTCAAACGAGGGCTCTACAAATTAACGACACTATAAACGCAGTAGCGAAGAGATTATTTAATCGCTTTTTTCGTTAATTGCATGTTTTGTAGCTGTTGTTTTTTCAATAAAGATGTTTATAATGTACTAACAATGTATGTATAATATGTTACATGTTATGGATGTGGAGGAAACGTGTGATTTCTCGGATTTTTTTCTATCAACAATGGTCAATTATCGGGCGTTAATTTCCAAAAAGATCTGTAGTTGTATTAATGTTGTTTTGTAATTCGGTTGATTGTCATGCACATTTCGTATTTTAAATTGAGCGTTAGTGCTAAGATACAGTGTATATTTGTACTTTGATAAATGTATATTTTGCCGGGAATATAAAGCGCAAGTATTTTCACCTGGTTCTTCCAATACTACATCATTACCGCCATTAGACCTACTTAACTCTGGATCATTGCTATGTCTCATTTCTTTTTACAAATACAATTGACAAGTTATGTGTTGTTTTATTATGGATTGTAATAAAACAAAGACATAATTAGTTAGGCCTTTGAATAAAACTACACGTATATTAGAGCCACAACGATTTATTGGAATGTCCTATCTAGTCTGGTTACATACGCGCCATTTCGGGCAAATTCGGCTTAAAAAGCTGTATAAATGACGATTATGATATCAGTTGATTGTTATAAATTAATTTAAAAAATACATTATTTATATACAACTGCTCTTCAAACTAACATCATAATTAACAATATTTTGTTTTTAATATAAGAATTGTAAATCTTAATTCACAAAAAGTGACCTGAACTGCAATTCGAGTGATGGGAAAAACATAACAAATTAAAGTGAGATAGATACTTAAGAAGTTAAGGTGCTAAAACCCTAATGCATAAATAAAATCTTGTCAGATGATAAGGTGCTAAAACCCTAACGCATAAATAAATTCTAGGTGCTGTATAATTATATAATGATTTACAATAAACAGCATGGATCCCCTAATATCAAGATAAGCCACCAAGACCATACTCTCAATAAGTTTCACAGCAGGGTACTAATATACAACCAATCAGTACTATGTTGTCACCATCTGTCATGTACAGTATATTGATCAGTGTTTTACTTTAAATGATTGACATTGATTGACACTTTTAAATCAACGTTTGCGTTACTTTTATAAAAAAGTATGAATTATGTCTATCCAAACCACGGAGGTCTCTCTAATTCCGTGTCCGAACAAAAAGTGTAAATTAATGGACATGCACCTGTATGACTTGTGCTACAATGCTCATTTTGATGTTTCAAATATATTTTATTGCAATATTTTTACACGTAGACACCATTTAAAATAAAAAAGCACTTTTCTCATTTACTTGTATATGAATTTCAAATGAACAAAGGTTTCATGATGGAAGAGTAAGATTTGAAACAGACTACATTGTATTGCCAAACAATTTTGTTTTACCTACATACAACAAAATTTTACATAGAATTGATTCTGATTTTAAGTTATTCGTCGTGTGAACTTTTCCGGTGATTCCTTACTTTCTTTGATAGCAGTAAACAACACATCAATGTACTCGTGTTAACACTAAACAAGTAAGCACATGCGGACATGTAAAATCATGCCGCCCGGATTTTAGTACAAAATATATCTAGAAAGAAATTTCCTCCTGTGTAAATTAACGTTTTAATTTCTGGCTGGATAGTCGTACTTTTGAAATGATATAGCTAATATTCTATACTTTTATGATGTGTGATGAATTATTAAAATACACAATTTTTTTATGCTAGTATAAAATGTAAGTCAGGTTTCAATGAGTGGATTGTGCGCGCGTGATGCATTGTATTTAGGTTCGAAAAGCATGGCTCTCCTTTTAAAACTTTAATAATATCTTTTAATAATATAATTGTTGGAAAGCTTAGTCACACAGTTCTTAAAACTGCAAATAATAAACATTTTGAGCAAGTTAAATGCCAATTGTTGAGTATTGAATTCAGTTCTTAATTTTTACATTTTCTCGCTCTTGAAATTTTCGTTCCGAAAACATGGCTTTTTATGTTTTATTATTGAAAATACATTAACAAAAGTTACATTATTAAAAAGTCTATACGATCTTGTTTTCGTAAGTGTTCATCTTTTAAAAATCGACAGAGTAAAACGTGATTTACAGCGGTTTAAAGTTGACACATTTTTTATTTCCTTTACACGCTAACGGTAATCGGCTCGTGTATTCGCTTTGAGCCCTCGTTTGACGTCATCAAAGGGAGACAATTTAATTACGGTCTTAAATGAAAGGGTGTATACTCATTATATATTGCATATTGCTCTATCTTTTTTAGACATATTAGTTTCTGTTATGTAAGGTATATTGGTCTGATATAAAAATAAACACAATAGAAAAAACAAGTTAGTCTATCATATTCACTTCAACTAATCTGATCTCCAACCTTGTCTTGTTCCGATACATTTGAAAACAAACTAATCAACATTACAATTTTGAAGTTTGTTGTGTCATTAAAGTACGCTGTTATTTGACATAATATTTGTACAGTTTACAACTAATAAAACTGATTCCGTTTATGTCGTCGATAAATCTGCATGTTGAGACGTTTATATTGGAATGAAGCTAGATTAATTGGCGGGTTCACTGATTTTATTGCATGTGGGCTAGACTTAATGGTTATTATTTCGAATCATTGTAAAAACATAATATCCCTCGGTTTGTCTTAAACAATTGATCAGAACATCTTTGATATGTTTACCAGAGCTGATTGCACTGTATTGGGTTTTGCTGATTTATATATCTTATTCAGACTTTCGGACTACACGAATTCAAAAAAACCATACTAAACGAAGTTTTATAATTCCAAACAGAAAATGATTCAGTTTAACAAAAACACGTTCGACGATACTTCTTACAAAATATGCTGCATATGCAGCCAAATTCTGTTCCATCGGGGGTATTCTATTTTAAAAAAATAATTCAGTTATTCATGAACGATGGTGTAAAGTGAGCCAGCATATGTTGTCGAGATGTTTTCTTTTATGTTTGCTGATGGGAACAATCTGGTACAGTTGTATATTTACGAAAAGCTAGTCTTACAATAAACATGGTCTTGTTATGAAAAAGAGCACACAAAAAGGTATGAGAAAATCCAACAGGGAAGGTAGCACTCAACCTAACCAGCCCAGCACAGAAATCAACAAAAATACAAACAATGCCTGCGTGCTTTAGAGTCAGCATTATTACGAGATCTGTTTTTGCAAAAATGATAGCAAAAGACTCGACATTTTTTCACTTGACGTTAGTTCCCCACTTAAAGCGTGTTATTGAATATTTCTGGAAACTTGGGAATAAATTGTATCAGCCTCCGGTTTTTTTGTCCATTATAATTTTGTCAAATTATCTCAGTTTTATACAATTAATGTGCTAAAATAGTTTGCCTTTCAAGTGAAAAAGTGTTTTTATATGACCATTTAAAAGGAAAGATATAATGACAGTATTATAGGAGCGCATGAAAGTGTGCGACTGGGGACTGTCTTTAACTTGAACAATTATAGGAGTGCTATGAGCCGATTTGCCAATCTGTTTTGTGGGATTTACTCTGCATTTCTTGTTTTGGTCTTTGTATTTATTAAATAAAGGAATTGACAAAGATGCTCCTGGATTGCCTAAAGGAGTATTTTACAACACTTTAAAGAGAAGAAATAATTATAATGTTGGCCTATTTTTTTCTCTCTCCATGGCCAATTTATTTTTGTCTTCCTGTAACAAAGACAAGCTGTGTATCCATCTTACGTACTAGATGAAATATTAACTTTTGACAAAATAACATGAAAAATAGTTTGGCATTGTATGATTATTGCATTACAAAAAATAAGCTTAAAAGTTGTATGACAGATTGTGGAGACACAAAAAAGTCATCCCATATTTATCATAGTCGTGTTTCGTCATTATTTTGTACTTTGAAAATTCTTCACTAATCTTGTCAGAATTATGAAATATCAACTGATGACGTACTGCAGTTTGTATAAGTTTAGCATCTAATCGTTCTTACCGTTGTCAAACAATTCGTGAACGGTTTTGCAACAATATGCCTTTAAATTATACAAAAGTGACAATTTTTGCATTCCAAAAAATTAATGTAATGATATAATTTTCATATGTACCTAGGTTATTTTCCGTACATTCCATTTGTGTATGTGATGTCCTTATGTTCATTGTAACCATACATACCTAATATAAGTATCTATGTATCATTTATATGTTTTGTAACGTGTATGTATCGGTGGCATTGAATCTATTTCAGCACCGATCATAATGTCCTTATGTCTCAAAGTGATTCCTTATTTATTCTATACAATTGAAACAGTCTGTAACCTTTATATAATATATGTATGTAACCATGTAATATGTACGTCACCAAGCTAACGCATACAATTCCTACCAGTAAACATTTCAACAATTGCTAATCAAAACCCTTTTTACTAACATAAGTATACTCGTAATTGTCGACATTAAAAACATATAGTGCGATATGGCATTAAAACAAATGCGACTTCGTAAATTGAAACTTGCGACTGTTATCTCACTTTATTAATCGCGGTACATAGTATTCATGTAAAATGTAAACGGACAAAAATACACGTACGGGGTTTCTTGTACATGTGCTGAATTATATACTATTGGATAACGCGTAAGTGTATACATAAATGTATCAGAACATAGGACAGGGAAAACAAAACTTAACTTTTCTATTTGATAATTGAAATTATGGCAGATGTTTCTGAGTGTGTAGTTAATTTTCTCTATGTATTGTGGAGTTGATACCAAATTGAAAAAATCCAATATCAAATTGATGATGGTTCTCAACAGGCGATAAATGGCAATGTTGTAAAAGGAAAAATACCACGCAATATCATACACGTATATGTAATACTAAGCTTCTTGCCGATGACTTAAATGAAGGTAGGTCAGACACGAGGCATTTGTATTCAATGTATCATACGAGTGCCATCATTTTAAGTCATTTCAGTAATGCCAAACTGTTTATTGAAGTGTGGATTTTTAACAGACATCTGAATCAGACAACGAGGTAAATGATAAAATATATTTCCGTTTATAAATGTATACATGTACACACAACGACAAAATAGAAACAATCCCACACATTGTCCTATTCGAGTGTCCTGGGTTAAATAGTGTTGTTTTGCAATGTGCAATTGTCCACACATGTGGAAAATAAAGACGAAAGTAATAAGAAATGGCAACTCAATATTATTAAATGTCCTCTGCCAATGCATTCACATTGATATCAATAAAATCATAACTTATGTGCATTAGCAATGACATCTGGTATTTGGTTATGTTGTAACTACAAATAGTATTAATATCAAATATTATGTAAATGCGTATTCGGTGCACATTAACATGAGGTTACTATTGTGTTTAAAATGATTCAGCTACTCGAATTGATATAAACGGCATGAGTGCTATTGATCTGTCTAAAACTTTCTGTTAGCGATTTTCAAATGGAACTATTCGTCAGATCGTTCAATAAACTGGCTTATATTCCTAAAACTATGAGTAGCTCATATTATTAAACGTCAATGTTTCTGAGTAGTATTCTCAAGTGTTATCAATTTATCTTCGTTTCTGTTCATCTACTTTATATTTAGATGTCTGGTGATTGAACCAATTTAGAAATGTTTAGTACAGAACAACTCGTGAGTAGGTGCAATCAATTAACTAACTGGTTCATATGCCAAACAATTCAAGTGATTCTATCTATTCAAAGTCAATGTTTCTTAGTAGATCTGTTAAGTGCTGCCAATCTTTCTTCGTTCGTGACCCTCTCTGTGCGTGCCTCTACAATATGTTCACTAAAATTTCTGGCAACTGTGATTTTTATGCAACGCTCTCAATGTTAGTTTACTTCGTTGGCAATTTACTTTTGGCATTATAGTCATCGATATATGAAATAAATGTACTGCTTATCAATTCGAATGTCAATTTTGTGAATTTTCAATGTCGAAGAGCATAAATGAAAATTATAAAACATGGCAGATTGTGTTGTCAAAGTCATTACTATTCAGACCCTTTTAAACCAACATAATTTGAACGAATATCATCATACACGGAAATAACACATATGTATATAATTTACAGATGGTCTGGTCGTTCAGCATTGGCCTCCAGGCTGTTGGAACTAGGTAACTTAGCTAGGACGTTCAACTTGGAACATTTCACGACTGAAGCCGGATGCTTTGGTCTTTTACTCTTCAGGCTCTTGGAATGGGGCTATGTATTTCCTGTTTTGACCTCGTGAACATGAGCGGTTTATTTTAGTTCGTTATTTCGCCCTTCATGGGTCGTGATATTGAACTTTGATTACTAGGTCCTTTGTGATTTGGTCGTAGGTGCTTGTTTGTAATACGGATTTAGTACTTGTGTGTGCTGCCTTTACTGCTGATTTTCTCTATCGTTTGCTCGATATAGATATACTGAACACGTGTTACTCGAATTTTAAGTGCAGGAACTGGTAAGTTCAATATATTCCATTCATTATGGTTCTATATTGTTCGACATAAACTTTAATATGTATTAATATTTCACATGCATTTCTGTAATGACCTAAAGCTGGCGAATCAAATAGTTTGATATTGATGATTAATTAACATTAAAAATATAGGTTAACATTGTTCCCAACAATGTATATGCATATAGCACAGTGCACAATTAATACCACATCTAACCCAAGGTTTCAGTACAATGCTCGTGTTATTTGATTTAAAAATGTAATCCAGTTTCGAATATTTTTATATAAACACATAGTGGCGTCTTCGATATTGTTTGATAACGAAATACTTCATATTATAGTCTAAATAATAAATGAACGAAAATAAACCAGCATGCCACTTCTCTCCCTTTATTTACCGCAATGAAACATATAATTCATATTTCACAAATAGGATGTATTGTCAGTGTTTTCAATTTTTCTTCACGACAGACATTTCCATTATCCCTACTCCAAATAAACAAAAGCAATGCTAATACTATTTGAAATATATATATAACTAAAACCATCGATGTCATTATTTCCTCGTATATCTAGATAAGTGTCCTCTAAACGTGTGGGTTGTTTTCACAGTCATGCTATCTTAGGGTCACAGAGATAGCTCTACGTATTTACATTTGGGACATCTCATCCCGTTTGTTTGTAGATATACAATTGTATAATGCATCTTAAAGAAGGACAAATCTATTTATTGACATGAAATCTTAGCATGTCGTCTATGTCTTTCTAAGAGGAAATCTCCGCAATATTTGGTCAGTGTAAGTGAAAGTATTTATTAAATTTGACCGCTGAATATACCACTTATTACTAGTATATTAATGAATACAATATTACAAATCAATATATGTTCGAATCAAAAAATATCCGTCGCAGATTGTTGTCTGCTGCATTAAATAGAAAATGGTTGTGTATAAAATAGTCAAATAGAAACATATAGTAATTTCAATAAGAAATTACAAATATAAATTATGGTTGGGATGTTGGTTTTGAATTCAATGCGAGTATTTACATAATAGTTAAAATCATTTCAACTGTGTAACAACATCATATTAGAATACCTCAAATGCACTTAATCAAACAGAGATACATGTATGACACATACAGTGTTTAGTATCATCGTATTAGGTGTCCGATAAACCTTAACATCCTGGCAAAGGTTAAAAAAGCATCGTTGCAAGAACCCAACTCAAGATTGTAAGAGCACTAAAAGCTATGTATCGTACTGTTAAATCTTGCGTTCAGTACAAAAGCCAACGCTCTGAATATTTCTCATCAAATATTGGGGTAAAACAAGGGGATCCAAGTTCGAGTCTTATGTTTTTATTCTTTGTTAACGATATCCTTAATAACATAAACTCAGACATAGAAGGCATTTTCTCCGTTGATGATATCAAAATATTCCTACTCATGTTCGCAGACGATGCGGTGCTATTTGCTCAAAGCCCAATTGCACTACAGGCAATGTTGAATGATATCGAATTATATTGTAACACTTGGGGTTTGAAAATAAATGTTACTAAAACAAAAGTAATGATCTTTGAAAAAGGCAGAACTACAAATCACATATTCAACATATACGACACACCATTAGAAACAGTTTTATCTTTCAAATATCTTGGAATATATTTCTTTAAAAATGGCTCATGGAACAGAACGCAAAAAAGACTAGCCCAACATTCAGCATTTGCGCTACATAACCTTTTCATAGTATGTAACCAACTGGAACTTCTACCCAATGACAAATGTCGTCTGTTTGATAGCATGGTTGTCTCAATTCTTAATTATAACGCTGCTGTTTGGGGACATCATGATAGTAAAGATACAGAACTAGTACATTGTAAATTTCTTAGAAAAATCCTTTCGGTTACGAAATCTACAAACCTAGATGGGCTATATGGAGAACTGGGTCGAATTCCGTTAAAATTATATAGGCAATTGATCATAATTAAATATTGGATCAAAATTCTTAAATCAAATAACCCTCTGCTAATTAAAATATACGAAGTCTTAGCAAATGACGCAGACAACGGCTACACTTACAACGAAATGAACTGGGCTTTCCAGATTAAAAAATTACTAAGTAAAATAGGTATGCTTGATATTTGGAACAATCAATATATAATTGAAATTAATTACGGATGTATTAAAGAACGGATATTGGACATTTATAAACAAACATGGTATACAAGTATCAATAATTCTAGCAAACTAGCATCGTATAGTCTCTATAAACATACTTTTGATATTGAAAAATACTTATCTTACATAAATAATAAAAACAAAAGAAGTACAGAATTGCTCTTACAAGATTTAGATTATCTTGCCACGATCTAGCTTTAGAAACTGGAAGATATTTTAATATAGAACGTAACGATAAAATATGTTTACAATGTAACATGAATGTTGTTGAAAGTGAATATCATTTTTTATTAGTTTGTCCAAAACATATGAATCATAGAACCATATATTTCAAACCGTATTATTTAAGCTGGCCAACCACACAAAAATTCACATGTCTCATGACCACAACCTCAACTCGTACCATTTTACAAATTTCTAAATACATTTACTATGCAACTCTAAATAGAAATTAATTTAGATTATTAGTCTATTCAATCAAGTTTTTGAATCTTTAAACTATGAAAACTTTGTAAACTACATCCTTCTCACTATTGCTATTGATATTATTGTACTGTTCTGGCTATGTATGTATATATTATGTATTATGCCAAATAAACTTATGTTATGTTATGTTATGATCGAACTTAGACAGTGCAATTGGAGAAACCTGGTTCAGCAAATATGCTATATCCATTACGCGCGCGGAGCATTCAATTTACAACTAAATGTATACTGCTCCGGTTAGTTATAAGTGTACGATATGAACTCTTGTCCTTCAGACAGTGGAATAAAGCCTCGTTTTTTTTCCACAATTAAAATCTTTTGATTAGTCAAGGTCGTAAGAAAGTTTCATGTTCTGATTACTTTTCGTTAGGTTGAACACAAACAGAATAATGCAGCCTTGTCTCCCCTAAACTGATTTAATACCAGCCTTTGACCTACGTAAGATTAAATAAATGTTCATTATGTCCGCTTGTGAGATTTTTATTAAATTTACCAAACACCAAATCAGTAATCTTTAACGAGACAAAATACTCAGCACCGACTAATTTCCTTACACTATTATAATAACTATTAATTTTGCCAAGACATCATTGCAATTCAGGATTAGTTTTCAGAAAAAGTCTAGACATGTTAATAAAATAAGAGAATATCAGGTTTCTTCGAATTAAACTAGTTGTAGACATCAAAATAACACGTAGTTTGTTATTTCATGCCGATTTTGCAACAACGTTTAGTAAAGCAGAATTAAAAAGAATTACAGACAACGGTAAATTATTATGATGCTAATCATCGATGACGTTATTAGTTTATAGGAAACAGTGATTGAATTATTAGCCGAAGTGGATCTGTGTGTGTATGATTCTTACATGTATGGCATACGGATGCTATGAAGTCAGTCCCAACCACCGATATTACAATATGGAACTACCTGAGATTATCGGTACAACATATACTCAGATAAGTACAGCTATAATCATGGCATTATTTATCCAATGTCAGAAACTAAAAACTACTTTATGTAAGAACTATCGCATTTAACTATGCGTGTTTATCTATAACTTTAACGAGTAGTTTTCATCACCATTCCTTGTTAGATGAAAGTTAGGGGCGAACCCCCAATCATGTGTGGTTGCTAATGATTGAACTGCATAATTAACATTTAGGCCATTGTTATAGTATTGTAGTCAAAATAATGTTTGGACATTTTGACCTTAAACTGTACGCTTGAAGTTGCATTCACAGAATAAGCGCAATGTAGTTTAATTGCTGTCTTTCTTTCATTAGGAAATCTTATAAATGCCGTTAAATAGTCCAGGAATAAAAAGTGTGACATTCAACAGTGTTTCGTGATCTTCTTGTTGTAGTACAAACTTTAACGAAGTTTATTAGTTGGCGAATATTGTGTGTGTGAACGATCAATCACATGGACCGTTACAAAATGTGAACTTTAATTATATGCTCTAAAGAATCGTAAACTTGCAATACAAGACTAGTATATTTGGCAACTGAGGATCGTTGATACATAATTTTTATACATTGATATATTCGTACTTTCTTGAGAATGTAATACTTGGGTATGTTTAGCAACTGAGGATCATTATAATTGTGATTAAACTGAACATTTAATAGCTGATACGTTCAATTCTTGTATTGGACTACTTGTGATCTTAATTGTTATTTATTGGGAAGAAGATTTATGTCAGATAGTAATTTATTTTATTAACTGTTTTCTACCTTTCGGGAGGTGCCGTGGTCAGTTTATAATGTCCATGTAGCTACCAATATTTTAAAAATATAATATAGCGTTTAGCATCATCGAATAATGTGTCCAAGAACTTGTACATTCTGGCGCAGTGTCAAAAGGTATCATTGCGTGAACCCGACTGATCGTACTTTGACAGCGCAATTTGGAGAGCTGTTGTGATTAGTCAAAGTTGTAAGAAAATTTAATATTCTGATTATGTTCGTTTGGTTAAACACAAAAATGATAATTTAACGTTGACAACCAATTTTCCCCAAACTGATTTAATACCAGCTTTTGACCTTTGTGGGATGAAATAAATGTTTAATACATTCGTTGTGAGATTTTTTTATTTAATTTACCGAACATCAGATCATTAATCTTTACCGAGACAAATACCAAGTAGGGCTTTCCTTACATTTACTACTTATTTTATAAGCACATCATTCCAATGATGGATTATTGCTAAGAAAAAGTCTAGACATGTGACTTACAGGTTTCTTGGTATTAAAGTGTTTGTGGGCATTCACAACAATACGTAGTCAGTAATTTTACACCGCCGTGCAAGAAGTTTCAGTAAAGATAATCAAAATAATAACGGTCGATGCTTATCATCGCCGACGTAATTGGTATTGTACTAAAGTTTATACAGAAACAGTGATTAAATGATTAGCACAAAGTGAATTTTGTGTACGATTCCTATGGTATACGGAAACCATGAAGAGAATCAGCGACCACCTACATTTCAATATGGAACTACTTGAGATTGTTAGCGCATCTTATGCTCATATAAGTACAGCTCCAATCATGTCATTATTTATCGGATGTCAGAAACAGATAAAACAACTGCTACATATTAGCACATCACTATGCTTTTTGATTGTTTTATTTTTGTACATGTGCATATGAGTGTAATGTGACGAGCGGACCCGCCCCCATTCTTGCGTGCTGGGCAATGTTAAGCCTTCATGTAAACATTTTGGCCTATAGTCTGAATCAGTAGTCAAAACAAATGTTGAACCATTATGACCTAATTGTGAATTTTTCAATTGGCCTTCAAAGAGTGAGCATGTATGGCAAAGTAGTTTAATCGGTGTCTCTAATGCGTGTTAGTACTCTTAAGAAAAAACATACATAAGTTTGTATACATTCATATATACTTTCTGCAGATGGGAAATTGTTACAGTTATCTGACAAAGTATTTAAATGTTTTAAGAATTCCGTGTTAATGTCAGTGGTGAGGTTATATGGTTTATGTGAACTTGATTGCAGTGTGTCGTTCGGTAGGAAGTCTTATAACTGTCGTACTATAGTCTAGAAATAAAATTGTATTATAACAGTGTTTCACGTTACTCTTGATGTAGTATAACATTTAAGGAAGTTTATTAGTTGACGTATATCGTGGGTGTGATCGACCAATCACATGGACCGCTACGGAAAGTGAACTTTATTGAAATGTATTCAGGAATCGTAAATTTGCAATGCAATGCTAGTATGTTTGGCAATTGAGGAACATAATACTTGTGTTTATACAGCTGACAAGTGTTTAATTCTAGTAGTGGGCTACTTGTGGTCTAAATTGTTATTTAATGTGATAAAATGCCAGTTATGTCAGGTAGCAAGTGATTTTATTGACTGTTTTTTACTTTTGGGGGAACAGCCATGGTCAGTTTATAGCTTTGTAGCTACCAATATTATCAAAATATAGTGGATCATAGCGTAAAAAAGTAATATTATGCGAACACAATCCTGTCATTATTGTCTAATAACGAATGGATTTTAGTGTGGAATATGTGCCAAAATCGGAATACACTTGTATAGCAAAATGCACGCGTAATATGACAATGTAACCAATGGTTCAGTAAAATGCTCTTGTTATTTGATTGGAAAGTGAAATCCAGTTTCATATTGCTTAATATAAACACACATAATGGCGATTTCGATATTGTTTAATAACGAAATAAAACTTCATATTATAGACTTAATAATAAATTAACAAAAATCACACAGCATGACTCTGTTCCCAATTTCTTTACCACAATGCCTTAAAACGTATATAATTCATATTTCAAAAATAGAATATATTGTCATTTTTTTATTTTTCTTATTTCCAGTATTCCTACTCCAAATCAACCAAAGCAATACTAGTATTATTTGAGATGTAACTATAAATGATACCATTGATGCCATTATTTCCTCGTCTATCTGGATAAGTGTCTAATAAGTGTCTTCTAGACGTGTGGGCTGTTTTCACAGTCGTGCTATCTTAAGTCCACAGAACTAGATCTAGGCAATTAACTTCTCATTCCGTATGTTTGTATTTATTATCATAAGTCATAAATGTAGACGACACCGTATACAAAGACGATTTATTCACATGGAATCCAAGCCTGTCGTCTAAGTCTTTCCAAAAGGCGATCACTATACTATTTGTCCCATGCAAGTAATATATATGTTAAATTCGATTAACAGCATCTATCACCAATTAATTCTGAAGGACACACTATTAAAACACAACGGACTATGATTTTTGAAACCATACGGCTGTTACGCGGATTATTAACTGCAGCATTGAATTGAAAATGGTTATGAGTAGAGGAAAACATATATCGAGGCAGGCAATATAATTATTCGGGATATGGGATATGCTCTGTCACTAATTAATACTAATTAACACATACTGAGGCAAGTTACATATTATGTTTGGGATATTGAGAGTGCTAACATAATTATTTAGATTATTTCAATAATGAAAAACAATATATAATATTAGAATACCACCCCTATGCCCTAAGTCATAAATGACCCTCTCAATGAAATTATAGATAACACCGGGCTGGAATTTCCAACATCCGTCTTGCCATTTTTTTAATCAACGGCACAACAAAACAACATTATTCCTAATATTGTACATGCATACAGCTTACCACACCTGACTCATTGTTTTAGCACAATGCACTCGCTTTTTGTTTTTAAAAGTGTAATATATTTACGTATTTCAATATTTGAACGCAAATTCAATATATTGTTATGAAGAAATACTTTATATACTTTATAAATGTACAATCACGACAATTTCCGCAATTAATTAACCGCAATGAAACACATATAATTAATATTTCACAAATGGAATATGTTGTATTTTTTCTGTTTTTCTAAACGACTGACATTTCCATTATCCCTACTCCAAATAAACATTTCCATTATCCCTACTCCAAATAAACATTTCCATTATCCCTACTCCAATGGAATAACCAAAAGCAATGCTAATTTTATTTGAAATATATCTATAACTATTACTATTGATGTCATTATTTCCACGTCTATACAGGTAAGTGTCTTCTAGACGTGTGGGCTGTTTTCACAATCATGTTATCACAGATCTAGTCTGTGTATCTCCGTTTGTTTGTAGATATTAGAAGTCATAAATGTTGATGACACCTTAGCCAAAGACAAAGCGATTTATTCATATGTAATCAAAGCATGTCGTCTACGTCTTTCCAAAAGGAGATCTCTGCCATATTGGTTCCGTGTAAGAAAGGTGAATGGTAAAAATATCAACAGTATATACCACTAATGGACACACTATTACAACACAATGGACTATGATGTTTGGAACAATAAGGATTTTACGCGGATTATTAACTGCAGCATTGAATTGAAAATTGTTAGAAGTACAAGAAAAACACACATCGAGACAGGCAAAATACATTTTTGGGATATGAGTATGAGGGACGTTTTATAAGTTCCAAGAAAAGTGCTCTGCCACTCATTAATACTGATTAACTCTTAATACTGAGGCAAGTAACATATTATTTTTGGGATATTGAGAGAAATGAAATGAATACTCAGTCTGGTATTTCGACGGTGCCAAACCAAAACCCCTTAACTCAATTTTGGCGCGAAAATTTTTTTTTGCAGCATCCGCATCTGCTAGATGTCCCGCTAATTTCTGTCTAGTCGCCATCTAAATAGCCAAACCGCGTTACTTCAATACAGTCAGGTGACAAAATAACGTATTGTTCTTGGATTCAAAAAGGTTAGTCGAAAATCCCGTATATGACAGTACAAACTATGATTAAGTACATGTCAGAGTTGATTTTGGTTCTGAATAGGATCAGGTAGGGTGTCATCGTCGGTATAATTTCAACGGAGTAAATACGCTTTTTTTCGTCTTCCGAAAAGTTGTCTTTTTGCAGTTACGGGGTTTTGGTTTTGCACCGTTAATTTGCCACCATCAAAATGCTTTGATTACTAGTAGTCAAGGCTGTAAGAAAGTTTTATGTTCTGGTTACCTTCTTTAGGTTGAACGCAATAATTATGATTTCGCCTTGACAACCAGAATTTCCCTAAACTGATTTTTTACAAGCTTTTGACCAAAGTGGGATAACATAAATGCTCATTACATTCGTTTGTGTGATTTTCATTGAATAAACCAAATATCAAATCATTAATATTTACCGATACAAATACCCAGTACAGAAAAATGCCTTGCATTAACGATTCATTTTGCCAACACATCATTGCAATTTAGGATTAGTTTCAGAAAAAGTCTAGACATGTTAATTAATTAAAAAGGTAATAGCAGGTATCTTGGTATTATACTGACATCAAAGCAACACGTAGTTTATTATTTCACACCGACTTTGCAACATTGTTAAGTCAAAATGAATAATTTACAGACAGTGGTAAGTTTACATCATGCTAATCACCGGCGACGTTATTAGTATTTTTATTAACGTTTACACAGAAACAGAGATTAAAGGTTTTGCACGAAGTAAATATTTGGGTACGATCCATAAGGTATACGGATGCCATGAAGAGAATCCTCGACCACCAACATTTCAATAAATGGAACTACTTGAGATTGTCGGTGTATCATATGCAATGTCAAAAACGAAATGTGCAACGTGTAAGAACTATTGCATGCCACTATGTGTGTGTATTTACAAATGTCATGAGTAGTTTTCTTCATAATTACGTACAAGTTGAATGTGTGGGGCGGACCACCAATCACGTGTGTTGGTCAATGATTGCCCTTCATATTTAAAGTTTGTTCTATATTTTGATACTGTAGTCAAAAATAATAATGAAACATTGTGACCTAAAACTGTACGTTTCTAGTGACTTTCACGGCATAAGAGCATTTGACAAAGTAGTTTAATTGATGTCTTGAACGCGTGTCAGTAATGTTAAGACAAAGATAAATATACAATTAGTTTATATTGACCTTCCTGAAGATTGAACATTTGCCCAGATAACAGACAAAGTAATAACATGTTTCATAAAGTCAGTGTTAATGGCCGTTGTAAGATAATATGGTGTCTGTGATCTTGATTGCAGTGTGTCGCTCATTAGGAAGTCTTAATAGTGTCGTACACTATTCTAGAAAGTAAATATATCATTTAACTGTGTTTCATTATACTCTTGACGTAGTATAGTCTTCAAGGAAGTTTTTTTCTTGACGTATATCGTGGGTGTGAACGACCAATCACGTGGACCGTTACAGAATTTGAACTTTTATTACACTGTCATGATCAAAAGAATCGTTATACTAGTATGTTTGGCAACTGCGGATCATAATGATTGGAATTACGATGAACATTTTAAAATAGCTGATACGTTCAATTCTTGTATTGTACTACTTGTGAACGTAATTGTTATTTAATGTGAAGAAGATGCCATTTATGTCAGATTGCACATTATTTTATAATTGTTTTCTACTTTTTGGGGAAGCGTCCTGCTCAGTTGTTTAAAATGCACATGAAGCTACAAATATTATTAGATTATAATAGATCATAGTGTTAAATAGCTACATGATGTGAACACACTCCTGTCAGTTTTGTCTGAAAACGAATAGCTTTTTATTGTTGAATATGTGCCAAAATCAGAATACACATGTTTAGCACAATGCACGCGTAATGCGGCAATGTAACCAATGGTTAAGTAAAATGGTCTTGTTATTTGATTTGAAAGTGTAATACAGTTTCGTATTTCTTAATATAAACACATAATGGCGATTTCGATATTGTTTAATAACGAAATAAAACTTCATATTATAGACTTACAAAAAAATGTAGTAATAAATGAACAAAAATCACAAAGCATGACACTGTTCCCAATTTCTTTACCGCAATGCCTTCAAACGTATATATTTCATATTTCAAAAATAGAAAATATTGTCATTTTTCTATTTTTCTTAACGTCTGCCATTTCCATTATCACTACTCCAAATCATCTAAAGTGATGCTTATATTATTTGAAATATATCTGTAACTGATGAGATAACTGTAATATTTGTTGAATTGTGATATTTGCTCAACAGTACATACCACTAATTAATACTAATGAACACGGTATTACAACGCGATGTAATTTGATGTTTGAAATAAAAAGAATTGATTGTGGGTTATTTACTGATGCATGAAATGGAAAGGGGTTCGGAGTAAAGTATTAAGACATCGCAGGATAGAATGAAAAGGTCGTAAGTACAGTATTAACATTTTTTGAAAACAAGAAACAACTGACATAAAGTTAATCCTTACTGATGGAATTCCGAACGTTTTGGACTTCAGTTCGGTCAACATGACAAGTTCCGATTTTCATGAATATAGGCTCACAAGAAGCGCCTTGTAATGCACATGTCAAATATGTATGAGCCTTATAAGCTCGTGAGAAGTAGTTCTTCTAATTCTAAGAAGCGATATTTAGAACATGTCAATTTTGTAAAAACATCATCTTAGAACACCACCCCTATACACTTATTTCAACACAGAATGACATCAATTCCTTAGCACATCAAACACGGCTGAATTCTCCGACAACACTTTCTGTAACACAATTGTATGTTGCATCATCATGTTGCGTTCTCATACCAAGGTCTAAATGTCTGGAAAATTTTGATTTGGGATGCTGTCGAAACAATGTATGATCAAAAAACAACATGGGTAATTATGAAATCAAATTTATTGTTATTGGTTTATTAAGTGTTTCTCCCTTAAAAATGTTCATGACTATGTATGATTTTAATGCCGTTGAGTGCAATCCGAATGCAATGCATTTTATTAGGAACAAACCCCGTTTTTGTAAACTTTAACAATATTTATTAAACACGTATACCGTACCGACTGTGTGTTTGTACGACGCTATCTTTTCGATGTTTTATCAATTTTGATAGGAGCTAAACTCAACTGTAAAGTACCCATTCAAAGTTCTGATATAGACATGTCTGTTGTATAAACCTATTTGCAAATGTTTGGTACAAAACATGTCGCGAGATGGTGCAATCAATTAACTAGCTCGTACAATATGCCTAATAATACAAGGGTTATATTTATTTAAAGCCACTGTTTCTTCGTAGACTTGTAAAATATCGCCAATACGAGAGGTGTTCAACTTATTTATGAACAGAAAATGAACATCAATATTGTGTTACATTTTGTACTCTAACAATGAAATTGAATAAAAACTTTTATATTGTATAAAGTAGTGTATCAAGAAGTATATATAATAATTGTAAATTGCCAATACGTTACGGTTAAATCATAATCAACATTAGTGTAGAGGGTGTTGTTATTTGCGTTTTGAAGGTCCAAAACTCGTAATAATTACGTTTACATTTTCCCTCTTTAATCGTTGTTTTGGTATCAAACAGATGGAAAATTAATTGTTAAAGCATGAGAAGACTTCGACATCCACTGTTTGGTTATAAAATATATCAAAGTTATATTCTTCAGTTTTTTTATTAGGCGTTGTATATGGTGACTTGAAGCTGAGTCTGGACGAAACACTATGTTCTTGGAACAGTCACTAGGAACGATACGTAACACTTTTTGTTGAAAACCTGATTTGAAACGGTTCGTACATAGACCACAGCCTTCAATTTCGTCAATTTGATATTGATTTTGATGTGCGTATTTCCATAATAACAAACCAAATGCCTTTCGATGAAAACGGCCGCGAACACACAATGCTGGACAAACATGAACTTCTCCCTATCCCTGTGTCCTTTTCTAAAATAGCATACCATAATCTATCATAACATTCTTTAAGTTTCAGCATTGCTTCCCCATAATGAAACAATGTTTCCACATAATGTTGTTTATTTCGCATTTCTGGATTTCAAGACTTTTGGCTGCGAGGCATGTTTTTCTTGATTTTCTGCGTAGGAACTTAGCATTTTCCCAGAACTATGCATTAAACTGTTACGCAATAATGTCACTGATAGTTTCTATGGACACTCCCATCTGTGATACTATTCACGTTTTGCTAATGGATTCGTCATAGACATCATAAAACCAATTTGACTTTATAGTGTAGGTTTTGGCAATGTTGGGCAATTTTCAATTTTTGGTGTCATTTCACAATTACTTGAAACAGAACTTTAATAACGCGTCTTACGACAAATATTACTGATGTTCTCATTAAAAATGCAAAACAAAAATTACCAACACTTTCTTGATGCTTATAGAATGGGCCATTTAGCCTTAAAAATAGGAAAAACAACATCATTTACTTAAGTGTTGTTTTAAGTTTTAACCAAATGAAATATACAATGTATGATGATCATATGTTCAACTTAAAACATTTTCTCGCATGGTTTAAAAAAGATATTTCAATTATTTTCATTCAATATTGCACAATCGGTGTTCATGTTTTGTTCATAAATAAGTTGAACACCTCTCGTATATCTTCATTTGTGACCCTGTCTTTGAGAGTCTCCACCAAGGCTTTGCCTAAATGTCAGTAAAATTTTGATTTGTGATGCTGTCGAAAACAATTGCCTTTTTGATGTTTCATGAATTTCGATCGGAGCTAAACTCTACTGTTTAATGTTCATTCGAAGTTCCGAATACAGAAACTTCCGGATTTACTAATTCGGGGTTCCGATATTATATAAGAGTGTTTTGCGTTTGTCTGTCTTTTAGTTAACAAAGTTTTGTTGTACCAGAGAAAAACACATCGCGCATTCCATTAATGTGCGCTCAGGAGCGAAACTATGAAGGATACATTTTACTGAAATATGCAAAAAAGAATGCACACTTCACGATTTTGTTTTCAATTGACAAAGAGTTCCCGACTGAATGCGTGGTATTGAATTATTCTGTAGGTTTGGGAATAAACTTTAATAACCCCCTAGTAAATCTGTCCGTTCCATTTTTGTTAATCATGTGAGTTTTATACAATTAATGTGCTACAAAATGTTGCCTTTCAAGTGAAAAGGCTATTTTATATGATCATGTAAATGGAAAAATAATATAACAGGATTATAGGAACGCAAGGAAGTGTGCATCTAGGGATTTGCTTTTACATGAACCAATTTGTAGGAGAGCTTGAGCTATGTTTAATGGGATTGTCTCCGCATGTCTTCACAAAGGAAATGAAAACATCCTCCTTGGCTGCTTCTTTAAAGAGCATTAATTATAGAATAGTCTCAAATAGAATAAACTCAATTTTCTCCTTTTGTCTCTTTCAATAAATTCCAAAAAGTTTCAACGAATGAGCTCTACTGCTGGTTCATTTCAAGCAGAGATACCTGTCGTAGGTACATATTAACACACAAACGCCTGGAATAGTACATAGAAACATCGCTGGCTTTGAATGCGAAGTACCTTGACCTTATAAGACTGATACGTATGTGGCACCATGCGCTTCTTATGAACCCATTTCCAAGAAAAAGGAACTTTCATGTTGACCAAACTGAAGTTGAAAAAGATTATGTTGCATATGTAAAGAGTAAATTTTAGACAGTTAGTTCTTTGTTTCTCCAAATATCGATTCTTTACTTACGACCCTCTCATTCTCAACCAGCAACATGTACGTATTACGGAGTACTGTTTTATCAAAGCTTTTACGGTAAACGTAAACTTACAGTCAAATTTGATTACTCGTTAACTGCTGGAATTTCTGGTAAAGTGATGTTTAATTACAATAATTATTTAATGTAGTTAATGGTTTCAAACAATTTCTTCCCCAATGTGCAGATGCAAAAATATTATAAAGAATTTAAATTTGGGCGTAAGTTTAAGACTGTCGTAAATACTTTAATTAAACAGTACCCATGTGTAGAGCAAATACTATACTTTAAAACAATTTACCATTAAACACGTATGGCCATGGCATGATGCAAGTTAATTGCATACGACGGATTGAGTGAATAGATTTAAATATTGATAACTCTCACGGTATGAATCGTGTTTCAGTTCCGTCCGAGAAAGGTTCTGTTTTCATATGTCTCTGACGAAACTGAAAACCGACGAAACGCTCTGACGAAACTCAGGATACATGCAATTTGAGTCCGTCTGATCGTTATGTACATCAGTTTCAAGTTCCGTCAAAGCAATATGACAACAGAACTATTCTCTGACGGAACACGATTTATACCGTGACTCTTATCTTGTCGGAATTGTGAACTGTTGGTTGGAGACGTACTGTATCTGTTTTTTGTATAAGATGGTCGTCTTATGATACGATTCGTTGTCAATATACGAGTAAGTATAACAGTTTTCAAAATGCTGTCATGGCTTTCTAATTAAAGTACGAAATTGATATTATAGATATGGATTTGAAATCATAATTGAAAGGATATCAATCCCAAATCCGTATTCCGATATATGAATAAATCGGCATCAAGCGTTCAATATTCAACTTTGCAATTTCATCATTACTAAGAGTCTTTTAATTCAAGTTTATAATTTTCATGTAATATTATAGTATGTTAGCTACGTATATCCCAAGTTTTCCATTTGCTTGTTATCTGACCTTCTGTTCACGTTGTACCCTGTACCTTGTTTATATGATATATAAGTTTTGTAACTTGAATGGGTCAGTGGCTTGTATTGTTTTCAGCAGCAATACTATTTTATCAAAGTACACCTATACAATTACAACCGCTTGTAACTTGTTAAGAAAGGCAATAAACATGTTGATGTACTTTATGACAAAGATTAGCCTTGCTAAAATATACAAATGACTAATAAACTAGTAGACAATCCACATAATAACATCAATCGAAACTACATATCATTATCGGCAATAACAACGAAGAGTACACTATGGCCCTAATTGTAACTGGTGTTAAATATATCATCTGATATTTTTTACCAAAGTGCACAAATATGTATGTGTAGGTCACAATAGTAATTGTAAAATGTCATAAAATACATAACATATATTTTTGGTTTGCATGTTACTGTATTGTTGAAAACCCCCCAAAAAGAAATTTCTAAATATTTTCCAAAAAAATTTGTTTTCGTTTTTTTTTCGTTTTCAACGATACAGTTACCTGAAGTACGGTTTACAGATAATATAAAAATAAGTATTGCTTATTTTTTCCATCTTGGCTCTATCATTTAATTATCGACTGTCACATCCTGTGGTTGAATTTGATGTTTAATGTGAATTTTAATGACAAAATTGTTGACAGTATTGTTAGAAAGAGCACATATCTTACACCATAGACAAATTACCACGCACTTATGATTGATGTGACAAAATACAACGCTTCCGAAATGAATATTGTATAAGCTGCACAAACAACTCTTACCATGAAAACCCGACTTCTTATCAATGCTTTCCTCGCTCACCCTATGAGAAAAATGCCACACATGATTCACATAGGCTGTATATTAGATGATAAACATGTTAGTATGAATTGATGCATTTTGATAAGGAAAGATGAATAAGGATCTTCGGTTTATTGTTCAAACTACTCAGTCCAACAAGGTGCATGTATATCCTCGTTTATGCGCGTGACAAACTTGCCACAATTTAGCTTATTGGACAAAAGTTTATAATTACCACCATTTAAAGTGCTGATTATTTATGGTCTGCTTCGTAATACTTCGAGTCTGATCAGTTGGCTTCGACCATTCTGATCTTGACATCATTTTTTCGTTCATCAATATGAACAGATTATCCAAAGAAGCTTCATGCATCAATCAGTCATTTATGATAACTACACGTAATACTAATAGTCCGATTTCAAACAAGATCTTGGTTATAAAACAAAATGTTGCACGAATACTGCAAGCAATAATAATTATATCAATGTAACCAAATCAAGGAAACAAGTTAGGTTTATTACATAAATATTAAGAATATCGACTGAATGCACGCGTCTATAATTCCCGTATATCGTGTCTTCATTTTGAAACTATGCATCTGGGATTGATATCGAGTTTTATTAGCGTTTATTTGAGCTGTGGCAATCAGTAAGCAGCACTGAACGTGAATAATAAAACTATTATTACAAATACTACACATCGAGTCAATTCGTTCGCGAAAGTTTGGATAAATTCCTCTGAAACATTTATGAAATGCAATCACAGGCCTAAGAAATTAAATCACAAACTACAGTTTTTCTTTTCCGAGTTTTCCTGCATTCAATACATACTGAGCGTCAAAAGCTTCGCAAACAAATTAAAAATTCAAAAAATTTAAATTGTTAACTCGAAAGAACGTTTTGCTAACACCGTCTATTTGCGTACCCATAGTGTTCATGTTGAACCCATTTCCGTTGGCCTCCATTACGCTTGAATGATCACACCATCACAAATGGTAAAACGTCTATTCAAGCGCGCAAAGTAAGGGCTTTTTATTTTCGTCTTAATTTCCACTTCCAATTTACTAGATAGATGTCTGTGATACGAAATAAACAAATATATAGTCAAAATAGTTTGCAATGTACGCTATATTTGATGGCAAAAATTGACAATTGATCGTTTATGATAATTCACCTCGTGAGCAGCTGACTTATATTTTCACTCGTGGCTACGCCACTCGTGAAAATATTACATCAGCTGCTCACTCGGTGAATTATCAGCCGATCATACACGGAAAAATACTAATATTCTATTTATTTCATGCTTCAAATAGCTAAAATGATGGAAATACTCCACTATATACCTGAAATGTTTTGCATGACGTCGTTTTCCCGCCATGCACGCGTCGAGTTGCAAGCAAATATTTCTTCTGCACTGGCTTCAATTTCGTCCATTTGTTTTACATTTAAGTACATATAACGTTCTGTTATTTGTTAAAGATTAAGAGAGCAAGTGAAAATGCTTATTATTTTATTTTTGACGGCGAGGAAATTTTTTTAAAAAAATAGCCCGTTTGCCGTGAAATTATGAACTGTGAAATTATGAACAGTGAAATTATCGGGGAATAATCCACCGTTATTCCGCCGTAAACCACCAGTAAGCATGAAATAAATTAGGGTAACTATGTTTCTTTTAATGATGCATGTACTTGGGGAATTGATATCAGTGTTCTGCATGATATCAACATAGTTCTGATAATTTAGTTACATCGATATGCTCATTTAAGACTTCAAGAGGCTATTTCTGTTTCTGTTTATTGATATCCGTATTCTGCTTGGTATTGGTACATTCTGATGACTTCTGTAAATTGATGTTTGTTATTTTAGCGATTTATAAAAGAAAGGATTCGTGAGCAGGTCCAATCATTCATCTAACTGGTTTATATCCCTAATACTGTAAGTGGCCTTTTTCATTTAATGGCAATGTTTCTGAGTAGACCTTTCGAGTTCTACCATTTATCTTTATTTGTGTTCATCTATTTGATATTTCGATGTCTGTTGGTTGAACATATTTGCATCTGTTTAGTAAGGAACATTCGTGAGATGATGCAATCAATCAACTGGCTCATATACCTAATAATTCAAGTCGTTATATTTATCTAAAGTCAATCTTTCTTCATAGAAATTTTGAAGTGTTGCCAATATATCTTCATTTGTGACTCTCTCAATGCGGGCCAATACAAAGGTCTAAATGTCAGGAAAAATTTGATTTGTGATGCTGTCGAAATAATTTGGTTTAGTCTAAATGTCTGGAGATGTTGATTCAATGTGGTTGTAAATAAAATTTGATAAGTCAAATCACCAAAGCTATGTATTTTTATTTTATCAGGGATTTCACCTCTCAATCGTTTCAACACAATTTCAGGTCACAGTTCTATCAGATGTATTCGTCATGTTTGCCGCTCTTTGTATATATGCGGTTCGTTTACGGCGTCAATTGTGAGCTTAGTTGCTTACGCTTATCAGTATTTTTGTATCAAAGAACAAACAATTTTACAAATTCGCGCTCATGGGTCATGTTAGGTATGCAGAAGATGGTTTTATGAAGCGGGTTATTTCTCGTTCACCATTTGTTTCTTGACTTCATTTGTGATTACAAAAATTCGGGAGACTTGGGAATTACGAGTTTTCAATATTCCAGTCCATTTTCTGTCATTGGTGTGTCGTTGATAAAAGATATAAGTGGAAAAGCGATCTAATTCGATAATAAATCTGAAGGGAAATACGTGTATTAGTTCTGGGACATTGGGTGGACAGTTTAACGGGTGTTTGGTGTTCATCTATATTCATTTCTGTCGCACATGCTTCCATCATTTTTTTAGTGAGTTTTATATTACTACGAATTGACAGGAACTCGTTGGTGTTTGTAGCAGGATACTTGATCTCGTTATTCGTAAAAAATCTCGTTAAACTTAGTTATAGGATTGAAATATTGCTGTTGTGGAAATTTGCTACACGTTTCTGTTCTTTTTTTAGGAATTGTCTTGAATGAATAAATATAAGTAATATTTGGGTGGGCTACACAATCATCAAGTATATTATAACTATTTATGAAAGGTAAATAATAGAAATAAAAAAATATTTATACAATGAAATAAAACGTTTAAGTATTTAAATGTATATCACTGACAATAATTCGACATTTTGTTGAATGTAATATCGTAATGTTCTAGAGATGACAAATAACATGTAGTGAAATTAAAAGATCAGTGAATTTAATGATAACTACTCAGGGGCTATTTCGCTGGCTTAGAATGAGAAGGTCGTAAATACAAAATCAATATATTGAGAAAACAAGAGAAACATGACTGTAATGTACTCTTTACCTATTGGAAAACAAGTTTTTAAAACTTCATTTTGGTCAACATGACAATTTCAGATTTTCATGAAAATAGAATCATACGGAGAGCCTTGTAAAGCAGATTTAAAATATTTATGGGTCTTATAAGTTCGTAAGTAGTAGTTACGACCTTCTCATGCTAAGTGATCGATTTATTCCATACTGATTTCAATCATCCAAAGAATAGGAATAAACATGAAATACCACCTCTACATATGAATTAATATAGAACAGCAATCTGATGACAATGTGGGGAGATATCCATCCTGGCTGGTTCCCCAATCCTTCGTAAACGTGTTAGTGTTGGTTGTGTCATATGTATATTTCATACATTTTCGTGTAAGTATGTTGACATTTATTATTATTATGTTGTACACTCAATTAAATCGGTCAGTCATGTGTCGAGTCACTCAACATGGATGAACACGTTACAAAATATATTGCATATATTTTATATTTTTTTCTGATAACTAATAAATAAATATATATATAACATACCTAGCTAGATATATTTACCTTGAGTGTATAGGTCTTCCCACCATTTATATCTTGGTGCATGAACTTTTCTTATACAATATACAACATTCAGTACATACATGTAATGTACTTACATATGTAGAGTATGATAATAGACCCATATCACGCAAGTCGATAGAACGGTATAACGGTAGAAGCTATTTTTCAAGGATATTAAGGGTATTCATGGTTATAAAAATCTAACTTAAATATCTCTATGCTATTAAAAAATAGACACAAATGCTGTATTCAAGCATTTTCGTCTTGTTTGCGATTTTAAATTAGATACTTTGGATTGTAATCGCGGGTTTGGTTACAAGGATGGTTAAAGAATAGTTATCAATAAGTCTGTAAAACAGATATGGTTGTGTTAAAGTATGTTACTGCGTCATTGTTTCGTCACTTAGTAGTGAAATATACGGTTAATGCGTAAAGATATGAGGAAATCTGTCAGGGAAGGTAACACTGAAGTTAAACAGCCGATCACAGAACACATTAGCAACTCACGATACATGTAACTAAATACACCGAATAATGCTCATCGATAACTTAACGACAGAATGAAAACCACTGTATACGCTATGAAATTGCTGGATAACCTAGTTACACAGAGATATGCCAAAACGGTGTACTATTTTAAAGTGACCGAGCAAGCGTACCTGCGGCTTGACCTAATTTCCAAAGTTCCTGCTGTGTAAGTGCAGGATGACCTAGAGTCAAAATTATGTGCTAAAACGATGACCCATAGTGACCTTGTGATACGTTGTTACGACATGACCTACATGTAGTTACCCAAGTTTCCGCTGTAAATGAGCGGGATAACTTAGTTTCACGAATATATGCCAAAACGGTGACAAAAAGAGGCATTGCTGCGACTTTACCTAGTTGTTGACCATGTTGTCATCTTATGTGATGTGGGCATAGATGATTTGGAATCCCGTCGATAGAAAACACTGCATATTTGAGGAATCACTGCAGAACGCAGTTGTTTTTTGTGTCTGAACATTATTCTTGTTGCTTGACAAAGATCTTTGATGAACGTTTTTAATCTATTCCGGAATATTTTATTTAAAATCTGTCTATCGTCACGGGGGATCTAAAAGTACGTCATTGGCAGCTAATGACTGGGAGCGGTGGCCTAGAGGTAGGGCGCGCGCTTCGGGATCGAGAGGTCCCGGGTTCGATCCCCCTCTGGACCACTGGTTAAAATCTCTGAGCAAGACCCACAGCTCCACTCCACCATAGTGTGAAATGGTACCTGTGAGTGCAGTGTCTATTCCTTGGCGCCGCTAATCGATGTTGGCTGCCACACCACAGGAGAGAAATAGTCTCCCCAGGGAGACACGAGTGTAGGTTTCCATATGTAGCCCAATGACCAGGGGAGTTAAAATGTCAAAGGGTGCTTGAGCGGCCTAACAGTTGAAAAGAGCCCTAGAAAATTGGTAAGTTAACTTTAATGTACTGAGAATTAATTGTACAGGAAAATATCATTTTTACAGAAACAGCACGTAATAAAAAAGCTCTGAAAAGTAAACAGTGACAGTAAAGAGTACTGACTTCCCGACACTGCAACACGTGTAGCTGGGGTAAAAAAATAAACAAGAGTAATTACACAACTCCGAAACGCACTCAGTGACAACAATTATGCTATAAAATTCTTATTGCATCAAAAAGGTTGACACGACTAGTAAGTTAAAATCGAAATATTACTAAGGATTGCCACTTAAGCTATTGAAAGCAAAACTTACAACGCACAACAAGTGATCGCTCACGACTAATCAAACATTATAATTGAGCATTTAAAACTCATTTTGCGTGAAGATTTTATCTGCATGGACTTTCATCGATTGATTGTGTTTCATGAATTATTGTAGCAGGTCACGAACATTGAGTTCATCATTATTTTGCAAAGACTAAAATACACTTTCATGGAATTATATCTACTATGTCAGTAAACTAAAATATTTTTATTGGTAATGCAAACGATAATTCTTATAGTTTACAAGATGTAGTTTGTAGAAACTGACATACCAAAATATGCTGTTTTTGTGCATCTGTTTGTAGCAAATCTTAGATAAGATTATGTGCTAAAAGGTTATAGAGTCAACATGTTTGTTAATGTGATTACTATAAAGGAGAATATAAATGACAGATAGTTACGGAAAAAAGTTACTTCCTTTACACTACGCTTTGTCATTCTGTTGTTGTGTTTTCGACGATTTTGATAAATAAGTAAAGAGTTAAAGAGTGTCACAAAACAAATAAAATAATAGTTCTCTACTTATAAAATGCAGGAACCTATGCCAACACAAACAATGATAAATAGAAGGTACAAAAATGGGACAATATTGCTTTTTTTCTATCAATATTACTCGTAAACTGCGACAAAGACGTCGTCGTTAATGCATATCAAAGAATATTCTTTTCAGTTAGCGAATCATAAAAATGTACTTGTAGTACTGCAATCACATTCGTATAGAGCTTTAATACAGACAAGACGCATTTACAATGGGTTAATTTTGTAAAGCTGGTACAAATTTGGCATTTGGATTCCTTGGAGTTACTTTTATTTAAAACAAATCATTGAATACGAAAGTGCACACATTAATCACAATAGTAGTACTTTGCCACAAAAACACATGTGGGAAAAGAATTCAACCACAAAAACTAAATTTAAAACGAGATCATCCCACACTGATAGGATTCAACGTAGAGTGGATTAAGCTGATACATTTCGATTGTTTTATGGTAAGTTTGGCCTGTGTATAGTAGTCAATGGTTCTGCCATTATAAATATGTCTCGTTTGTATGCTAAAGTATTATATTCCCAGTTTCGTCAAGGTAATAAATGAATTTCAACAATTACGTTCCAACAAGCTCTTAATTTACAGTATTCGGACAACATTCATGAAATCATTATTTAATAATACTGACAGTCGATTATCATGGTTAACATGGGAGTATTAATCATTTTATAGATCGGTTATGAACAGTATCAGTAGTATGTTGTTTTATTTGTCTCAAAAGGCTTAAACTGTGAAACCCCCTCAATGTTTTTATTGGCACCGCCACATACATTGACATGTGTAGAAGAAAGGATAACATATCTACATCAGCAGGAACATCAACCCCGAATAAGGAATTATATTGTACCAGGCTGTAAATCAACGTGCGATGTAAAACAGGGTAGCAGCTCTAGCCACAACCATCACACATATTGGTCACTCCTCTTTAACTGAAGGAAAAGTAGTTGATGACAATCAAAGTTTACTGGAATCAAAAAGACATGCTTAACATCCGCAAACGAACGACCAGTTCAAATCACACGCATTTGCTGCAAGCTATATTAACATGTCACAGTTAGGCACACCAAAGCCGACCAAGATAACGACATTACTACAGTTTCAATTCCCTATTATATTTCCTCAGACATTTTCAAGTTATGTTTGCCTCATGTTATGGAACGACCTTCCAGCATCTATAGTTGAAGCTTATTCGATGATAACCTTTAAGAAAGAGCCACCAAACCTGGCCGCCATGCGCCCTAGTATAGTAATGAAAGATGGATTGGTCTACCCATGATGGCCAAAATTAAAGTACAACACGTTCATATGCTTAAAATGAACATGACGCATGAATGATATTAATTTCTGTTTACAGGACTCAACAATGAAAAGTATATCATTTTCATGAGTTGCCACAGTTGATTTGAGCAAACTTCAGAACAAATAGGAACACAATTGTTTGAGAATGAGGACAAAATATAGCCGACAACTTGCTGACCCGAAATTATAAGAACCTCATCCAGTAATAATCCGTGTCTACATTCAAAATACACAATGCAATTACTTTTCCAATATCCCGAGTCAGTTGGAATGAAATAGGATATAATGCGGTTAACGTGTTCTAGCAGGGTCGTACATAATAACAAATTATCAAGGTACACGAATTGTATTTACATTGCAATAGAAAATACAGATCCATTTGTCGTATCATAGACTACAGGTATAACAAAAGGAAATGCTGTTGATTCTCGGTAAAACTATAGGCAGCGAATAGTATAACCAGCTACCAAAATATAGGTGTTCATATGTTTTCCTGGTTAGCATATATGAACATAATAACGTACTGATAATACTAATACTATAAGTATGGTTTCATCATCGGATTTAGATGTCATTACATAATGTCACACAACTGTTGCATGCCACTAGAACAAAATGACGTAAACAAGAAAAATAAGAATCTTTTTTTTCACTATTAAATATGTATGGAACAAGATTCTCCGACGGATTTGTCTTGATTTAGATGCAATGAGACATACATCGCAACTTCTAGTTTCATTGGCAAGTGCACATTTTTATTGTTATGCATTTTAGCCAATGATTCCAAGTAGTTTAGAAAGTATGTACACATATTAATGCATTTATTTATTGTGCCATGCACTTGTTGTACTGTAATGTTTTATGTATTCAGTATTTTATTGACATATTCTTGGCTTGTTCTTACTTTCACAAGTGGTTTCCTGGGCTTGATCCGTAGGAATGATTATTTGAAGTACTAATTTAAGTGATAAATATATATACTCCTGTAAGGATAACAAGGGCTATGGATCAACATGTGGACATGGTACATTTTGTGTTCGTTAAGAAGCACTAAGTTGCAGCGGTTGCCGAAACGGTCATAACATTAAATCAAGTTGTACTATTTGGATTATATGCACCAGGATAACAGCCAGTTGTTGTACTTACACAATTGTTATACGAACATAACTGATTAAACAACAGTTCTTTACTAGGATTTCTATAACATACCTGCATTTTTCAGTTAACAGCAGTTTAGAGATAATTGTGTTCCACAATTTGTGGAATAATAATCTATTTAAATATATACGGAAGTTAATGGATGAGGTATGTGTGTTCTGACCTATTATCAAGGGGAATGATTGCTCGACATCATGAGTGTAGTAACATTATTCTAGACTTCTTGGTATTCATAACGTTCTGAATATAGCTGTCCGTGTTCATAGTTTGTATTGCAAGTATACATGTCTTTTCTTTGCAATTATTGTCGTGGGGAGTTTTGCTTTGTGTGTCACCAACATACATCAAATTTTGAAGTTACTATATTACATGAGTAGATCCTTCGCTGTAATAGAGAAATGATGACAACGCTAGACAACTCACACAAGAGGTTGAGTACTCGTTTCCATTAGTATTATAAACCATTATACTTTTAGAAAGCGAGAAGTTCATGAGGATCACGCTAGTCATTTGGACTGGTATTTATAGGTCATGTGCTTATGCTTTACAATCCGATAAACAAGAAAAGAGAAAAAACGCAAACACGAAAACAGTTCCAAACAAACTGTCGCGAGAAAGTATACTGGATGGATATGTTGTGGCTGATGGAAACAACATTGCTTCAAATGCAATGGTCAGAAAATGAAATAGACAGATGCGTTAAAGGTTTTATACTGCATGTTTTAGTTTTCTTGCTCCGAGTAGTTGTGTTATGATGCCAATGATTTTCTGTGCCAAGCAGGTCAAGTTGAGTTGAGTGTTGCCTTCACCGTCTTATTGCCATATATCGTTTGATGATCTGCAACGGCAGTGTACATAAATGTTAAGATATTTGATGCATTTGTGTTGTTTATTCGAGACGTTATGCTTTGTCATCGAATTCTATGAAATGAACGATGCACCGTTTCGTCTCGTTGTCAATCATTCTCAAAATTAGCATCTAACTTATTTCCGTTCACCGGATGCAAGTATAAACAACAATAAGGATTGTATTTGTGTGATTGTAAGTAATGTTCTATACATAGGGCTTACTTAACTGAATAAATAGTCTACTATTTCACGTACATAATTAGATATAACTAGATTACAGACTGTCTGTATTCACTTAGACGTCATGATACATCAGACATTACATACAATAGTGGACTTCCAAGAGACCATATGTTTCATTATTTTGCACAAACGTCATTTTCGTGAGAGGAATAAAACACACCCCTTTATTAACAAGACAACGTTGTTGAGTTATTGTATAGTGTGTCTGTTGGCAGGGCAAAGTTGCCAGTAGCCACAAGCGGAAAGCATTTGTTAGATAGATTGTTTCAAACAAATAATACAATGTATGTAACTAATTAGTCATTTTATTGTTGATTGTTTCGTAAATTGATACAATACACGATCAATCACGCGTTTGAGTATTCCGAAACAGTTTTCCCGGACACTTTATTGTCAAAGCTTGCTGTTTAATTTGTACTTATTTGTTTGTTTCAATCTATGTATATAACTGTAAGGTTATTGTTTTGTAATTTTGTTTTTCTTTACTTAGGTACAATCAACCCCAATCTATTAATTTATATTATTTGTGTTTATAACAACCACAAATAATATCTCTATGTTGGATACAATTATATACAGTGATTCATCTCAGTCCGATCGTTCATTAAATTGTTATAACTCAAATAAACGATACAACTGTTTCCTAAAAATAATAATACTCGATACATAATTGCTTTCCATAAAAGTGTGTCACTATATCATTTCACACGAACATTAAACCATCGACAAAAACACTTGAGTGTACCAACAGTGTGAATAAGTAAATATAATCATACCAATAATTAAGAATATACGTATAAGACATTACATAACAATGTTTACGATAGTAGGACATTTGTTATCGTGGTTATTATGTTTTATACATAGTTAAGTATTATAGCATAAAAACGGTGATTTTGCTCATACATAAACGGGGGGAAAAGGTACGTTATTGTAAAGATTCTCGCGCGCACGCGCTGTTGGTGTTCATGTTTAAGTATGCTTATTTCAGGACCCAGCCGACGAAAATAAATGATTTACAGGGTTATACGGACTGTAATTCACATTCTTATTGTAACTACTTAATCAATTTTCTACAATAGTAAAATAGTAAACGCAAACAAACCCCCAATGTCACTCTTTTCTTGGTCTTTGCCGATACCGGAAGTCGACGCTCATAACAAAAACTTGTATGTGACGTAACGTTTGCTAAGCGACGTCGCGTTTGTTTTCCCGACGTTGCCCAAAATGTCCCGCCAAAATGTCATTATTTTGAAAAACATACTAATAAAGTGTTGTTTTTATGCTATAATAGCGTTTACGCAAGCCTTTTCGCGTTAATACATCTGCAGAATTCCTCGAGAGTGTTGGTGCCCTCGCACTGACGGGCTTGGGCACCAACCGTCCCTCGGGACTCTGCAGATGTAATAGCACGAAAAAGCATGCGTTAACCCTACACTATTGCTTCCAGCTATTGTTTCAATCTATTCCCTTAAGATCCAATTCATCTGCAAACTAGTGTTAATCCTATTCAACATGACGTTTGTTGTTGTGTGAGATCGTTTGTACAGCTGAGTTGCAAAGTGATGAATGACGTAATCTCAGACAATTGGACGACTAGTTCTACGTAAATAACACCACATTGTTCCTATCAACACATCGACAAAATTGTTTCTCTTCCTTTTGTGTATTGCTTCAATTATTCGACTTTATGATTGATTTGTCCTGATTAATATAGGTTTGTCATCACAACCTTATTCTGTGACCAATTATCACCACATTTGTTCAACGTTCAAGCCGAGAATGAGCACTTGCCACCAAACGAAATAGGTATTTGAAACATACCATAGTTTATGCCTGAAACCGACTAAACTGCGTATAACAGTTGAGCGGTTTCGGAAAAAATTGATATTCTGTTGAAAGCCATCGCTTTACGTACTACAATAAAATGCATCATACAGATATCATAATATTTTCTTTAATAAAAATGTTTCGTACAGAGAGCCAATGCTATGTACAGAGTTTAATTTTAATAAAACAGAACAACCAAAGAAAGAAATCTTAAATAATGGATCTTTTAAACATAAATGGTCTGTTCTTCCCAATTCAAAGTGCGTCATGTGTTTCAGAGTAGTTGTCTATTGGATTTGGACCAATTCTCGAATTCCTTTTTCAAATTGGTTATTCCTCTCAACAGGCGACTAATGACAATTTTGTAAGATAATACAATTCTTGCAAAAATATACATGTATATACATTTATGTAATACTTAGCTCAATAGTTTTATCCTAAATGAAGGGCAACCAGAGGCATTTAATGTCGATTGCCTATAATGCGTGCAAGCGTGTGTACATTATTGTGCCATTTCTGTCGTATCCAACTGCTAACAGAAGTGTGAATTTTACACAGACAAATTAATCAGTGAACGAGGTTAAAGACGATTTTTTAGGCATTTACAAATATACTGAGTACATCTAGAAACGCAACACTGGATTTACTGTCAGCACCTTTTCATTTTTTATAATTGACAACCAAATTGTATTTAATTGATGGTATTTTATTCCACCAACAATGTAACTGTAACATTGCTTTAACAAAGTGCTATCGATGCGATTGAACAATGCTTTTGTGTATAGTGCGACTAAAAAGTAACGTAACACAAATTGGAAAAATCCTCAATTTTCAGAATCTAAGTGTTCTTAGTAAAAAGTTGAAATATTGATTAGTCATTGATTGATTACATATTCACGGCGTCCAACAAGTTGTTTAGAAGTGTATGGATCAGTTGTGAACTTTGCCTAGATATGGTACATGTGGAGTTACTGGTCCTGTTGGAGAGTTGTTTCACATGGATGCCTTGGATATGGGTGGATGTAAGCGGTGCCAACGTGCTAATACAGTGTCTCCATATGAAACAATGTCGGTTAATGATAATTTAGCCGAAGTGAAACCTCTCATTCAACGTCTCCGTCATAGGCATCCGAATCGCCTAATTTCGCCCATGCTCGGACTATCCTGACATTTTTATTCCGAAGTCTAGAAAATTTCGTTTGTGATTTTCATTACATTGACATACCTTACAAAAGAATTCGAAGCAAGTTACATCAACATTTATCATGTCTAAATGATGCACGTGGAATTCGTGCGTTTTGTGATTTTCTTCACGCACGGAAGTTACGTAACTCGATCGATAAATACGTGAACACACACATACATACAAACTATATGATAACATACCTGCCCTGTTTGAATGTTTAGGGTGTTCAATGGATACAAGCAACTACAGTTTGACATCGATGCAACACGTATTACGATTCCTCGATTGGGCTTCTTCCGGCTTTCATTCGCTATTGTTAAGTAAAGACGATGTCATGAATAGCAGTGTATGACTGGCGGATATTTAATTTTGTGAAAATGGCTAATGCCATTGTGGATGTAGATATTTAAACAAAAGTATTATAACGGAAATATAGGTTTTTAATCAACTGAAATTAACATCGATTAGACGTCATGGTACAATATCACAATAAATGTGTTATTTGTCTTGCAACATGCTATCATGGCTTCTGACAATTATTTCTTACTATTTGTACATCACAATTCTTATTATTAATATAAAAGTTTGTGTATATGCTCAATGAATACTTACATGAGGGTAAGTATTTTCATGACACATGTACTAAGGGAATTGACGTTAACTAGTGGTCTTTGTGACATAAGTTTATTCTGATGATTCTGTACATCGATGTTTGGTGCTTTAGTGATTTGAAAAAGAAGGATTCTTGCGAAGGTTCAATCATTTACCAAACTGTTTATTTTCCTAATACTATAAGTAGCCTTTTTCATTCAAAGTCAATGTTTCTGGGTAGATATTTAGAGTCCTACCATTTATCTTCATTTGTGTTCATCTATTTCATATTTCGATATATGTTTGTTGAAACCATTTACAAATGTTTGCAACAATTCGTGAGATGTTGCAATCAGTCAACTGATTCATTTGCCTAATAATACAAGTCTTTATATTTATCTAAAGTCAATGTTTCTTCGAAGATTTGTTACATGATGCCAATATATCTTCATTTGTGACCCTCTCTATGTGTGCCCCGACAAGGTTTAGTCTAAATGTCTGGATATATTGATTCAATGTGGGTGTAAATAAAATCAGAGAAACCAAATTATAAAAGTAATGTCGTTTTATTTCAACAGGGATTTCACCCTTCAGTCGTTTCAACACTATTTCAGGTAGCAGTTATATCAGAAGTACACGTCATTTTTGCCGCTCATTGGTTCGTATATGTCGTTAATTGTGAACATAGGCACTTATGCTTATCGTTTTTTGTATCAAAATTTATGCTCCTGTGTGTTGTTGCATATTTATCCAGAACATGGTTTTAAGAAGTGAGTTATTTTCTCGTTCAACATTTAATTCTTGACTTCATTTGTAATAGTAAAGTGGAAAAGCGGTCTAATTCGATGTCTGTCTGAAGGGAAAACCTTGGGAAAACCTTGTATTAGTTCTGAGACATTGTCGGGTGGTGTAAGGGGTGTGTAGGAGTTGTAGGAATTGTTTGAATGAATAAATACTATCAATATGTGGGTGGTCTACCCAATCATCAAGTCTAATAAAACTATTTTTGAAACGTAAATAATTTAAATAAAAAAAATAATGATACAATGTAATAAACCGTTTTAGTATTTGAATGTATATCACTGCCAATAATTCGACATTATGTAATGTAGCAATGTTCTGAAGATGACAGATAGCATGTATTGAATATATAATATCAGTGAATATACTGTTAAATACGCAGGTTTTTTTAATTCCATACTGATTTCAATCATCAAACGAATAGAACAGAAACATGCACTATTACATGAACCTCCACATATAGACAAAAAACCCTGATTATTATTGAACACCAAGCTTATTAAAATGTGGGGAGATATCACCCCTAGTCTGATCTAGTATCCTTCGTAAACGTGTTAGTTTTTGTTGTGTCATATTTACATTTAATAAATATTGGACTATGTATGCTGACATTTCGCTGGCTGAGAATGAGAAGGTCGTAACTAGTACTTACAGGACTGATACATATCTAAAATCTGCATTACAATGCGCTTCTTATGAGACAATTGTTATGAAAATCGGAACTTGTCATGGTGACCAAACTTAAATCGAAACATCTTATTTTAACAAAAGTAAAGAGTAAATTTCAAACAGTTTTTTCTTGTTTTCTCAAAATATCGATTTTGTAGCTACGACCTTTTCAATCTCCAGCTATTTATTAGTATTATGTTATATATTAACTATAGCAGTATGTTGTATGTTAACTTTACACAATTAAATCGGTCATTCGTGCTGCATCAATTAACATGGATGAACACGTGACAACATACATTGCATATGTTTTGCATTATCCCGGACAACAAATAAATAAATAGAAATATAACACACCTAGCTAGATATATTTGTCGTGGATATATATGTCTTTACACCATTTATATATTAGGTGCATGAACTTTTCTCATACAATATACAATATAAACATCCATGCATGTTCATTACATATCTAAAATATGATAATAGACCAATATCACGCAAGTTGATAACGGTAGAAGCTATTTTGCAAGGGTATTAATAGTAATCATGGTAATAAAACTCTTACTTAAATATCACTATCCTTTTAAAACATAGACTTAAATACTGCCTCGACGCATTTTCATGTTGTTATTTATTCTAAATTAAATACTCTGGATTGCAATCGTAGGTTTGGTTACAAGGATGGTCGAAGTAATGTTAGCAATTATTGTGGTAAGATACATGGTTGTGTGAAAGTGTGTTTCTATGTCATTTATTGTTGCTGTTCCTAGTCGTTTATGTTTGTGTTATTTATTATTGTTGCAGTTTCCAGTAGGTTCTTGCATTATTCGAATTCATGCTGTGAGGAAATCGGACAGGGAAGGCGGCAATCAAATTAACCAGAAGAGCAAAGAAAACTTTATAAACATAGCATAACACACAAGGAGCAATGCTCAAACAAAACCTAACAAAAACGGAAATGACCAAGTCCCCGCGGAAAAAGAGTTGGACATATTTGTTTTAAAAAAATATTTTTACAATGAAGTGACGATATACATTTATACATCGAAATATTACTACGGAATGTCACTTGGATGGATAATTAATTCATTTGATTCAGCATAATTGCTCTGACTTGTTATTTCTTTTAAAAACGTAAACTCTACTATAAAAGTTATAGTGCATGTAATAAACAAAGGTTGATGATGTCAATATATCTTCATTAAGAAATACAACATATTAGTGTAATAATAAATGTAACGTAATAACCCAACTTGACATTTTTCCCAATTTACATGTATGTAGCACAATTTTCTCGTAATACAGTACTTGACCCACTATATTCAGTACAATACTATCATTACGTGTGATATATTCTCGTATTCTAGTCAGAACATTAAACGCTGACGTACACGATCTAATGTTTATTAAAAGGTACTTTATGGCATAGACTAAATAATACATGAAACAAACAACCAAACATGACACTTCTGTCCATTCAATCAGCACAGTGCGTGCGAAAATGAATGCATCTTATATTTCATAAATACATGTACAATGTGTTATTACTTATATTTGCGTGTATGTCCATTGTCACAATCTAATGCGAATATAGATTAAAATGTATTTATAATTTAATAACATTGATGCAATTATTTCCTCACTTAGAGGGATAACTGTCTGATGAATGTATATGTGACCTTCAAGTTTTGTGTTGTGATTGATAGTGTATTGTAAGTAGATGTGCTCTTACTTACATGTATATCAATATTTCAAAGTAATATTAAAACATACTTTTTACGAGCGATAGATAGCCCGTATGGTACAATATTAAGAAAAAACGAAGAAATTATGACTTTAAAGCTCACTCTGTCTCGACAGGGTACGGTATTATATGAATGTGTCGTTTCCATCATTATTTAAAACTAAAAGCATACATCTCATGTGGGTTCGTAGAGAATGAAATTAATATCAATTCTTCAGACAGTGTTACTCTTTGGCTTAACACATAAAATGTATGTTTCACAAATTAACATCCATTATAAAGGTTCGTTTAGTCAATGTCGTATAAAAAATGTAAAGTTGTGATCATGTTGTAAAATACGTTTATATTTAATGAAACTAATTTTATACCAGTATTTGAGCAATGTGAGGTGAAATAAACGTTCACAACATCCGTTTTAGAAATTTTTATTCAATTGGTCGCACGTCAAGTCATTAATCTCGACCTAGACAAATACCCAGCACAGACAAATTTCCTTACATTTACTATTTGTTTTGCCAACGCATTATTGCAATTAAGGTTTATTTCTGAGTCTAGACATGTGAATTCATATAAAGAGGCAATAGCGGGTTCCTTGGTATTAACGTGTTTTATACATTAAACCCTATTTTATGTACACGCAGTGTGTTTGTTTACGTCAGCAGTGCAACAAATTAAGTCAAGTATAATTCCTAATGAATGGTTACAAAATAATTCATTCCATTATGCTACCAATCTTTACGACTTTATTAAGCTCTTACATAATTGATCTCTGCAGGTGACATTGACTTAATTTTTGTCCGTAATGTCAAACGTGTATTAATGATAAGACCAATGTAATGGATATACATTCATTGACCTTCATAATAAATTAGTTATGTCATTTGATACAGATAGCAGACACAGTGATAATATGTTTGATGAACTCTCTTGCTGTTCGGTAATATTACGTTCTCAGTATTTCATCAGTGATCTTGATTAATTACAATGTTTCGTTCATTAGAAAGACTTAGTTATGCCCTATAAGAGTTTCATGATCTCAATCGTCTGGTATAAAGGAAGTAATTTGTTAACTTTTATAATATGCGTTTTCAATAAACCACCCATTCACGAACTATTCATTACTGACATTCAACATTAATTTCAAAAACGCTGGAGTCTTAAGCTTTCAATGACATATTGAGACATTCGAAATTTTATTGTGCTTATGTATTGTCCTCACGGCAATGGGTGTGTCTGGCATCTCGTTAGATTTCGCGTCTCAAAAATTTGCAATATGAATTATGCATGAAACAACATTATCCAATGCATTTGGCTGGTAGTTATATGCATTATCCCATGTAGCGCCTATTTTTACTGGGATTTTGTTTGCAAATGTACATTGCTTTGCATGTTAGCCAATAAGGCAAAGTTCTTTATGAATTATGTACATCTATCAATGCATTTATTCATTGTGCCATGCACTTGTTGTTCTGTTATGTTGTATGTATAAAGTATTTTATTGACATATCATTGGCTCGTTCTTACATTCAAAAGTGGTTTCCTGGACTTGATTCGTAGGAATGATAATTTGAATTACTTATTTAAGTGATAAATACATATACTCAAGTAAGGATAACAAGGGCTTTGGAACAACATGCGAACATTCTGTGTTCGTTAAGAAGCACTAAGTTGCAGTGTTTGCCAAAACGGTCATTGCATTACAGCAATTTTTAATATTTGGATTATATGCACAAGGATAAGAACCAGTTGTTGAACTAACAAAATTGTTATACGAACATAACTGATTAAACAACAGTTCTTTACTGGGATTTCTATTTCATAACTGCACTTTCAGTAAACAGCAATTTAGAGATAATTGAGGAATAATAATCTTTTTAAATATATACGCAAGTTAATGGATTAGGTACTACGTAAATACTTACATATTACCAGGGGAATGATTGCACGATATCACGAGTGTAGCTACATTATTCTTGACTTCTTGGTATTCATGAAGGTATGAATATAGATGTCCGTGTTTATGGTTTGTAATACAAGTGCATGTCTTTTCTTTTCTATTATTGTCATGGGGAGTTTTGCTTCGTGTGTTACCAACATTACATACATCAAATTCTGCAGTTACTACATTACATGTGTAGATCATTATCTATAATAGAGACACGACGATAACGCTAGACAACTCACTCAAGAGGCTGGATACTCGTTTCCATTACTATTACTCACGATTACACTTTTATAAAGCGAGAAGTCCATGAGGAACACGCCAGCCATTTTGGCTGGTATTTATAGAACATGTGCTTATGCTTTACTATCCGATAACGAAGAAAAAACTCAAACACGAATACATACCGGAATTAGAAATCAGCTGTGTCGCGAGAATTAAGACGTAATCACATACGTTGCGGCTGATAAAGTAACATTGCTTCAAATGCAATGAAAGTGATAGATGAGTTAAAGGTTTTATACTACATATTTTAGTTTTCTTGCTCCGAGTAGTTGTGTTATTATGCCAATGCTTTTCTGTGCCCAGCAGGTTAAGTTGAGTTGAGTGTTGCCTTCATTGTCTTATTGCAATATATCGTTTAATGATCTGCAACGGCAGTGCACATACATGTTAAGATATATGCGGCATTTTTGTTGTTAATTCTAGACGTTATGCTTTGTCATCGAATTGTATGAAATGAACGATGCACTGTTTCGTTTCGTTGTAAATCATTCTCAAAATTAACATCTTACGAATTTCCGTTCACCGGATGCAAGTATAAACAACAATAAGGTTTGTACTTGTGTGATTGTATGTAATGTTCTATCTCTGGATAACAGACTGTCTGTATTCACTTCGACGTCATAAAACATCAGACATTACAAATATTGCTGGACTTACACCAGACCATAAGTATCACTACTCTACACAAACGATACTTTTGTGAAATGAAAAAAAAACTGAACTACTTCATTACCATGACAAACCTGTGTATTCATTGTATCTGTGTGCCTGTTCGTAGGGCAAAGTTGCCAGTAGCCACACGAGGATATTATATGTTTGTTGCATTGTTTCAAACAAATAATACAATGTATGTAACTAATTAGTCATTTAATTGTTGATTGTTTCGTACATTGATACAATACACGATCAATCAGGCATTTAAGTATTCGGAAATAGTTTTCCCGGACACTTTCTTGTGAAGCTTGCTATTTACTTTGTACGCATACGCAGGCTATCCGGTTTGTTTAAATCTATGTATATAACTGTAAGGTTATTGGATTGTAATTTTGTATTTTTTTCTTTACTTAGGTACACTCAACCCCAATCCGTTAATTTATGTTATTTTTGTTTATATCAACCACAAATAATAGCTCTATATTGGATACAATTATATACAGTGATTCATATCCGTCCGATTGTTCATTATATTGTTAAAACTCAAATAAACGATAAAACTGTTTCCTAAAATTAATAATACGCGATACATAATTGCTTTCCATAAAAGTGTGTCACTAAATCATTTCACACGAACATTAAACCATCGACAAAAACACTTGAGTGTACATACAGTGTGAATTGGTAAATATAATCATACCAATCACTAAGAATATATAAGGCATTACATTACAATGTTATCAATAGTAGGACATTTGTTATCGTGGTTATTACGCTTTATACAGAGTTTAGTATTATTGCTTCCAGCTATTGTTACAATAAAGTCCTTAAAGATCCAATTCATCTGCAAACTAGTGTAAATTCTATTCAACATGACGATTGTTGTTGTGTGAGATTCGCTTAAATAGATGAGTGGTATGGTGATGAATGACATAATCTCAGACAATTGGACGACCACATTGTTCCTATCAACACATCGACAAAATTGTTTTTTCCTTTTGTGTATTGATTCAATTATTCGAGTTTATGATGGAATTGTCCTGGGTAATATAGGTTTGTTATCGTAATCTTATTCTGTGACCAATTGTCACGAGACATGTTCGAGGTTCAAACCGAGAATGAGCACTTCCCACCAAACGAACTAGGTAAGTTTCACATACCATAGTTTATGCCAGAAACCGACTAAACTGTGTATAACAGTTGAGCCTGTTTCGGGCAAAAACAGATATTCTGTTGAAAAATATTAAAATGTTTGGATAGTGCTCAATCTTGGCGGGCGTCGAACATATAGCGTTAAAATCGGCCAAAGAATTAGATAGGTGTGGTTGTTTTATCATTAAAACAACTTGTTCCTTGTTTTTCTCAATCAGTGTACCTTTTCGAAATTGGTCACCATAGCAACGAAGTATATGGTTTGGACATAATTCATGAGAAATTTCAAAGCTATTATTTTTCACTTTATTGGTAAAATACTTACAATAGAATCATTTAATTTTTATTCTTTCTTATTTTGGAGCTTTTATAAAACATTGTTTTAAATTGCAATTACATAATGTTAATTTACCAGATTTACCTGGAGAACGGCCCATCTATAGATACATGTACACACACATACAAACAAACTACATGATAACATACTTGCCATATTCGAATGTTTAGGGTGTTCAGAGGGTTCAAGCAACTCCAGTTTGACATCGATGCAACTCGTATTACGATTCCTCGATTGGGCTTCTTCCGGCTTTCATTCGCTATTATAAGTAAAGAAGCTGTCCCGAATAGCAATGTATAACTGGCGGATATTTAATTTTGTGGAACTGGCAAATGCAATTGTCGTTGTAGATATTAAAAAATATATATTCACGGAAATATAGGTTTCTTATCAACTGAAATTTACATCGATCAGACTTCATGGTACAATATCACAATAAATGTGTTATTTGTCTCGCAATATGCTATCATGGCTTCTGACAATATTTTTTTACTATTAGTACATCACAATTATTATTATTAACATATTAGTTCGTGTATATGCCCAATGCATACTTACATGAGGGTAAGTATGTTTCATGACCCAGGTACTTAGGGAATTGACGTTAACTAGTGGTCTGTATGGTATTTGTTTATTCTGATGATTTCTGTACATCGATGTTTGACGTTTTAGTGATTTAAAAAAGAAGGATTCGTGCAAATGTTCAATCATTTACCAAACTGTTTATTTTCCTAATACTATAAGTAGCCTTTTTCATTTAACGTCAATGTTTCTTGGTAGAGATTAAGAGTCCTTTCATTTATCTTCATTTGGGTTCATCTATTTCATATTTCGATGTCTGTTGGTTGAAACTATTTACTAATATTCGGAATATTTCGTGAGAAGTGGCAATCAATCAACTGGCTCATGTGCCTCATAATACAAGTCGTTATATTTATCTAAAGTCAATGTTTCTTCGTAGGCTTGTGAGGTGTTGCTAATATATCTTCATTTGTGACTCTCTATATGCGTGCCCCAACAAGGTTTAGTCAAAACGTCTGGAAATGTTGATTCAATGTGGGTGTAAATAAAATCAGATAAATCAAATCATCAAAGCAATGTCGTTTATTTCATCAGGGATTTCACCTTTCAAGTACATTGAATAAATATTCGACTATGTATGCTGACACTTATTAGTATTATGGTGTATGTTCAATTTACACAATTAAATCGATCATTAGTGTTGCATCACTCAAAATGGATGAACACGCTACAACATATACTAGTCAAAACTTCCAACGCAACACTGTATATAATAGTAAATATTTATTTTATTTGTAGATAGAATGAAGGATTTTCTTTACAACAAAATAGGCCAATCAGTTCATCACAATATTGCAATAAAACATGTAACAAATATTGTACCAGGACGACGGAATTTTTATCACTAGCACGTGACCACACTAATTCAAATTAACGACGTTAACAACAATACTGTCTAATATCTGGTATGTCCTCCTTGTGCATTAAGAACTGCTTGACACCTACGTCTCATTGAGCTTATTAAGCGCCTAACAAAGGCTATCGGAATATTGGCAAACTCCTGAATAAGAGTGTTAGTCAAATCTTGTAATGTTTGGGGCGGAACCTGACGTCGCCGAACCCTCCTATCAAGTTCATCCCAAAGATGTTCTATGGGGTTTAGATCCGCTGAGTAGGCTGGCCAAGGCAGAGTGTCAATGTTGTTATTCTGAAGAAAATTCAAACAAACACGAGCAACGCGAGGACGAGCAATGTCCTGTTGGAATATGACGTTTCCGTGATTGACGCCAACGTACGGAAGTATGACGTTGCGTAAAATATGGTCACGATAGGTCAGTGTGTTAAGATTGCCCGGAATGACGACGAGCCCAAGCTGATCAGTAGAGAGGTTGCGAAACCGAACGTCAACGTGAACGTGTACGAGTGAACTACTTTTTGAGCAAATCGTCATCCAGGTATTTGTAGGGCTTACACGTTAAAACCGTGTAGTGGGACTTGTAGAGGTATGTGTACCACATCACACATGTATGCGTAGGCACGGATAAATCGTTTTATCAAAAGAAACATGGACTAGTCAAGCTATACAAACACTCATGTCGATGCATGGGGAAATCGTGCTATAACTGTCACGCGATTTTATACGTACACGTTATCTTTCGCAAGCAAATTTAAATTACAACGTGTACGAGTACGTGTACGGGTATCTTCACGTACACGTACCCGTACACGTTGCTTTCGCAACCTCTCTATTATGGGTAATGCCACCGCACACCATAACGGATCCACGTCGAAATCTGTCTGCTTCCACAACACAGGCGTAACTATATCTCTCACCTCGACGTCTATAAACATGTACACGACCATCTGTCTTCTGCAGGGTCAACCTTGATTTGTCTGAAAATATGACGCGAGTGCACCAAAGAACACGCAACTGACGATGTCTAGGCTGCAACACAGGTCCAATATAAGGACGTCTGCAAAGAATACCTCGCTCACGTAATCTATTTCGGACGGTCTGATCACAAATTGGTCTATTATGCGTGCCAATGACTACCAGGGCAGTTGTTGTGGCTGGTAATGATCTGCTACGAAGATGGCGCAATCGAATAGCATTGTCTTGCTGTCTGCTTGTAACACGTCCACGGCTACGTCTTGGCAAGTCGGCTACGTCACCTAAAACGTCATAAATGAACAGAACTAAGTTATGAAAGAAATAATTAAAATTGGTGATAGAACAAACTAAAACAATTTTTAAAAAAACAGTATTTGTAAATACGGAAGCTTACCCGTTTGGTTGAATTTATCCAAAAGTCTGGAGATAGTTGACGTAGAGCATCTAAGAATTCGAGCGACTTGGCGTTTTGACATACCAGCATGTAACATACCAATGGCCCTTCCGCGTTGTTCTATGCGTAATCTCGGCATTGTGAAGCTAAATTCGAACAAACTCAATGTGCTATAGTGACGGAGAAACGTTCGAGAAAAAATCGTGATTTTTTAAAATCTATGATTTGCACGTGATTCACGCACAATAGTTGGAACTCTAAATGTCAAAAATCGATAATGTCTATAACATCACGCGAAAATCGTGCAGATTTCAATCACGCTCTGTAACAAATGATCTAGAATAGAACCGGTCATTTTTTTTATAAAAACTAACAATAAATGATGAAAATGCGGAAAGTTATACTGTTGCGTTGGAAGTTTTGACTAGTATTGCAAATGTTTTATATTATCTCGGACAACTAATAAATAAATATAAATATAACACACCTAGCTAGATATATTTGCCTTGTATATATAGGTCTTCACATCATTTATATTTTAGGTGCATTAACTTTTCTCACACAATCTACAATATTAACATTCATGCATGTTCATTGTATGTCTAAAATATGATAATAGACAAATATCACACAAGTCGATAACGGTAGAAGCTATTTTGCAAGGGTATTAAGAGTAATCATGGTTATAAAACTCTTACTTAAATATCACTATCCTTTTAAAACATACACCTTAATATTGCCTTAACGCATTTTCATCTCGTTATTTATTTTAAATTAAATACTTCAGATTGCAAACACAGGTTTGGTTACAAGGATGGCTAAAGAAATGTTAGCAATTAGTGTGTTAAGATACATGGTTGTGTGAAAGTGTATTTCTGTGTCATTTATTGTTGCAGTTCCCAGTCGTTTCTTTTTGTTTCATTTATTATTGTTTCGGTTTCCAGTAGATTCTTGTTGTATTCGTATTGTTGACCTTTTTGATAAATGCGTACAGATGTGAGGAAATAGGACAGGGAAGGTGGCACTCAAATAAACCAGACGAGCACGGAAAACTATATCGACATAGCATAATACACACGCAGCAATGCTCAAACATAACCTAACGAAAAATGAAAAAGCCCAAGTCCCCGATAAAATAGAGCTAGACATTTATGTTTTAAAATTACTATTACTAATATAAATACATATGCAAATCTAAATAATACTATGGAACGTCGTGCACTTGGATATTTAATTCATTTTATTCAGCATAATTGTCTTTGAAAGCGTACACTCTACAGACACTAATAGTGATGGACGAAGGTTGATGATGTCACTATGTCTTTATTTAGATAAACAACATATTGATGTAATAATAAATGAAACATAATAACCCAACATGACACTTTTCTCAACTTACATGTATGTAGCACAATGTTCTCGTAATATCAAACTTGACCTACTTTATTCAATACATTACTACCATTACATGTGATATATTCTCGTTTTCGAGTTTAGAATAGATATGTTGTATGGTTTGGTCTGAATAATAAAAGAAATACAAATCCCAACATGACATTCATGTCCATTTATTTGACAAATGCTTGCGAACGTATTTTACGATGTCAAATATTCGCTTTTTATTTTATCTAAACAGCTGACGATTCAAATACCGCATTGCCGATCATTATAGCATAAATACGGTGATTTTGCTCATACGTAAACGGGGAAAAAAGGTACGTTATTTTAAAGATTCTCGCGCACACGCGCTGTTGGTGTTCAGTTTTAAGTATGCTCATTTCAGGACCCAGCCGACGAAAATAAATGATTTACAGCGTTTTATGAACTGTAAATCACATTCTTATTGTAACTACTAATCAATTTGCTATAATAGTAAAAAAATAAACGTAAACAAACCCCCAATGTCACTTATTTCTTGGTATTTGACGAAACCGGAAGTCGACGCTCATAATAAAAACTTGTATGTGACGTAACGTTTGCTAAGCGACGTCGCGTTTGTTTTCCCGACGTCGCCCAAAATGTCGCACCAAAATGTCATAATTTTGAAAAACATACTAATTAAGTGTTGTTTTTATGCTATAATAGCGTTTACGCATGTTTTTTCGTGCTATTACATCTGCAGAGTCCCTCGGGAGTGTTGGTGCCCTCGCCCTGACGGGCTTGGGCACCAACCGTCCCTCGGGCATGCAAAAAAGCATGCGTTAACCCTACAATCTAAACACAAAGCGAATATAAATTGACATGTATTTACGTCTGATAGCACTGATGTAACTATGTCAACGTTGAGCGGGATACTTGTCTAAAGAATGTTTGTGTGGCTTTCTTAGTCATATTATCTAACGCTCTGAGGGGCAAATCATTGTCTATTCTATGTACATTTTTCCTTACTTATGTCATTATGTTAAACAAAAGCATACTTCTCCAGTATGTTATGAAATAAATATTTTTATTCAGACAGTGTGATTCTTTGGTTTAACATAATACACGTAAGTTTCACGTTATCACCCCCATTATTAAGGTTCGTGTAATCAATGTCGTAAGAGAGGTGTAATGCTTTCATTTCTGTCGTTAAATTGAAGATAAAATAACGTCATAATTTAAAAATAACTAATTATTATTTACTAGTTTTTACAACAATGCGGGGTGAAATAAATGTTCATTACATTCGTTTGTGAGATTTTTATTGAATTAACCGAACATCAAATCATTAATCTACCCATCACAGACACATTTCCTAACATTTAGTATTTATTTTGCCAACACATTATTGCTTATTTTAAGAATAAGTCTATACATATCAATTTATATACAACGGCAATAGATTGCTTGGTATTAAAGTAGTTATACATTCAAAACAACCCGTTGTCTACATGTAGTACACGAAGTTGTTTTTAAAGCCAATTGTGAAACAAATCAAATTACGTATAATTCCTAATAAATAATCACAATACTAACTCATTCCATTGTGCTACCAATATTTACGACTGTATTAAGCTCTTAAATAATTGACCTCTGCAAGCGATATTGATTAATTGTTGTCCGTAATGTCAAACGTGTATTAATGATAAGACCAATGTGATGGATATAAATTCATTGACCTTCATAATTATTTAGTTATGTCATTTGATACAGGTAGCAGACACAGGCATCACGTTAACTTTCGCGTCTCAAACACAATTTAAAACATACAACAAGTAATGTGACAGCCAACGACTAATCAATCACGATAATTGAGAATTGAAACACCAAGTTCGTATACAAACATTGTCTGCATGGAATTGCATCGCTTGTCAGTGGTGCATGGTTAAACATGAATTATCGTACATTTGTGTAGCAGGACACGAACATTGACTTCATCAATATTGCTAACCGAAATTATAAGAACCATGTCTAAAATAATCCGTGTCTACATTCAAAATGTATCTATGAAATTACTTTTCTAATTTACCGACTGCATTAGGATATAAGGCGGTTAACATGTTCTATCAGGGTAGTATGTAATAACAAATTATCACGGTACACGAATTTAATTTACATAGCAATACAAAATACAGATGCAATTGTCATATTATTCAATATAACAATTGGTAATGCTGTAACAAAATTATCCAATGCAGTTGGCTGGTGTTTAGATGCATTATGCTATGTAAAACCTATTTGTATTGGCATTTTGTTTGCAAAAGTACTTTGCTTTGCATTTAAGCCTATAGTAATGCAAAGTAGTTTATAACTTATGTACATCTATGAATGCATTTATTTATTGTGTCATGCACTTGTTGTTCTGTTATGTTTTATGTATTCAGTATTGTATTGACATATCTTTGGCTCGTTCTTACATTCAAAAGTGGTTTCCAGGACTTGATCCGTAGGTATGATAATTTGAAGTACTTATTTAAGTGATAAATACATATAATAATGCAAGGATAACAAAGGCTATGGCTTAATCTGTGCAAATTTTGTGATCGTAAGGAAGCATTAAGTTGCAGCGATTGCCAAAACGGCCATTACATGACGTCAAATTTAATATTTGGATTACATGCACCAGGAAAAGAGACTAACAAAACTGTTATACGAACATAACTGATTCAACAAACGTTTTTTATTAGGATTTCTATTACATTCTTGCACTTTTCAGTAAACAGCAGCTTAGAGATAATTGTGTTCCACAATTTGTGGAATAATAATCCATTTAAATATATTTGCAAGTTAATGATTTAGGTATGTATGTACTTACATAATACCCTGGAGAATGATATGAATATTTTGCACGGTATTACGAGCGTAATAACATTAGTAAAGAATTCTTGGTATTCATGACGTCCTGAATATAGATGTCCGTTGTACGCTCCCAGAGTCTGTGTATAGTTTGCATTACAAGTACATGTCTTTTCTTATCAAATATTGCCATAAGGAGTTTTCCTTTATGTGTCACCAACATTACCAACAACATTTGTTTAAATGGGAATGTTAAATTTGTCAACCAAATTCTACAATTAGTATATCATTACATGTGCAGATCATTCGCAGTAATAGAGGCACGACGACAACGCTAAACCACACACGCAAGAGGTATACTTAGCAACTTTTCTAAGTCCTCACTTATATATTCGTAGATAACTTTGTCAACCATGTAGACATATCAATGAAATTTGGCTATAATACGCGTCAAGTATCAATTTACAAAATGGCACAGCAAAACGTTGAGCTTTATACATTTTTATTAAAATGAAACGACTTTAACATATCAACCAAGGGAGGTAAAATTCACAAATACATATTTCGATATCTTTGATGACCACCATGTGATCTGATTTTTCCATTTGCAGCCATGGCCAAGAGTCGTAAGCATTGTTGAATGTAACAACTCGATGATTTTTACTTACCTGGACGCAAATTACAGTCACGTCTCCGAAAAACGCGATTTTATGTCGTAACGTCACTTCAATATCAAACGCTTTAGCAACCAACATTGTAAATCTGACAAACAAAACGTTAAACTTTCATTATATACTCATAAACATGTTTACGTTAAAAATCAACTAACCAGTGATGAATTTGGTATTTATTTGTTCTTGTCGGAAGAAAATATAATTATATGAATTGTATTGACGTCACGTCATAATTGTTCTGACATCATCTGACGCATAACTGTGAGACACTAAATGTTTTTCGATTGTTTTTCGACCGTGGTGATACTTTGGACATAATTTGGAGGTATTTGGAACAAATTCCGTGTATGTGTAACTGCGTGAAGGGACTTACACATAAAACGCACGTGCATCTCGGACCGAATAAACTACGTGACATATCGCCAGTTTCTGACTCGGGTTATTTTGTGTTTCTTGTATACAATTCACTTGAGAAATTTTAGCATGTTACTATTTATAACAAAAAAGTTATCAATCAATAAAAATGAGGACTTAGAAAAGTTGTTAAGTATATTTATAGAACGTATTACCCTTATCTCCCAAAATACGTCACCATTTAAAATGCACTTTTACGAACGTCTGAGATATTTATAATTATATTAATACTTTGTTTATCAACTGATTAAACTTTAAGAAAGGGAGATGTTCTTGAGAATCACATCCGTCATTTAGACTGGTTACTATAGGTCATGTGCTCATGCTTTACTATCCAATAAACAAGAAAAGAGAAAACAACTCAAACAACCACGGAAACAGACTGAACATTAGAAACCAACATCTTTACTTTGTCGTGAAAAATGGATACTGCATCACATACGTTGTGGCTTATGGACACATCATTGCCTCAAAGACAATGGTGATCGGATAATAAAATAGACATGTGCGTTAAAGGTTATAAACTACATGTTATGGTTTTCTTGCGCTGACTAGTTGTGTTATGCTTTGTTGTAACTGTTTTTCTGTGCTCGGCAGGTTAAGTTGAGTGTTGCCTTCCCTGTCTTATTCCCATTTATCGTTTTAAGACCTGAAACGGCAGTTTTTTTGTTGTTAGTTCCAGACGTTATGCTTTATCATCGAATTCTATAACACGAACTGCTCACAAACAACTATTACGTCTCGTTGTCAATAATTTCTCAAAATTAACATATAACGAATTTCCGTTCACCGGATGCAAGTATAAACTACAATAAGGCCTATACTTGTGTGATTATATGTAATGTACTATCTCTGGTGCTTACTTAACTGAAAAACTACTATTGCACGTACATAATTAGATAAAACTAGAAAATAGACTGTCTGCATTCACTTAAAGGTCATAATATATCAGACATTACAAACAATAGTGGACTTCCAACAGACCATAAATTCCATTACTCTACACAAACGAAACTTTTGTGAAAGGAAAAAAACGCACTTCATGACTAAGCTGTATATTTATTGTAAAAATTTCCCGCACTTAGCAACACGAGGAAAATATTTGTTAGTTACATTGTTTTAAACAAATTAAACATGTACGATGTATGTGACCAACTAGTTATTTCATTGTTGATTGTTTTGTAAAATACAATGCACAATGAATCACACGTTTATGCATTCCGAACCACTTTTAAAAATGAAATAAGTAGTTCCGGACATATTCTTGCCTTCATTCGCACCCTTACCGGTTTGTTTAAATATAAGTAGCATTAAGGTTATTGTATTGTGCATTTGTATTTTCTTTCTTTCACACATCCATACCTTATCAGTTAATTTATTTTATTTTTCTTGATAACAAAATATTGTTGGAGCTGTATAGTAAGTATAATATGTACATTTATTTGCCTCGGTCCAATTTTTCATTTTAGTGTTATTACAATGTACTAAATTACGATTCTACACAATACAACAGTAGAACATTTGATAACGCGGTTATTAACGCGGTTATAACGCTTTATACAGATTTTATTATTATAACGTTAAACTCTTGTTACAATCTATTTCCTTAAGATCCAATTTCTCTTGAAACTAGGGTAAACCTTATTGAACAAGACGATTGTTGTTGTGTGAAATTCGTTTAAACAGATGTATGGCATGGTGATTATCATTATCTCAGACAATTGGACGACTAGTTGTGCGTAAAGTACACAAGCTTGTTCCCATCAACACATCGACAAAATTGTTCCTTCCTTTTGTGTATTGATTCAATTATTCCACTTTATGACGGAATTGTCCTGGTTATTATAGGTTTTTATCATCACAAAGTAAATCATAATCTGTCAAATGTAAAATTGATTTATGTATGTACTTGTAGTTTCCATTAAAGAGACTGCCTCATAGATAGAGCGACAATTTTCTCAAATAATTGGGTTTAATGCCATCGTAAGCCTATTGAAAACAATGACCAATAATTGAAAATAAAGAAAATTGGATCCGCGGTATGACGTTCTAACTTTGACGTCACTATGCGCCGCACTGTATTCCATGTGTATTAGTTATATAACATGAAATTCTATTTTTAAAATTCCGGATAGCTGCTCTGAACATAATATGTTTTAATCATTAGTAAAAAATTGAAACGAATGTTCTGAATGAGCAACATACACGATGTACTGAGGAATTCTTGTACAAACCAAGTATGTACCATTCACATGCAAACAATGCAAAAATAAAAAAGGTACGAGAAAATCCGACAGGGAAAGTAAGACTCAACCTAACCAGCCGAGCACAGAAATAAGAAACACCACGACACAGCTACCCTAAGCAATGCCCACACAAACCCATGCCAAAATGGCGACCAATGAGGCACAACAACCCCGGGGCGTGACCTAGTTTAGAACACGAAGGACAGTTACATAACGTTATGCAACCTAAAGAGGCACAACTACGACTTGACCTAGTTAAAATAATGGGCTAGGTATGAATGAGGTGGGACATCATATTACATATTCCTAGCAAATACACTGAGCAATGCCCACACAGAAGACTAGAAACAATAAAAAATCCAAGTTCCGCCGATAAAATGCAGATTGACCCACTTTCACTTAAACCAAACTCCACACAAATGGTATCACCTAACGTACATGTTTTAATTATAGATTATTAAGACTTACACATCTATACAGTATTCAGATTAAAAACGTCACGCATGCTTCAGAAGAAGAACATACTTAATGTGTGTCTTGAATAAATGATATTCTTTTACTGATGCTTAATACATAGAGTGAATTCCCCTGTCCGTTTGCTTTACATAGTTATTTTGCATTCCATTGGTAGTCTTATGTCATTTGATATTATAGTGACGAACATATTCGAATTTACAGCTGGTCACAAAGTCCTGTATTCAAACCCTCAACCTAAACATGTATGTTGACTTGTGTATAATTGGCTAATCTCGGTCACCACACCAGGAGTCCGCTGCCTAAGCAACGCGCTACGTAGCGCTTTCGGTGGGCGGTTATGCATACTGTCTGTATTTACATTTGCAATCGAAGGCTTTCGGTGGCGCTTTGCTTATACAACGGACCCTGAGTGCACTATTGATACTGAATATACTTTAAACACAATGAGAATTCATAAAGCGGGAAGATTAAGCTGAACAGGCGTTTCAAGTACGGGGATTTTGAACTGTTCCTAACCTCTATGTATAAAATAATATATTACAATGTACTCCGTTGAATATGTCAATTTCTGCGACATATTGGTGCAATGTCGTTCATTTAGATCTGAGTTTCTACATGTTGTAATGCATCCCAAGCACCTTTGTGATACTATTCAGCTAAAGAGTACCACTGGATGTATACATATTCTCTGCATAGCAGGTGTTAAAATATGTTACACGTGATACAATGTAAAAGGTCGAGGATCACGTCAAAATATCCGTATACCATTCATTAATAAACCCAAACCATCCCATGTACTAGAAAAGTCACTGAGTGATAATTTCATATTTATTTTAGATATAAGTACATCAACATGCTGAAATGGGATGTTTTAATCGAAGTAAGAGTGTATTGAAACAAACAACTTGTGGCATGAGTTGTTTAGTGATCAGTTAGAACAAGAGGACAAGCAGACATATATTCAAGTACTGGTACGTTCACTTGATTATTATTTACTATTATGTAGAATGTGTTTTTTGAGAATGGTTGTACCTCTTTCAAATATAATAAATGGGTGGGTGGTGTAAGCAAAGAAAAATAAATGCTCGTCCAATTTTCTTGAATATTAGTTTCAATTTTAAGAAATTTGTTCAATTTTATAGTTTCAAACATACATATTGAAGGGTGTCGCAAGACTGCAGTGATACATGTTGATGTAAATATGCATGAGGTACCTGTGTTGGAGGGGGTGAGCATCTAGGGATACACACACGATTAATATAAGGGGCTGGTAACGAATTATCACCCATCAGATATTAAAATTTCCCATAGTTTGAATTTTGGAAGTGTCAATGGGGTGTCTTATCAAACATTATATTGGAATAGTGAACCCGGAAAATTAACAATCATACTGAAACCAGTAATTTATGCCTAACGCCAAAACATTATAAAACATTTTTGCTTATAACGGTAACGTAAGCCTATTCCGGTTATTAACATGAATTCTTGTTAGTCGATAAACAACTATTATTGAAAAAAATAAGATGGTATTTGTCTGTTACAGAAATGGCAACAGGAGGTAAATCACACGTATCTTTTTCACAAGGATCAGAAGAACATTTTACCTTAGCATGTCTTCCATGTCACCGAGATAATATTGCAATACCAGCCTATGGTTACTGCATAGATTGCCATGAACACCTTTGCCAGGTGTGTTACAAACATCACAAAAGGGCAACACTATCCAGATACCATAACCTACTAGATAAGGACACAATGCCAACCACACAGAAACTCACTGTTCCATATGCAAATGTGGGTACCGCTGACAACCTTACAATCCCATGTCTACGGCATAAAACAGAGATAATAAAGCTTTATTGTCATGATCATGCAATGCTATTATGTAGTATATGTGCTACTCTTGAGCACAACAAAGCTTGTCACGTTGACTACATACCGGAAATAGCTGAAAACACGCTTAACGATCGAGACTACAGACACACTATCGGAAGAATTGATAAGCTGATGAATAAATGTAACATACTCAAAACAGAAGTATCAAGGTGCTCCAACAAATCGGGCAATTCACTAAAAGACGCCTTACAAGATATCAAGATATATCGACAGGAAATAAACAGAAGACTCGATCAATTACAGCAAGAAATAGAAGTCAACGTACAAAATCTTCAATATGAAAATGATGAGAAAATGAAATTAGTTACAAGTAAGTGTGAAGACGTCTTAAAGACGATGCGGACAACGCATGACCGCATTAAACGTCTAAATAAAAAACTTCAAGCCAATAAACTGTTTATGGAAACAAAACAATTTCAGACTCAATTAGATGAGCACGAACGAAGCATTACTACCTTAACAACAAGGGACATAATAGACGAATACGAGTTTATTCCAGACCAATCAATACTTGATGAACTGGGGAAAGAGAAAATGATTGGCGACATCTTAGTTAAACATAATGCAATGACAGATACGTCATCACAATCTAGCCTTCCAGCATCTGAAGAACAGTTTTGCATCACCCCGACATGCCTTGGTGAAGTCTGCGTCAAGACAACAAAAGATCTACATAGATGCTGCATACACGGAATGACAATGTTGCCCCCAAATAGACTTATCCTGGGTGATCGTAATAGTCAATCTATCAAACTCGTTGATGTTAGCAGTAACTCTGTCACATCACAACATTCATTAGGACCAGGGACTGAAGATATGCCGAGTGATATTACATCAGTAACAAATACAGAAGTTGCTGTTACAGTACCAGATAGACAACATATTCAGTTCATATCAGTATCAGAGAAGTTAAATAAATCACGAACTATGCAAACAGACGGTGAATGTTATGGTATATGCTGTCATCAAAATAAGCTAGTTGTAACATACTGTAATCCTGGAAAGCTTGAGATACTGGATATGACAGGCACAGTAACAACAAGAGTAGAATCAACTGGTGCAGATGTATTTGATAGACCAATATACGTTCACGCCAACAATAGGTATATCTATATTACTGACAATGGATTTAATGAGGTCATCATGTTGAACTGGAATGGAGAAATTATTGGAAAGATCGGTGGCTTCAAATACCTTTGGGGACTTGAGCCTCTCGGCAATGATGAGGGTATACTTGTCAGTGATTGTGATGATAACAGTTTGTATCAAATATCTAGTGACTGTACCAGTAGTAGACATATAGTACAAGATGTAAGATGTCCACTTGTGTTATGCTTGGATGAGGAAGAAAGGAAACTTTACATCAGTAGAGGAACAAGGAATGACCCTAACATTAACAACAACATTCTGGTGTATAATATTTGAACAATGTCAGATGATGTCGATCTACTAACGGATGTTGGTCTCAATTACAACTTTATTGTTGTTACCAGACCCTGTGGTTAGTCTGTGCAGGTTTACCAACGGATGTTAGTCTCAACCACAACTTTATTGGGTTACTAAACCCTGTGGTTAGTCTGTGTAGGTATACTAACGGATGTTAGTTTCAACCACAACTTTATTGGGTTACGAAACCCTGTGTCCACTGGTTAGCCTGTGTACTAACGGATGTTAGTGTACCAGTATATCTACGCTCGACCTGTGCTATTGGACCCTGCTACACGCCTGCACAATATTGGTAGCGACTTAGACCAGAGCGTTATTAATTAGGCGTCCAACACAGTATTACCACGAACAGACGGACAATAGTGATCACAATATCACCTGACGATCTCGAGATCTGTCAGGTTACCTGGGACAATAGATCTACAAACACCAGTTTTAGATTTAACGTTCATGAATTTAATAAATAAAATGAGCATCACATTTACTAGATCTATAATAAATATATGTACAATTATACTGTATGTCAGCCAAATGTTCGGTGATGTCGCAAAACGACTAGAAAACAAATCTAGGATCTATTCCAAAAATACGCGAGTCGACCGAAGCTGTCTATTTCCCTAACAGATAAATAGTTAAATAAATAAATATCCTTAATGTTTAACATGAAATTGGGTGTAAAGATGAAAGTACAATATTTAAAATATGTTACTTAATGAATACAGATAGATCTGGGAGTTAAAAGTTAAACCTACGAGAAAAGTCTATCCTACGGAAAAAAATCGCCTAAAGTATGGGTCTCAGAATTTAGAGTGGTGAATGCTCCAGTGCACAGTCTGGACGGGGTTTATATACGATCACTGCCCTGTGCACTGTGCACATTGTGCACCACAAGTGAAACTGTGCAATTCACACCGCGCGACGGTGAAATTCACGAAAATAACGCTCCACATAAACGTTGGTGCAGCGACGTGAATTCACCGTGCACAGTGTGAACACAGTGAAAACAAGTGCCCGTGTTTATTTGTAAGTTTATAAATCCGCCATCAGTAAACAATTTGAGCCAACAGAACACAAGTGACTGCTTAATGCCACTACATTACATGCATTTCATTATTTCATTGGTTAGCACTGTTGGTTTTCCAAATGTATACCATTATTTGACAAACGCAAAGTTTCTGTTTTTTGACGTTGACGTCATTTTCACACATGACGCGCTTAGATACATACCCATGATTACTGACTTATGGTAACCAACACAGGTCGATTTCTTCGAAAGTTTGCATGCACATGTCAAAGTCATCCGCATAATGACATACAATTAGGCGTTAATTTTTATTAATTGGTTATTGAGATATTCTCAATTTTAATAAAGATGGTAATGACAAATAATAGTGTGACCCGCCTTGGTGTTACATGATTTCTATGACAACGCTTTGTATGAGCATCATCAGCAACAATGAGTTTCTGTTGCTACCAGTATAAAGAGTATACATCGCTATGCATATGAGACAAATTGCATTAAAATGTAAGCGTGGAGTAAAAAGTTATGAGAAAAGTCCTATTATTTCTGAAACACCCCTCGTATTAGCTAAAAATGCAGTAGCTTCAGCGCTTTGAATAAACTATTCACTTGCACAGTTGCTAGGCGACTATTCACAAAGAAAATCAGTATGGCGGATGATAAACTGTCAACAAATATTCCACACAATGAATCACAAAAATACATGACTGACAGCTAAAATCAGAGTCCCTAACATCAGTAAGTAACAATAATAATTAGTTCTAAGATGATTTAACACATACACAGTGATTTAAAAGTAAAAATGCATGAAATAAATACGGTAGAGTCGCGAAAACTGGTTACGCACAGACAAGTTCTCAGACATAAATAAAGCATTCGACTCGGACTTAAATAGATACTTAGGATCTATACTGGCACAATGCAGACTGTATGGTAGCTGAAATGCTAGATTTAGAAATAACATGAAACAGAATTTAACCAGCCCAAGGCATAATTAAATAACATACAGACAGGTGCTATATGCCTGGGCATCACAATACTATACCATTGGTGTTAATGTATACATTATCAGCCCGTCAATATTTATGCCGTGTCTGTGAAAACCATAGTACATGTATAAACTATCGTTACTGCATGGATATACATATGTCGCTGGCTTAGAATAAGAGGGTCGTAAGCAGTAGTTGTAAACTGAACAATATTAAGTAAATGTTTGTCGTCGCAGTTTTATATGATATAAATTGATATGATGCAATGCAGCGGTTTACCAGCGTTTTGCTTTCACCATGTCACAACCAATGTCTGCTTTGAACAGACCTTAATAACTGTTTAACGAATCGACCTACGCGTCCTCCGTTATAACAAGTCACAAATGAATATCAGTTTAGCTTGCATCGTTCGTCTATTATAATTAAAGGTCTTTTAACGAACACATTATTCACAGACGTATTGTAATTAGTGCGTCCTCTAAAAAGACTTTCGATAAGTTATGGTACTTAATATATGTCTTTTGTGATTCAATCAATTGTCTGAAATATGATTACCCCTGAAATCCCACAACAACTCAACTTTAAATTTGTTTACATGATTGTCATTATGCAAGTTAGATACTAGAGTTATATGAACGTTTCTTGCTGCATCATCAAACCTCAACTAGCCCGCGTAAATATTGTTGTTAATTATTGTTAATAGGCTGTAAAAGATCGAGGTCATTGTGTTGTTATCTTAATCATTTCCGACTATTGGACTGCCATGGTGACATACGTGTTTGACAAACATATTGTTTAAATCTACAACCTTGGTACACGATTAGGCGATGCATACAGTATATTATTTGGAAATACAATACCACGCGTGTTGTATTAGATAATGTTGTATCAGCAATTTTGAAATTATGTCTACGAGGATTGCCTATCTACATAACAAGGGAAGAAACATTTAATGGAAAAGGAAATTACTATTTTCCGGTGTTTTTATCATTACAATTCTTATTCTCATTTATCACGTATTGAGCTGGTGGTTATTAATCGTTTTACTGCACGACAAACGTTCGACACACAATTCAAGGAGTCCCCACAAGCAATTGCACATAATCCACATGTGTGTACAAGATGCACAGCACAACTAATTTAATTAATTTAATATAATGTAAAGAGACTCACGGGGAATACTACGCATGCCCAAATGTGTTGCCTCTATAAATACAGTCTTTGTAATATCATTATTATTATCATATAATTATTTCCATATGCTGTCACTGTAAATCGATAAATGAAGGCGGTCCGTGTATAATTATGGAGCGACCATCGACGACACCTGCAGACGACCAAGCAGCGGTCAATCACTTAACGTATGCAATGCTTGTTCTATGAATTGGTTATTAAATTACCCAAAACGCAATTTGATTTTGTTTACAGTTTTTATTTCATTAGCTAATGGGATATATTAATGAGAATTGTTTTCGTTAATAACTATGCAAATTATGTGGTCGTTGAACCATTGAATGGGGATATTTTAAATCTTTATTTGATCAGACACGTTGGAATTGTTTTATAGTTAATCAAATTGCTTTGTTAACAATGTTTGTCGTCCATATTATGTGTAGTTGTACATACATTGTACGGAAATAAATAAATAATGAATATTTGAATGTAAGATATTTTTTATTTGGTTAACAAAATGGTCACGATAAAGGGCTTAAAAGGCTCTATTTTGGTCACCTGTATGCACCTACATGTATGGTGACCTAAAACCATTTACAAATTCTTAGAATTAACCAAATGAAGCCTCTATTGCATGTAAATGGTTTTCATTTTTAACCATACAACAACCATTTTATTGACTCCAGACAACCCATATTGTCGGATAAGACCATGTTTGGACCACAAGTGTACACAAAAAAAGTACCCTACAGCAGAGTTTTCTATGATTTGACCTAACGACATTGTTGTTGACCCCACATTACCAAATACCGAACTAGATTTAGAATTTGTTGAGATCATTATTGTGACCAAGTTTCATTAAACATACGCCAAATTGTCATCTCTAGTGACTACAATGTTTTTTTCTATTATTTTATCTAGTGACCTCATTTTCCCCCCAGATCATCCTATACCGAACTCATTTATAGTTTATTAACCGTGGTCAAATTCCGTTACGAGTATGCGAACATTGTGATCTCTAGACTAAATGATTAAACAAGTATTTCTATGATTTGACTCAGTGACCTAGTTTATTACTCAATATTGCCAAATTACAAACCTGGACTGGTTTTTGTTGAGATGATCATTGCGACAAAGATTGATCATGGTTAATTGTGGACGGATAGACGACGGACGGACGAACGAGGAGTGTTCACAAAGCTGACTTTGTCACAAAGTGACAGTTGATCTTTACAGCAAATGGTTTGGTTCCTGTAATTACTTAAAGTTCACGGTTGTTTTAATTTAATATGAAATGTCAAAAACAATTTGTTACATCGTTGATGATAGATGTACTTTGTTATTTAGTCGCACAACAAAATAGCAGAAATTTGCATTTTCAATCTAACTTCCTGTCGCAACAATTAACATTGGTTTATAGACTGGTTCATTTAATTCCGTAAATCGAAAAGTGTCCGATTCGTTATCATTTTAATTGCAAATATCAGACAGCATCCTCAAGAGAGCGTTGATAATGTGGAGTGTTCGTGACATTCTACATTACTTCACACTTCACCGTAACGATGCAACCTAAAGCAGACACGTTATGGTACAAACATATTATCAATTGTCGTTAGAAAGCATTTCATTTTCAAGAACGAAAATCAATGAATCCAACCAGGTGACAGAAATATCATCTACCAGAAGGGAAGGTAGTGTACGTATATTAATGTTTGGAAGTTACAAACATAACACATGTGACAATGTTACAGAAAATACTTCGTAGCCTAATATTAAAACGATTTTGAAAAACTGCTTACACTGTTGATCAGACATTCGAACTCAACATGTTTTATGTCTTATAAAAATAAAGCCTTTAGTACATGTTAAAATGACGTTGTTACTATAGTAGGTGGCGTTCTAGAGTTAAACTCCAAGATATGATTTAATATTAAGATACAACAGGAATATCAAATGAAATGTGCCTTCACCATACGAGCACAATAAGAGTAATATCAGACATAGCCGGAAGTGATAATCAGACGCAATTGCCCATAATGTTTGCACTTGCAGGATTCCTAGTAAATAATGTGAAAACATTTTCTTAATTAAAAACACGTCAAAAGAGATTTCAATAAAATATATATTATTCACATTTAGTTATGTGAATTACCGTAATTCATCTAAGGAAATCGTCTAGTATAGATATAGAAGATCTACCTGTAACACTAGTTGTCAATTGATATAAATGCATAACTCCCGAGTTCATGACATTTCATTGAGCAAACCTCTGGCGAGATTAATAATATCTCATACACGAGTTTAATACAACTGTATCATTTGACAACGAGCTCTCTCTCTCTCTCTCTCTTTATATACTAAACTATTTGTATATGAATATACACGTACTTACCCAAAAATACTCACCTGTCTTTTGAAAACAAAACAGATGCATTAAGCGATGTAAGTTGAACGTTATACTACACATGTGTAGTGTAAGAATATACGTGCTCAATATTTTAACCCGGATACAAGAGAAATCATGTGATATAAGTAACTCTTAACTTGTATCGTTCCAAGTATTACAGTATTCTCCCGGGTCATATGTAAGAACGTAACGTGGTACTTAAACGAGAGCATATATTTAAATAGATTATTATCCTACCAACTGAGGTAGGTCTACAAAATAGCTTTCAAAAGTATGTTCTTAACTTGAAAGAGCAATAATGTCATTAAGAAAAAATGAGATTAAATTCAATCTATATATTTGTTCAACGTTCATTTTATACATTTTGTATGTACATACATAAAAGTCTCTTCTCCTGGTAGTTGGAATCCTGGCAGTTACGTATAATAACCGTTCCTGTAAACCAGAATTTATAGAACTGCTCAGTATATGAGTATACTTATTTCAGTATCGAGTAGCTAAGTATATTCAGTTATTACATTGACATGGAATAAATGTGGCATAATGGAAGTTTTGGCAACGGCTGCTAGCTTGTGATCATTTAAGAGAATAAAATGTTTCCATGCGGATTCATTAGATTTTTCACGACAAGATTATAATTTTGTATCAATTACATGAAAACTACAGATAATTGGCCTACCGGGCCAAGTCCAAGAAAACACTTGTCAATTTAAGAACGAGCCAATGGTTTTCAACCAATGATATGATAACTATAACAAGAAAAATAAGTACATGCCAAACCCTACGAAATGTTATCTACCCTATCAAGTATATATTAGTATATTTTGCTGACGCGGCTGAAACAAACTTTGTAATACGTTATCACAATTTCCAAGACAACTTTTGCGACAATTCTATGCGCAAAATTACACAATATCTACAAACCAGACGAATGCAATTTTAGAGCGCTTTACATATTTAGTTTTGTGTTTACTTGTTATTTTTTGAATAAATGGTATGATTTGTTTTTTTTGTAATAATATATACTCAGACTGCCTTGGGAGCTTGGAAACGTAATTTTAACTTAATTGACTTTGCAGACTTGGATTGATTCTGTAATATTTATGAGCTAGTTGCTTTTTTTCGGAACGTTGTGTCTTAATTTCATACCATTTCTTTTATGCCGCAATGACTCAACTAAATACATTTTAGAAACAGTTGGCAATGCTATTTAACAGTTATACGTTCTGTGTTTGGCAAGTAGGTGGATTATTAATATAATACCCGGAAGATCGTCATAGAGTTTGTTTAACACAAACATTTGAACAAAATTACGAATGTTTTGCGATAAAGCTTGTAAATGCAGGTGTCGTTTATGACGGTTGGTGTTGCTTACTCGCATGTACAGGACAAGACAATTGGAGGCGCTGTAATGAATATATAGCACTGGCCTTAACTGACACCTCTGCTTCATAGATAATAATCTAACCCTGATACTGTTCCCATAAAACATTACTGTACTTATCATCTAAAACATGGTTGATATTCCGACGGCAGTCACAACAATCTGATACTTAATATTAGTATACTTAACTTACACGTCAATAACGTTTAGAACGATATGAAGTGATCCCTTGTTTGAACATTATTGTTGTGATCCAATTATTACTTTTATACAACAGAGAAATCGATACAATACCATACATCCAAGTTTTATACATAGTGAAAGAATCAATATTAATTTATATTTAATTGCCATTAAATTAATCGTCATTTATATAATGAAGCCTCTCTGAAATTAAAACCGGTTAGATTAGTATGGTCAATATGCTAACCGTCTTTCTTAATCTACACAGAGCGGTTATGAAAACGCAACACTTAAATAGTACAGCATAACACATTTGATAAGTATGTGAGCATTGCGAAATTTTGTCATGGAATAGATATATGCAAGTGACACATGAATATCACTTCGAATAAAAAAATACTTTAGCAACATAGTTATTTACCAGTTATTGTAGGAACAGAAACAGAAAGTCGCATTTTTAAAATCTTTTAAAACCACCACCAGGAGCGATCCATCGTGTGCATCTTCGACGTATTAATCTTATTAATCTTACGAAACGTTCATTGCATGCTAGAGGGATTCTGTTCTGTTGTTACAGAATGGCTATGTGAAGTTCAGGTACCTTTAAGGGGCCTATACACTATTTCGCACACAACCGCTAAAATAAAGAAACAGGGTCTATTATAGCCATGGAGTATTGTCTATGGTCAAAGGGAGATAATCTTGGAGTAATAAAATGATTAAATAATTAACTTGCCAGTTTCTTTATAACACTGCTTCGAATATTGTGCCTCTAAACGCATATTCGAAACTGCTCGTTTTGAGATTAATAACATTGTATTATATTTGTCCTAAGAATGGTGAAAGTATCACTATTTGTAACAGGAAATAAATTGCATGAACGCTATAGGTATTCTTATAAGACTTATTATTGCACACAATGGAGTGATTTGATACAAAACTATATGATTTATTATACTAAACAAAGCGTCCAGGCATATTGTCCGGTCATTATTGGTGTCCGGTCATCACTTCATTTCCAGTAAACAAATTAAAGGGGAAGGCCAATCAATCGAAGGCATGGCCAAGCAAGGAAACATCGAAGGAGCAAATAACACAAACCAAAGACAACGGACGGACAACGGACGACTCGTCTATGTGACCAGTGAGTTAACAACAACACAGAATATAATTACCCGGCACAATGATCAATCAAAAGCCCAAGTATGTGCTGTCTAAAAGCCAAAATACATTGTTACAGCAAATAAAAACCGAATGAAAATGTAGCAATTCATAGCTGCATCAGATATAAAGATAAAGAGGTTCAATCACGAGTTGTCAATTAATAAATACACGTGTTCAGGAAAGTTTATGAAGCGAATATTTGGCGAGCTTAATAATATTTATTAGACGACTTTAATCTTAATATATCTGTTGACAACGATGTTATATATTATTTATATCATATTAAATACACAACGTTTTATCCGAAAAGCACAACCATAAATTATATAGAGGATATATCACGAGTTATCAATTTATATAAATTTATATTAAAGAGTTTTGGAAATTTTATTAAGCGAGCCTCTGGCGAGATCAATAATATTTCCAGAACGAGTTTGATATAAATATATCAATTGACATCGAGTGATAGATTCTTTATATCATATTATACTAAAAACGCAAATACGTGTTGATTTATTGGAAAAATCCAAAAGTCTATACTACACGTGGTACGTATAACTTTATACGTACTGGCTATACAAACCTGGATACAAGGAAAATCATGTGATATAACGTTATATCACACACGTGTAGTATAAGAATAAACGTACTCCCTATACTAACCCGGATGGGCCAAAACCAATGCCGCACATTTTCTCGAAAGAGGACAAGTTTCACGCATTTGTCACATAAACAAACCATGCATACATCCTGTGGATACAGAGTCGCAAACTGACTGTTAATGGTGTTTAATTATTTTCTGAAGAATGCCAATATAACAAATTCACGACGGGAATTTTTTCTAGACAAAACTGTTAACATATTACATTTAACTTTCATTAAAGACACATATACTCGTACGTAACTCTCCTACGTGTTACCTCAATCCTAAACAAAATGGCAGGCGAGAAATTACAGTCAATTTCTACGGTTGAAACGCAACTCTGTAATAGAACAGTCTAACATTTAAGCACATTCAGGAAAACAAACATATTGGCGATAGCCTCCTTCACAGCTAATTGACAAACACCATGAAGACCATTAAGTCTACAATACATGCCATCAAAAAGATTGCTAATGTGCTTACAGTGTCAACGAAATGAACTTAAGGTATCACACATTATTCTCCAAGCAGACACAATATACCACACGGTGGGTAATAATTGACACAATCCGTCATGTGTGATGTGTGTACAAACTGTCTCATTGCTCCATTGGTGAGAATAATAATTATTATGTGTGGTTTTGCTGCAGACGTGTAAATACGGTGTGTTCGTGCATATTAAGTTCCAACAGTGGTATATTTTGAACTGCGTTTCAAAACATGGATTGTCCTTACAAATGCGTACAATTGATATAGGTTTCCTGTACTACTTCGTAGGGTTTTATATGATGGTATTTTATGGCACTTGTATTATGTATTCAGTGGCATCATACTGCTTGATATATCACAATACTCATTTAGTTGACCAGACGCCAGTGTACCGAATGATTGTATATTTAATGTCGCATGCTTTTGTCGAAGGTTTTCCATTTGATGTAGCAAACTGGAAGACATGCTTTTTCACTTTTTACGACCAAAATAATATCCATCCATAGATTATCATATAACGTGCGGTCAATTTAACACGTAGTAGTACCGTGCAGAAAACATATGTTGCTATCATTTTCTACTTTATTATCTAAATTCAAACATGTAGCATGTTATTATAGCATACATATCCATAAACAATTACACCGACGAATGCATCAACGATAATCGAGTTAATAAGTGCGAAATGTTATAAATGTCTAATGACAAGGGTAATGCCACAGATATACAATTCAATATTGACAGAAATTCACACCACACTGTTCAAAAGCTTGAAAAATCATATTGATCAGAGCATCAAAACAGACATTTGTCTTTAAAAACAACCAGTTGAACTCCTCCTGATCTAAATTGTTTAATTGTATGATTAAAAGAAGTTGTCTAACGCGACCATCGGTCATGGTTTTAGCATTTTTAAATTGATATAATTTATCAACCAAAAACATCTCTGGCGGTATGTAGTGAAATGTTTAATTTGTCTGAATTACTATTTGTTCACAGCTAAGAGCCAGTCTTGTGTTAGCTGGGCTCCCATAGCAGCATTGATAAATATGTTATTTCGACGACAGTCATAGTGAAATATGAGTTTACGAAGTTAAACGGATTGGATATGTGATTATAGATTAGTTTACTTATAGTTTGCTATCTTGGCCAACTGATGTTACAAGTCTTTGAAATAGGTTATCATCCGGTCAAGGTTGATGTTTCTGATGAACATTAGATCCAAATTTAATGTTTAAGTTTTGTATAATATCGATTTTGCTAGTAGTATATTAACATTTGCTTTTACCATGTCATAATCAATGTCAACTTTGAACAGATCTTAATTACTGCTTCACAACTCAACCTACGTTCCCTCTGTCATAACAAATTACATATGTATATCAGTTTAGCTTGCTACTATAATAAACGCATAGTTCGTCGATCAGAATAAAAGGTCTTCTGACGAACACATTATTCACAGACGCATTGTAATTAGTGCGTCCTCTGAGGAGACTGTCTGTAAGCTATTGTATTTAATCTATACCTTTTGTGATTCAACCAACTGTCTGAAATATGATTACTCCTGAAATCCCAAAACAACTCAACTTTCATCCGTTTACATGATTGACATTCTGCAAGTTAGATGATACAGCTATATGAACGTTTCTTGCCGCATCACCAAACATCAACATACCCGCGTAGTGGTTAGTTAGTGTTTATTGGTTATTACCTCGGTTTTATTTGATTGACTGACATCAGTTGCATTTGGAGTATCAGGACGATTGTTTTTTAATCATTTGTAACTAACTGTTCATTTTTATGCGTTCTAAATGGGATAATATAGTACGGTACTTTACGTTCTAATAACACAAAACGTATTTGTAATTATGCCCCTCGTCCCGACCGCCCACATACAAGCGACGGTGACCTGTACCATTTTTAGACCAAATGAATTTCGTTCAATAACTAATGGCAGCTTCCTCCTTTGATCTTCAACTTTACATGATGTTGTCCAGTACAGAAATTGATCCCTATTGACTTTTAGGTCATTAGGTCGATGTGACCTTTACCAGTTCCGACTATTGGACTACCATGGGGACATAGTTTACGTGTTTTAAATCTATAACCGTGGCACACGCCTAATGCGCACATTATTTGGAAATGCAATACCACGGGCTGTAAAGTTAGTGTTGTACCAGCAATTTTGATATTACGTCTATGAATATTGCCTGTATGCATAATAACAAGGAAAGAAACATTTAATACAAAAGGATATTCTTTTTTCAGGTGATTTTATCATAACCATTCATATTCTCATTGATCACGTATAGAACAGGAGGATATTTATTGTTTAACTTCATGACAAACTTTGAAGGCATAATTCAAGGAGTCTCCACAAGCAACTGAACGCAAACCACATGTGTATACAAGTTGAACAGCACTCTTTATCTCATTAATTTAATATAATATAAAGTGGATCATAGGGAAGACTAATGCCAAAATGTGTTTCCTCTATAAATACAGTCTTTATAAAAATAATAATTATACACTAACCGCTTTTATTTATCCAATTATTTCTATATAGTTTCTGTATGGGATAAATAAAAGCGGTTGGTGTATAATTATTGAGCGGCCATCGACGACATCGACAGACGGCCAAGCAGAGAACATTCAATAAACGTGTGTAATGTTTGTACTAAGCATTAGCGTATTTATTACCCAGAAGGCAACTCTATGGTTAAACAGATTTTTATTTCATAAGTTAAAGTAATACATTATTGAGAATTGTTTTCGTTACAAATTACGTAAAAAATGAAGTCAAAATCAGAAGGTGATTGTCCATTAAATGAGAATATTTTTCAATCTTTATTTGACCAGACATGGTTGAATTGTTTTATAGTTAATGACATTTATTTCATAGTTTTGTTTTAACCATACATAAACCTTGTTATTAAAACCAGATAACCCACATTGTCGGATAAGGCCATATTTTGATTTCAAGCGTACCATACTCGAGGGTTTTCAATGATTGGAACTTTTGACCTAGTTTTTGACCACCAATATCCCAATGTTGAACTTGATCTATATTACGCTGGATGATCCTTGTGGCAAAGTTTCATAACTTTCATACCACCACCTCAGAAAAAAAGATTTCATAAAAGGACACACAATTGTGACCAATGACAACAATACAATGTGTTTAACTGCCTTGGTCTCGTGACTAAGTTGATAATCCCATATGACAAAATACAAAATATTGCCTAGATTGTGACCAAGATTGATAAATATAATGCCTAACGTGTGACATGTAGTGACTTCACAAGGGTTCTTTGATTTAATCTTGTGACTAAGTTTCTTACCAAAGATTATTAACTATTGAACTTGTCTTAGATTTTATTAAGATCATTATTGGGAGCAAGTTTCATAAATATTAGGCTAAGAATGGAACATTTAGTGTCTACACAATCCAATTGTTGACGGCAGACGCCGTATGGACGAAGATTGATCACAAAAGCACACCTTGTCACAAAGTGACAGTTAATCTAAACAGCAAATGGCTTGGTTCCTGTAATTACTTAACGTGCATGGTTGTTTCAATTCAATATAGCGTGTCAACAACAATTTGATACATCGTTGATGATGGGTGTACTTTGTTATTTAGTCGCACAACGATAGCAGAAAATTGCATTTTCAATCTAACTTCCTGTCGCAACAATTAACATTGGTGTATAGACTGGTTCATTTAATTCCGTTAATCGAAAAGTGTCCAATTCGTTATCATTTTAATTGCAAATATCAGACAGCAACCTCAAGAGGGCGTTGATAATGCGGAGTGTTCGTGACATTCTACATTTCTTCATACTTCACCGTAGCAATGCAATATAAAGCAGATATATGATAGTACAAAGGTATTTCCAATTGTCGTAATAGATTAATCTTTAAAAAGCATTTAATTTACAACAAAGGCATAAAATCATCCAACTATGTGTAAGGAGGGACAGTACGGTATATTACTTTTGAAATGAGTCACTGTTAGAGCAAAATATTGAAACAACATTTTGTAAAACTGCTTAAACTATCCATCAGATATGCGAACACATTTTCAGCTTAAAAGTTACTAGTAGGTGATGTTTGCGCGTAAAACCCCCATATGATGTAATTTAAAGGTACGACATGAATATTAAATTTATTCGACGAAATAAAATGCCTCTACACCATTTCATACATAGCAGCACACACGCATTTATTGTCGGTAGTATTGGTCCCACGCAACTGCCTATGGTGAGTGTGATTGCACGATTCCAAGTAATGACGAAATTATATTTTCTTACGACATCTAATGCTTTATATGAAGTAAGATTAATTAAAACACATGTCAAAAGATATTTCGATAACAAATATCATTTAAGCATGAACCGACTTTTAGTTATATGGGGCGTTTTTATTTCCTCGAATTTAGCACTCGTATTATACCTAGAAAACTGTGCGTAGAATATCGATAATTATACCGAAATTCATTTACTAAAAAGTATAAGAACAAGTCCAGTATAGAAGATAACTCTCTAGCTGCCAATGGTATATATAGCTGTATAATACCCGAGTTCAGGACCATTTATTGAACTAACCTCTGTTGAGCTTGAACTATCTCCTGAAAAATGGAAAAGATGTGGTATAAGTAACTCTTACTTATATCGTTTAATTTTCACAGCATTATCCCGGGGTCACATGTAAGTACGTTCATTGTATTTATTCACATAAATTAGCGCATACATGTCCAGTTAAATAGAATATTACCATTTCAAATGATGTACTTAATAGCCTACCGAAAAAATTCCTAACTTACACAAAATGCAATAACTTCATTAAGAAAACAAAGATTTAAAACAACAAGTGACGGAAGAAAACAAATAACGACGGTCTAAAATAACATGCGACGGTCAAAAATCAACAGTTCGTCTAAAAAACTCTTCACTAACGTTCATATTTGCAATTTAGGGTTACCCAGCCTTAGTAGAAATTAGCCAAAACTTACGACAGAAAATGAACTCAAATATCTTTGTGAACGCATTTACACAAATATTATCGACGTACGCAATATTTTAGGAAAGCTTATGTTTACACTAGCGTAGATGCTTTGATAAAACAGTGCCCTGGTGGTTGGACTCCCCTGGCAGCTACATATACGTGTATAAACCATTCCCGTAAGCAATATTTTTATACTGGGATATTATTTACTTATTTCAGTAGCAAGATGTTAAGTACATTTTGTATATTCAATTATTACATGACATGAAATACATTTATGTGGCATAATGGAGGTTTGCACAAAACATACATGACCAACCATTCGAAATGTTAAATACCCTATATGCAATAATACTCTTATTGTTTGCTGCCGTGGCAAAAGAAACTTTAGAATAGGTAATCATAATTTCCAATATATTTTTTGCCACAAACTTACACGCGAAATTACACTAAATCTACAGACCAGACAAATGCAATTTTAGAGCGCTGTAACCTATTTATTGTTGTGGTTTTACATTTTGGATAATAGTATGATTGGTTTCTACATTTCTTTTATAACGATATAAAAATCCGATTGCGTTGGGAGTTTTGAAACACAATTTTAACTTGATTGTCTGTGTATTTTGCAAACACCGATTGAATCTGGAATATTGTAACTGCTTTGATTTCACACACTTTCTTTTCTATCGATGTGACGCAACTAAACTTTTTGGAAGCATTTGACAAAAGTATTTCACAGTTATTTGTTCTATTTCATTCGCTGCGTGTTTGGCAATTACCTGGGCCATTTATCTATAACCCAGAATATTGTCATTTGCTCATTTGCCCTTTTAGTTATTCATAGCCATAGTTGCACTGTTCTCCCTCAAGGCCATTCCTTTAAGCACCTAACATCAACACAATAACAACTGTTTCTGTTTGTCTAATTAATGCACGTTGCTGTTGGCAGTTAGCTGTCGTAGGTCTTCGTTTTTTTTCAAATTAGTCAGGCGGTTACATCACAGTGGGTAATAATTGATTTTCTACGACATGTGTGCTGTGTGTGAAAACTGTCTCATTAATCCTTATGTCACCAACGGTGCCAAGAACAGATACCTTACGTGAGAATAGTTATGATGGGTGTTTTTACTCCTGCCAAGTAAACATAGTGTTTTGGTGCATACTAAGTATCCATTCAGAACGGCGTGTCAAAATGTGGATTGGCAATGCAAATGCGTACACTCGGTTCTGTTTCCTGTACTATTTCGAATAGTATTGTATGATGTTTAAGAGTTATATTATACTGTAGTACTTGTATTATTCATTCAGTGGCATCATGATGCTTGCTATATCACAAGGCTTAATAAGTTGACCAGACGCCAGTGTAGCAAATGATTTATTGTCCTAGGGTTTCAACGAAGGTTGCCCAATAGATGTCATGTGTCTGGAATCAAACGATAGAGAATGTGTCTTTATTTATATCCACATTACACTGTTCCAAAAGCTGGTAAAAATGTTGCAATAACCACATCAGAGCATCAAAGCAACATTAAAGCTATGACTTGAGTGAGTCATTAGACAAATAATGGTATAAATTACTTTTTGAAAAATGAATTTTGTTCAACGAGAACTAAAAATGGCATAAATGACATAATTTAGTAGATGCTTTGTAGCACGTTTAGTCTTTTATAGCTTCATTTGGGGGAAACATTGTACTGTTATTTTTATGTTGAATTATGTAAAGTATGTTTGATTGCATATTGATGAGACTCAAATAAAGATTGTTTTAATTGAGATACAATCCAGTACAACTTGTTTTAGCTAACATAAACGTTGAAGATATTTGTCTTAAACGGCCAGTTTACCCCCCCCCCCTGATCTAAATTGTTTAATTGTACAATGTAATCAAATGTTTCTAACGCGACCCTAGCCACCGGTTTTAGCTCTTTTGAATTGATGCAATTCATCAAACAAATATATCTCTCGTCGTCTGTAGTTAAATGTTTAATGTGTCTGACGCACTATTTGTTCTCACTTAAGAGGTCAGCCTCGTGTTAGCTGGGCCCCCATAGCTGCATTGATAATATCTTATGTCGACAAAGATAAATACGATTTTTCGAATTAAAAAAGAAAGGATATTTCATTAAAGATTAGCTTACATATAATTTGCTATCATGGTAACCTGATGACACAAGTTTTTTGGAATCGGTTAAAGCCCAAGAAAGGTTATTTGTTTCATTCGATGCAAGCAAAACTGAGTTGCATACATTTGAGTAAGTTTATTTTTTGCTTAGTCCGTACAGAAAAAGATGACGAATGCTTAGCATAAACATATTTCTGCAAGTGTGTTTGTCAATAAAAACAAACATTCTCTGAGGAAAAAAGCAAATCTATTTGATTTCTCAAACTTTTTTTTCACTTTTCAAGGAAGGTCGCTTGATATCCACTCTTCTATATTATAAAAAGGAGTGGCATATAAAGTCATTGATACAGCCTGGTGAGGGCACCGACTGTTATATGAACATAGTGCCATTGTTAATGATAATATATAGATTCTAATAAAGCTTCGTCATCGTCGAATTAGCTTTGTTTATATGTGCATTGAACCAGTTTTAGGCCGTAAATGCAACTGATCACCTAAAGAGCATTCAATTGATGACTTTCACATGGATTCTAGTATACTCATAAAACACTTTTGAAATACCTAGCTTTTTGCAACTCATATGATAAAGTAAATACTAAAATACGATCATGTTGTTTGTCCTGTACACAATATTGGACTTTGATAAAGCGTGTAATAAATAGTTATATAAATGCATCTCAAAATATTGATTAGCATCCTATACTACAAGGCATAGTGGTACATTGTGACTGAATTAAGTACATAAAAAAACATAACACAAATTTTCTTAGTGAATACTGTAGTTATTTCAATACACGTTACTGTTCCACTTCAATATCCTTGCAGTATTTTTCTTTTAGGTGCTTTTATACAATAGTACTATCATGCGATCCGTGCTGTTCATTATAATAATTGTTAGTGTAACACGCGTTTCTGTTTATTATTTGTATTACCCCTATCGATAGATCGGGAGGCATATAGTGATTCACCTGTCCGTCCGTTCGTCCGACCTGGTTAGCCCAAATTGACCGTTTCTTCTAGCATTTATATGGCTTGCTACAAAGCTTTCAAACTTGCATGGATGTTGTATATGACCACTCTTCACACGCCTGTATCCATTGACTCTATTTTGACCTTCACCTTGACCAAATTTTGGACTTAGACTTATTGAAAGCCCAAATTTTTATATTTCTCAAAACTGCTGCTCAGATTTTATGAATGGCTTCACTACCAAGTGAAGATACGCATGTAGTCGACACGTTCGTGATCGCTGATTATTCACAGTTATGTCCCTTGAAGGATTCGCACTATACACGATATACTAAATTATTTTCCAGGCTATATCTCACGAACCACTGCTCAGAATTTAACAAAACTTCATCGGTAGCTTTACTTTCAAGTGTAGATGCGCATATTGGTGGTACGTTCTTGTTCGCTGATTATTCTCACAGTTATTTCCATTCGAAGATATCCAATTTAACTATATACTTTATTTTTGTTTATGGACAAGACTTCCACGGGGGCATAAGCGTTAATTAAAGAAGGCGGGTACTAATAATGTCAACTAATAATAAAATAAGTGCGTAGTAAAAACTTGTAATTTAAAAATAATACTAATTACAGAACACTCACATATATCTGCTTGACATTGTTTATAGACAAGCGTCAACTTAAAGGTCAGGTAAAGATCATTTACCAGAGCAACGAAGGTAATATAAGGAATATAAAAGTTGTAATGTTTACGCCAAGCTAGTTAGTTGATAGTTTAATGAAGACTGTAATTCAGTCAGGGAATTTCAGAATTGCTATTTTAGACGCCAAATTACGCGTTGTCCTCGAGTTTAGGATTCATATTATATCTAGAAAACTGTGCATTCGTAGAATATCTATATTCCGAAATTCATTTACTAAAAAGTATAAGAACAAGTCCAGTATAGAAGATAACTCTCTAGCTGCCAATGGTATATATACTACCCGAGTTCAGGACCGTTTATTGAACTAACCTCTGTTGAGCTTAAAATATCTCCTGAAAAATGGAAATGATGTGGTATAAGAAACTCTTACTTCTACCGTTAAATTTTCACAGCATTCTCCCGGGTCACATGTAAGTACGTTAATTGTATTTATTCACATAAATTAGCGCATACATGTCCAGTTAAACAGAATATTCCCATTCCAGTTGATGTACTTAATAGCCTACCGAAAAGTTCCTTAACTTAAACAAAATACAATAACGTCATTAAGAAAATATAAGACTTTTTAAATCAAATCTGTTTGTTCAACGTGCGTTTTATTAGTACATATACAACATTGTATTCTCCTGGATATTGGACTCCACTGGCAGCTACATATAAGTGTACAAAACATTTCCGTACACAATAATTTTATAGTAGGTTATTTTTTACTTATTTCAGTAACAAAATGTGAAGTATATTCAATTAGTACATGGACATGGAATACATCTATGTCACATACATTGTAATGGAGGTTTTGGCAATGGCTGTTACCTTTTGATCCTTGAAGTGAAAAAAATGTTGGCATACGGTTCGTTAGACGCATTCATCTCGACAAGTTGGTTTAGATTATAACCTTGTATCAATTGAAAGAAAACTACAGAATGCAAGTCTGCGTAGATCCGTCCAAGAAAGCACTTGCCAATTTAAGAATAAACCAATGGTTCTCAACCGATGGCATATGTGCACAATGCATGCATTACCTACCTTTCGAAAAATTAAATATGCTATCAAGTATAAATGCAATAATACTCATATTTTTCACGCTTTGGCTAAAGAAACTTTAGAATAGGTACTCACAGTTTCCAATACAATTTTTTGCCACAAACTGACACTCGAAATTACACAAAATCTACAGACCAGGCAAATGTAATTTTAGAGCGCTGTAATATATTTATTGTTGTGGTTGTACTTTTTAAATAATGGTATGATTGGTTTCTATATTTCTTTTCTAGCGATATAATAATCCGACTGGCTTGGGAGTTTTGAAACGCAATTGTAACTTAATTGTCTGTGTATTTTGCAAACACCGATTGATTCTGGAATATTGTAACTGCTTTGATTTCACACAATTTCTTTTCTATCGATGAGACGCAACTAAACCTTTTTAGAAGCAGTTTGCAATAGTATTTCACTGGTATATGTTATATTGCATTCGCTGCGTGTTTAGCAATTACCTAGTCTATTCATCTTTTACCAGAAGATCGTCATAGCGCTTGTATAAAACAAAGAGAATTTTTATGGTTTGCGATAAAGCTTGTAAGTACAAGTGTTATTTATGACGGTTGGTGTTGCAAACACGCATGTAAAGGACATATCATGTAGAGGCGCTGTATTATGAAGATATATACCAGGTCCGGTGATTATAAACAATTCTCATTCTCGCACTCCAAATCCAAAATCAATGCTGAAACTACTATATTGTTGCATCAAAAACAATGCCGATTTGTGGCAAATGATCTAATTAGGAAAAGGAACCCTCGTTTTATGTGTTTCTCTTTGATTAATCGATGGTTTCACGATATACGTTTCTATCCCATATTGTAAGCAGTATCTAAAACAAATCACTGAAAATATTGTTGCAAATTGCAGTGAAATTATTCTGTTAGGAAACAGTGGATATCAATGAGTAACCTTTAACTGATAAGTGTCATCAATTTTCTGAGAAGCATTTTAAAATGTATATTAACTCGGCACATCAATTGGGTATGACTTAAATATATAAGAAACCTAAATTATACATATAGCTATAAATTATCTCATCGACTACACAACGTGTTTTATTTATGTCTAAACATACCTCCGGTACATTCGATTCATAAAGATCACTTGCTGATTTTTAAAGAACATGTTTATAACACCAAAACTACTATATAAAAACCCAAAATACCTTGTTTCAGCAAAACAATCTGAATTAAAATGTAGCGATTAATATATTACTTAGTTTGTATAATTATTCTTGTATGTTTTTTTAAATCTCATATAAGCCAAGCGTCTATTGACTCTATTGACTCTGACCGCAAAAGATCACACCTTTACATACAAAATGAAATTGTCGGTTCATTAACATGTGTCAAGGTTATTGTGTCATCATATCTAGGCCGCACTATATGTAGCTTTATTTAATAGAAAGATATAACTATATATCATCGGTAATGTGCAAAAACCAATGTCACATATCTTCAGAGAAACGTAGAGGAGAACTTTGCACGCACTAGTCACATACTAGTAAACAAAACATACACACTCCCTGTAGATAACAAGTCTTGAACTAACTCTTATAGGGGTTTAATCATTTTTTAACAATGCCAACAAACCAAATCCAGAACAAATTGTTCACAGCTAGTAACAGTCTTCATGTAACGTTTACTATAGGCACAAATACGCATGCGTATAGATACGCGTCATCCTAGTATTAATCAAAATGTCAGGGAACACATAATAGCCAATTTCTACTGTTGACACCGAACAGTAGCAAAAATGCTGGCAGTCTTGCATATTGTATTAAACACCAGAAAACTCCAAATTCAGAGAATATATAAAGTTTATCACACACAATGTAGATTGATAGCCAGGAACAACACAATATTGTGGAAAAGTCTCACAGAACTACCTTGGTTACCACAAACAATAAAACATCCAAATCTTTGAACAATGATCCATGCAGACCACTTCTGCACCAGTGTGTAGACACATGTATTATAAGTACGAGAGGTGCCCCACTTATATTTGAACAGTATTGAATATCAAATAGTTCGATGCTTATTATATGTAATCAAAATAGTTCTATATCATCGTGCAAAATAACGTGTTATAAAACACATACAACTATTGATTATTACTTTATTTCTTAGTTTGCACTCAAATCTACAACTTTGTAGGGGGTATGGTGTTTGGCTTTTTGAAGACCTAATCATCCGAGCAATGCTGTTGGCATTTCCCACCTGTAATAAACGCAGCAATATTCCATAGACTAAAGGGTTTGTGGGTAAAGGTTCATTAGACTTTGACCTTTACTAATCTTGCGTGATATACTTCAAATGTGTGTTCTTAAGGTACAAAATGGTGTTTTTGTGGAGGGAGTTGAAGCTCCGTGTTGACATAACACCATGGTCCCCATATGGTCTCCAGGAAAGTTGTTTTGCAAACATTATGGCCAAATATGGTTTGGAACCTATTGTACACAGCAATGTGCATTCACCTTTGACCTTTTAGTAAAACATATGTGTTCCATTAAGCCAGTATAGCAAACAATAGCATACGTTATGCAAACGTTCGGAAACACGTAAAGCTTAACGATTGTCAACTTATGGGTAGCCTTATTAACATTTATGATATAGTAGGCTGTCCGTTCATGGTATATGTCTCAACGATAAAGCATTGCCTCTATAGAGGTGACAAAGTTGTGGCATTTACGGTTCCGTTGAAGCATACACAGCGTTAAAGACATTTGTCTCCCTTATGTTGTTTTTGTGGTATTGAGCTTGTAAACACCGATTTTATCCCGAGTCTGGCATGTATAATTCTCTAAATAAACAAATCGAAAGTTCCAATGGGTACTCTTAAAGTCGCTGAAGTCCCTTTTTGGGTTTTTGTATATGCCTTACGTATAAAATAACCAAAATTGAAGATTTTGGTAGGTATCATCACTTTTTGTCAGTTTTTAATATTTTGCGTAATTTCGTTAAAAAGAACTACAAAGCCAGTGTGGCCATACCACGTGACCATGACATCACAAACGGCTATAAACCCAAGTAATTTTTTGATAATAAACCGTCGACTCGGAAAGGAAAACAGGCGTAAGTATTTTATTTCTTCATCAATTTCTATGACATATAGCCCATGCTAAGCGCAGAGTGATAAGCTTTCAACAAAATATAGTGACTCTATCCGTAGCTGGGCCGTTTTTGCAAACATTCGGTGAAACCTTTGCTTCAGCTTGTTTGAAAGCGGACTACTTTGCCAAGCCGTTCTGTTTTTTCTTGTATTATCTGCTTTATCGTGCCTGAAGACTGATGTTTAAACCAATCGGTAACATCGGAGGCTATTTCGCATCAAATAAGATACATATTGTCACAATGCATGGCGGAAATCTTACATTTCCCTTTGATTTCTATTTCTGGCTACAATTGCAAGACTAAATTACCGGCTACAGTTGCAAGTTGTTTTCAGAATTCGCTACAATGCAAATCAATGTTACCGATCATGTGTAAAAACTTAATTTACAATTAATAAAACTACATTGTCAATTTTTCGTACGTACATTTGCTTTATTGCTATAAGATATTTATTGAATCAACATAGCTTTCACGTGTCCAATAAGTATCATTTGGGTTTAGTCGACCAATGGATCATAAGCCTATAGCAAAATTATGACTGGTATTGATAGCGTTTATTGTCGCACTGACTATCGTACAGTTTTTACGAATTAAAGATTATTGACAAAACACATTCACTTAATAATACAAGGAAACAAAAACATATTTTCCAATAAGAAATAACTTTTAAATATAACACTTTTGACGGAAAAACTTTATTATTTTTCAGTGATAATAGGACAACAGCCTTATATATTCTGTCTAAAATCATCACGAAACTAAATCCCAAACAGATGCTTGGTAAGCGACAGAAGTTCCACGATACAGAATTTTCACCGACGATGAAATATCCAAGATAGGATTAATGAGTTCACAGGTTCCTCTTGTATTTGAACTCCTTGGTACACAAAGAACACAAATGACATTGCGCTTTGCAACAATCTAAAATAAAATAAGTTCAACGATTTAAAACTATCTTTCTTTTTTGAATTCAAACTACTAGTGAATTGTTGGACCAAAATGCATCATGCGATCTAAAGGATATGGTTAGATATTAGACGAGAGACTGTCTTCTTGTAGCTTCCTTTAAATTTCTAGCTCCTTAAAGTACGATATATATATATAGTACTGAGTCGAGATTGTTTGACTAGGTGAAATATACACCATAAACGTATAAAGTACGATATATAATTGTACTAAGTCGAGATCGTTTGACTAGGTGAAATATACATCATAAACGTATATTATTACACCGAAAATTAGCTTTCTTCACAAACCTAAGATCTGTCGTTCACGAGATCCCGATACTATGAGGAAGGGATGTCAAATAAAATTTGCTCGTTTCGGGAGCCCGATTCATTTATCGACAAAAAAGTGCAAATGTCGCTCGTTCGGAAACCCTTCGGACTCATTTATTGACAAAAAAGTGCGAATGTCGCTCGTTTCGGAAACCCTTCGGGAGCATTTATCGATAAAAACGTGCAAAGTTTTGTCACCGTGTTCGCTCGGGAAATATCCGCGGATCGGTGTACGAATTGTTGCTGTACAATTGGCGATCCCTCTCCTAAGTAGTCGAAGGTATCGCGCCTGAATGTCGACCGTTCAGGATGTTTCCCGATCGGACGGAAAGGCGGCGGTTACAATGCAAAATATGTGGAAGGGTTTGCGAATCTATGCCGATAGAATGCCAAAAGGTTAAACGATGCCAAGCTACTATATTGTCATCAGTTGAGAGTTGAACACATTGGATTGTAGTCGCCTACATCTGGCTATTCTAATACAGCTGGAAAAGTGAATCACTTTTTGCCTAAACTTTATATTTTAAGAACAAGAACGAAAAGGCGTTATCTTTGGTGGGCTCGTTCTGGTTGACCGGTTCTTTCCTTTGTCGGTCGGGAACCATTCGATGCCCTCGTGGACGGCTTGTCTCAAGGTATTCGCCGGAATTATTTGCAATTTGGTTTATCAATACTAACAGCTATTACAGTTATCCATTAAGTTGTACATTAAATAGATATACACGCAAAATGTCTAATTGGTCACTTTTTAACTCATATATTTTTGTACATAACAATTGAGAAATATGTTAAGTGTACTTAACTCATTCGGTCTTTGGTATTTATTGCATATGTTTGGTTTTGGTTGAAGCTGAGGGAAAGAATGATTTGTTAGCATATTCAGAACGAAATTCAGAGGGGCGACAGATTACTAGTGCGTGTAGGTCTAGGACTCTAGGTGGCCTGATTTATCCGTGATGGGACAAGTCGGGCCACCTAATATGGCAAGTTCGGCACGCAGTAACTTTATGTGTCATTGTTTGTATAGTTGTTTAAAAAAAGAATCAGGTACGAACAGAGGCCTACAGGGAAGACTGTACTTTCCCAGTCGGGTTGCCTCTTAAAATAAAGGTATAAACGGTGCTGGCTTTGGAAAGAAGTATTTGAATGATTTTAAGAAGACTCAATATGACTCAAAAAGTATTTTAACATGTGGTATAATTGATCATTCGTGTGACACTCTGTCAGACTGTGGTCGTGTGGGTAATGCTCTAGACTACGGATTGACAAGTCCATACAAGGTTTCAATTTCGTCCGGGACTCATCGTCATTCGGAAATCATTTCATCGTTTCCACCCAACTAGAAATGGACTAGTTTGTAAACCCAGAGGGAGGTGGTCTACACCTAAAACGTTCAAAAACCAAGTTGTATATTCGAAAAGGCTAGGGTTCGCGGATTCTGTTTAACATTCTGTCTCTTCCGTCCGCCCGTGTATCCGATATGCACCCGATGTTTATTGATGATCGCGCAGACACCGACCGATTAGTAGCAACGTATATTTTTTTTAAAGATACTTTAAATTACCCTGGCCGACATCCCTCAATGCTACACAAAACCACCGATCTACAGCCTGACAACGTTCGGCGTCAGTCAAATTACCCAAAATGTACGCCGACCGATCATTGTAATTATGAAGATATCCAACCAGTTATTTTGCTCGGTTCGACCAGCTAATGTTGGTACATGTACACACAATAACATTACCAAAGACGTACTCATCTCTTAATGTACGATGGCCCTATTTTCCCATAATTCCGGAAGCTCGGACCCCACCTCACCCTACCCGGACCCGCCCAAGCTCAATGTAAAATGAATTGACATATCCGTGTTTCGCGTGCACATATCTCATATGTACACATGTATTTTGTCCATACATCTACATGTATGTGTTCTTTTTATCTTTTAATTAATGGCGAATGTGCAGTTTACATGTTAGCAATGTACTTCCATGCATATACTCATTGTATTATAAGAATCTCTCTCTCTATATAATTATATAATAATAAATCGTATATACGAGGGTATATCCAAAAGTAATGTCACTCCTCCCGTGGTTTATTTGTTTATGGGCCGATATGCATAAATATGATATCAAAATTTTCAGCTATTCAATTCTGATTAATAAACAACGTGCCCCATTATTCCATTTTCATAATTGGATTATATGTAAATTTGAAATATACCTATGACGTCATATCGCCGCACAAGAAAATTACGATATTTTTTCATTTTCATAAAGTTATTATTTTATGAGTTTTTATAAAAAATAGTTCTCGAAAGCAGACGATACTTTTTTGTGACGTGATGAAGCTAATGTGTTATGCCTGTTGCTAAACATTCATTGACGTCATTCTATTTTGAAACCCGCAATATATTTTCAACGCACTGATTACTTAGCGAAAGCACGGCATATTTGTGACAAAAAGACGCTGCGCGTAATAATGCACTTTTCCTAAAAGTTATGAAAGTCACCTACTGAAACTTTTGTTACACACGGCGGCAACATAGTCCCATGTACCTGTAGTATAAGCTTTTAAGGGGGCATGGATCAACAAACCATTATCGATAGAGAGTCATATGAAAGGTTTGTAGTAGATCCAAAAAGAACACCAAGAGTATTTTAACGCCGTCAATTCAATTTGACGTTCAAAACTGCGATCATTATGTGGTGAGTTAATTTTTTTGCTGTGGGACTATCAAAAGGACACTTAACAATAATTTGATTTCACAGAGAGTAAGTGTCAGGCGGGTTGCACATTTTTTAAGGTCGTGGAAATGACTGCATGGTTTATGAGTCGTTAGAAATTACCAGGGATGAACTCTTGCTGGATGAGAAGGTGCCAACAAGTAACGTCATTGTGACGTCGTTGACGTCGGACTTGCGGCGATGTTCGTAAGTATGTCTCATATAAATATTCATATCTCAAGAACTATTCTGTGCATTGTTGTGAAATGTAGTCATTATATTCAAATTAGACCGAAGTTACGGTGTGAAAAAAATCGCGGTTTTACTGGCATTATACACGATTCTACAGCATCAGTGACATTACTTTTGGATATACCCACGTATAGCCCTGATCGTTCAAGGTCTGTCAAGAAGTAATTAAACGTTTTTCCTTGCATTTATAAACATGGTATGAAAATTGCATCATTCCCTAATCTTCCTACATATAATAATAACTAAAGTTCCCTACTTCAATTATACCTACGAGCTCGTAGACAACTCGGGAGTTCGGTGAAGACTTTTCACCGAGCTCCCGAGTCCTCTACGAGTTACAAAAATCCGTACGATGCTCGTACGAGTTTAAGACTGTGTCCGCACGGATTTAACTTTTATTTTATTCCTCCATTTTCTGAAGAGTTATAATAGAGTAATTGAAGAATGCCGAATAATTTTATTATTGTCGCACGGACCTCGTACGAACATTGTGCCAGCATCTTACGGACACCGTACGGACACCATACGGACATCGTACGAGTGACTTACGAGCTCCGTTTGACCTACGAGTACCGTGTGAGCCCCGTAAGATCTCCGTACGAGTCCCGTACGATCTCCGTATGAAGATTACGATGTCCGTACGGACCTCGTACGAGGCATTCTCTTTTATTCGTACGAGGTCCGTACGAGCCGTGACCAGAAGCTAAGAACCTACAAATACCGTTCGTTAGGATTGGAAATATGTTGGACTCGTAGCCAACTCGTACTGGTTACTCGTACGAGTTGATAAATCCGTACGGACATCGTACGAGCATTGTTGCCGTAGCATTAGAGCGATTTCCATTTTCGCGTTATACATTTGCCAAAAAGGGCAACTGTTATTACGCTTGTTTGGATAATTATAACATGTTATATATAACCGAAGAAAATCAGCACAACCAACCTACATGTATATTCTGTAAACTATTGCTACTTAGTGTAGCGTACCAGCGTGTTTTGTTCTGCAACAATAACAAATGAAACACAACTAAATAAATAAAATTGTCAAGCATCATTGACAAATACTGGATGGTATTTAATTTGCATTGTTGCGAATTCTGAAAACAGCTTGCAACTGTAGCCGGTAATTTAGTCTTGCAATTGTAGCCAGAAATAGGAAATCAAAGGAAAATGTAAGATTTCCGCCATGCATTGTGACAATATGTATCTTATTTGATGCGAAATAGCCTCCGGTGTTACCGATTGGTTTAAACATCAGTCTTCAGGCACAATAAAGCAGATAATACAAGAAAAAAACAGAACGGCTTGGCAAAGTAGTCCGCTTTCAAACAAGCTGAAGCAAAGGTTTCGCCGAATGTTTGCAAAAACGGCCCAGCTACGGATAGAGTCACTATATTTTGTTGAAAGCTTATCACTCTGCTCTTAGCATGGGCTATATGTCATAGAAATCGATGAAGAAATAAAATACTAACGCCTGTTTTCCTTTCCGAGTCGACGGTTTATAATCAAAAAATTACTTGGGTTTATAGCCGTTTGTGATGTCATGGTCACGTGGTATGGCCACACTGAAAGCGCAAAACATCCTTCCTGTGACAAATATTGCATATTTTCTACACAAAAATGGAATATCCATGCTCAACCAACAACTTTAAAGGGCTTTTATGGCAGTGGCTGACCTTCAAAACGCAAAACACCATACACTCTACAAAAGTGTTGTTTTTGATCCATTCTATTTTTCAAACAAACATACCAGTTAGTGTAAATGTTACCTAACACATATGTTTACACAGTACAAAAGAGATATTTGATTTAGACCATATTTCCATGAAAATATGTCATGTTCAACACTGTTCAAATATAAGTGGGGCACCTCTCGTATATACAAATCGATACCTATACTTGCTCCGGTATACGTAATTGTCCTTATCAAAGATATACATATTTTTAAAACGATTAGGTCGCTATAAATCTGTCTAGATGTAAAGAAAAGGTTATGGCTAAATTCTACGGAATTTTTATTCACCCACGTAGGCATTTCTCATTCTTATTAATTGTTACCCGATCGTTACTATATGTACATGCACCTTTGCCCTTGTACTTATTCATGTACGAGTACATAGTTGACACTGTTCTCCCAGGAGGCCGTTCCTTTAAGAACCTACCATCAACAGAATAACTATTGTTTCTGTTCGTCTAATTAATGCACGTTGCTGTTGGCAGTTAGCTGTCGTAAGTTTTTCAAATTAGTCAGGCGGCTGCATCACAGTGGGTAATAATTGATTTTCTTCGACATGTGTGCTGTGTGTGAAAACTGTCTCATTAATCCTTATGTCACCAATGGTGCCAAGAACAGATACCTTACGTGAGAAAAATTATGAAGTGTGCTTAGTTTCAGACGTGTAAACATTGTGTGTTGGTGCATACTAAGTGCCATCATGTTTTATTCGGAACGGCGTGCCAAAACGGAGATTGCCAATGCGTACACTAGGTTCTGTTTCCTGTACTACTTCGTATGGTATTTTATGATGTTTCATTGTTATTTTATACTGCAGTACTTGTAATATTTATTCACTGGCATCATGATGTTTGCTATATCACAAGGCTTAATTAGACGCCAGTGTAGCAAATGATTTACTGTCGTAGGGTTTCAACGAAGGTTGTCCAATAGATTTTATGTGACTGGAATCAAACGATGGAGAATGAGTCTTTACTGATATCCACATTACACTGTTCGAAAAGCTGGTAAAAACGTTACAATAACCACATCAGAGCGCCAAAGCAACTTTCAAACTACTTGTATGTCTATAGTGAGTCATTAGACAAATTGTGGTTCAAGAACTAAAAATTACATAAATGATAAAACTAAGTAGCTGCTTTGTAGCTTTTTTATAGCTAATTTGAGGGCGACATTGTACTGTTATCTTTATGTTGAAATATGTAAAGTATTGTATGATTGCACATTGATGAGACTCAAATAAAGATTGTTCGTTCTAATTGAGATACAGTCCAGTACAACTTGTTTTAGCGAACATGAACTTTAAAGATATTTGTCTTAAAACGACCAGTTTAACCCCCCTGATCTACATTGTTTAATTGTACGATATAATCAAATTTTTCTAACGCGACCCTAGCCCACGATTTTAGCTCTTTTGAATTGATACAATTCAACAAACACATATATCTCTCGTCGTCTGTAGTTAAAGGTTTAATGTGTCTGACGCACTATTTGTTCACACTTAAGAGGTCAGCCTCGTGTTAGCTGGGCCCCCATAGCAGCCTTGATAATATCTAAGGTCGACAAAGATAAATACGATTTTTCGAATTTAAAAAGAATGGATATGTCATCAATAAAGATTAGCTTCCATGTAATTTGCTATCATGGTAACCTGATGACACAAGTTTTTTGGAATTGGTTAAAGCCCGAGATAGGTTATTTGTTTCATTCGATGCAAGCAAAACTGAGTTCCATACATTTGAGTAAGTTTTTTTTTCTTACTCCGGACAAAATGTTCAGAAAAAGATGACGAATGCTTAGCATAAACTTATTTCTGCAAGAGTGATTGTCAATAAAAGAAAACATTCTCTAAAGAAAAAAAGCAAATCTATTTGATTTCGCAAACGTTTTTTGCACGTTTCAAGGAAGGTCGCGTGATGTTCACTCTTCTATATTTTAAAAAAGGAGTGAGATATAAAGTCATTGATTGAGCGTAGTGAGGGCACCGACTGTAATATCAACATAATACCATCGTTAATGATAATAAATAGATGCTAATAAAGCTTCGTCATCGTCGAATTAGCTTTGTTTATATGTGCATTGAACCAGTTTTATGCCGTAGGTGCAACTTATCACCAAAGGAGCATTCAATTGATGACTTTTTACATGTATTCTAGTATACTCGATAATTTTGAAATACCTAGCATTTTTTCAACTCAATTGATAAAGTAAATACTAAAATACGATCATGTTTATGCCCTGTACACTATATTGGACTTTGATAAAGCGTGCACTAAATAGTTATATAAATGTAGCTCAAAATATATATTAGGATCTATACTACAAGGCATAAGGGTACATTGTGACTGAATAAGTACATAAAAAATCATAACACATATTTTCTTAGTGAATATTGTTGTTATTTCCATACACGTAAAAATGATAATCATACTGTTTCACTCAAGAAAACGATTTCAATATCCTTGCAGTTTTTAGGTTGGCGATGTCGCCAGACCTATTACAATGAAAAAATGAAATCCACTAAGATGCATTTACTGACAATACAGAATCTATACACTCAATGAAAAAAGTTCTTCCTCGTTAATCAGTTTAGCAAGATTAGAACATTAAACTTTCCTTGTTTCATTTAATCTGTTCGATTGTAATATATAAGTTTCTTCTTGTAATGGAAGGAAATTGTATAAAATTAAAAGAAAGGTGTTTAAAGGCGTTGATAGTTATTACTACGCGTTACGGCCGCGATATAGCGCGTGCATCAATGATTTTATTATGTTGTATTATTTAGTTCAACATCCTCAAACGAGATCGTGGCCGAGTGGTTAAGCAACTCGCTGAGTAATTTTCTGATGCTAAGGTCCAGCGATCGAATCACGGCGGCTCCGAATATTTTTTTTCGTCCAGCACTTACCTCTCTTTCGACTTAGAATACCACTTGATGTTATATTACTTGAAAGGCTATTGTCTCTTCGCAGTTCGCCAGCCTGGCAGTACTTCAGTACTTTGATTTCTATTAGGTACTTTGTACCTAAAATTATGGGAAACTTGCTTTAATGCTGCGTTTTTTATGTCGAGGAGGTTGTTTCTTAAAATCTTGCCTGTTGTACAGACTCTATTGCAACATCAATCAATGTCTATGGTCAAAGAGAGATCATTTTCGGTATTTATTTACGATTATAACCTCCCTTCCACTACAAAATAGTAGTTTATCGTTGTGTGTACTTTGGAATCGTGGGGTGGTGTCACATGTGGTTTTATTATGGATCGATACATATCTTCAAATCGATAACTGTCATTGATTTATATCAAGTACACATCGCTCTACACATGCGCATTTGAATTATCATAAATAAGTTAGAGATTTTAGTAAAAAAGACGCACCGTATATTGGATGCAGAACTTTTGGAACTCAGCATATAATGTTTAATTGTTATTTTATACTGTAGTACTTGTATTATTTATTCAGTGGCATCATGATGCTTGATATAACACAAGGCTTAATTAGTTGACCATGCCAGTGTAGCAAATGATTTACTGTCTTAGGGTTTCAACGAAGGTTGTCTAATAGATGTCATGTGACTGGAATCAAATGGTGGAGAATGTGTCTTTATTTATATCCACATTACACAGTTCGAAAAGCTGGTAAAACTGTTACAATAACCACACCAACGCCAAAGCAACTTTCAAGCTATGACTTTAGTCAGTCATTAGACAAATAGTGGTTTAAAAGATTGTTTTGAAAAATGAATTTTGTTCAACGAGAACTAAAAATTACATAAATGACATAATTTAGTAGATGCTTTGTAGCACGTGTAGTCTTTTATAGATTCATTTGGGGCGACATTGTACTGTTATTTTTATGTTGAATTATGTAAAGTATTTTATGATTGCATATTGATGAGACTCAAATAAAGATTGTTCTAATTGAGATACAGTCCAGTACAACTTGTTTATAGTCGGTATGCCAGTGGCAAAACCCAAAAAAATAGTACGCACAAAATGTTTTTGCATAAAATGGTCCTTTGACATGTACTAACATAGAAACTGAATGATGCAACTTTGTCATCATTGAGCATTTTGAAATATTCAAGATGGCCGCCAAGATGGCCGCCAAAATATTAAAAATGTATATAATCTTCTATTTTGAAAGTAAAATGGAAAGTTTTGAATATATACATAGAAAATTATTGAAAGACATTCTAGACAAGTATTTGAAATAAAAAAGAGGGCTGAAAATATTCAAAATGGGCGACAAAATGGCTACCGAAAAGGGGAAATGTGATATATTTTTTTTATCAATATAAACCATATTATGTTAAAAAATATGTATATATTGGTTCTAAAGTATGTTCCTACCAGGGCAATGGGCAACTTAGGCATTACTGAGCATATAAAAAAATCAAAATGGCTGCCAAGATGGCCGCCAAAACTAAACAAAAATTGTACATATCGCTTCTATATTGTATATTAGCCAAATAATGCCTAAATATATGTAGTATTTTATTGGTATAAGTTCTGGACAAGTATTTTAAATGTATTTTGAACAAAAATAACTTTGAATATAATCAATATGGCTGACAAAACGACCAATAAATTGGAAAAATGACAGGTAATTTATTTCGAAAATAAGGCCATATGCCCATGCTTTCATAAACACTGGAAGCCAAACATTGGCACCTGATTGACTATGTCTTCACCAGGAAGGTAGACAGGCAATATGTTTTTTAAAATTATTATGCCGAGCATAGCCTTTATGTGCTTTATTTCTACTGAAACATGGCAGGCATATATATGTACCTCCAACCGGATTTGAACCCGAGTCGCCAGATTAGACGGCAAGTGCACTGACCACTGAGTTATGGAGGCACTTGTTAACCTCACCAAGTAGTACTGAATGCTGGACATACCATGATTATGCTTGTCATCTCTAAGCTATCCATTCATCTCAAATCCCAGCGAAGGCAACAGGGAACAACAAATCCTTAGCGTGCAGCTCTCGGCAGCAGATTCTCTGACGGTCCCTTCAGCCAAAGCGATAAGTCCACTTATCTTGACGGGAGATCTTTGACCGCACTATAAAAAAACACGAGACTGAAATATCTGGGTTACTGCAAGAAAAGCATCGCATCTATTTGGCCTATCAGCAGGACCATTATTCAGAGTTAAAAAACTGCTCCAAGTGCCTGTGATGATGTAACAGCCACAGAAGGCCGAGACCCAACCAAACAACCAGCCCAATCAAAGCTAAGAGGCATGCAAGACCAATGGCTTAGTTAATGACGAGTCCTCATAAATACAGATTGTCCATCAACCACAAGTGTAAATAAACTTCACCTTTGGCAGACCACCAACAATCCAGGAAGTGGTTAAAGCCACTAAACAACTATCCTGTGGAAAGGCACCAGACTCTGATGCCATTCCAGCTGAAATATAAAAGGCCGGTGGACTGCCTATGGGACAGAAGCCACTGGAACTGTTCACATCATGCTTGAATCGAGGCGCACTTACCACAGGATTAGAAGATGCACCCATAGCACATTTTAACAAGCAGAATGACAGCAGACAGAGCTGTGACAACAACAGGGGCTATCACTCCTCGGCATTGCAGGTAAGCTTCTTGTCAGAATATAAATGCTCAACAGCCTGATACTACATTGTAGTACGCCATCTAGAAAATGGATTGCTGTCAGAAACTCAGAGCTGAACAATAGTCATTACAGCCTGCCAGCTACAGGTAAAAAGTCATCATGACCTATACCCACCCTTCGTTGACCTGCCCAAGGCATTTGACACCGTCAGTCAGGAGGGACTTGGGAAGATAATGGTCAAGTTTGGATGCCCAGTCCATTTTGTCATCATGGTTTGCCAGTTTATGACGAAATGATGACCCGAGTCCTGGGCGACAGAGAAGTCTATCGTGTCCCAAGTCACTAACTGTGTTAGACAAGGTGTGTCTCAGTCTCATGTTCTCTGCCATGTTGACTGACGCTTTCCACCAGGAAGACCCTGGTGTAATCATCATGTACAGGACGACTGATGGAATTGTAACGTAAGCAATCACCAAGGTCAAAAATATCCCTGATGGAGCTATTTATATCCTATTAAGGTCCTAAGGAATATAGACTAAGAATATGTACAAACAACGCCTACGAAAAGGTACCAATTCAGACCTCGGTGGAGTGGAGTATTGTGTGTTAGTATTGCTCAGTGAAATTCAACAGTAGCGTATACTGCGAACCAGGTGCCTCCCTTATGCCAAAGCGCACACCCTGTCATAGAAACATGACAAATTCAGAAAGTGTAAACATGTGATGCGACCTCTACGACGGCGACGTGTTCCACAATATGACCAGACATGTTTATAATTATAGATAGTTATAACCAGAACAATAAGACATCATACAATTAATATTTATAATATATATTCATACAAATTATTAGAAACTTTCATATAACAAGGCGGTCACCCAATCGGGAAAAATCATAAGTAAGTAGATGCAAGGGTTATGTGACTAGCATCAACTCGAATTGGCTTCAGAACTGTATGAAAACGACGAAACATAACCCAACCTCTTACATCATATCATAAACATAGGCTTAAACAAGTTAAGGCTCATCCACAATCAAACCATAACATTCCGTATGGCGTACAACATATTTTGGCCTATAAATGAAAAGTCAGCTGTATGTCAATCGGGAAAGAGTAGTTCTAAGTCATCATTCCATATACTAGTACTGCGAAATATCCCTCAATCAGAAGTAAGCATGTTAGAAAGGTTAGAGCACAGGTACACCATTCAAGATGCCAGCAATTAACCCATAAGAAGACAATTTTGACAGCTATTCATTGTGACTGCTACCTGACTTACTGCAGTTTGTCAAACATATTTTAACTGGTAACTACCAGAATAGATTGACAAGTCAAAGTAGAAAAGCGGAATACGTAGACAATTTATATCTTTTTTTGAGCATAACCAACGTTTCGACTATGCAATAGTCTTCATCAGGGTCCAAATAGACGAAGAACATCATTGAAATATGACAATGATCCTTATAGTGGTTCAGGAAATGATGAAAAAATCAAATCTCACATACAAAATAAACTCTGAAGAACAAATTATTATTTTTAAAGAGTGCAATATAATATGCTTGTGAAACTTGCATGCCTAACTTTCAGCCAGGTATTCAACAGTGAAGGTCGATCTACAAAATGTACTGAACACAAAATACACACAAGTATGGTTCCTGTTGATGTTCCCGATCTTGGGTTTCAACTGTGCTTATTGATCGTCTGTCATTTGGTTTATTCATGTATGTTAAAAGTCACTGCCACCCTGACCTCTGACAAGCTTACCCCAACATCAAAAGGGTTCATCTGCTGACTAATCTTTGCTAACATATTAAAGTTTTATTGAACAAAAACCTTTAAGCCTACCGACTGATGAATCCACAAAGATCACCATCATATACTCAGTACATAATAACAATATTATACTCCCTCATCAAAGATTGGGGGGGGGATTGGTATGATAACATCCACCTTAATAATGACTTACAGCTTTTTGGATATGTTATGTAACTATTACGATAATTGTTGAATAATTGCGTTATAAGATATAAGAGTGATAAAAACAATAAAAATATCACTTTTCTCTGATTTGGCGGCCATTTTGTCGGCCATTTTGAATATTTCAAATCAATATTTTGTCCAAATATATGTAAACTCCTTATTTAACAATAAATTACTAAACATATGTGTTTTATGCAATTGAAAACATAGACAATTGTATGAATATGAACATTTTAGATTTTTGGCGGCCATCTTGGCGGCCATCTTGAATATATCAAAATGCTCAATGATGACAAGGTTGCATCATTTGGTTTCTATGAAAGGACATGTTAAATAACCATTTTATGCAAAAACATTTTGTGCGTACTATTTTTTTGGGTTAGGCCACTTTTTGGTACTTGGCATACTGACTATTAAGCGAACATGTACTTTAAAGATATTTGTCTTAGGCGTTGATAGTTATTACTACGCGTTACGGCCGCGATATAGCGCGTGCATCAATGATTTTATTATGTTAAATTATTAAGTTCAACATTCTCTAACGAAATCGTGGCCGAGTGGTTAAGCAACTCGCTGAGTAATTTTCTGATGCTAAGGTCCAGCGATCGAATCACGGCGGCTCCGGTTTTTTTTTCGTTCAGCACTTACCTCTCTTTCGACTTAGAATACCACTTGATGTTATATAACTTGAATGGCTATTGTCCCTTTGCAGTTCGCCAGCCTGGCAGTACTTCAGTACTTTGATTTCTTTTAGGTACTTTGTACCTAAAACAAAACAAAATATCCCCGTACCGCCTATATTCGATCAGTTTACTAAAATCGCCCGACGCATATTTTTATACAAGACCAAAAATGATTGCAAACGATAAAATAGTAAAAAGTAATTATTTTTACAATAATTCTGTGAAATAAAGTTCTATTTCATCAAAACAGTGTTTTTAAAATCGGCAAAAGTTTATCGGGCGGCCATTTTGTTTAAATTCTAGGTACACAACCTATATTCTATCAAATGGAAGCAACTCGTATATTCATGTCAGTTTCATTACACTGCACAAATAAAATAGCGCTGCACACTAATTTCAACTATTTATTACTCGTATACGAGCACAGCTTTTACAAATAAGGACTCTGAACAGTAATTAAACAGTGTTAAATATAGTCACCAATCGTAGTGTCTTTAGTTTTCCACGTTTTCCTGAGTTGTCATATTTGGGTCAATAAATGGTTCCCAGCGAGTCAAAACTCATACATGGGGACAGATAACAACTTGCATCTACTCATTATGCTTGTTCCAACTCAAAAGCTTCATAAAATTGTAAAAGGTAAAATAGTTTTGATAAGAGATGACTTTTCGTAAATAACACATAAATTCCAATAAGGAAATCAACGATATTCGTAGCCTTATATGTTTGCGTTATATGTTTCGGGAAGTATACGTTGCCGCTCTTTTACGACAACATTTCGGTCCTGGAAAATATCCATTTCAAGCTGACGGAATGTAAACATAGCGGATTTTCGATGTTTTCCAGGTAAATAGCGGGTGTTCATCACTCGCATTTTGCGCTATTTTTCGTAGGTTTCTATAATTTGGTCATCGTCTTTATTTGGAAACTTATTTTTGACGAAGAAAACTGTTTTGACAGTTGTGAGTCGTCCATGTAAACGAACGATGCGCACGCACCCGGAATCGATGTCAAATAAATAAAATTCGAAACATTTCCGTAGCTGATCGAATTTAGGTTGTGATCGAATATTGGCAGTAAGAGGATATACAAAAGTAACTATCATGCGATCCGTGCTGTTCATTATAATAATTGTTAGTGCAACACGCGTTTCTGTTTATTATTTTTATACTCCATATCGATAGATCAGAAGGCATATAAAGTGACTCAGCTGTCCGTCCGTCGGTTCGTCCGACCTAGTTTACCCAAATTGACAGTTTCTAACAGCATTATTATGGCTACAAAGCTTTCAAACTTGCATGAATGTTGTATATGTCTACACACGCCTACATCACTTGACTCCATTTTGACCTTAACCTTGACCTAATTTTGGATTTAAACTTATTGAAAGTCCAAATTCTTATATTTCTCAAAAACTGCTGATCAGATTGTATGGATAGCTTCACTACCAATTGAAGATGCGCATATAGTCGACACGTTCGTGATCGCTGATTATTCACACAGTTATGTCCCTTGGAAAATTCGTACTATATATTATATACTAAATTCTTGTCCAGGCTATATCTCACGAACCACTGCTCAGAATTTAACAAAACTTCATCGGTAGCTTTACTTTCAAGTGTAGATGCGCATATCTGCGGCACGTTCCGGTTCGCTGATTATTCACACAGTTATTCCCATTCGAAGATATCCAATATAACTATATACTTTATTCTTGTTTATGGACAAGGCTTCCACGGGGACATAAGCGTTAATTAAAGTAGGCGCGTACTAATAATGTCAACTAATAATAAAATAGTTGCGTATTAAAAACTTGTAATTTGAAAATAAAACTAATTACAGAACATTCACATATATCTGCATGACATTGTTTATAGACAAGCGTCAACTTAAAGGTCAGGTAAAGTTCATTTACCAGAGCAACGAAGGTAATATCAGGAATATAGAAGTTGTTGTGTTTACGCCTAGCTACTGTGTGTAGTTAGTTGATAGTTTAATGAAGACTGTAATTCAGTCAGGGAATTTCAGTAATGCTATTTTAGACGCCAAATGACGCGTTGAGTTACACAAATAAGCAAACTTATGTTACATATCAGAATAACATTGTGGGGTTAGCGCACTTTAATTAACAAGTCTTTGCTTAATTACTCAGTTTCGAGTGTCTGTTGAGGTTAATAACCACTAAATGACTATGCGGACCAAAGTCAAATACACTCAAATTGTCCGATAAACAACGTTAAAGTGCCTGAAAATGAGGGTATGTCTTTGCAAATCAGAATCATGACAGTGGTGTTAACAGACACATGTATGTGATGTAGCGTAATGGTCTTATTAAAAATATTTGGTATTCTGGCTTTATTATGAAAGTGAAAGTAGTGTTGTGAGAAAATATGGTCACCGCGTTTGACGAACCAAAGTTTTCTTGTCGATATACTGAGCGTCATAAGTTTCGCAAACGAATTAAAAATTAAATATTTTTAAACTGTTAACTCGAAATAACTTTTTACTAACACTGCCCATTTGTGTACACATAGTGTTTATGTTGAACCCATTTCCATTGGCCTCCATTACGCCTGAATGATCACACCATGGCAAATGGTAAAACGTCTATTCAAGCGCACGAAATCAGGGCTTTTCAGTTTCGACTAAATTTCCACTTCCAATTTACTTGATAAATGTCTGTGATACGAAATACACAAATAGTTATTCAAAAAAGTTTGCAATGTACGCTTAATTTGATGGTAAACAATTGTGGCAATTGTGAACATCTTGAAAATACTCTAACAAGAAGCGCATTTAATTTGGTGCTGATTGCAAATCGTGAGTAATATATATGTCCTTATCATTCTAAACAAGCCATACATCTAGGTCAAAAACCACCAAATTGAATTGTTCTTTAACTCAATGTACAGCGACCAAGCTTCAGCCACAATAATGTCAATTTTTTGTCCAATATTTTCTTCAAATCTTTTCATCAATAGTATTAGCATCCCGCTTCAAGAAAATGAAAAAAGTAGGGGGTCTTGCATCATATTCTGAGCGTCAAAAGTTTCGCAAACGAATTGAAAATTCATTTTTTTACATTGTTAACTCGAAATAACCTTTTACTAACACTGTCCATTTGTGTACCCATAGTGTTCATGTGGAACACATTTTCGCTGGCCTCCATATATTTATTGTAAATTCAAAAAAATGAGTTAAAAAATAATTATAATTTGAATAATTGTTAATTGTTTCCAGCTATTAAAGTGTCGTTTTAGTGTCTATATACACTGTAAAAACTCGAATTTAAAACGGAACACTTTTCTGTTAAACTAAAACATGTTACCTTTTTGAATGAAAACAACGACTGAAGTGTTACCAGGATTAACACATGTGTTCAGCTTTAAAACGTGTCACATGCTTTAACACAAACCACATGACGTGTTTAAAAGCAAAAGCCTTCTTTGTTACACTTTTAAAAAACCTCTGCTAAACAAAAAAGGTGTTTTCAAAAGTGTTTTGTTTTAAAACACACGTGTTTATTTTGCATGCCATTTTTTTCTGCGCACGTTTCAAAACAATGGTGTTTTTGCATTCATGCATTTTCTTCCTGTGCACGTTTCAAAACACTGGAAAAAAACATTTTCCCTTTGATACGACGAAGTTACGACACCTCAACCGTAGGCTAAAAGTGGTTGGGGGATTTTAGCGCCAAGAAGTACAGGAAAACAATGTCAATTAAATACCTGCACGAAGTAAATCAGTCCAATAATTATGTGTGTACGGCAGTATTTAACTTTTATTCACAAACATGCACAATGGATATACAGTTATTTGGACATTAAATTTTAAAGCTTAACAGATCATGCTTTGGACAAATACCTAGATTTTTATTTCCCTCCCGCCATGTTGAAGAAAGTGATAATCTCTAAACAAAATATAACGAGCCATAATGTAAATGGGCGTCTTCAGATTCATCAAATGACATTTTAATCTTAAAAATAACCAATGTCGATAATTAGTCCCGACAATCGACCAAGATTATTAGAGATAAATTGAGGCGTGTTCGATATGCACGGCTTGAACACCCTTATGTTTGATATTGACACACGGCATGTTTTTCTTCGAGACACGCAGTTTTTTACCCCTAGACCTATCACACTTTAAACATATTTTAATGTTTAAGAGAAGAACTAACATGACTGTGCTTAATTTCTTTATGTAATTTTTATTTATTCATAATTATTTTTGGATGATTGTTTGTAAAACCGAACACATTAATGTTTTCAAAAAAAAACAAACAACAGTAGTCGTTTTATTTTCAGACAAAGTACATTTTAAAACACTTCATGTTTTGGTATAAAACTAATGTGTTTTTGGTACAAAAGGGCGGAGGTTTGTTTTGGAACATCGATAAAACACATAACACGTTCACAGTTTTTACAGTGTAGGGAAAGAAAGTTGGGACTCCATTTTATGGAAACGCTCGAAGACGTACTTTGGTGCATAGATTAAGCGAATCGCTTATTTTTTTGGTATAAAACATATTTCTAATGTGATCAAAAGAATCTATCACTCGTTTTCTTTTTAGATAAACATTTCTCAAAATAGTCAAGTAAAAGAAAGTTATTAGGCTCGCTAGATGCTCGCTTAATAACTGTTCTTTCTAGGTTCATGTAAGAAATAATGATATCAAAAGAAAACTCGTGGTAGATCCTATATATACTATTATAGTAAACTCTTAGAAATACACTAATGAGTCAACGTCTATATTAATATAATACTACAATTGTATAGTATTACGTATATTGGCTGTTTTCCAGGAACACCTTAACAAAACAAAAAATAACACTTCCGTCTACATTTTGAGTGACATTGCATTTTAATTTCCTGACTTAATCTTTCTTCTAAAGTGTTTCACATTTATGACTAATGCTCGTATCTTATTGTCACATGCCAAAAGTTTGAGTAATTCAGCATGTAGAGAAACGTAGCTACTGTTTTAACCACTTAACTTATCCTCCTTCAAATGTAGGTACTTTTCAGACATTTGTCGACATATCAAAGAAAGAAGTTAATTTAACATGAGGTATGAGAACAATTTAATGTGAGGGATTATACCGCTGACTTAGATTGAAAAGTCGTAATAAGTACAAAATCAATAGTTTGAGAAAACAAGAACAACTGTCTGAAATTAGCTGTTTACTTATGGACAAAACTATCGTTACCATTTCATTTTGGTCTACATGACTAGTTCCGATTTTCATGAAAAGCGGCTCATGTTAAGCGCCTTATGATGCAGATTTCAAATATGTATCAGTCTTTTAAGTACATTTCGTAGATATTGGTAAGCAGTAATTACGACCATCTCATTCTAAGTCAACGATATTATATATAGTACTTATTACGGCAAAGATTGAACATAATTCAATTACTTATGATTAAAGCTAAGTATATGAACATAATTGCGTTTATCAGTTAAACCTTTTTCTTAATCATAGTAAATAATTATAAAGTGGCATTATACTAAGCCCGATTTGCCTTGCGAACGGCTCTTGTGAAAACTATTTTCTGAAGAAATACATCAGAATCTCTGTAACTGTTTCCGATACGATTGGAGAATGCTGGGGAAACCGTTATATGAACGCTGATCTTCCAAGTCTTAATTCACTTCACTTACAGTAACAGACGTGATCATTACTATACCTTTGTTACTTGTAGTGTTCTATCGGTACCGAGCGAATAACACATTATTGCTTTAGTATGAATATGCAGAAATCTTAGTACCTCGTATGGAAGTGTGTTGACCACAATGAATTACTTGAAGTGAATTGATTATCGCAGCTGATATGATACATGTCAGAATTAACATCCACAACGCAGTAACGATTTAGTTTGAACGGATGCACTGGAAATGCTATTTGTATAAAATAGTTCATATTTAGATTTTTCTCTGCATAATGTACGTGGGCTTATTAAATCAGGCTTGTGATTATTCGAATAAATTGCTACATGGATGAATACGTGTGAAGTATCAGAGAGGTTAAACGACAATGGACGGGAAATACAATATTAGGTAGGTGTTAATATATTACATTTCATATCAAATATTGTTTTATTTATCATAATTATATTTCCCATAATAACATTAGTAAAATTATGCTCATAGTGAAATTTGGATACAACGGTCATCAATATTGAAAATAATATTCATATTTTATCAGTGTAATTTACAGCGTTGCAATGTACGATTCCTGGTCGTAGCGGTCATATTAAATCCGTTTACAATGTGTAATAAAGATGTGTGTCATTGATCATGCCACCAGATTAGGTTATCTTGCATATTGTAAGTTTCAAGCTAAGTATAAAGGAATACAATGCAATTTTCATAAAAAGTTTTTCAATGCCTGTAAGTTTGTTTGTACATTTCTGAGCGATTTGTCTACTTTATATTCTAGAACAGTGTAACATGTTCAGAATCTTATACAGTAAAACTTCGTTAAAGTGTTGGAGCTATATTCTAACAGTCATTCAATGTCAAAATAATTACTTGCATAGTTTTTAGTATGATACTAGACTACCTTAATTGCAAATTAAAACTTTGGATGGGTTCCGTGTACTTTGATTCAATCGTCGAAAAATAGACAATTCTTATAGTTTCGTAAGGTGTTCTAGAACACTTTTGTATGAAAATGGACAGTTTACATGTCCAATAAATCACAGAAAGAAATTCTGTTAAAACTGAAGCGAAAAATGATCTAATGGATATGAAAGCATAATTTTTTTTCAGTTTTTGAAAATTCTTTAAAAATATCTTCCGATATAGCTCTATACACTTTAAGACAAGCATCGATATAACGAGCACCTGGTTTTTTTTCGAGAAAATTGCAAAGTCTCGGCGATTTTGCTGAGTATATTATGTTGTATACTAATATCACACCGCTATTTCAAGCTGCCGATTCATTTCGACCAATTGGTTTGTCCTGATTAGACCTCGAGGTAACGAGGTTTTACTGTATATCATCCCATCATCTTTATCAGTGTGCAGAACAGTGATCATCATCATCATCATCACCAGCGTTGTTGTTTTCTTCCAAAGCATTCCAATATAATATCGATTCAGTGGGAGTTTTATACCTTATAATTAATGTATTAAGGTTGGAGCAGTTGGAATGACAAACATCTTTCTGATGTAGATGAGTTATGAGCATTTCCTCAATATGATATATCACGTAAAATTTCAAATATTTGGCAAATATTCCGCCTGCTATTACTTTATTAATTGATTGATTTAATACTGTAGCCCACGTTTAACAAACGTCCATCGTGATATAAAATCTGAGATAGGTAGACAAAGATAAAAGTGGTATGTAAGCTGATGATAAGAGAGTCCTTTGAAGTTGTATCGATTGTCAACGTTCTAAGAAACTTTATAGATAATAATTGGAAGTATATGATCATGGTCAAGAGAGTGCAATGAAAATGTTTTTGTTAAAGTAAACCATATGTTTAAAATGTATAGAACTCTATTGGGAGAATTTTTTTTAAAGTTTCAAAAACTGAAAAAAATATGCTTTCATATCTATTAGATCATTTTTTGCTTCAGTTTTAGCAGAAACTCTCTCTGTGATATATTTGACATGCATATTGTCCATTTTCATACGAAGGTGTTTTAGAACATCCTATGAAACTATAAGAATCGTCTATTTCTGACGATTGAATCAAAGTACATGGAACCCATCTTAAGTTTTAATTTGCAATTAAGGTAGTCTAGTATCATACTAAAAACGATGCAAGTAATTATTTTGACATTGAATTACTGTTAGAATATAGCTCTATACACTTTAAAGTAAACCATATGTTCAAGAAATTGATCTTACTACGCATTAACACACACATTAACGTACTTCCTATATAACGGTACGAGTATATCGCTGACTTAGAATACTTACGACCTTATCAGAATGATACATATTTGATATCTGCATCATAAGGTCGTTCTTTTGAGTCTATTTACATGAAAATCCGACTTTGTCGTGTTGATCAAATTGAAATTGTAAAAATCTAAGCCTATTTGTCCGAAAGTAAGGAGTACATTTCAATCATTTTTTCTAGTTTTTTTTCTTTCAATATTGGTTTTGTCCTTACTTCCTTTTCATTCGAAGCTAGCACTAAGCATCATAATTCTTTTCTGGTGATTATTAAATTTTGTCAGATAAGTCATGTGATTGTTCCAAAGAAAAGAGCGACTAAGTTAGATATATTTCTAATAAAAAATGAACATGCATAAACATTAGTGCGAAATATTACAAAACAAAGCAAAACACTTGTAGAATCCTCTTTATAATATTCAAGATCACAACCAATTGATCGGTGACGTTTTATGTGTAAATAATGTTTAACAACGATACATTATTAATCGTTAAATATAATTAATACAGTAACTATGTTTTTGTTGACATAATATTCCTACATAAAATCTTTAACCTTTTTGTCTTACTGTGCATTCTTGTCTTCATTTTATAGAAAACATCAGAACAGATTTCTCTGAATAAAACTTACACTTATTACAACTATAATTATAGTATCTAACTATGATTCAGGAAATGCATACAAGACGAAGTCTATAGTTGTTTCTGCAATAGTGAAATAATTACAAAATGTAATACAATTATGATTCAGGAATGTGAATTCGCATTATATTTGCATTGAAGTGTTGTAATGCTATGTTATATGTTGTTTATTCATGGGCTATACTAATGTATGTTGAACCTATTCTAAATTTTTAAACCTGTGAAATTTGATTTAACCAAAGAGCAGATCGTAAATTTCAATTTTGCTTGGTGGTTTTATAATTTCTGTCATGCATCGCAAGTTCTTCATACATAATATTTATGATTGGTACATAGAGGAGCTATCACGAGTTGTCAATTGATATAACTTTTATGTAAACAAATTTGGAAATTTTATTAAGCGAGCCTCTGGTGAGCTTTATAATATTTCCTGAAGGAGTTTAATATAAATCTATAAATTGACAACGAGTGATATATTCTTTATTTCATATGACACTAAAACGCAAAATACGCAAATTATTGGAAAACACGCCCATGTAGTTAACCTTATATAAAAAAACGTTACGTATAAAATTATATTACATGACTTTCCTTGTATCAAGGTTAGTATATCCTGTACGTATAAAGTTATACGTACCACGTGTAGTATAAACAGATTTTTTCCAATAAATCAATCCGTATTTTGTGTTTTTAGTGTCATATGATATAAAGAATCTATCACTCGTTGTCAATTGATATATTTATACTAAACTCGTTCAGGAAATTTTATTAAGCGAGCCTCTGGCAAAATAAAATTTCAAAAACTCGTTTAATATAAATTTATATCAATTGACAACTCGTGATAGGTCCTCTATATACGTACTCGCTATACTAACCCGGATACATATACAAGGAAATTCATGTGATATAATATTGTATTTGATCAGACTAGAATAATGTGATACTCACAACGTTCTAAAATGGTAACATTTTATTTCTCATTCTAAACGTTACATACTTAAATTTAACTTACATATTAAAGACAAAAAAATAAATAAAATAATAAATCTATATTTAAATGAAAATACACAAAGTTTGGTATAGAATTTCAGGAACATCAATACACAATTTTTCCTCGATAAATAAAAGATATTTCCAAATATGTACAAAATAATATTATCCTGGTAATCCTGACATTTTGATATGATCTGAAAACAAATATCTTATTGCTTTTTAGAAAAGTAATATCACACATTCAAAAGATTCAATCATATTACGTTCACAGCCGTTAACATATTGTTTATGACTATGCGAGTGCAATATCATATTCAATTTTTATGTTTTAACATTCGACGATAGGAAATATCTTTGTGAGAATATGTTGAATTTGCAATATACTGTAAAGTTAAACTGATTAGTGGCTTGCTTGATTAATCTTAATTCGTAATGAAATATAAACTCCGAACACCAACCCGTTGATCGAACAAACACTGCCTTGCATAGCCTTATTTACAAGTCAACATTTTTCTGAAATAGTACAGGCATACAAATCGCTAGGTTAGAATGAGAAAGTGCAAGACTGATACAGATTTTAAATCTGCATTACAGTGCGGTATTTGTAATGTTGACGAAATTGAAGTTCAAAAAGTTGGGATCTTTTCAATAAGTTAAAAACTGAACTTTTCAGCATGTATTTTCTTGTTTTCTAACAATATCGATTTTATACATACGACCTCTCATTCTAAGCCAGCAAAATGAGTTCATTAAACAAAAGTCTTCGAAACTGGTAAAAAGAGGTTCTTGCATTAATAATATTTATTACATACTTTTGTTTACGAGTGGACATAATTTGATAATAGGAGCCTTTGTAAAACTCGTAGGTAATGAGCACGAATGCCAGATTCTATTTATCGCATAATCTTAGAAAATATATATTTGTCAAAACAATGATTCATGTATTAAGTTATGCTACACAGCACAAATTTAGCGGTACATGGATCGCGACGCCTTGATTGTATGAGTCGATCATTAAGGCACTGCTTGACAGCAAGTTGTCCTAAAATAGTTCTGAATACCGATGTTCAAGTCATTTTCATTTAGACGGAAAACACAATTTTGGAATGGATGTATCGATGATAACACTTGCCTGTGTTTACATAATAAAGATGCCAATCAAATGCATTTACGATGTCCATTTGTGTAAAATCATTTAATACATACAAGTAATCGACGGTATCGAACTAAAAACCCGTAACTCAATTTTGGCGCGAAAACTTTTTTTGCAGCATCCTTATCTGCTAGACGTCCCGCGCATTTCTGTCTTGTCGCCACTTAAATAGACAGAAATGCGCGGGACGTCTAGCAGATGCGAATGCTGCAAAAAAGTCTTCGCGCAAAAATTGAGTTACGGGGTTTTGGTTCGGCACCGTCGTTATACTCTTTCATTCAACTCTGGTAACAAGCTACCAGTCGACTTTTTAGGGTTAATATTCTCATATTTTTATACAAGACTGACTATAACTTTAACAAGATAACCGGATAAATATGGTATCGCATGATTATCATTGCCTCTGGGTAAGTATAACCAGTACGTATATTCTTATACTACACAGGTGTAGTATAAAAATACATACAATGTATGATCTCAATAGAAAGACGCGTAGTTTTGCTTAAAGTATCATATGATAAAAAAGTGTGTCCCTTATCGTCAGAGGTTCGCGTGATTATATGCCCAGAACTCTTTAAATATAACATTATATCAATTGACAACTCGTGATAGATTCACTAAAATATTATCTTTATTAACATAGCTCGTTCAGATATTCAGGTATAGTGTGAATATATCCCGATAGTTTATATAGTTATTATAACTTGATTCCCAATAACACATTCACATTCACTTGCCTCGAGTATTTATATGTAGAATAAATGCTGAAATAATATACACATTTTCACATGTGAATACCACTATTACAGAAAGATATGAAAGCTATTTTTGCTGGTGGCTATGTGTTTCTATATGACACTGTCTGTTCCCCACAGCAACTATTTGTCTGTATAGACTGAACAAATTGGATTCAACAATACTGTGTCATATTACTGCTTTATGGTATACAGAAATAAGGCTTATTTTATAGAATGTAACGCTAATGTTTATTTTTATGTTATACATTTTACTAATCTAATTAGGGTCAATGTTATTTCCGTTCCTTTTCTAGATGCATGCAACGGAAGCCAACGGAAATGTATTCCACATTAACACTATGGGTACACAAATGGACAGTGTTAGTAAAAGGTTCTTTCGAGTTAACAATTTAAAAAAAAATGAATTTCTAATTCGTTTGCGAAACTTTTGACGCTCAGTATATTAAGTATTGTGTTACTTTCCACTGAGGTGACTGTGCTTTATATTTCACTGTCACTGGCCACTGCCCTATACATTATCTTTGTTTTTGGTACTTAAGGGGGTAACACAAAGGAATGGCCAAATCCTGAAACCTTGTGCCTTTGATAAAATATTCCGTTGTTTTTGTCACTGTATTAATTATTAATAATAATTACTGTACTGTCGAACTTTAATGAATATTAGTGTAATTAAGCGCACAAATAAAGCTCCAAACAATTCTCTCTGTTTTTACTGCTTCTTTGTTTGATAGTTTCACGCTGAGTCTCATATTTGATTAATGGAATATAATATTATAACAGATATTTAATATGCAGTTAATGGCTTTCAACTATTTCTCATTAATTCCTCTATTCAGATCAGTGAATATATTTTAATGAATAATGCATATGCGAGAACGTAAAAACCATATAACTGTGTGTTGTTGAAAAGAGCTAAAATAATTGTTCGTTTATAGCCAACTTATAAATCACTAAATGTGTTGGCAACAACCTGGTTTCTTACTGCGGCTCTAGCTTATATATGTATATAAGTAAAGTATAATATTTCAGGAGGCGTTCCCTGTAACTTTGATCGCTTAAATCGATTCAGGAATATTATACATTAAATGAGAATCAGTCTTGCTTCAACAAAAAGCTCCCGCTAATTACCGAGAAAAGAATGAAAATATATTCCGTAACGAGTAAAAGAGTCACAAGTTGATTCCTTTTGAACACTTATAATAAATCGCTGGAAGCGAAAAATTATTATTAGTGATCGAAATATATTTTTGACAATAGAGATACATATTTGCAAACACTTTCTTAAGAAAAATTATAATAATTGATAGCGCTTTGTATATTAAGCACATTTATTGTAATAGTACAGAAAAATATGCTAGTTATAGGGAATGCCTCTTTAAATTTATTTCAAACGTAAGTGCTTTAATGTTTTAGTGCCAAGGTGAGCTTTTCATATCACAAATCTGAAGGTCCGAAAATGCTCGATTCGTCTATACTTGATATATATTCGTATAAAAGTCGTCGATTTTGGCACTGAGCCAACTAAAATTGGTCATTACTTTCTCAGCATGTACGAGTAGCTCAAGATTTTATAGATGTCTAACCATATCGTAAACTTTTACATAATATTATGTAACATTGTACAGAATGTGAATTAGTTAACAAGATGCATGCTAGTTTTAGTAAATAAGAGTTCCCTCTATGTCAGGAAGTTAAAATATGTGTGTGTAGTTAAAACGATATTCTCATATTTTATCTTTAAACAATTTGTTATATATACATGTACATTTGTACATTGAATACTACTACTTTAATGAAACGGGGCAGCAAATCAATAAAAACACTTTCTAGAATGAATATGTTATACAAATTAGTGTGTATTTTAAATTTCGATTTTCAAATTCATAAGAATTATAAAGATAATGTAACAATTTTGGTTAAATTGATAAAATCAATACATAGTTTTTAGAAACTTTGAATTTTTGTGTATTATGTTATTTCATATTAATGTAGAAAAAACAACTAAATGGTAATAACACTACAAAAATATCACTGTCAAATGGTTTATGTCATATAATGAGAAAAACTTCAGAAAAAATGTATGGAAACACATATAATTGCATATTTTAGTAAAAGTAAAAAATGGTTGCCATGGATGTAAAAATATACTTCATTGATATTAAAATATAGAAATCGTATTATTTAGGGTACATGACTTCCGGTGATTATTTTTTCGTTCAAATTAGAAAAAAAAACCGGGATATTGCATATTTATGCTATGGCAACGGAAACTGACAAAACTAATTAAAATACCAAAATCGCTTACATTTCATTTAAATCGGGCATTGGGCCAAAAACACCCCTTATACATGTAGTGCCTGCTTCTTTACTTATTTTTATTTTTATCTATTTCTAGTGTGTAAATATGTTATACATTTTACTTTTATTTAAATTACTCTAAATAAAATGAATAAATAAATAGATTAATATTCTGACTAAGATCCTTTAAACTTTAACGCCTGGAAACAATATATTATTAGATATATTTATCTAAATAGTCTAATTAAGACACATATGTTATAGTGTATATAAACAGTAGCATATTACTGTTAGTAGATATGGGGGTCATGTTGAAAGCATTGGCCAGTTTAAGAGTGTTATGACCCTATATAAACAGTGATAATGATTTCCTGCTGTTCCATCTATAATGGTCTGTTCAAGAAATATAGAAGGCAAAACATTACCCCTTTAAACGTTTGATATACAATGGACATTTTTTTGACATGATGATATGCTACGGTCAATACTTGGTATACTATGGCGTCTATTACTCGTGTACACGTACATGTATCCCATACTCTCCTGTTGGCATACACGAATCCACATGTTGTTAGGATATGTATATGTATGTATAATTGTATTGGAGTTGTCATTACTTACCACGATTTACGTTACTGGCACTTTACACAAATTCCTTATCATGGCAAGTTCATTAAAAGTACAATGCAATTAGTATGATGCTAAAGGCTTCATTGTATTACTAACAGAGTACAAGCATAAACTACGGCATTAACTTATATATCTTTATCTGTTTGGAGTAAAACTACATTCCAGCCCACCCTGCGTTTCTTAGAATGTATATTTGTTTCACTGTTTAATCATTCATGAGAATATACCTGTATGACGAGGAATAGGTGTCTGATGCCTCTCGAGCTTACCAAGGTTAAATACTCAGACTGGCCTAGGCTTAACTGAACTCCACTGTCCCCGAGGTTATCGAGCTGACAAAGGGAGTGAATTCATCGCTCGCTTTTTGGTCGAAGAAGCCGAATATATATATTCGATTTGTTTCGTCTAAGTAATTATTGAATCTTCCTGGTTCTGGTAAAATATTGCGCTTAAATAACGGCGTACGTAGTTTGAAATATAGTAAGTGTCTTGAAAATCAACGTTCTTATAAATTTTTGAGTATAGTCATTTGTCATTTGTTTAATTAAAAAAGGTTTTGATTGTTTTACGCCAAAGACTTTCCTTTTTATCAAACAAATGAGTGTCTTCAGCGTAAAACAGCCAAAACGTTGTTTTTTCATAATACAAATGTTATAGTCTAATATAATTCATGTCATATTCCATATATTGTGTATGTGTATGGTGCTAGTTCATTGTTAGCAATAGCAAGATGTACGTGATAATCAGACAATGACACATCCTTATACAGCTTATGTTTCACTCATAATTCAGACCACAATCTTACTTGTACAGCCACGTACAATGTATTAACGAATTTCATATAAATTAATTATGAATTTTATATTTCCAATCTTATCGCTGCTTCTTCCCTAGTTTTTAAATTGTTTACTTAACTACTATCCCTTTTTGAGGAGGAAATCATTATCCAAGTCAAGTAAAGTCAACTTTAAGCTTGCTAATATTCGGAACATCAGCAATGTGAGCATGATCTTGATAATCGCATTAACTTTAAGCTGTCAACTAGAACCATTTAAACATTTTATATGAACACAGTATTCAAGTACATCTTCAATTATTCCCATCGATGGCAGCATTTGCGCCAACCTGGGAAAAATTGCCAAACAGGTGATATTTTCTCTTCGTTTTTTTTGGTTCGCTCTGTGTTTGCTTGTACTGTTTGTAAAGTAAATGTTGGTATGTTGTATTGGTCACCGAGTCTTGTAATGCGTAAGTGACCAAAGGCCTTTGACATGCTCGTTATATCGATGGCTTAGAACCAAAAGGTCGTAACTACCTCTTACGACCTTATAAGACTCATGCATATTTGAAATCTGCTTCACAATGCGCTTCTTATGAGCATATTTTTATGAAAATCTGAAATTGTCATGTAGACCAAAATGACGTTTTAAAAACGTGTTTTACCATAGGTAAAGACTAAATTACAGACAGTTTTCTCTTGTTTTCTCAAAATATCGATTTGGTAGTTACGACCTTCTTGTTCTAAGCCAGCGATATATGTACCAATACAAATGTAAAACCGCTTATTTTGTATTAGTATTTGCGACAGTAGTACAATAAACATCTACTTTGTTTTATACTGATGGTATCGACATAAACCAGACTAAACACAATGCAAATGACAAACTTTCGATAAAACCCGAACCCAATTAACATTCTATTTAGATAAAAACAGAATCGATCCTTCAATATTTCTGACAGGTCATATTATATTTATAATGTAAATATATCAACTAAACATATGATATGGTAATATAATATAAAACAAACACCGTGGATGGGAAATAAAGGAACGTAATTAAAGTTATCGACGTCCTTAAGATGGAATAATCAATCATACGGTGGTATTTGAATGTATTACATTTCAATCTATATACTTTTCGTATTAAAAGTACTTAAGACTCCTAGGCGTTCAATGATTGCTGTACTAAAACACGTAGTATGGCATAAAATATTACGCTTGTATGATGGACTAATCAATTATACTCTTATATTTAAATAACTATATTACATTTCAATCGATATGGTTTTTGTATTAGAAGTACTTAAGACTAATAAGCTTGTCAATGAGAGCTGTACTAAATGAAAACTGGCGAAGTGTATAAGCGATACAGTAATAAGCACTATCACCGATGTCATTAATTTGCTGTAATCTAGGATAATATTTCAAAGGCGGGCGCAAATACAGCCAATGATGAGAATAATTGAGGTTAAATACGTACGACGCTGATATCAAATGAAGTTCACATGATTCGTTCTGGCAGCTTAGAGATGATGCGATTATGGTGTCTATGTCCACGTTGTAGATGTTCCGAATAATGGACAGCGTCAAGTTGACTTTATTTGACTTGGCTACCGAGGGATAGGGAATATAAATTAAAATTATGTGTCCAGTTATACTTTTTTTGAAAATAGACCACCATCTAGACATTTTTACGCATTTTCTTTTTTGACCGTTTATGAGTTTTCTACAGTACAAAACAACAACAACAAGCGCGGATATTGAAGTTCAACAATACAATTCAACAATTAACTTAACACAATACAATATTTTATAAATGTAATTTAGAATCACTTCGGAGAATAAAACAATTTATAAACTGAATATAATTTCGACAATTTAACCCAGCAGCTATTATTCATGTGGCCATAATTTCGATAAGCCACTGCCAACTTAATTAAATATAACTCCGAGTCATGAAACTATGCTCTAGAGAGCGTTTAGGGAAATTTCATAGCGCCCCCTGAAGTGCTAATTCATACTTTTCTCTTCAACGCCTCTCCAGAGACCACATTTATAAAGTGAACTGTCAGATTATTAGCGACTTCTGTATGTGGCAGACGTGTTACTGACACGTATTCCAGATATAGTAAAACATATTCTAACAAATTATTATGTATAGAATAAAACATGCCGGAGCAGTGCACCTTTGTGATAAACTCCCCAAAAGGTTAATAGCTGCCAGAGGGGACTGATTTGTTCAGCTCTACCACTTTATCTGAACAATATGTCTAATGTATAGTATTATGAATTGTAGATTGTTCGCTAAGTAAAAAATGGGACACTTTTGCTTATCAACCCGCCGATGATAATGTAAATCCTAGCAATTGCATGAATGTGTTTTTTCCACAAAACAAAGGTAACAGCCAAAACGTACATGAATTTGTTCATACTCTGATATGAGTCAGTTTAACATCCTACAAAATGTCAGTTATATCCAAGAATGCTGGAAAAACTATCTATAATATCACACCCTGCTTTTTTACGTAACGTCAACGTGAACGCGATCGTTTGGATCGATCGTTTGGATCGAACCAATTGTGAGGCTTAGGAATAAAGTATGTGCTATGAACGTCGGAATTGAAATTTTATTAAGTCTGGAATAAGAAGTTGAGCGGTGTTCAAAGCGCCACATGACTGAAATTAATTTTCGTATCATTCGTACTAATTTTCTATATGTTCTTAATACTTTAAATAGCTGTTGATAGCTATCTGGCAAATGAAAATATCAGACCAATGATATGAGTTCAGAGATTTAAATGATAGACACCCGAATACCCCTTGATACGCATAAATACGTTCTAGCGCCGATAACGTCGTTAATCGGTTACGTGAATGTACGCCAATAGTCCACAACATTGAGCGTAACGTAACACATTTTAGAACGCGTTACACAACCTACCGTTTATAACAACGAGGTGTTTACTTGAAATATTTGACTGATTTGAACATTTGGTTTGGAATCATCGATAATTTGTAATTTCTTTGTACAATTTGGTCATCCTACTTTTTTCGGCGGGGACATGGACTTTTAATCATGTTTTGGCTTATGTTTGGGCATTGCGTAGTGCAGTTGTGTTGTGGTGTTACTAAGTTCATTGCCAGGCTAGTTAAGCTGAGTGCTACCGTTCCTGTCTGATTTCAAAACTTCATTTTGCATTACTGTTGCGACGATTTGGCAAGCACGTGCATAACTCTTTATCTCCCACTTTCTTTATTTGAAATCAATCTTGTATACTTTTAAATGGCATTCATTGCACATTCAAGCTGTAATGGAAGAAACAAATGCATATTATGTTTCGCTTTCATATTAAACTGCAGTCTGTATTTGATACGAGTACGTTTGTCTAATGAACACCGATATACCATGTGTATTTAATTATTTGTAAATCACTTTCAACCTAGCTGCATGTACTTGATTACAGTTATGAATATTTCTTGTTAATCTTCTAAACTCTTCTTCCAACAAATGCATCAAACATATTATATAACTACCACTATATTGCACAAGTACAAAGCCCAGGAAAATAATACGTGTTTGAATGAAGCTTGACAGAATGAATACATTAACTATATCAAAATATATCACATTGCAAAATTTGCAGGTACAACTTTAAATAATAAACGCACTATAATAAACAAAGCTTAATTGGAACAAAGCATGAAAGCAATGATGTAATGTTAAACGTATTCCATATTCATAAGTTCTATGCATAAGTTGGGTTTTGTATTCGAATTACTCGTTTTGATTACTTGAATATTATTTAAAGTTGTTATTGTGTCCATATTTCGCGACAAAATGACACAGCTATTCAGTATTTTTATATTGACGGTGCCAAACCAAAACCCCGTAACTCAATTGTGGTGCGAAAAGTTTTTGCAGCATCCGTATCTGCTTGACGTCCCGCGCATTTCGGTCTTGTCGCCATCTAAGTAACGCGGTTGGCTATTTAAATGGCGACAAGACAGAAAAACGCGGGACGTCTAACAGATGTGGATGTTGCAAAACAATTGAGTTACGGGGTATTGGTTTGGCACCGTCGATATGTTGTACAATATTTGTACTCATGACTATCATTGCCAATACATCTGATAAAAATACTTGTACATTGTTTGTATGTTTCATCTTTATAATCTCCGTAATACTAACATCTCCTATTAAAGACAGGATATTGAATGTACATTAAGATCAAAGTGTAGTGTTCCTTTACCCCTTGTGTGGCTAAACGTTTATTCTGTCACTTTATCACATTTGCAATGTTTCAATATTACATAGTGGCTGTTGTCTTATTTATAAGCGTATCACTCTGTATTGCTGCATTTACTCACTGAACGCCCTATAAATATGTTTTTAAATAGTCGATCCCCTCACAGTATCCATAGGGTCACGACCGAGCACCGTATCAGTGTGTTTACTATTTCTTCCTCATTGAGCTGCAGGGAGAAGGTCAATAATTCCTGTCTAGCTGTGTAATAAGTAGCTTAACTTTTAATCTTGTTTTATAAACCAGACATAGCCTTAATGTGAACAGACAAATCGGATGTGCCATTCAAAAATACGGTTAGTGTCAAGTTTGGTCTCTACAGGAAAATAAAGATCACAATTTTACACATGTACATATATGGTGCGTAGAGTGGTGCAGTACAGAAGTACTTAATGGTGTTGTGTCTATACGTATGATAGTATTTATTTATAGTTGGAGCAGCAAATTTGAGTTTGCTGTTTTAAGAAAACAAAACAACGTGATATTTGTATCAAATATTTTAGAAGCATTGAGAAGATGGGTTTACATGTTCTATGAATGAAAGTAACATCATTACAAATCGGACATTTGAGACAAAATTTATCAACCAGTAGAGTTGGAAAGGTACGAACAGCTTACATAATAAAATACTTATAAAAACTATCATTTCAACTACACAGTTGAATCGATAGCATCTCTAATAAAACGTACATGTTTTATTGTCTATGCAACATGCTCTTATCAAGTATTATACGGTTTGTTATAGTACATTGTACATACGGTGTTCCTGGAGATTACCTGGCTGGTGCAGGAGAGAGAATTCATAACAAACTTTCAACGTTGAACGCAAATATAAAACAATCTTACCACTTGTACATATCACTCAAATATATAGATTCTAACATTGTGTTGCTATAAAAATATCTTGTACCTTCGTAAGCCTATTGTGCGTTTAATTTCTTATCCTACGCAATTGTCTACTGACGACAGAATTGCAAAAAACTGAAACCTAAAAATAATGCATTCGTACAGAAGCTATAGGTTTATTTGCATGATATCATATACGATGAGTAGGTGTATAGCTAGTTTCGTGTATTTACACTTGACACTGGTTAACAAACATTGTGGTTTTGACACAGATTTATTTATTCTATTGTTTTCCAAACTTAATCGAATAACTTATAGAACAAATATGTACATTGTGCAATATACAACATACTCATAATAAAAAACTTACATAATCAGTGCCATTAAGCCAATGAAAAGTGAAATAATAATGTTGATATTAAAAATCTTTGGTAAAAATATTTGACCTAAATCAGTCAATTGCCTGTGTAAAAGTGGTCGCATAACGTTAGGTCAATGTCCTTAGTGATTTAAATTAGGTCATACCCCGGGGTTGTTTTGCCTCATTTGGTCGCCGTTTCGGCATGTGCTTGTGTGGACATTGCCCAGGGTAGTTGTGTTGTGGTGTTTCTGATTTATGTGCTCGTCTGGTTAGGTTTAGTGCTGCCTTACCTGTCGGATTTTGCTTATACCTTTTATGCCGTTTAAATCAAAAGGTCAGAAAATCGTGAAGAAAGCTAAAACACTTTCAAGAAACACAATAGTCCTGTGAAAGAATAGACAATATGTACTATTGCATTTCTCCAAGACGAAAAGATAGTATACAAACGTATACAGAGGCCTCCGTGAAGGTCGTTAGATTTCGCAATACTTCTCACCAAATACTTTCTTGATGTTTGTCACGGGACTATTAAAGCGACGCTTTGTGATATATGTGCTAAAAGTAAATGGTTAGCAAAAATATTCACTGCGTAGTTATATAGACTATTCTTTGTCATGACATTTATGAACGACTGAACTAATGTCGTTTTATTCTAACCGTTGATTATAACCGTTGGGAATGTAAATATAATGTCCAACTTCGTGTCGAGAATGTGCGGTCAATGTGTCGAGTATAGCAGTCGGAACAGTGAAAAGTGAATGAACAATGAACAGTGGATATGTATCAATTGTTGGGCGGCGATAATACTTCAAATGTATATTGTCTACCAGTAAAGTTTGCACAAATGATGCATTCACACAATCAGAAGCATTTGAACTTTAAATCAATTGAGTATTTGTAATTTATATCCAATGAGAATAATATTCATTTAAAAAAAAAACCAATTTAATGACAATTTTATACACGCAATTGGGGGACCTTATTTTGAGCATTGCGTTCATGGTTAGGGTCTTCATAAATAATTTTCTCCAAGTTATGACCATTTTTACAATATAATGTAAGAAGATATTGCTGCCCGGATTATATAACATTGCGCTATTCTAAGAAAATATACAGCTCATGTAGAGAAGTAACACCGATACGAGTAAACTGTAGCACCACATCATGTTCAGTGTATCATCATTTATTTATGTTGCTTCAGTACATATGGCAACGTAATGTCGGACTACTTAACGTTTTGTAGTTCTACATGGAAACTATCAATACGTGTTATGAAGTTTAACTGAATTTATGGGTTTTTAATAGTTGTCTGCAAGTACATTCCACGCTTCTTGTTGTGGTAATATTTTGTTCCATTTTAGCGACCCATGAGATCTAGACAGTGATCTACGGGCTAAGCATATGTGACAGTTTAAGTGCTAGGTAACGCTTAAGGATATAACAGTATGATGTGTATAAGTATTATTTCTATTCGAGCTCTCCAAGTAACTTTTTCCTCACACTTGATGATATAAAAGTAAACAAAATCAGGTTATTCATATAGCGCCTTATAAAATAAAGCAACATATCCAATAATAATAGAGAGATCTTATGTTGAACATGTTTTCTATAAACACAGACTTTCAATAATTGTTGATATTTCGATATCTTTTTTATTACTTTCTCCTATTAATTCGTACCAGGTGCACTTGATGATATAATGATAGCTTGGTACATAACATTAATATCATTTCTTGGGGTATTATAAGCATTATAACATATTTTATTACCTCATATACGTATATATAGTAAAAAATAATGTTTACATTACGATGTGATGGTTGCTGAGTTTTTCTTGATGCGTGCGATGGGTAAAACAATTACTTTAATTAAAATGTACTTGTACGTGAAAATAAATCATTGGTTTTGCGTCTACATTTTTTTATTGAATCATGACAGAGTCTTAATTTTCTTTCTCGACACTGAATAACTATACAGTTGTTAAATTAATAATAGTTATATATCGTAACCACGGTAACATTTTCTGTTCATGTTGATTTATTCCTAAATGAAGGAATAAATATATGTGTCGCAATTGGTTTTGTTGTAATTTAGAGAGTAAAATAATATTTATCAAATATAACTTGGATTATATATTGCGCTGTTCATTTAATGAGTCCAATGTATATAGTAATAGTTATTAAACGTTTAACAAGTATTAGGAATATAATTTATTTGGTGAACGAAATATTTAGTACAAAATGTTTAACGAATATTATCCCTCAGCGTTCCTATCCGTGACATAGTAGAACTGAAGTCAGTAGCACGACGGTAGGTAAGTTAATGAAGAAAAAAAGTCACTAACATATTATTTGTAATCATTGTCAATGTATCGTCAAAAAGAAAGAACAAAATATATCACATGACTTTTCTTGTACAGTTTGTATCCAGGTAAGTATAGCCGGTACGTATAAAGTTATAAGTACCACGTGTAGTATAAACTATTGAGTGTTTTCAATAAATCAATGCGTGTTTTGCGTTTTTATTGTCATATGATATAAAGAATCTATCACTCGTTGTCAATTAAAAATTATTTGATACTTACAAGGGGCGCGAGGCATTGGACGTTCCAAGCGGCTTCGTCGAAGCAGCACATATCTCCATTCTGGACTAATACCCGGTCCCATGTATGAGACTGGTTTTCTTTTACTACTGAAATAAGTAGTTAATAGCCAGTTCTGAAATGTGAGATGGAATAAAAAGAGTATACATACGTTATTGAAAACACAACTCGGAAAAGGGCGGTTGGCTTTACAAAAGTAGATTCTTTCAATTAAGAATGAATCACGACCTATCAGGTTTAGGACGCAATATCGAAAAAAACCTTTTGATTTGGAGTAAACGATTTAACGTTTTTTAGCCTATACTAGTCTTCGTTTTCGCCAATTACATTTGGTTGAGATATGTGCGCCTTATTTTGCAGAAACATAAGCTACATGCTTGTATTCAACATTGTTCGACATATGACATAATGCCTGACTTCCAGTACCTCTTGGTCATTATGGTATTGGTGGCATAAAAGAGAAAGGCACAATTGACAGAAACTGTAATGAGTCCAACTTCAGTCGCATTATCAACTGGCATAGACAAGAACACATCTATTATTTTCCCAGACTATATGGGGATTTCGTGACTGTCAGCAACACTTAAGATTAAATTTGCATTCAGTTTGCATATATTTCATCCATGAACAAATTAACTGATACACATTTATGCGTGAATATCCTATGAGTTTACTGCACTATTTTGTAATTTATGATAATATTTCAAAGTCTGTCGCAAACGCAGGAAACAATGTGCTTACGTACAGTGTGATATCAACTAAAATACACATGGTTCTTTTATGATATTACAAGTCGATAATAAACAATGTAAAACGCGGGAAGAAGCAGCGATACGATTGGGAATATGTATGTAACTGATGTGTCCAGGTGTGCGTTATTTGTAAATATATCACCATCTAAACATTCTAAAGCAGTTCTTGTCTGACCGCATTATGCGTTTTGTTAAGTGCTAAACTACAACAGCAGGCTAAATTATTAAAGTTCATTCATTCAACAATTCTAAATTTTTGATTCAACCAAACGTTTGACAACGCCTTAATACACAATCGCAATCCCGAGAATAAAACAATCCAGAAATTGCATACTATTATAGCCATCAGCTGTTATTTAAATGAACATAATTTCAATAAGCAATTGCCAAATTAACTAGTCTAAGAATAACTATGATTAAATATACCTCTGAGTCATGTATGCTCCGGAGAGCGTTTAGTGAAATTTACTAGAGCCCCCTGAAGTACTAATTCTTACTATTCTCTTCAATGCCTCTCCAGGGACCACATTATTAAAATGAACTGTCAGATTATTAGCGACTTCTTTATGTGCCATAAGTTATACTGACACGTCTCCCAGATATATTGAAGCATATTCTAACGAATTAGTATTCATGATATAATACATGCCAGCGCAGTGCGTATGTGTGATAAACTCCCCGTAAGGTAGATAATTGCCAGAGGTGACTAATTCATTTATCTCTACAACTTTATCCGAACAATATGTCTATGTCGATTTATTGCCTACTAAAATGCGTCTTATGAACCAAAATAGCATAATGTATATAGTATTGGTGTGTACTTAACATTGATAAGGCACATGACCTAAACGTCCACTGTGCAGCCGACATACCACCATACTATTACTACGTTTACCAAACGTATTCAATTTAGCATCGACTTCAAGTGGGTAAACGTTCACTAATTGACACCCATATGACCACGACCTGCAGAAAAAGACGTTGTAAATGCGTATTTTTCAGAAATTCATGATGTACCTTTCCAGAAACCAGACCATTAATATATACATATAGAGTGTTATCTTTTCTTTTTGTGCCCAACTGATTATGTTGAGTGCTGTCTTTTCCTGTCCGATTTCCACATTTCATTTAGCAGTAGTGTTGCCACAATTTGGCAAGCACGTACAAAAAGGTTTGTACTATAGGAATGTTTGTATAACTCTTTATCTCCGTCTGTCTTTATTTGAAATCAATCTCCTTTATTTTAAAATGATCTTCATTGCACATTCAAGCTGTAATCGAAGAAACAACTGCATGTTATGTTTAGCTTTCATATTAAACTACAGTCTGTATTTGATACATTTGTCGGATGAACACCAAGATAGCATGTGTATTTAATTATTTATGAATCACTTTTAGATAAGCTACTTGCATACAGTTATGAATATTTCTCGTTACTGTTCTCCACTCCTCTTCCAACAAATGCATCAAATATAATTCAAAATTACCACTACACTGCACAATTACAAAATAACAGGATAATATGAGTTTGAACGAAGTTTGACAGAATAAATATGTTTATTATATTTAAATACATTTTATTTCAAAATATTCAGTTAAATTCCCATGTATCATTGCAAAATGCAAGTTATTATAACAACCACACCATAATAAACAACGCTTAACTAGAACAAAAATTAAATACTGTGATGTAATGTACAACTTATTCTATATCTATAAGTCTGATGCATTTTGTATGTGAATTACTCGATTATATCACTTTGATATTATCAACAGGTGTTATCGTGTCCATATTTTGTGACAACTAGACACATATTTTTAGCATTTCTATATATGCTGTTTGTACTTGTGAATGTCCCTGCCTTTACATCGAAGAAAAATACTTGTAAAGTGTTTGTATGTTTTATTTTGACAATTTAATTATTACTTTACCCCTTGTGTAATTCATTGTTTAGTTCTGTCACTTTATTCCTTGTTCAATATTACAATAATGCGTAGTTGCTCTGCTTTTGTTTTAACGTATGAAGTGACTCTGTAGTTGAATGTTTAAAACTGTCACTTTATCCCTTTCCTAATATTACACAATTGCGTTGTGGCTGTTGTCTAACGTATAAGCATATCTCTTATATTGCTTCATTTAAACACTCAACTATATATTATTTCATTCCAATTGTCTATCCCCTCACATAATCTATAGGGTCACGACCGAGCAATGTACCATTGTTTTTGCTATAGTTTACCCTATAGAGCTTTAGGGAGTAAGTCAATAATGTTTGCGTGGCTGTATTATAAGTAGTTTAACTTTTAACCTTGTTTTACAAACCAGACATAGTCTTGATGTGAACAGACAAATCGGATTTGGCATTCAAAAATACATTCAGTGTCAAGTTTGTTTCTGTACAAAACACAAAATAAGGATTGGTTTAGTTTCTGAACGTGGAGTATCGAATAAGTCTTTATATCACATGACTTTCCTTGTATCCAGGTTAGTATAGCCAGTACGTAAAAAGTTATACGAGTGTATTATACATGTAGGTATTGAGTTTTTCCAATAAATCAATGCGTATTTTGCGTTTTTAGTGTCATATGATATAAAGAATCAATCACTCGCTGTCAATTGGTATAATTTATTTATATTAAACTCGTTCAGGAAATATTATTAAGCTCGTCAGAGGCTCGCTTAATAAAATTCCCAAAACTCGTTTAATATAAATTTATATCAATTGACAACTCGTGATAGATCCTCTATATATGCAATAACTTAATGTTCATCTTGATATCAAACTAGATCACCGTTAGGAATTACATACTTAGTTATATGATTACTGAATAGTTTTACGTGGGTTGCATTCACGAAACGTGAAAAAAACCTTAAGTGTATAAGCTAAACAGGAAAATCAAAAATATGTTCTAAAACATTTAAGCAACATTATGTAAATATAAGCTGTTTAGAATGGTACAGTCTGATAGAATTAAATGGTTTTGTGTCGGTTCTACACCTATGACAATGGTTACTAGCAGGAGCAAAACAATTATTCGTCTTGTTTGTTGACATCCGAAAAAAATATATCGTTTTTAACTGGGGGATTTTAAAAGTTTAAATCTATAGGAGAATATCTAGAACCAAAATAGGCTGTATTTATAAAATATCAAAGAAGCACAGTTGCGAAATAAAACAGCAACAGCAGAGTACGGAAAGTACAAAAAGGACACATATTTATACTAATCATCATTATAAGAAATACACATTTAACTCGATACCCATGTCTGAGGAAAGCGTACGTGTTAAGACAACATGCTCTTATCAAGCATTATACGATTTGATACATGTACATACGGTGTCCCTGGAGATTACCTGACTGATAAAGGAGACCGATTAACATACTTTATCTTAACATATATACATATCAATCCAATCCTGGTTCTGACAATAAAAAAAGCTCGTATACCCAAGAAAACCAATTTGGCTTTCAATTTTTTATCGTACATAGTTGTCTACTGACGACAGAAAACTGACACCTGATGTAAAATATTCATTCTGACAGCAGCCATTTGCTTATTTGCAGGATATCATATACGGTGATTAGGTGTATAGCTCGTTTATTTACATATGCCACCGGTCAACAAAAAAATGCTGTTTTGACAAAGAATGTTTTATTGTATTCCAAATTTAATCGGATAAAAGGAAGTACAGATAAGTACGTCGTGCAATTTGCAACATACTCATAATAGCACATACATTATCAGTTTCATTAAGACAATAACAAAGTGAACTAACACTGTTAATATTAAAGTTCTTAGGTAAACAGATATTTCATATAAATCAACGAGTTATAATTTATCTGTCAATTGTCTATGAATATTCATTTTGTTATAAATGAAAGATCAGAAAGTTTACAAGAAATGCTAAAGTCGTGTGATAGAATATAATAATATAATTATATACTTAACAACTTTTCTAAGTCCTCGTTTTTATTTATCCATATCTTTTTTATTATATACAATGAAATGACACAATTTTGCACGTGAATTTTGTACAACAAAGTCATAATAATTCACGTATCGAACTGGTCGTACATTACGTGGTTTGTTCGTCACAAGATGGACGTGCGTATCGAGCTTTTTTGATGCCACGCGTTTACATATACCTTGAATGTATTCCAAATGCATTCATTGTATGACCAATGACTCACCTCGTATGAAAAACAGTTTATAAAATTATTTAAATATCACAGTTATGCGTTGAATGATGTCAGAAAAATATACAGTGACGTCAGTACGGTACAGAGTAGCATTTAGTGTCGATAATCATGACTTTTTCCCATAACATCCACGTCTGATATCTTTTAGACGTATACATGCCTATTTGAGTGTTTAATTCAAGGTAAACATAATGTTAGCTTGTGTTATATTGATTGCAAGAGCATTTAGCATTTTTATTGTGACGTCATGATGTAAATTCGATCTACGTCGAAGACACATGGCATTTTTTGTTCAGGTGGTCAAATTTAATGAGTATCTTCATTCAACAATGCTTCCTACTCGCGTCTTTGACTGCCAATAGAAACAAAAGACTAAATGGTGGCCATCCAAGATATCAAAATATGTATTTGCGACTTTTACTTTCTTGCGGTTTTATGTTATGCGTGTGTCATCTCAATGAATTTCAATCAAACTCAACTTTTTGTTTTACAATTCAGCAAACCTATAACCCAAGAAAGTTCTAGCCAAATTTTATTGGGCTGCATACACGTTTGACAAAGTTATCTTCAAAAATATAAGTGTGGACTTAGAAAAGTTGCTAAGTATATTATTACATCTCACATAGGAAAGAGACAATAAAAAAAAAACAAAGGCCTGAACCAAGGTCGTCAAATTTCGAGATACTTATCGTGAAACCTTATCTTGATGTTTGTTACGGAACTTTGAACTAGGATGGCGACAATTAGTATTCTCTGTTCTAAAAGGAGGACCTAAATTTGAGATTTGCACTCATTGTTAGGGGCTTCATAAAGAATTTGTTCATATTTATGACCTTTAATAGTATATAATGTTAGAAGATATTGCTGCATCGATTATATTACATGTACATGTACTTTTTTACGAATTAAAACAGTTCACGAAGAAGATTAACACCAAGGCGAGTACAATGGAACGGTGCCTTTAACATCATTTGGTGATGATTCTTCTATTCAGATGGCAACATAATGTCTGTCACCTAAACGTTTTGTAGTCCTACAGAAAAATCATCAACACTTGTTGTGACGTCTTAAGTGCATTTATGGGTATTTAATGGTTGTCTGCTAGTTACTTCCACGCTACGTGTTTTGGTAATGTTTTATTTCAAAATAGCGACCCATGAGATCTAGTCTGTGATCTACGTGCTAAGCATATGTGGCAGTTTACGAGCCTGCTAACGCACGGAGATATAGCAGAATATTTTGCATATACATGTATATATCTCTTTTCTAGCTCTCCAAGTATGCCAGGTTTACATAATGTTATTGATGAATTGTGCACATTATTTTCTAACTATTTCCTTATACTTCATATATTTGTAATCAATGTAACCAATTAATAAGAAAATTCCTATTGAACACATTTTCTAGGAACATCAACTTCCAATAATTTTTGATATTTTGATATCGTTTGATGACTTTCTCCTATTAATTCATACCAGTTGTACTTGATGGCATAATGATAGTTTGGTATTTTACGTTAACATCTTCTCGTGGGGAGATATTCGCAGTGAGAAATATTTTATTACCTCATATACGTATAAGAAATAATGTTTACATTGCGCTGTGAGTTTTTTCTCGACGCATGATCGTTAGATAAAACGTTTATTTTAATTTATTTGTACTAGTATATAAATCATTTGTTTTGCGTCAACAATTTTTGAAATTGAATCAAACAGAGTCTTAATCTTTCTTTCTCGACACTTAATTGTTTGTGAGACAGAAACAGTCGTAATATTTATATAATAGTCTCTTGCATTTCATGCTTCTGGTGTGTTTGTGAACATGCCAGTACAGGGGCTAACGGACAGTGAGTAAATCCGTACACGTGAGAAAATCTGTTTACCGCGTTTGACGAACCAAATTTTTCTTATATCATACATGATCCCCTACTTTTTTCATTTTCTTGAAGATGGATGCTATTTCTATTTGTTAAAATATTTTGAGAGGGCCCCATAGATTTGGCTGACCTAGGTCACTTTACATTAAGTTAAATAACAATTCTATTTGGTGATATTTACCTAAAAGAAACATTGCTTATTGACAACAATGATTGTCTGACGAATATAACAGGCGTAATAAGGTTGGCAGAAAAGCTGTACCGATTGGTGGCATCGAGATCAGTAGCTATTCTGTGATATTAATGTGTTATATAATTGTATTTTTTGTTTTTCCGATTTTTGGTGATAATAAAACTACATATAACATTGGTGACATCTTAACGCATCCTGTGTCAAAACAAGTTCAATTCATATATACTTAACGCAGCTTTGCCTACGTAGCTCAGTGGTGGGTGCGCTTGTCGTCTAATCCAGCGACCCGGGTTCTAACATGTGCCTGCCATATTCTGCCGAAAGCTGACTGCCATATAAAGGCTTTGCTAGATATTTAGAGCGAACAACTACAAAAACTAAGTAATACGAATTAGGCATAACGTCACATATTCCAAATCACCTATATGCTTTTTTGGAAGCCCATCAAATAAGTGCACTAACAAATGGACTGTGGTTGCTTCTTTCCACATCCTATTGTATGTTATCAATCATAGATATTATATATGTATGTTTTATATTTTCAGTTCCAAAACCAACTTCAACCTAACTAAGATGGCGACAACGATATTCAACATTAATGATTCGTACGCAATTGATTATTACTACGATTCACCGAAATACCACGAACGACGTCGACTAGCTGAAGAGTATGATCAAATACGATATGATCGAGAAAAGTTTCGTTATGTTTATCACGCATTCGCTGCGTGTATAGTGATTCTAAATCTACTTGTGATAGTGACCATCATTTACAGCCGGAAACGTAAATCTCATTTCCGGAACTGGTTAATTATCCACGTGATGTGCATGCACGTGTTATTTGGAGGTGTCGCATTACCATACATTGGACAATCGTTCGAAGAAACCGGAGCAGGGTTAAAGAGTGTTCCTTTTTGTAAATTCTTAGAATTTCTTTCAGACATTACTGAATACATGTCGAATATTTCAATAGGTGTATTGGGAATTTATCATTCTCTGAATATGATATCGAGCAGACTACTTAAGAGTGTTTCAAACGCCTTATTAGTGTCAGTGTTGATAATACTCCCATGGTTCATAGTGCTAATGTTATCGGCTGTGTTAAGACTCACAATGTCAGAGGAGCAATATGGACAGTGTTATATTATTTCAGATGAGACTGCGCAAATACTGTGGCTCACAATGGCATTTTGTGTTCCCTTAACAATAGTATTAGCTTCTTTTTTCACAGTTCTATACTTACTCTGCTCACCATCGGTAAATGATCGCTTATCCAGCGGTCGCCATTTCTCCTTGTTTGTGTGTATTTGTTTAGGCGCATGTTTTTTCTTACGCACACCCTTTTATATCGCATTCTTCCAACCACTTAGAAAGGACAACACTATGAAACACGGCCTTGTATGGACAAGAATGACACATGGCTTTGATGCAGCGCGTCTCACAAGTATGGTCATCATACCAATAGCGTATCTCATACCTATGGAGTTCAAGAAACGCTATCGGAGACTAAAATCGAAACTGGTATGCAAGAATGTTGAATGCAATACAAGCAATACCAAGAAACCACAATCCATGGAACTGGTGTCCGTCTCTCATACTGAACATACTACTGTTTGATAGGTGGACATGTATGTCGCATTCATGGACAAACTATCTTACAGTGTTTTTACCATTCATTGTCATTAACCAAGTTGTTTTAACAAATCTACATAAAATTAGGCATATATCTGAATATTCTCCTTCATGTGATGATTCTGAACATCCATTGAAGCATACCAGATAATGAAAGGCAACTACGAGTGTTTACAGAGACTTTCTAGTGAATGTGTTTAGTTGTGTTTGACGTGATTCTTTCTAAGCTATTTTAAACTATGTTGTACAATCATTAGCATTCTTTCGAAAACTTGAAGCACTTAAATATTTTAAGTATGAATATTGACACTTATGACGTTTAAATTGACAATTTGTTCAAAACAATAGTGTTGATCATCGTTTGTTATACTGACGATTATAGTGGCATTTATCTGAGGAATGACAGTAAATATTACCACAGTAAATGTGCCATATATTTTGAAAACTCTTCTTATAAATTTTCATTGATGTTCCTCATACGCGATCCGTGATATTTTCAGGTAAAGAATATGAGATTTGCTATTTGGTTGCGGGATCTGTTCCCCCTTTTCATAACTAAAACAACGTTCTCTAACGTACATGTATGTAAGCATACTTAACTTCTCGAAACTAGTACTTAAAGCAAGTTTATACTTATCCCTAAATTACAAAATGTTTTGCGTCTCAAAAGGATTCTCATGAGTCACAATAACGTAATAAATCATGCTATAAATATTATTCACATATTACCTCTAAATGTTGTATGATATTTGTTTAATTGATACATATATATCTCAGTATCATACATGATAAAAGTCAAAAATCAAATATAACTGCGCATTATGTTCAAATTTAAATCATTATCATTCTCTTTTATATAATTATATACACAACATGCTGTTCACTTTGACTTGAACCATATAGTAGCTAAATATAGTGAATGCCAATAAAGTCAAGGATGATATAGTCGTCTATTTTTGTTTAATATTCGGCGGTGATGCTGTTTTCCATCCTTTTCTTTCAGTTATATATACGGCGGCTGATGCATCTGTCCATTTTTTGGAATGTATGCTAACCAGTACTAACTGTGCAATTACATATCCATCCAAAAGAATTCGTTAACTACTTACATGTTGCGGAAATTTCGACATCCAAGCTAGATTGTGATGAATATTGTTTCCATCCGCGATTAGGAATAAAACCAAGATCGCTTGGTTACAAAATACACACAGGAACCATCTAGCCTCAATGTAGTCATAGTACTCACGTTTGAAATGCAACAACATTATTTGGCAATAAACTTTGCACCCACAATGTCAAATGACTCGTCAAAGAGACATCCAAAGTCCTGTAACATCCTACTAATTTGCCGTTAAATCATTAATTTCTCTGGAGAATTCTGATTTATCTGCGATGATTCCAAGATCGATACATAATTAATGTTATTCCACACCGTATGTAATTATTCTTACAATTATGTTGCCCTCCTAACGTCCTTTCTATCAATACATTGGGCGCCAGTATGTTTCACCAGATCCTAAGAATAATTTGTCTGACAGCTTGACTAAGTAACTTTAGCACAGCAACTATCATGATATCCTTTTGTCTTAGTGAATGAGGTTATTCAAATTATTGCTCAAACATCTGGTGAATGAGTTTTCGTTTGTGTCTATTTGAGTATAGGATTAAAGTATGAGAAGGTTCTGGCGTCAAGGGTTCGTTAAGCATACAACATATTCAGCATACAAAACACGTGCGTTTAGACTAAGATATCAGCGAAACGAAACAACAGCATATGACCTAATACCATGTTTCCAGTATCACTGATAACATACTTTGGCCCTTTTGGTATTGTTGGCATAAGAGAAAAATGCAAAATATACAGAAATTATAATGAGTCCATCTTCAGTCGCATTATCAACTGACATAGACATGAACACATATATTATTTTCCCAGACTATATGGGTAAATCGTGAATGTCAGCAACATTAGATTTTCATTTATTTAACATGTACTAGTGGTACCATAGGTGACAGTATCAGTGTTTGGAAAAGATAAAGGAAAAATCTGTCACTGAGCTAATACACTACATGGACCGTATATATATCGATAGTCTATCTAACTCCATGAACACTATCAAGGTACAAAGCGTAGTATATGTCTATGTCCAAAGATTGTGGAACATCGCATAAGCTTGGCTCCCAACAATAATTACGATACTGTGAGCGCAGCGGGTAACCAGTGCAAAAATAAAATGACCTTGAGCGAAGTTAAATAATGAAAGTAACTCTGCTTTGCTGTTTCGCAGTTATAAGATACAATTGAACGAGATTTTCGGTAAGAATGAATATCTTATAGTTGATTTGAATGACTTGTATAGCGATTTTTCTTCAGCGCCCGTATTTTATGTTGAAACAACGAGATGCAACGTTCCACAATCTTTAGCATATAGACATATAGTACGCTTTATACCTTGATAGTATATTAGATCAGTACGGATTTTTTTATATATTAATTTATTATTTTTTTAATCGTTTGTGGACAAAACACTGATACTGCCACCTGTGAGTGGTACACGTTAACATATTTGCAGTGAATTCCCTAATGTTTCACTGAATCATTTTGCAGACTGTTTGTTTTGCAGTATGTTAGCGCAATCTATGAGATATTTATCCGCAACATTAACCGATTTATTACGATCATAACACGAATTAAATGTTGCCAATTTTATAATTGCTGATAAAGTAATAGTACGTCGGTATACATATTCACATTAAAACGTCGCACAAGTTTCCAAAAAGATAATACACATCGGAAAGAGAAGATACCATTTTACAAAAACCTCAGAGAACGCATTGTACAAATCAAACAGTGTACACAATTGAGATTATGTAGTGAAAGTGGCCCCGGTTAAATTACATCTTCTAATCTCTTAGAAATTATCGAGAGATTTTTTGTGAAATACGAATCCGTCTGGTGTTACAATTACGTCACACATGTAATTAAACAGTTTTTATAAACCGCCTGAAGTAAAGTGTTTTTACTGGAAGACGTTAGTCTTAATAAAATTGGCATTTCGTGGTCTCATATCCTGTAATTGGTCAAATTAGTTTTACATCTAGAGTAAACATACTGAGAAACACCACTCCTATCGAAGTAAACGTACACTGACCTGACCTTAATTATGACTAAGCCTGCAAACAGGAGACCGATGAGTGCAACATTCCACAAATTGCTGGACAACGAAAAGCGCGGCGAGAACACACTGATTATAAGTACACATCACATTAGTTAGTTTAGTTAACACAAAAAAAGAAATTATTTATTAACCTGTACCTGCTTTTAGTACATACCTGCCCCATTGTCCTTTTGCATTTGATTTATGGGTACTCAACCCAATCACATGTGGCTTTACAAATTATCTGTTTTACTTATCATTCCTTAAGCACAACCATTAATATCTTATTCATTACTGAAAAGAAGCCATAGTAGTTGCACAGCGTCGATAACAGTTTTCGGAATGGTATGCAACAAATCGTTATTCGTTATTGTAAATGATATCATCATTCTTAAAATATGTTAATGATTACTCGTGCTTATTTACCACTATTCTTTATGGTGTGTTATACTTTTAACCCCATCTATTTTCAATCCATAAATAAATAGTTCATCTACAGGAACATTTACTCATTGGTAGATCGTCATGCTTTATTTGGATTTATCTTATGTTTTGTTATCTGGTGCATATGCATCTAGTTAGTAATTTATTGATCCAAAATATTTATGTTATTGTTCCCTTCTCCTTGATAATTTTAATTGTGATATTTGGTTACGTTTTATTTCCCCAAATCTCAAGACGGCCGTCTGTTTTAACTAGGTAGTCTTTGAATACACCCTTAATCTCATAGATAGCTATTAAGTTCGCGAAATGATTGACATTCGGTAATGATATTGTCCTTAATTTCGGAAGAATACAAACATAAAATGTAATTCTACCGTAACGTTATCGTATCTACATAGTAATCTAGTATTCATTCTGAATTTTTAAGACAGTTTTATGGCCATGGTTTCAGCTTGACTGTGAACTTTCTGCCTCCGGAATTACAGACACTGTCCCCACACTCCACGATATTGACAATATCCGCTCGGAAAATAAAGATTAGTTGGATTTGTTTATTATTACAGACGTATTTATTTCGGCTTGGGTTTACCGTTACGTACTGCGTGGTTAAAACTGAATGCTTTTCCACCTCTTGTAGTTGAGTGAATAGCTGATTTAATACACAAAAGTTGGTTTCTCAACTTAACTTAACAACACGAGTCAGCCACTATTTATTTTGAAAACGATTTGTAGACGCCACATTCGCCAGAAACCAGAAAACACACAATTTCACTCTGTCCTTGCAAATTGTGGAAACATATCGTCAATATATCAACGTTTGACAATGTGCCATGGAAAATAAGAACCTAGAAGATATATTATATTCTCCACACATAATGTATATGTTTCACATGTGCGACTTGCATATGCGTTGTCATTATCAATACCTTCCTGCTGTAGTGTTTTGCATTTGCATGATATATATAAAACAACCGAAATGTACTGACCCTCTGTACTTTCGTTTACCCGGGTCATTGTTGAATGCGATAACATTATTAACAAATATGGGAAACACTTTATCGAAACAACCTTATCGTTTGACGATTTGTGTAACTTAACGACAAAGCAGGCCTGACACACTGAGTACAGGAAATGTTCTCTTGTTTGTTTTAAGCAGTTCGATATTACATCAAGCTTGCTGGTAGAAATGCTGTTGAACATGTGAACGCATAATTAGCACATGTGAGTAATACTCGTATTTATCGAAGCGAAACAGAAACGCAAAGTATATCATCGTCCGTCCGCGACGTTGATCAAATCATTAAACATCGGACAAGCAAAACACAGACTTCTCATAATTCTTTTTGTTATATTTGTCCATAATATTATATCATAAATTCTAACCAGGTGTGCATGGGGATATTAAGCGAACATCTTCTCTTGTGTAGGTATATTCACAAATATTTTATTATCCCTGATACTAGAGTATATACTTGAAATAATGTTAGCAATAAGATGTAATGTTACTGTAATTATTGTTTTGAACACGTGTACGTTTTATGTTTTTTAACATCTTTATATATTGGAATCATTGGCTTTGCGTCTAAATAAATTGGAATATAATCAAGACAGAATCACCGTCTTACTGTGTTGAACAACGTTGTAAAACTGCTTTCGGTTCATTCGTAGCTACCTTAATATCTTGTTTTCATGCTGATTTATTCATAAATAAAGAACTATTAAACTGTATGCGTTCCAAGTGATTGTGTTGTAAATGTGAAAGTAAAATAATATCTATATAAAATAACTCATAAAATGCGGTATTCATTTAATGAGTTCCTTCTGTAAATTAAAAGGTTAACATGTTTAATAATATGCATTCTTGAACGTAATATAAGGTAACAAAGGTTTCCTATTTGATCTCACCAGCATTTCCTTTCAAATGCATAACCAAAAATAAACTAATGTAAATACTCGATGATAATAATAATGTAATTTAAACTGTCGCTATACAAGCAAATAGAGAGAGAGAGAGGGGGGGAGGCTAACGTGATAGATATTCTTGATTCCTGGGCACTGTTTTACTAACAATGCGTAAATGTCGCGTATATTTACGCATAGATATATACCTTACGCAAACTCGTAAGTGTGTTTTACTAAACGATCGCAAGTACTCGCATACTTTTACGCAAGAAATATTGAAGATTGAACGTAATTCGGGACACAATATAACCAATATAACAAATTTAACGGGTACCAGAATGAATACATATGCGTCAAGATTTGATGATTAATTACGCCTAAAACAACAAGTGACGGTCTAAAACAACAAACGACGGTCTAAAATAACATGCGACGGTAAAAAATCATCAGTGCGTGTTAAAAACTCTTCACTTACATGTACGTTCATATTTGCCATTTAGGGTTGCCCAGCCTTGGCGTAGAAATAAGCTAAAACTTACGACAGAATGTGAACTAAAATATCTTTGTAAAACGCATTTACGCAAATATTATCGGCGTACGCAATAATTTAGGAAATCTTTGGTTTACGCTAGCGTAAATGCTTTGATAAAACAGTGCCCTGAAGTTGTTTCAACAACTGTCATGGGTTGAGAAATACCTATTATTTCCCAAGACTATATGGGACTTTCATGACGTGTGATTGTCAGCAACACTTAACATTGGATAGTATTTACTTATACAATTCATCCGTTGAAATCATTGGCCTGCGGTGAACAACCTTTATATGTTATGAAATATTTCACTCTTAAATTTAATTTTGCAATAATATTCCATTTTATGTTTCCGCAAAATATAAATCGGTGAATTTGCGGATTAACATCTCATAGGATATAATGAAAATGTAGCATGCAGTCTATGTTATAATATTTAAAACGTATCAAATTATCACATCTTGCCAATTGCATAATTGCGGATGAAGTAAATCGTGATTATATTCCCTTAAGTTTACAATACTTTTTGTAAATTTCGCCAACACTTCCAAAAATGATAATAACACACTGGACAACGACCTGATAGAAACAACATCACATGAGGCACACAAGAAAACAATGAACACATTTTACATAGTGTGATCTCTTAGAAAAAAAGAAGCATTCTGTTGTTGCTATAACTCATATGTGAAATAAAATGATCTTTCAGACAGTAAGTGTTTTTCGTGAACGAGTACATTGTGTAAGTATGTGATCATCTGGAGGCTACTTATATTGTTAGCCCTGTTATCCTGACATTGGCACACCCTGTGATACAAACATGAGTGACTATAACTGCATTACAACCAGATAATAAAAATTGCTTCGTATGGTAGTAGTTGATAGTTTCGCAAGGCTATATTACGAATGCATGTACTATCCGACCAACGATTTTTGACAGTTACGTCATTTCGTAAACAATCTATAAATAAGCAGGGTATATCCCAAAAAAGATCGGGGATCATATTATATAGAAGTATGTCTATACCAATTCATAAATTTCGAGCAATGCATGGTTCTGTGGATGTATTTGTTGACTCTCACCCAGGCGATCTAAGTTCAAAGCTTGTGATAGCCAATAAACTATAACATTTTTTTCTTGTATTATAAACGAGAAATGTATACCATTGGATGATTTGATAAGATATTCATTTTGAAAATAAAGATTTTGCCCTATTCTTGTTAAATTTAACCTGTGGAATTCGTGTAATTGAAAACTCGTTCAGGATAGTTGTTGGTTTCTCTTAGTTCTTCAAAGACTCGATACCTACTATAATTCAAAACTTGTTCTTCGCTGATAAATTAAGTCATTTGAAGTTGAGTGAAATGACCAAGGTGCTTTATACTCAAGCAGCATTCAAGTACACTTGTATGCGATCGCAAAAAAAAGAACAAATAAAAATAAACATAAAAAGTTCTGCTGAAAGGGTTCGAACTCTACTAATACTGCACCGTTATCCTCTCGGCCACGATTTCATGCAGATTAAAGGTAAAGAATTATACTGATATCCCAATTTTTGCAGACGACATTTGATTGTAAATACAACATGACGTCACTGTCAGGTATCCCTGGTTGGACTGTACCACTTATCGATGGCTTAGCATTAGAAGGTCGTAAGTGCCACGTACGACCTTTTAAGATTCATACATATTTAGAATAAGCATCACAAGGCGCTTCTTATGAGTCCATTTTCATAAAAATCTGAACTTTTCGTGTTGACCAAATTGAAGTTGAAAAAATTTGTTTTACCATAAGTAAAGAGTAAATGTCAGACAGTTTTCCCGTGTTTTCTCAAAAAATTGATTTGGTAGTTACGATCTTCTTGTTCTTAGCCATCGTTATATTTGACGTTTTGTATGTTTAAATCCATCTAATCTAAACTTGTAATGCGATTATTCGTTAGAAGGCACAAAAATTTTATTGTTCCATTTGCCTTTTAATACATTTTTATTACCACACATCACCGGAAAGGCCCATTTGCTTAACTATCTAAGCTCTGAAAATGCCCATAATTCCAAAACAGAGCAATTGCCCACGCTATATAATTGACAATCGGTAATGATAGCGTCCTTAACAACAGAAAATATAAAAATGTATTATTCCTTAGCATTACTGTACCGTCATTCTGAAATGTCGCGGATATTTTTATTGCCACTAATCGAACTTTACTACGGAATAAACTTGTAACAAGTTATAAAAGACAGCACTCAGCAAAAGCAACACATATCTTGTTCAAAATGGATATACTTGTTTTAGGACGATCATACAGATGGGCAGTTATTGTGGATATTGACCATTATATTGTCGGTGAACTTAACAGTCGTCAAATGAAATGCACCCGTGCATTGTCGGCTTTAATATTCACACCGAGTCATACTGTGTTAATTGATAGAAATGTTCATTATTAGAGCAGCATTAGTATTTAGTGTACTTAATCGAACGAACTGTGCTACACCATTTCCTTCTTAATTTAAAAAACGTTCATTATGCAATAATGAGTTCTGGCATAAGTAAACCATTCTTAATGATGTGTCTGTCTGTTTAAAAAACGCCATAAATTCCAATTATATGTTTACGTTCGTGTTTAACATATTGTATATTTGATTCAAACGTTTAAAGTGTTAATGATTATACTTACTGTTTGTTACAATATTTTAGTAATAATGAGTTATTTTTCTATAACATACTCATAGATGTCAATACTATTGTCAACAAATTTAGCAATGTAAGCGACTTCCGATTTGGTCGGTGTGTTGTATTTAAGAAATAAAAATCTGTTCGCGTTTATTGTCGGTGAATAAAACACGGGCAGGAGTTCGGTTGCGGAAAAATTAAATCACGAGTGCGTAGCACGAGTGATTTAATTTTCCGCATCCGAACGAGTGCCCGTGTTTTATTCACCGACAATATACAAGAACAGAGTTTTTATTTCGATTCTAAATCCGATAATATCCCGTACTATTCAACTGCGCGCATTCCATGTTCACCCATTTGACATTGAACATAATTCCGCAATGAAATTGAGTGGCTTATTAGCTGATACAATTACCTCCCTCGTTAATGAAAACGACCTTCGTAATTTTCTGAAGGAAATACCACAATTTAAACATTGAAACAATTTTAATAACACGAGTATATGGTATCTATTTCATAAAATGAAAAATATAAATGGATTGATTATCAGAAGCTTTAATAAAACTTGGTTTCTAGAGTACATTGGAGTTTCTAAAAATAGATGCGTCATAGATGTAACACTGTATTCTCGTGCAACTCGCCTTGTCATCGTGACTCGTAGTAAATTTTAATATAAAGTTTACGTTTATTCATTCATAAATATGTCAAGTGATACTGGGCGTATATAGAAACAGCCAATTTGATAGGTGTGTTTTATGGGGGCAATAAAACATGGTTCGGTTCGTTCTTTGTGTATTGGATTAATCCGCGAATCGTGTTAGAATATATATTAAATGTTTCTTTGTGACGATACGTTGATAAGGTATACATGTATATAAGATACGTTCTCTATGAAAACCGGACTTAATGACATTGTATAGTAATTATGCTATAAGCTTGAGAAAAGCTTGGTTCAGTTCGTTCTTTGTGTATTGGATTAATCCGCGAATCGTGTTAGAATATATATAAAATGTTCTCCAACAACGCAATAAATCATGTTTCTACCAGTCCCATAATTTAGTTTTTTGATAAGTCAGGAAAACCGCTACTTGTATTGAGCGTAAGGTATTTCTCACATGAGCTATTGTTTTGTACCTAAAAAGGTTAGTCATGTTAGGTTTTTTTAATAGTGCATGGTACAGAAGATGACCACGTTCCAGAAGAAATATTGGTTTCTGTTACGTGAAAATAAACACGGGACATAGATTTTTAATGACTGTTAGTGAAGTCTATTTAAGCTGGAAAACTCTAAACAGAATTATTTTTGCGGCGGTGAGCGTTTTCTATAAAATGCCCGGCAGAACCTTGTTTATTTATTCTATTCCATCCATCTTCTCGTTTTAGAAATGTAATAAATATTCCCAAAAAGACATATTCCATATCCTCTTTTGAAACGTGCTTTAAAACGAAAGCCATTAACAAAAATCACTCACTGGTAATGTTTCCAAACACGATATCTATAAGAGAACATGTTTACAAGAAGTTAGAAATACTGCATGAAAAAATAATATCGCAGACTACTGTATTGCTTCTTTTATTGCTTAAACAGATTTTCGAACATTAAACAACATCCTTATTTGATTAGATAAACGTCTCGTCTGAAATTTCGAGGATATTTTACAAATTCAGATATAATTATGGTCGTATCAGTATTTATTTATCAAAATACAAAACCTAATAATATAATAATGATGGTGCATGCGTCTGATAAAATAATCAGAATGTTATAATATCTTGAATGTGCGTGTTTCATCTTGAATGTTGCTGTTCCCAATCTGACACCATATTTTACGAGCCCCAAGTGGGATTACGTACCTTTTTTAAAAAACATAATACCGGCATAATACCGGCACGCATCTTTCTAAAAATTCAATGCGATTCGTTAAGTTCTTGGCGCAGCGAAATATAAATTTGATCACATTTTATGTTCATAGGTTGAATTGTAGTTGGTAGGCGGATGGTTTCATAGGAACATAGACTTGTTTTGATAACTCAACTTAATACATATAAGAATAGGATAAACAATCTGATAAAAAATACTAGTATCACGGGGTCAGTATGGATACAACGAATATAGTTTAATATATGATGTGGTATGGTTTCGTTATGTAATATCATTTCTTAGTTTAAGTACATATAAATACAAAATTAATGTAAATGTAGATATATAAATGTAAGCGAATTTATAAAGATTTCATCTTCGTCTGAACTTGTTGCAACTAATATAAAAAAGGGAAAAACAGTGGTTAATCATTAGTTGTTCAGTGGGCTATCGAATTTTAACCACAAATCTGTATTATTGGCAAAATCAATGATTTTTATATCTCGACTGTCGATTGGTATCCTTAAACTATTGTTTTGAACAGAGAGGGTGCATATACAGCGTTTTGCACTGAGAAGGTTCCGATACATCATGAAACACGTACATGTATAATTGAGCCGTTGTCCAGGAAAACCGGGCATAGTGACAAAATTGTGAAAATTTTGATAATATATGGTAAGAAAAAGGAAACTCTTGTGAACAGTTTCCGAAAATTTGAACCAATTATCATATTCACTTACAAAGTTATAGACTTTTTAAACGAACCACCGCCGCCTACTTTATGGGTGACGTCGCAAAAGTCATTCTGTACGCTTTTGACGTAACTTCAACTGGCATTTCAAAGTTCAAGTATCTGATAACTTTTTACGTAAACTTTTAAAATCGTGGCACACTTAAAAATCCTATTCTTATTTTAATAAAACGTGTCCAATTTGTGAATGTTTGCTTTAAGGAAAAATAGCAAGTGTGTTTAGCCACTAAACCCTTGTAATCCTTGATATAAGTACCTTTTTAGAAACTGATCGCCATAGCAACGACAGGATTTATTATTAAAACAAGTTTAAAGAAAACTTGAAGCTAATTGATAGTTCTATTATATCATAATACTTAAATTTGAAATCAAAGGACACGAGTTTTTTCTCATTTTAGGCATTTTTCTCAAGCTAATAGCATAATTACTATACAATGTCATTAAGTCCGGTTTTCATAGAGAACGTATCATATATACATGTATACCTTGTCAATGTATCGTCACAAAGAAAGAACAAAATACACAGTGGAATACGTCGCATCGGATTGCATGTTTGGTTTTCGGAATCCATAATTATGCTGAACAGAAGCCAAAGTCAATAACGCCATGTCATAAATAAATACCTTATTCACAATGATCATTGCGTAATATGCCAAATATATGTCGAGGTTCATGACGCAACAGACCTACATGTCAGTCTGTACTACGGTATATTGAATTGGTGATACATTTAGGCAAACTGCAAGTTGCTATATTATATACATTCGAAGGCATGTGATGACGTATCGACTTTTAACAAGTTCGTGTGCATTAATTCTATTTTTCGTAATTTATAGACGTTGTTCATGTAAAATAATATAGTTAACACATACCATCCGTAATCAACACCTATTAATATGCATTAGATTCGTACCGTCTTTATTCATGATTGCTGAACTATATATTTATCCCAGACATACCGTAAATTCTAAGGCAATGTATTCATAGGGCGACAGGGAATTTCCTTGCATACTTAAGCAACTAACTTCAAAAGTTTGATCAATAAGACCAGAATGCTTACTGCAGCATCGGAAACATGGTAAACAACATATTAAGCATGCAAAACATGTGCGTTTAGATTAACGTAACAGCGAAACGAAGCGACAGCATATGCCATAATACCATGCTTCCAGTATCACTGATAACATACTTTGGTCCTTATGGTATTGACGGCATAAGAGAGAAATGCAAAATATATAGAAACTGTAATGAGTCCAAATTCAGTCGCATTATCAACTGACATAGACATGATAACATCTTTTATTTTCCCAGACTATATGGGGATTTCGTGACAGTCAGCAACACTTATCATTAATTTTTCATTCCTTTAGCATATACTAGTAGTTCATCCTTGAACACGTTAACCTGTTTGCAGTGAATACCCTAAGGTTTCACTGAATCATTTTGCAGACTGTTTGTTTTGCAGTACATGTATGCTAGCGCAATCTATCAGATGTTTATCCGCAACATTACCCGATTTATTACGATCATAAATAGAGAATAATAGGTTAGTGCCGTGGATGAGTAAGTTTATCTGGCAAGGCGGAGGAATTTATCGGGTGAGCCGTAGGCGAATCCGATAATTTCCGCAGCCGAGCCGGATAAACTTTCACTCACTCAACGGCACTAACCTATTATTCTATTTATCCGGTCACTACATCTGCTTTAAAAAGGAAATAAAAGTCGGACTATTTATTTGCCTTTTCATTATTTGTGCGTAACGTCACGTTCGTTCACTGACGTCACGACAAAACAACAACGTCGGACATCTTGATAACGTCATGTACACGCAGGTAAGTCGTAGAACAATTATTGATCGACCCAAGCTCATTTTAAATAGGAAAACCTCATCCTCGGATACAGAGTTTCAGCCGGCGACCCGCTTTAAGAAGAAGTCCGTCAGATCACGTGATGAGGTGACGGTTTATTGCAAGTCACATGACCACTTGACGGTTTATTGAAAATGTTATCCGGCACCCTGTTATCGGGCTGATTTGGCCGGAAGTGACTGGATAACACGAATTTAATGTTGCCAGTTTTATAATTGCTGATAACGTTAAAGTAAATCGGTATACATATTCGTATTTACTTTCGATCAAATAAAGCAAACATCGGCCAAGTTCCAATAAGATAATAAAAAATAAAACAAAGAAATGGAATGCAACATATAACAGCAGCCCCAAAGAATGCATTTTACTAAAAGAACAGTGCACACAATTGAGATTTTGTAGTAAAGTTGCCCGGGTCAAATTACATCTTCTAATTCCTTAGAAATTATCTAGAGATTTTATATGAAATACGAATCCTTTTGGTGTTACAATTACGTTACACATGTAATTAAACGGTTTTTGTAAATCGCTTGAAGTAAAGCGCTTTTTACTGGAAGACGTTGGCATTTCGTGGTCTCATAACTTGCAAATGGTCACATTAGTTTTACATCTACAGTAAACTATAATTATGACTAAGCCTGCAAACAGGAGACCGGTGAGCGCAACATTCAACAAATTGTTGGAAAACGAAAAACACGACGAGAACACACTGATTATAAGTACAAATCACATTGGTTAACACAAAAAAGAAATCATTAAAAACACTGCAGCTGCTTCTAATACATATAGGGTCTTTTTAAACCCATCTATCATCTAACCAAAATTCAACTCATTGGTGTATTTGACTTTAGTTTATGTTGTGTTATCAGGTGCATATGAATCTAGTTAGTAACTTATTGACCCGAAATTATTGTTCCCTTCTCCTTGATAATTTTAATTGTGATATTTGATTACGTTTTATTACTCCAAATCTCCAGACGGCCTTCATTTTTAACTAGGTAGTCTCCTCTGACTTCACTCTTAATCTCATAAATAGCTATTAAGTTCGCGAAATGATTGACATTCGGTAATGATATTGTCCTTAACTTCGGAAAAATACAAACATAAAATGTAATTCTGCCGTAACGTTATCGTATCTACATAGTAATCATTTCGAATTTTTAAGACAGTTTAATGACCATTGTTCCAGTTTTACTGTGAACTCTACGCCTCTAGAATTACAGACACTGTCCCCAAACTCCACGATATTGACAATATCCGCTGGAAAAATAAAAATTATTTTGATTCGTTTATTATAACAGACGTATTTATTTCGCCTTAGATTTACCGATACGTATTGCGTGGTTAAAACTGAAGGCTTTTCCTCGTCTTGTAATTGAGTGAATATCTGATTAAATACCACATTAGTTGGTTTCTCAACTTGACTTAACCACATTAGCCAGACTTTATTTTTTTAAAAAGATTAGTAGAAGCCGCATTCACCAGAAACCAGCAATGTCACAATGTCCTTACACATTGTGGAAACATATATATTCTCCACACATATTGTATATGTTTGACAAGTGAGACTTGCATATGCGTCTTCATAATCAATATCTTCCTGTTGTAAAGTGTATATAGCTACATTCTAACAGTCATTTAATGTCAAAATATTTACTTGCATCGTTTTCAGTATGATACTACACTACCTTAATTGCAAATAAAAACTTTGGATGGGTTCCGTGTACTTTGATTCAATCGTCTAAGATTAGACGATTCTTATAATTTCATAGGGTGTTCCAGAACACTTTCGTATGGAAATGGACAATTCGCATGTCCAATAAATCACAGAGAGAGTTTCTATAAAAACTGAAGCGAAAAATGATCTAATGGATATGAAAGCATACATGTTTTTCAGTTTTTGAAACTTTTTGAAAAAAAAAACATCGCCCCATATAGCTCTTTACACTTTAATGTGTTTGCATTTGTATTATGTCATATAAAACATCTGAAATATCCTATGTCCTGATCATCTGCAATTTCGACACCTGGGTCATTGTTGAATGCGATAACAATTTAACCAACTATGGAAAATACTTAATCGAAACAACAATATCGTTTGACGATTTGTGTAACTTAACGACAAAGCAGGCCTGGCACACTGAGTGCAGGAAATGTTCTCTTGTTTGTATTTAAGCGGTTCGATATCACATCAAGCTTGCTTGTAGAAAAACTGTTGAACATGTGAACGCATAATTAGTATATGTGAGTAATATTGGCCGAAGCGAAACAGATATGCAAAGTATATCATCGTCCGTGACGTTGATCAAATCATTAAACAACGGACAAACAAAACACAGACTTATATCATAAAATCTTACCAGGTGTGCAAGGGAATATTAAGCGAACATCTACTCTTGTGTAGGTATATTCACAAATATTTTATGATCCCTGATATATCTTTGAAATAATGTTAGAAATAAGATGTAATGTTACTGTAATTATAGTTTTGAACACGTGGATTTTTATATTTGTAAACATGTTTATAAATTGAAATCATTTGCTTTGCGTCTAAATAAATTGGAATATAATCAATACTGAATCACAGTCTTAGCCTCTCGAGCAGCGTTGTAAAACGGCTGCCGGTTCTTTTGTTACTACGGTTATATCGTGTTTTCATGCTGATTTATTCATAAAAGAAGAACTAGTAACCTGTATGCGTTGCAAGCGATTGTATTGTAAATTACAAAGTACGATAATATACGTCGTATATAACTCTTAAATTGTGGTATTCATTTAATGAGTTCCTTCAGTAAAGCAAGAGGTAAAAATGTTTAATAATGTATTTCATGATCGGAATATTACTACATTTACTATTTTATCTCACCAGCATTTCTTTTCAATTGCATAAATTAAAATAGATAAAATACACGATGGTATGTAAGTTAAACTGCCGCTCTACATACGAATAGAGAGGGGGATAACATTGTAGATATTATTGATTCTTGAAGTTGTATTAACAACTGTCATGGGTCGGGAAATACTTATTATCTTCCCACACTATATGGGACTTTCGTGGCGTGTGATTGTCAGCATCACTTAACATTGAATACGTATTTACTTATACAATTCATCCGTTGAAATCATTGGCCTGTGGCGAACAACCCTTAGATGTTAAGAAATAAGTTACTCTCAAATTTGTTTTTGCAATAATATTCCATGAGATGTTTTTCCGCAAAATATAAATCGGCCAAATGCGGATGAAGTAATTAAATTTACAATATATCTTGTAAACTTCGCCAACATTCCCCAAAATGATAATAGCACACTGGAAAGCGACCCGATAGAAACAATATCACATGAGACACACAAGAAAAACAATGAACACATTGTACATAGTGCGATCTCTTAGAAACTGACGTTTTCTAGAGAAGGATCTAAGAATACGAAGCCTTCTGTTGTTGCTATAACTCATATGTGTAATAAAATGATCTTTCAGAAATTATACGAAGTGAGTGTTTTTCGTAAACGAGTACATATTGTAAGTATTTGATGATCTGGTAGCTACTTAAATTTGTTAGCCCTATTATCCTGCCATTGGCCCATCGAGTGATTCAAATATGAGTGGCTATACCTTTTGTATTAAAACCGGATAATACTAATTGCCTTGAATGGTGGTCGTTGATAGTTTCGTACAGCTATATTATGAATGTATGTGCCACTTATATTTGACGTTTCTTATGTTTAAATCAATCTGTTCTCTACTAGTCATGCAATAATTCATTAGAAAGCACTATAATTAACTGTTGATTGTGATGTTCATTTTGGCCTTTCTTGTCAAGTTGTATTCCCTGGCTCTCTGACTTAATATATTTTGTTTATTAGTTGGCCTATTTCACATTTTCCCGTACTACATACAAATGGTATTGTTCCATTTCCCAATTAATACTTTTTATTACCACACATCACCGGACAGGCCCATTTATTTAACTATTCAAGCTCTGAAAATGCCTGTAATTCCAAGACAGAGCACTTAACCACGCTATGTAATCGACAATCGGTAATGATAGTGTCCTTAAACGCGGAAAATACAAACATAAAAGTAGTTATTCCTTAACATTACTGTACCATCATTCTGAAATGTGGGGGATAACTTTATTGCTACTAATCCAGCTTTACTACGAAATAAACGCCTCCTGAAGTACAAGTATTTTCTACACATCTTACGTACATGCCAATATCCACTCTAATGATATAGATTATATTTATTCGTTAATTTCTAAAGTCGTTTATAGTACCAACAGGCTGGTGGATGTACAAATAGGTTTGAGAAGACATTATACCATCCCTCTTATATCAAATTTTATAATCTTACTAGAAATACGAGTATATTTTTTGTAAAAGTAATACGGGGTTCTCGTGGCATAAATGGACTGAATTGTACTTGTAAGTAATAATAAAAAGACAGCACTCATCAATAGCACCACATATCTTGGACGAAATGGTAATACTTGTTTAAGGACGAACATACAGATGGGCAGTTATTGTGGATCGTGACCCTTGCATTGTCGGAGAACTTACAGTCGTCATATGAAATGCACTCGTACATTGTCTGCTTTCATATCACACCAAGCCATACTGTGTTAATTAATAGAAAGGTGCATTATTAGAGCAGCTTATGTATTTAATGTACTTAATCGAACTCTGCTATACCGTTTCCTTCTTAATTTAAAAACACTCATTATGCAATAATGAGTTCTGTCATAAGTAAACCAGTCTTAATGATATGTCTGTCTGTATGAAAAACGCCATACATTCCAATTATATGTTTACGTACGTGTTTCACCTGTGGCATATTTGATTAAAACTTTTAAAGTGTTAATGATTATACTTACTATTTGTTACAATATTCTAATAATAATGAGTTCTCTTTCTATATCATACTCGTAGATGTCAATATTATTGTCAACAAATTTAGCAATGTTAGCGGCTTACAATTTGATACGTTTAATTATCAGTTAAATGTTCCCCAACAACGCAATAAACCATGTATCTAACAGTCCCATAATTTAGTTATTGGATACGCCAGGAAACTGCTACTTGTATTGAGCGTAAGGTATTTCTCACATGAGGTATTGTATAGTACCAAAAACAGTTAGTCATGTTAGGTTTTTTTAAAAGTGCATAGTACAGAAGATGACCCAGTTCCAGAGGAAACATTATTTTCTGTTACGTGAAAATGAACACGGGACATAGATTGTTAATGACTGTTAGTGAAGACTATTTTAGCTGGAAGACTCTAAATAGAATTATTTCTTGCGGCGGTGAGCGTTTTCTATAAAATGCTCGGCAGAACCTTGTTTTTTATTCTATTCCATCCATCTCCTCGTTATATAAATGAAATATTCCCAAAAAGACATATTCAATATCCTCTTTTGAAACGTGCTTTAAAACGAAAGCCATTAACAAAAATCACTCATTGGTAATGTTTACAAACACGATATCCATAAGAGAACTTAAAAGTTTTTACAAAACTTTCTACTGAATACATCGCTGCCTTAGAATAAGATTAGTTATTACGACACGAAAAAGGTTTCATATAATTATAATCAACGTCGCACGATGATTCACACGAAGTTGAAACAGCCTGTCTTATCATAAATAAAGAGTAATTTTCTTGTTTTCTCAAAATAGTGATTGTGCATTTAAAGCCTTCTCATTCTGTGCCAGGGATATTTCTATAACTATTCAAAGTTTTACTACACCATCAGTATAATACATGTATAAAGAAACAAGTCAGCAAGAGAAACTCCGTTACTACAAGATACATGCAACATACATTTTATTAGATTCAATAGAGAACCACTGTCCTTTGAAGTTGTTATCTTTACTAAATTAAGTAAGAAATACTGCTCTAAAAACTAAATATCTTTATCATTTAGCTTCTATTATGGCTTAAACACATTCTGGAAATTTGAGTAATGTCTTCATTTGATTACATTAACGTCTCGTCCGTCTGAACTTTCGAGGAAGTAATGAAATGTTATGAATTCAGATATAATTACGATGGTCTCAGTATTTATGTATCAAAATAAAAACCCAATAATATTATAATGATGTTGCATGCGTCCGATAGAATTACCAGAATGTATAATATAATATCGAATGTCTCGAATGTTGTTGTCACTTTAATTTGACACTATACTTCACGAGCCCCAAGTCGGATTATGGACCCTTTTCAATGAACTGACTTGGGCGCATACGATTCGCTAAGGTATTGGCGCAATAAAATACAAACTTGATTAAATGAAATTTCGGGGGTTAAATGTTAGCAGGTCGGATGTTGCAAATAAATATCGACCTATTTTGATAAGTCCACTTAATATGAGAATATGATAGAAATTCTGGCAAAAATATACTAGTATCACGGGGACATCCTCATGAATCAATGCTTAGTCTAGTCAAATGAAAAATACGCAAATTGAACGAGATTTCACGGGGTCGCGAATATCGCTTATCACATGTCATGGTTTATTATGTAATATCATTTCGTTATACCAAAACACATGTTAGTACAACACAAATGTATTATGCAATAATTAATAACATTGTAAGCAAATGAATGAATTGCATTTTCCTCTTTGATGTCTATATGTCCATATATACAGCATTATTGCCCATAATGTGTAGCGATGTAGCTAAATTGTTAAACCTGAATATATATCAGACATGGTATGCCGTATTTATCCGGCAATGCACAGGTCAAGAATGAAACACATAAAACAACAGTTAACACAAAAAGTATGCATACAAAGTTTAAAATGCAAATAAACGATGTATTAGTGACAGTTTGTTGGTGTCTTTATCACAGCAGTGAACGAAGATAGATAAAGAAGTCACCGGCTGTTGAACTTTTGGGATAGGCTTAAAATATTCTTCTTGCTCAGCAGAATGAAACAATAGGAAAAGATTATCCGAAAGTCAAGGTTCAGATTCATGCCACCAGTAGCAAGTTTACAGAAGAATTTATGAACTAAGGTTGTAGCCGGTTACAAATAGTTACAAACGCACTAAAACGTACGTACCTTCAACAAAAGTTGTAAGTACAATGATACTGACAGTTTTGACCGCACCATTGCGCCCCCATAGTTAAACGTTATATCAATATATGCAAATGCTTAGCACTCTTTATGACTCTCCTCCTCCGCAGGTTGGCGAAACCCCCGGGTTACAATAACTCTTTCCAGATATGATTTACCACCTCTGAACCATCGACTTCACGTGACCAAATAGTTTTATTGTATTTTTTCACATTCTTATATTGTCTTTGAATGTCGTTCAATGCCTCAGGTTCGTGTCTCAACTTTGATACTTAGCTCTCTGAAGACCCAACAGCTGTGCCTCGATTTTCGGTTATTATAGAACATATAAATTTTTGTTAATCAATATAACTCAATTTCTAAAATGTAAGATATACCAATACCGATAATATCCTATTTGTGTGCGAATAACATGTACATGTATTTGCCTGCCATGTTTGAGTAGAAATGAAGCAAATAAAGGCTATGCTCGACATATATAGGCATATATTGAGACTGTATCATTTTACAAACGTGGTTAGATTGAAAATATGAGAAGTGCACCTGAAATTTGTTCTTTTCTCTTGCGTAATGGTTATGTTCATGGAATTGATCAGGTGTTTGTCGACATCAAAGTTCTTACATTTTCTGAACAAAACGAAATTGACGTAATAATTGATTTGACTAATTGTTTTCAATTATTCAGACGGATTTTAGAGATATTTGATAGTTCGTATTATATATTAAAATGTCCTCATATAACATGCATATTATAACTTAAATTCAATGAATGTTTAATTTCCAAAGAAATACAGTTTTCATAAGGATTCAAGACTAAATTAACCGAAGTGTTTCTCATTCAACCTAAAATAGATTAATTGAAAACATCAAAATAATCCATCTACATAAAACGACAAGTGACTTTATGATAAGTGTCACCTGAAATTTCTTTAAATAACATGCTAAAAACCGTTATTGGCTGTTGATCTGTTTTATCATGTATGTATTATGCCCCATTCTTATTGTCATGATTTTATATAACATCGGTTGCAATGCATGGGCCATGTTACGTTTACACTCGTTAATATGTTTGTCTGAATTTGTCAGTTAGGATACATTGTGAAGTGAGACCATCTTTCTCTTCTTTGTCTGATTATATCGATGGCTTAGAACAAGAAGGTCGTAACTACCAAATCAATATATTGAGAAAACAAGAGAAAACTGTCTGTAATTTACTCCTTACCTATGGGAAAACATGTTTTTAAAACTTCATTTTGGTCAACATGACAATTTCAGATTTTCATGAAAATATGCTCATAAGAAGCGCCATGTGAAGCCGATTTCAAATATGTATGAGTCTTGGAAGGTCGTAAGAGGTAGTTACAAAATGTACAATCTTCTAGTTCTAAGCCATCGATATATACATGTATACTATTATAATTTATTGTGATTTGTATATAGTTATGAAAATGCCTGGGGGCGTTTTATCAACATGTCGTAGCTAAGACATCGTCTTATCTTAACTCTGTGACTTACGACAAAAAGATAAGACGTGACTAAACCGTTTTATGAACGGTGTCGTAAATCGAGTGTCGCAGCTAAGACAAACATTTGTCGTAAGTCATTAATATTTGAGACACAGTCCAGAAACGTTACTTCCGCTACGTGACGCGCACCTGTCAAATAAGCGTTGTCAATGTAAACAATTAATGATATTGTGTCGAGAATCTGGTAGTTATGTAGCCTAATGCGCGACATTATGCACCAGTCAGTTGCAAGCACACCCTCAACCCCGGGGACGGGCGGTGGATAGCCGGAAAAAATAGCCGTGATTTTGAATTCCAGCTTCCCCATACTGCGGGGAGGGTTTTTTTCCGAACCAATACCCCGGGGACAATATATAGTTGTAAGGGGTCGGGGAAATACCGGAAATTTTACCACCAGCTGTGACTGGCGGGGGCTTTGACAAGTCAAAAATAAAATCCCAGTCCATCCCCAGGGATGGGGGGGGGGTCGTGAATGCAACTGACTGATGCATCTTTATAGCCACATTTCACTCGGATAGGATAATGACTTATCCTAAAAGTTCCATGTACGATACTACAGGTAAGAAGACGGATTGTTCTTCATGATCATCACTACGGAACACCGAAAAGCCCATCACAATAAAGACATATCAGAACGCTCACAGATCAAGATACATGTATACCCAATTGACTTTGAAATCTGCTAGAACTCATCATTATCTCCTAACCTACCCCCGCGAATGTACATACACAGGCATTTGCATTTAACAAATGTAAAGTGAACGTTTAGCCGACGTTGTGACGTTGATTCGTCGTGTTCTGCCCACCGTACCCCTACCTATTCCCGGAACCTGCAGACTTCGATCTAAATAAGCTACGGGTTTGAATTTGCCCGTACATATGCACTAAATTCTATTTTCACTACACACTCCCGAGTATTTGTTTGTACGATGAATAGTATGAAAGTGATGACGTAATTCTGGTACAACCAATCTCAATAAGGCCAAAGTTAGTATGTAGCAAATAGCAGTGTTATATAGTTTCTGGTCCTCCTTCAATAAGAAAATATCCAATGCTTTAGATTCGGATATTATATTGAATATTCCAAACACACATGATCGAACATGGAAGTTAGAAGCGTGGATTCCGTGTCTTCTGGTAAGTAATGGCGACATTCGAACTGTATTCAACCGCCTCTTTATAAAAAGGGGTCTATACAGAGCAGCATCTGGCAACCACAGTACCATTTTGCGTTCTTTTCTATGTTCGAGTTGAATAAGCAGCTTGTGGGTGCTTTTGTGCTGGGGGGTAGGTACATTACAGTACACACTGAAGTACAATGCGTTACAGTGCCAGGTCGATCTTGCCTGTAGCAAAAACCAATGTTGAACAGCATAATGAGTTTGTTCCAGAAGAAACGATTTACTTGCAGCAACCTTGATTTTGTATACTGTCCTTTGATTATTGGGGCAGAATAAGAAATAATTGATAATACATAAAATAATGACACAAGTACTGTTTTTCTTTTGTGTATTTCCCAATCTTATATTTGCAAGCATAAATCACTGTAGAGCAAAATTTTGAAAGTATTCAACAGCAATTTGTATTGATCATATCTTAACAAGAGATTTTTAAAACAAGTAATTAGGAATTGCAAGCAATACAGAAGTCCCCTATCTGGTTTCCAGGTTGTCAATCTTTCTGTTGCCATGGCAACGGAATTGTTTGTCCGAATCAACAAAAATTAGACGTGCATAATCTCCATATTGGTCGCTATCTGCATACCAAATTTCATAGCTTGAAAACTGTTTGAGTCCAGATTTTCTTGACGGACGGACTCACTGACTGACGGCAAACTTATAGTCCTAAAAACAATTATGCCTTATAACAGCTCAACAGTCGGAGATGGTTAAGGTCACAGTGATCTTGACCTACTGACCTCAAAATTAATATATATCTTCTACTGTTGCTAGGTCCTAGGACAAAGTATTCTTGAGCTGTGGAATGCAAACCATTTACCAACCAACTAACAGACAGACCAACCAACATTTGCAAATCAATGTACCCTCTCATGAAAGGTGGGACATAATAAATCCAGTTTCTATGTATACAAATAAAGTTTGATTAATACAATTAATTATGTAAGGCTATAAAATGTCAATGAAACAATGCAAAACATACTGATGCCAAGAGTCGTCACAGACGGGTAATTTTCTCCAATTGGGCGGTCATAGCAAAACTACTACAAAAACGTACAAAAGAAAGTTATGAATGATGAGATCTATTCACTTATGAAGATTAAATTGAAATCTCGAATATTTTATGAGCTATGGCATGAGCCAGTACTAAGCATGCTAAATTACTACAAAAATATGCAACACAGAGTTATGATTCTTGAGCTCACTGAGATCTATTTACATATTTGGTTTCAAATTGATTTCTCCAGTACTGTGTGAGTTGTGCCCAGAGCAAATATGAAAAATTACAAAGGGAAATAACTCAAAAATACAGAAAATCAGAGTTTGAGTTCTTGTGCACTGAACTTTCCCTCAGTAAGATACATTCACCTAATAATGTTAAGAAGTGTTCAAAAATGAATTCAGACATTTAAGGAGATATAAAATAGGTCATATTAGAACCATAAAATTTAGGAAGGTTTTAAAAATTACTGTCACATGTTGCTTTGTCTTTATGTTTGTTGCAAAATGACAAATTTCTAAAGCATAATATAAGCATTACAATATTTATAGAGCTTTTCAGGATCATGGCAGTGTTGCATCAAAAGTTTATCTTTTAATAACACCAATGTACTTCCACTGGCCACAGGAATTTTCCCAATGTACTTTCAATTTTTTTTAGTTTAAGTCGCCACCATCCAGTTGAACAAGCAGAGATATACTTCCTGAAAATAAAAAAATAATATTCAAAAATTAATAATAAAACACCAAATATGCCAAAACAATTAAATAACTATAAATGTTGGAGTTAGTTACTGAATTAATTAATTAAATTTAAATTTCATGTACTTCTGTAATTTAAATTTTTTTTTTATATAATACTAGACTTATCTACATGAATGCTCAGCTGAAAGCATAATACAACAAAACAGAAGTCATTTATTTGACTTAATTTAGTTATAAATGAAATGTTTACAGGACGCATTGCTTTAGTTATACATGTATAATCTGTTTCAGTAAAGATTGACACTTTTTATTTGAAGCTTGTGTTAATGATAAACACCACAAGTAATGTGCATGCATGCTGGGATTAAGACTATTAATTAGTTCAGTTTCTTAAAGATATGTTTCTCCGTATTTCAAATCCCGGTGGAGCACATATTAAAGGTAAATTGTTCATTTATTGTACTGTCACCCCCATTGAAAGGGCCAGCCAATTTGGCTTATGAGACACTCTTTCTTTCATGCGCACAGTACCTCCCAAATCCCATCTTGTATTGCCGGGCAAAGATTGGCCTACGGTAACTATTCTTAAACTAGCTGCAGGCGGCTAACCAACCGGCCGCGTCAGTTCTAACCCAGCTTCCGCCAGGACTCAAACCTTCGTCCTCCTGCTCAGAAGGCATATGCCTTAATCACTTGACCACGAAGGCCTGCCATATGTCAGTAGAAATAAAGAAAATAAAAGCTATGATCAGCAAATATAAGATCAGGACAATTAATTACCTTTTATCCATAATGCTGATATTACTGTCTATATATGACTCTGTTATGAGTGATTCTCATTTTACCACATACAATTGTACATCTTTTAGTATACATGTTCTATCTGGATATGAATCTGCAATAAAGAAATGAGGTTTTAAATTTACAGCATCATTTTTGGTCAAAATCACTTTTAATTTCTAGACAATATTTTACAGTTTACAAACATGTTTTGCTGCATTAAGATCATTCATGGGAGCAGCAAATCTTTGTTGACAGGTGGTTTCTCTTCACAGGATGAGTTAAATGGACTACCAGATGTCAAATGGTAGTTAAATGTATGTTTTGACAGACATGCTTAACATATATAGTGCCTTTATGTTGGTGGTCTTTGATTGCAGGTGGTATTTAACTCAGGTTTTTGGCTTTCCAGCAAACAAAAATAATTTTAAATGCACTGTATAGGCTATATTTGCCAATTATGCAAGAATCTTACAATTAATTAAGACTGTAGAATAATAGAGAAATGGTCCCAGGTTTTTATCTTTCCCAGCCGGGCGAGTGTTGGTATTTGACATATAGCCTAGACTATATTTCACTAATTTAGGCACATATATTAACATAAAAATTAGACCAATATATATAAACTCTACTACTTTACACTGATATAGGATAACTAACAGCGCCAAAGAATGGAGTGAATGTTAGGATTTGATTTTAATGATATTGATAATATATTAATTAAAATCAATATACTTAGATTAGGACAGGAACAATGTGTAGGGATGTCTACCTTCTGCATGGTCCTGGGGGGGCAGTAATTTTACCCAGCAGTATGATGGGAAGGGTCCAGGATGCAAGCCCGGTCTGCTTTCCATTTATATCACCTGTTTTACACGGTTACCGGTCAGTTGCATCCACAGCCCTCTCCCCCTACCCAGGGGATACATGTAAGATGGGATTTTACTTTTGGGTTGTCAAAACCCCACCCGTCCATGGGGGATGATGGCCCTGCGGGGGACAGCTCGTGGTACAATCTACGGTATTTCCCGGGCCCCTTGACAACTAAATATTTCCCCGGGGTATTGTTCGGAGAAAAAATTCCCAACATGGGGGAGCTGGAAGAGGTTAACAAAAACATGACTGTTTCCCAGGCTATCAACTGTCCATCCATGGGGCTGGGGCCAATGGATACAACTAACTGGTGCATTACACCCATTGAGTGAGGGGCTTTGTTTAAATGCTGAAAAGGCAGGTGGCATTTTGGTTTGATTGATGTAGGCCATTTGTTTTCAATAAATCAACATGATTTTCAAAGTCACTATGAAACTTAGTGGGTGGGGTATGTTTTTTTACTTTGGTAGTTTCTTTGGTCCTCTTTGGTAGCTAGTTTGAAGTAGCACAGTAACGCAATATGATATTTATCATAAATATGCCTATCAATAACACACTTAAGCATACATTTAGCGACTAATTTCAGTTTTTTAATGTCAAATAGCATCCTGAAATGCAGTAGTGAAGAATACACTGAAGTTTGAGTAATCTCCCTTGGCTGCTTGGTGTTATGACAATTCCCGTCAATTGAAATAAACTAGATCTAATTTACGTAGTTTAAATAATTTAAAACAAACAGCTACCTTGTTAGCTATCATCATGACATTGGTCTTGTGAAGATTTTAAAGTTGGATTTACTTCAGATTTGTTTACACTTAACTCATTTGAGCGGTTGCCGCATGTCCTACTTCGTGACTCACCCGCAACACATCGGCCCAAAACTATTCGAAACATCGTTTATGGGACTAAAATGTCAACATTGCTATCGAATCGAGCTAAAAGCAGACGAATGGCAGCCATTTTGTTTGGGTTTACGACAAAACCTGTGAGTTACGACAGCCTCCACCCTGTCTTAGAACTTGAGACAAAAATCGACCAAGTTGCGACATCGTAGCTAAGACAAAACGTTGATAAAACGCCTTGGTCGCAGATCCAGCGACGTAAGACACAACTTGCGACAAAACGCTAATAGTATTGTCGTACGACACGTTGATAAAACGCCCCCCTGATGACTACTATAGTACGACGTTAGCACAGTGTACAAATACATGTATGGCGAATGCTCAATAAATAATAAATTCACTTAGTACAGTGAACAAATATGACGTTCGATCACTGTAAAATAAATTCACATGTATACTGGCCATCTGTTGTTTCGTGGCACTAACATTAAAACAATTAAGAAAATGCAAAAAATAGATATACATCTAACATAACTTCCTATAATCTCTCTTTTCCATCCTCTTTACTATAAATACACGGCAACTATGCCACTAAAGCAGCAATATTAAAGAATATTGCTGATTTGTTTACAATAGGTATCGGCCATTTAAGTTAAATGAAGTCATCATTGGTTTCGCGGTAAGGTTAAATTCCAAACAGTTATTTGTATACTGAAAAGTTAAGTACCCCTAAATGTCACCCACGCTATATTCACATCTATTTGTGGTTGATCAATAATTTTAAAAGTTAAATTTGAAGGTTACTGAACGAATAGCCATTAATTAAATACTTCCTAGCGCAGAACAAATAATGTTCAATGCAGTGCTAGCAATAATTTGACTGTACCTCGTTAGCACTTCAACTTTGGCTCATATCTTGAAATTGACAAAATGTATGCATATTAAAAATCAGTTTAAGTGGTATGTGACCTATTTCTACAACATACACAGGAAATACAACTAAGTCTTTAGTAAACACTCCAGTATAGATTCACCGGGAAAACACATTTTATAACCTTATATTATTACATTCTATATAGTGTATCAATTATTTTTGGGTCGCTTGGCACCTTTGCTTACGGATAAATACGCAGACATAATTGGTAGTTACAGAAAGCTTCAACGTTACCATGGTTACTTCTAAATTATCTATTTTCAGCTGAGCTATTTTCACGATGCTTATAGTTTCCCTTTTTATATAGTAAGAAACGTGTTGTAAACTGATGATTTTCCATTGAAAATCCAAAATTGATGTCCTTCATGCCGTATACAAGTTTGTCCGTTTCATTATATCAATGCTTCAACTGCATATTATTGTCGTGTAACTTCATTTTCATAGTCAACTTCTGTTGTATTTGTTACAATAGACATACGAAAATATGCTAAAAACGGTCTGAAAGCACAGTTGTTCGTGCAAATGTACAGATATGCAACGGACAAATATCCTTAAAGAAAGCATTTATATGATAGTCCAGTTAACGAATTAAGCTCTGTTGAATATGATATCAGAGTCATTTGAAAAATATAAATGATTTTGGAAGATATATAAGCGATATTGTGTTATTTGCAATCCATAATGATATCATTACCATTATTAGTTTTAGTTTTTTTCCAGGTAATATCAAACAATGAATTAGATATATCCTATTGGCTGATTGACATGCTACTTCTTACTAATAAGAGAATGTATTAAATAGTGCAAAATCAGTTCGATCAATGCTTAGAGCCGATCGCCGTTTAAAGAAGCAATGCATAATTCACGGAGTTGAAGAAATATTATAAATGATCATAGATACATCTGACAGGGATTTAAAGGTGCCACAAAAGCAAACATGGAAGGCTTATGAAGTTACAGGGTAATCAAAATCAAAACAATACAAATGACAAACAGAGCAACGCCAGTCCTACAAATTCTTGAAGAAACAACCTCATTATTGAGACCTTAACTAAATTCAATTTGCGTGCGTGGAGCAATATCTCTATATGCCGCAACATGAGTTATGCTTTGTTTGTACGACATATTCCTTATAAAACATAAAATCATTCATAATCTTGACTAATTGAATCCGGTTAATAACACGCATTAATCTCATTTAAAGCCAGTTATTTTCATATTTCTACGACAATTGTAAACATTGGATCATAAATGGGAATATACATGTAGGTAGTAGCTTTCTGTTCTTTTGAACGCATTCATACACCAGGAACACAGTATATTATGTATAAAAAACATCGACCTTATGAAATATAATGCTCACCATCGTCAAAGAAATTCGACAAACCAAACTTAAACTGTGATTTAATGTATACACAGTAGAAACTCCCCAATCCGGAACCTCTCTAATCCGGAATCCCCCTCAATCCGAATTTTTTTACGGTCCCGATTCGTTCCTTCTAAAAGGTATGTGAAAAAAACCTCCCAATCCGGAACCTCCGTACACCGTAGACCGGACTACTTTTACGGTCCGGAATGCAAATATACAGTCACTGTGTTATTTAAACTCCCCAATCCGGAATTTGACGCTTGATCCGGAATTATTATGATTTTATATAAAATATGTCAAACGGTTTATTTGATCGGCAAAAGTTCAGTTACTCGTGAAATTGCTTTTAGCATTAACCCTAGTGTTTCCGTATAGTAGGGTACGGGTAATTTGTTGATAATTCGTCATTTTGTAAATAAATCACCATGGAGAAAAAAGTTCAGCTTAATTTGTCATTTATTTGTTAAAAACAATTACATTCGTACATTGAAATGTATTGTGGCTCACATAAACAAAGATTTGATTCGTAATTACCCTTATTATTATTGACAGTTTTTTTATCGACGTATAGTCGGAATGAGCTTAAATCAAACGGTTTTGCACTTGGTTTTAGACACGAAGGATCGTACACAGGTTGATTTTAAACACGACCCGATACGAAGAGCAGAAATGGAGATCGTTATCACACCTTTTAATCTGTTAATTGCCTGACAGGGGGATTAACTGCCTGTTTGCAGTGTAGCCAGAGGCAATTCCAGTTGTTTATTGGTGTCTACAGGTCTTTCCGGTATACAGATCTTTACACCAAAATAAAAAAATAGGTTTGAAAAAAAATTCTAAGCTTTGAATATTTTTTTTCGCCTATCTCAAAAAAAATCCGCCAAAAGCGGAAATGGTGAATAGCAGCGGAAGCCCTAATGTAACATGGACTTCAGAATACAGACATACTGTACCAACAATAGTGTACACCAGACGATATAAATTTTCCCTATAAACACTACATAGGTTAAACCTCTCCAATCCGAAATCCTCCCTAATCCGAACTATTTGGCCGGTCCGAAGGGAGCTCGGATTAGAGAGTTTTTACTGTAGTTGCAAAAGTAATTGGTTTTTGAACTACAAAATAATAAAGTATTATTTCAGTTACCGGTGGTTGAACGTTTGATAGTTACGTAATGTATTTGCTTTTGTTTTGTCGACCAAATATCCGAAACCAGCTGTGACACAAACACAAAGACAAAACACTGTGCGTAAAAATCATTAATATACTTTCCTAAGTGGGTAAAACATAACAGTAAACAGTAAAATGTAACCGGAAATCCTTTGATTTGTCTTACGCATCCACGCTGTCATCAATATTTTATTGCTTTCTAAGCGCCCACTCGCCAAACGAGTATTAGCAGGGGATTGCATTGCTACTGTATGAAATTCAAATGTACTTGTGTATTTAGGTTTTGATTAGTTCATGGAAACATTAAAATAGCTCTAAAACATCAATCACGCACTTTTTTATTATTGAAATTCCAATATAATGGTTTTCATATCTGATATTGTAATTTGAGTTGTCATGCTAAATTTATGATAGTTGTAGAGCATGAGTTAAGTTTGACGTGTATTCTCCTTCAATACAGAAATGGAAAAAAGATGCATAACTCAAGTATACGTCTCAATGTGTAACACACAACTAAACTGAACAAGACAAAATGAAACTTAAGTTATATGAGCATTAGAATACAATAAATTATAACTACAAATGTAAAAATAATAACTGCCTTCTGCAACTCATGTTAGTAATATAGGGAAGTATTGTTTACGTTTTAGAATCTAAGCATTATCTCACAATGCCAACCGTATCTCGCTTATGTTTTATGTATTGCTTAGTGAAAGTGTACACTTGTGTTTTGAAATGTCGGAAGAGATATGTATCACCTGTCTGGCATTTCTTAAGGTTAACAAATAAATATCGAGGATCAATTAATCACAAGTGAGATACAGTCGGGTATCAACGCATCCAGTTACGAACTTAATTGCTTTCTAGTTTGCGTGACAGTATCATAGGGCAGTAATATATATAGAAACCTATTGTTTATTTATTTATCCGTTAACAATACATGGTATGCTCTCACCCGACGGCACATATTCGTGATACCGATTGGACATTATATTCGGGTTTTATATTCAAATAAATAACATGCCAATATGTCACAATACTATTTAAGACATTCCTTATTTTTTTATTATGAATCTTTGGAGACCACAAACGTGATCACTTGATTTTATTAACTGCAACGTTAATTCATTTCTGAACGAAGCATTGCTTATTGATAACAATCATTGCTTGACAAATATTACAGGAGTAATAAGGTTGGCAGCAAAAGCTGGACCGATTGGTGGCATCGAGATCAGTTGCTATTCTGAGATATTAATGTGTAATGTAATTGTATGTTTTTGTTATGCTCATGTGTGGTTTTAATAAAGCTACATATAACATTGGTGACATGTTAACGCTTTCTATCTCAAGAGCAAGCTAAAATAATATACTTAACGCGACTTTGCCTCCGTAGCTCAGTGGTTAGTGTGCTTCTCGTTCAAATCAGAGTTGAGACACACATATGCCTGCCATATTCAGCAGAAAGCTGACTGCAAAATAAAGGCTTTGCTAGGTATTTAAAAAGAACTGCAACAAAAACTAAGTAAAGCGCATTAGGCATTTTTTCACATGTTCCAACTATCACATGTTTGTGTTTGTGAGACCCTTCAAATTATTGCACTAACAACTGTACCGTGGTCGCTTCTCACCACACCTTACTGTATGGTATAAATCATAGATATTTTATCCATATTTTTTATATTTTCAGTTACAAAACCAACTTGAACCTAACTAAGATGGTGACAACGATATTCAACATTAATGATTCGTACGTAATTGATTATTACTACGATTCACCAAAATACCATGAACGACGCCGACTAGCTGAAGAGTACGATCAAATACGATACGATCGTGAAAAAATTCGTTATGTTTAGCATGCATTCGCTGCGTGTATAGTGATTCTAAATCTTCTTGTGATAGTAACCATCATTTACACCCGGAAACGGAAATCCCATTTCCGGAACTGGTTAATTATCCACGTGATGTGCATACACGTGTTATTTGGAGGTGTCGCTCTACCATACATTGGACAATCGTTCGAAGAAACCAGAGCAGGGTTAAAGAGTGTTCCTTTTTGTAAATTCTTAGAATTTCATTCAGATGAGTTTTGGTATTTGGTTCCAGACTCTGTTCCACTTTTTCATACCTAAGACAACGTTTTCAAAAACAATTTGCATTTTATGTAAACATTCTTGACGTCTTGAAGCTAGTACTTAAAGTAAGTGTTTTTATCCTTAAAAGACTGACTTGTTTGTTGAGTGTTATAACAAAAGTGAAATTACAAAATTCATTTCGTCTCAAAAGCATTCTTATGAGTGACAATAATGTAATAAATCATACTATAAATATTATTCACATATTACCTCTAAATGTTGTATGATATTTTTTCATTGATATATATCTCAGTATCATACATGATTAAAGTGAAAAATCAAATATAACTGCGCATTTTGTTGAAATTTAAATCTTTTTAGTTACTTTTATATGTATGCAATATGCTGTACAGTTTGACTTGAATCATATAGTAGATAAATATAGTCAATGCCAATAAAGTCAAGGATGATACAGTTGTCTACTTTTGTTTAATACTCGGCGCTGATGCTGTTTTCCCATCCTTTTTCAGTTATATATACGGCGGCTGGCGCATCTGTCCAGTTGTTTTGAAATGTATGCTAACGAGAACTAACTGTGCAATTGCATATCCTTCCAAAAGGATTCGTTAACTTCTTAACATATTGCGGATGTTTCGACATCTTCGCTAGATTATGATGAAAATTATTTCCTTGTGCGATTAGGAATAAAGCCAGGATCGCCTGGTTACAAAATTAACACAGGAACCAACTAACCACAATGTAGTCATAGTATGCACATTTGAAAAAGCAACAACATTATTTGGCAATAAAGTTTGCACCCACAATGACAAATGACTCGTTAAAGAGAATTCCAAAGTCCTGTATCATCTTACTAATTTGCCGTTACATCATAAATTGTCTGGAGAATCAAGACTTGTCTTCCATAATGTCGAGATCGATACATAATTAATGTTATTCCACACCGTATGTAATTATTCTAACAATTATGTTGCCCTCCTAACATCCTATCTGTCAATACATTGGCGCCAGTATGTTTCACCAGATTCTAAGAATAATTTGTCTGACAGCCTGACTAAGTAACTTTAGCACAGCGACTATCGTGGTATCGTTTGTCTAAGTGAACGAGGTTCTTCAAATTATTGCTCAAACATCTTGTGAAAGTGTTTTCGTTTGTCTTTATTTGAGTATAGGATTAAAGTATGAGAGGATTCTGGCTTTAATGGGTCTTTTAGTAGTGAGAACAAATCAACCTGTTATCGACCCTTATATTTTCATAATGTTGTTATTTCCTGACTCTTAATTTTAAGTCCGGCCTCTGTTTTCATAAATTGAAAATACTACGAATATCCACTTTTTCAAAGAGAAACTATTTAAATGCATATACCTCCTGCAGTACAGCTGTCACTGGTATAAATTACACAAGGTAATAGTTAGTAATAAATGTTGTATAAATGTATGCCCGTTATCTCCAGTTTGACCACATCTCCAATTGACAGATACATGAGCAAGAGTATAAATCTATTCTATGACAAATTTTCGCGATGCTCAAATACATACCAAATGTGTTATGCTGTACTGTGTAAGTGTTGCGTTTTCATTGCCGCTCAGTGTACTTATGTAGGTGTGATGACGCCAATATATCGACTTTTAACACGTTCGTGTGCATTAATTCGCTATTTCGTAATTTATAGACAGTGTTCATGTATAATTATATAGAAAACACATACTATCCTTAATCAACACCTATAATTATGGATTAGATTAGGACCGTCTTTATTCACAATTGTTGAACTGTATAGTTATTCCAGATATATTGATAATTCTAGACAATGTATTCATAGGGCGACAGAGAATTGTCTTGCATACTCAAGCAAGTAACTCCTAACGTCTGGTCAATACGATCAACATATTAGGCATACAAAACACGTGCGAACAGATTAACATAAAAAACGAAACGACAACATATGTCATAATCCCTGACTTCCAGTACCTCTGAAAACATACTTTGGTCCTTATGGTATTATTGGCATAATAGAGAAATGCAAAATTGACAGAAATTGTAAGAAGTCCAAATTCAGTCGCATTGTCAACTGACATACATGTAGACATGGACATACATGTATCTATTATTTTTTCAGACAATATAGGAATTTCGTGACTGTCAGCAACACGTAGCATTGGATTTGTATTCGTTTATTAAAAACTATTAGTTCATCCCTGAACACGTTAACTGATATGCGGTGAATACCCTAAGGATTCACCTCATCAGTTTGCAAACTGTTTGTTTTGCAATATGTTAGCGCACCCCATGATATATTTATCCACAATATTAACCGATTTATTACGATCATAACACGAATTAAATGTTGCCAATTTTATAATTGCTGATAACGTTAAAGTAAATCGGTATACATATTCGTATTAACTTTTGATCAAATTAAGCAAAGATCGGCCAAGTTCCAAAAAGATAATAAAACAGGAAAATGGAAGGCAAGATTTAACAGAAGACGAAGAGATCGCATTTCACAAAAAGAACAGTGTACAAAATTGAGATTATATAGTGAGAGTGGCCCCGGTCAAATTACATATTCTTATCTCTTGGAAATTATCTAGAGATTTTATATGAAATACGAATCATTCTGGTGTTACAATAACTAAGTAATTAAACGGTTTTTATAAATCGCTTGAAGTGAAATGCTTTTTACCGGACGACGCTGGTCTTTTTAAACCCATCTATCCTCCAACCACAATTCTACTCACTGGTAGATCACCATGCTGTATTTGACTTTATTTAATGTTCTGTTATCAGGTACATATGAATCTAGTTAGTAACTTATTGACCCAAAATATTTATGTTATTGTTCCCTTCTACTTGATAATTTTATTGTGATATTTGATTACGTTTTATTACTCCAAATCTCAAGACGGCCTTCTGTTTTAACTAGGTAGTCTCTGAATACGCCCTTCATTTCATAGATAGCTATTAAGTTCACGAAATGATTGACATTCGGTAATGATATTGTCCTTAACTTCGGAAAAATACAAACATAAAATGTAATTCTACCGTAACGTTATCGTATCTACATAGTAATCTAGTAATCATTCTGAATTTGTAAGACAGTTTTATGGTCATGGTTCCAGTTTTACTGTAAACTCTATGCCTCCGGAATTACAGACACTGTCCCCAAACTGCACGATATTGACAATATCCGGTCGGAAAATAAAGATTATTTTGATTTGTTTATTACTATTGACGTATTTATTTTGGCTTGGGTTACGTACTGCGTAGTTAAAACTGAAGGCTTTTCCCGTCTTGTAATTCAGCAAATATCTGATTTTATACCACATAAGTTGGTTTCTCAACTTGACTTAACCACACTAGCCAGTCACTTTTTATTTTGAAAACGATTTGTAGAAGCCAAATTCGCCAGAACCAGCAATGCCACAACTTCACCATGCCCTTTCACATTGTGGAAACAATATCGGCAATATATCGAAGTTTGACAATCTGCACTAGTAAATAACAAGTAAATAACAACCAAGAACATATATATTCTCCACACATAATGTATATGTTTCACATGTGCGACTTGCATCGTTTTTTGTATGATACTAGACAACTTAATTGCAAATTAACTTTATCGAAACAACTTCATTGTATGACGATTTGTGTAGCTAATGACAAGCAGGTCAGCCATTATGAGTGCAGGAAATGTTCTTTTGTTCGTATTAAAGCGGTTCGATATCACATCATGCTTGCTTGTAGAAAAGCTGTTGAACATGTGAACGCATAATTAGTATATGTCAGTAATATTTGTCGAAGCGAAACAGAAACCCAAAGTATATCATCGTCCGCTACGTTGATCATATCATTAAACATATGACAAGCAAAACACAGACTTCTCATAATTCTTTTTGTTATATTTGTTCATACCATTATATCATAAATTCTAACCAGGTGTGCATGGGGATATTAAGCGAACATCTTCTCTTGTGTAGGTATATTCATAAATATTTTATGATCCCTGATATATCTTTGAAATAATGTTAGCAATAAGATGTAATGTTACTGTAATTATTGTTTTGAACACGTGGACGTTTTATGTTTTTTAGCATGTTTATAAATTGGAATCATGTGCTTTGCGTCTTAATAAATTGGAATATAGTCAATACTGAATCACAGTCTAAGCCTCTGGAGCAGCTTTGTAAAACTGCGGCCGGTTCTTTCGTAAGTACGGTAATATCGTGTTTTCATGCTGATTTATTCATAAATGAGGAACTATTAAACTGTATGCGTTGCAAGTGATTGTGTCGTTAATTAGAATGTAAAATAATATATAAATAAATTATCTTATACAACTCATAAACAGTGGTATTCGTTTAATGTGTTCCTTCTGTAAAGCAAGAGGTAAAAATGTTTAATACTGTATTACATGAACGGAATATTACTATATTTACTATTTAATCTCACCATCATTTCTGTTCAATTGCATAACCAAAATGAAACTAAAGTAGATAAAATACACGATGCTATGTAAGTTAAACTGCCGCTATACATACAAATAGAGAGAGAGAGGGGGGTAATATTCCTTATTCCTGAAATGGTATCAACAACTGTCATGTGTTGGAAATACATATTATTTTCCCAGACTATATGGGACTTTCGTGACGTGTGATTTTCAGCAACACTTAACATTGAATTCGTATTTACTTATACAATTCATCCGTTGAAATCATTGGCCTGTGGTGAACAACCTTCAGATGTTATGAAATATTTCACTCTCAAGTTTTATTTTCCAATAATATTCAATGAGATGTTTTACGCAAAATATAAATTGGCCAATTTGCGGATAAACATCTTATAAGATATAATGAAAAGAAAGAATGCAATATACGTTTAAATCTTTAAAACGTATTAAATTATCCAATCGTGCCAATTGCATAATTGCGGATGAAGTAAATCATGATTATACTTACATTAAATTTACAATATTTCTTGTAAACTTCGCCAGCACTCCCTAAAATGTTCATAACACAGCGACCCCATAGTAACATCATCACATGAGACACACAAGAAAAACAATGAACACATTTTACACAAACGTTTTCTGGAAAAGGATTTAAGTAAACGTAACCTTCTGTTGTTGCTATAACTCATATGTGTAATAAAATGATCTTTCAGAAATTACACGAAGTAACTGGTTTGCATAAACGAGTACATTGTGTAAGTGTTTGATCATCTGGAGGCTACTTATATTGTTAACCAAGTGATTCAAACATGAGTGGCTTTACCTCTTGTATTAAAACCAGATAATACTAATTGCTTCGTATGGTGGTCGTTGATAGTTTCGTACAGCTATATTACGAATGGATGTACCACTAATATTTGATGTTTCATAAAAGTATGCTTAAATCCATCTATTCTCAACTCATAATGCGATAATTCACTAGAAAGCACAACAATTAACTGCAGATTGTGATACCCAATTTGGCCTTTCTGTCAAGTTGTATTCCCTGACTCTCTGATTTTATCTTTTTTGTTAATAAGAAGGCCTATTTCACATTTGTCCGTACTACATACAAATGTTATTGTTCCATTTCCCGTTTAATACCTTTTTATTACCATACATCACTGGACAGGCCCATTTGTTTAACTGTTGAAGCTCTGAAATTGCCCATAATTCCAAAACAGAGCAATTAACCACGCTATATAATTGACAATCAGTAATGATAGGGTCATTAAACGCGGAAAATACAAACATTACATGTAGTTATTCCTTAACATTATTGTACCTTCATTCTGAAATGTCGGGGATAACTTTATTGCTACTAATCTAGCTTAACTGCAATATAAACGCCTCCTGAAGCACAAGAAATTTCTACACATCTTACGAACATGCCAATATCTGCTCTCGTTTATTTTTAAATTCGTTTATAGTACCAACAGGCTGGAAGATGTTCAAATATGTTTGAGATGCCATTAGACCACTCTCTTAGTATAACTAGAAATACGTACGAGTATATTTGTTTGTAAAGGTAATACGGGGTTCTCGTGGCATAGATGATTTTATACATCCATAGGCTACACATACTGAAATGACTGCATTGTACTAGTAACCAATTATTCATTGAAAACAGATAAGAAAAGACAGCACTCAGCAATAGCAACACATATCTTGGTTGAAATGGATATACTTGTTTTAGGACGGACAAACAGATGGGCGGTAATTGAGGTTCGTGGCCATTGCATTGACGGAGAACTTAATATTCGTAATTGGAAATAAAATGCACTCGAGTATTGTCGGCTTTAATATCACACCAAGTCATACTGTGTTAATTAATAGTATATTATTAGAGCATCTTTAGTATTTAGTCGACTTAACCGAACTGTGCCACACCACTTCCGTTTTAATTTAAATACACGCATTATGCAATAATGAGTTCTGACATAAGTAAACCATTTGTCTGTTTGAAAAACGCCATACATTCCACTTATATGTTAACGTACGTATTTCACCTGTTGTATATTTGATAAAAACGCTTTTAAAAGTGTTAATGAGATACCTACAGTTTGTTACAGTAGTTTGATAATAATGAGTTCTTTTTATTACATATATGTCAATGTTATTGTCAACAGATTTAGCAATGTAAGCGACTTCCAATTTGATCGGTGTGTTTTATTATATGTTTAATGTTCTCCAACAACACAATAAATCATGTCTCTACCAGTCCCATAATTTGAGTTATTGGATACGTCAGGAAAGCCGCTACTTGTATTGAGCGTAAGGTATTTCTCAAAAGAGGTACTGTATAGTACCAAAAGTGGATAGTCATTTTAGTTTTTAATAGTGCATTATACAGAAGATGACCCAGTTCCAGAGGTAGCATTGGTTATTTTACGTAATGATGTATAGCATTATTCACGGGACATAAGTTTTAAAAGACTGTTAGTTAAGTCTATTTTAGATGGAAGACTCTAAATAGAATTTTTGTTTTTCGGCAGTGAGCGTTTTCTATTTAAGTCATAAAATAGCGACAGAACCTCGTTTTGCATTCTATTTCATACACCTTCTCGTCTTATAAATTAAATATTCCCAAACGAGGCACATTCAATATCCTTTATTGAAACGTGCTTTAAAAAGAAAGCCATTAACAAAAATCACTCATTGGTAATGTTTCCAGACACGATATCCATAGGAGAACTTAACATGTTTGTACAAAACTTTATACTGAATATATCGCTGCTTTAGAATGAAATTAGTAATTACGACACAAAAACTCTTAAATATTTATAATCAGCATCACACGGCGCTTCCCACGAAGTTGAAGCAGTCTGTTTTATCATAAATGAAAAGTAATTTTCTTGTGTTGTCTTTTTAAATATTGACTGTGTACTTACTGCCTTCTCATTCTGTGCAAGGGATATTTCCATAACTGTGTAAAGTTTTCACATACCATTAGTATAATATATACAAAGAGAAAAAAGTCGGCAATAGAACTAAATTAAGTTAGAAATACTGCTCTAAAAACTAAATATCGCTATCATATAGCTTCTATTATAGCTTTAATACATTCTGGAAAATTGAGCAATGTCTTTATTTGATTACATCAACGTCTCGTCTGTTTGAACTTTCGAGGAAGTAATGAAATGTTACGGATTCGGATATAATTACGATGGTCTCAGTACTTATTTATCAAAATAGAAACCTAATAATTTAATACTATAATAATGATGTTGCATGCGTCTGATAGAATTACCAGAATTTTATGATATAATGTCTCGTCTTGAATGTTGTTGTTCCCAATTTCACACTATATTTCACAAACCAAAGTCGATTCGGATTATGGGCCTTTTCAAAGAACTTATACTGGTCCTATACGATTCCTTGCGCTATTAAATACCAAATTTGATTAAATGAAATGTCATGTCACTGTGTTGAAATTTAGCAGGTTGGGCCTGCATACAAACATCGACGTATTTTGATCAGTTCACTTAATATGAGGATAGGATAGAAATTCTGACTCTGACAAAATATATACTAGTATCACAGGGTCATTCTCATAAATCAATGGTTAGTCTAGCCAAATGAAACATGCGCTGATTGAACGAGAATTCACGTGGTCAGGTATGGATACAACGAGTATCACGTATCATATGGCATGGTTTCGTTATGTTATATCATTTCTATAAACCAATACACATATAAGTACAACATTAATGTTAGTATAAAAACAACATTGTAATCGAACTTATGAACCCCATTTGACATGAGCCTGACCTATTGATTACTATAATATAACAGTCGATATATTGTCAACATCAACTACACCGAATGCATGTTTTCATAATCGGGAAGTATCACGTAGACGCTCGAGATGTACTACAAACACAAATCTTACATGTCGATATTGCACGATTTGCTTGCGAAATAATTGATATATTCAAAGCAATAACCTTGTAAATTATTCTTACATAAATGTCAGGTTCAGGTCAAAATAGCCAATCAATACAACATTTGCCCATATTGTGTAGCGATGTAGCTGCTAAATTGTTTCAACTTGAACATATTGGCTTGGCGCTGCCGCCGCAGCTGTGTGGCTTTAGTTTGTGCCCTCCTATTTATTTATATATCAGACAAAGTATGCCGTATTTATCCAGCAAAGCACAGGTCAAGAATGAAGCACAAGGTTCAGATTTATGCAACTAGTAGCAAGTTTACAGAATGTTGTAAACCCGTTATAAATACTGTAAATCCGGAATTATTCGCGGTGGTTTAATTTTCGCTAATTTTCGCGATTGGTGCTCTTCGCAAAATCATCATTCCGCGGAAATGTACTTTCTCAACGTAATCCATATCTTGAAAGAAATCAAAGGTGAATATAAACTACACAAACAATACATTTATGGACGTAAATATTATTTTGTTTTAGTATACTGGTATAGTTATGGTGTCTTAAGAGATAATTATCTTCTCAACAAACATGAAACTGTTGAAATATAATCACGTATGTTTTAGTAACGTTTGTTCGGATATTAGAGTAAATAGTAGACATGTAGCAAACAACTACTTCCCGTGAAAACACTATACAAATGCAATGTGTGAAATGCATTTTACGAACTACTTAATAAAACGTGTGATATACACTATATTCCGGTGAACTATTTTTCGAATAATTAGAAATAATAAATATTTTATCGCATTTATCACATGGTGATGTACTTGTACGAAAATACCAAATGATTTATATTGAACTTTATCGCGAATTTAATATTTGGGGACCCTCGATCGCGAATTCAACAATTCGCGAAATAAGTTCAAAACGGAAAATCGAGAAATAAAGCTCACGCGAGTATAAAGTGATTTACAGTAGTTACAAAGGCACTAAAAAGTACGTACATTCAACAATAGTTGTAAGTACATTGTATACAAATCGTTTTTCGGCCAATATTGAATAACAAAGATTTTTAAAGATTCCAAAATTTAAGTTAATCAAGTGGCCCTTAAGAAGATTCTTCTGGCTCAGATAACCTCATCACGATGGGTTTAATCACAGTTTAAATACTTATAGAGTATCCGTGGTTGCCAACAATGACACTGACAGTTTTGACCGCACCATGGCGCCCCATAGTTAAACGTTGTATCAATATAGTCTGATGCTTAGCAATCTTTATGACTCTCCTCCTCCTCCACAGATTGGCGACGCCCCGGGGTTACATGAGCTCTCTCCAGATATGATTTACCGCCTCTGAACCATCGACTTCACGTGACCTAATAGTTTATTGTATTTTTTTCATATTCATATATTGTCTATGAATGTCGTTCAATGTCTCAGGTTAATGCCTCAACTTTGATACTAAGCTCTCTGAAGACCAAACAGCTGAGCCTCGATTTTCGGTTATCATAGAACATATTATATTTTTGTTAATCAATATAAGTCAATTTCTAAAGTGTAAGATGTACCATTACCGCTTATATCCTATTAGTGTACGAAAAACATGTACATGTATATGACTGCCATGTTTCAGTAGGAATAAAGCAAATAAAGGCTATGCTCGACATATATAGCCATATATTGAGACCGTATCATTTTACACACGTGGTTAGATTGAAAATGTGAGAAGTCGACTGGACTTGTTCTTTTCTCTTGTGTAATGGTCATGTTTATGGAATTGATCAGGTGTTTGTCGACGTTAAAGTCCTTACAGTCTGTACATTTCTGAACAAAACGAAATTGACATAATAATTGATTTCACGAATTGTTTTCAATTATTCAGACGGATTTTAGAGATATTTTATAGTTCGTATTATATATTAAAATGTCCTCATATAAAATGTATAACTTAAATTCAATAAATGTTTAATTTCCAAAGAAGCTCAGTTTTCAACAGGATTCAAGACTAAATTAACCGAAGTGTTTCTCATTCAACCTACATAGATTAGTTGAAAATATCAAAATAATCCATCTACCTTACGACAAGTGACTATATGATAAATGACACCTAAAAGTTATTTAAATAACATTCTAAAAACCGTTATTGGCTGTTGATGTGTTTTATTACATGTATGTATGTATTATGTCTCATTTTTATTGTCATGATTTTATATTACATCGGTTGCAATACATGGGTCACGAAACGTTTACACTCGTAAATATGTTTGTCTGAATTTTTCAGTTGGAATACATTGTGAAGTGTGACTATCTTTCTCTTCTCTGTCTGATTATATATATCAATTGTTCTAATTTATTGTGATCTGTATAATTATGAAACAGCCTGATGACTAATATGACTATGCTTAATAAATAATAAATGCACTAAGTGCAGTGAACAAATATGACGTTCGATCGCTGAAAAATAGATTCATTATACATGTTATACTTCACCGGGAAAACACATTATATAACCTTATATTATTACATTCTACATAGTGTATCAATTATTTCTGGGTTGCATGGCACCTTTGCTTACGGATAAATACGTAGACATAATTGGTAGTTACAGAAAGCTCCAACGTAACCACGGTTACTTCTAAATTATCTATTTTCCACTTAGCTATTTTCACGATGCTTATAATTTCCCTTTTCTATATAGTAAAAAAAGTGTTATGAACTGATGATGCTTCATTGAAAATCCTAAAACTGATGTCCGTCATGCCGTATACAAGTTTGTCCGTTTCATTATATCAATGCTTGAACTGCATATTATTGTCGTGTAACTTCATTTTCATAGTCAACTTCTGTTGTATTTGTTACAATAGACATACGAAAATATGCTAAAAACGGTCTGAAAGCTTAGTTGTTCATGCAAATGTACAGTAATGCAATGGACAAGACTCCTTAAAGAAGGTATTTATATAATAGTCCAGTTAACGAATTAAGCTCTGTGAATATGATATCAGAGGTATTTGAAAAATATAAGATATAATAATTTTGGAAGATATATAAGCGATATTGTGTTATTTGCAATCCATAACAGTATCATAACCATTTTTATTTTTAGTAGTTTCGAGGTAAGATCAAACAATGCATTAGATATATCCTATTGGCTGATTGACATGCTACTTCTTACATAAGAGAAAGGATTAAGTAGTGCACAATCAGTTCGATCAATGCTTAGAGCCGGTCATCGTTTAAAGAAGCAATGCATAATTCACGGGGTTGAATAAATGTTATAAACGATCATAGAGATTTAAAGGTGCCACAAAAGCAACCATGGAAGGCTAATGAAGTGGCAGGGTAATCAAAGTCAAAACAATACAAACGACAAACAGGTCAAACAGAGCAACGCCAGTCCTACAAATTCTTGAAGAAACGACCTCATTATTGAAACCTTAACTAAATTCAATTTGCGTGCGTAGAGCAATATCTCTATATGCTGCAACATGAGTTATGCTTAGTTTGCACGACAAATGCCTCATAAAACATAAAAGCATTCATAATCTTGTGTAGTTAAATCCGGTTAATAACACGCATTAATCTCATTTAAAGCCTGTTATTTTCATATTTCTACGACAATTGTAAACATTGGATCATAAATGGGAGTATACATGTAGGTGGTAGCTTTCTGTTCTTTTGAACGTATTTATACATCTGGAATACAGTATATTATGTATACAAACAACGACCTTATGAAATATAATGCTCACCATCGTCAAAGAACTTCGATAAACCAAACTTAACCTGTGATTTAATGTTATTGCAAAAGTAATTGTTTTTTTAACTGCAAAATAATCTAAAAGTATTATTTTAGTTACCGGTGGTTGAACGTTTAATATGTTTTTTGCTTTTGTGTTTTCGACCAAATATCCGAAACCAGCTGTGACACAAACACAAAGACAAAACACTGTGCGTCAAAGTCATTAATATACTTTCCTAAGTAGGTAAAACATAACAATAAACAGTAAATGTAACCGGAAATGCTTTGATTTGTCTAACGCATCCACGATGCCATCAATATGTTATTGCGTGCTAAGCGCCCACGCGTCAAAGTGTATAAGCAGAAGATAGTTTTGCTACCGAATGACATTTAAATGTACTTTTGTATTTGAGTTTTCGACAAGTTCATGAAAACATTTAAACATAAATAAGCTCACAAACATCATTCGGGTATAATTTCATAATTGAAATTCATATCTTATATTATAATGGAAATCATCACGTTTGAGGTATCATTAGTAGTTAATTTAAGTTGTACAACATGAGTTAAGCTGACATGTATTCTCTTTCAATGAACAGAGGCGGCAGCTTTCGTAGACAATTAATCGTATAACGCAAGCTTAGGCCAAACCGTTGAACACAAAATGAACAAGACAAAATGAAACTAAATTTATATTTTCATTAGTGTATCCGTATATATACATTTTAACTAAGATTGACAACTGCCTTCTACAACCCATGTTATTAATATCGGAAACTAGTGTTTACGTTTAGGAAGTCGACAATTCTCTCGCAACGTCGACCGTATCCCGCTTCTGATTGATATATTGCTAAGTGTACACTTGTGTTTTGAAATGTCGGAAGAGATACGTATCACCTGTCTGACGTTTCTTAAGGTAAACAAATAATTACCGGGGATCGATTAATTACAAGTGAGATACAATCGGGAAATAAATAACTTTATTGCTTTCTAGTTTGTAAGACAGTAACAGATTGTCGTAATATTTATATTATATTCTTTTGCATTCCATGCATCTGATGTGTTTGTGAACATACCAGTACAGTAGTTCTAACGATGTATTAGTTTAGTATATATGAAATATAACTATGCATACGAATCGTGTTATCACAAAGGATTTCCATCTAAATACTAGGACTATTAAAAACATAGTATAGTCGCACCGACGGCACTTAGACGTGGTATCGATTGGACATGCTATTTGGGGTTCTCCTTCTTTTTAATGTCCACCGCCCATCCTTTTTATCATCAGTTGTATACTGCAGAGATGCTGGATGCGATACTTAAATTAGGTCACTATGACGTTACGCACGATGTTGCGATACCTTCCTGTAACATGACGTTGACGTTATTTTAGTTCAACATGCATCTACGTCACACGCATTGATGCGTGTTGTAGTTTTAGCTGTTATCTAGATTATTGATTAGACGTGTGGATAATAAACAATATAATAAAATCATAAATATACGGTAGTACAGACTTGTAGTACTTTTAACATTTGGTTGGCAAATTTGCGAATATATCGGCTATTTGTATTGCCATTTAAACGAAAGAAAATATGAACAATGATGTAAACAGATACAAGAATTTTATTTTACACATGCGTTTTACATGTTTAATACATGTACATTTTTACTGTGTTTGAAGTTGTATTCCTTTTACATAATACAGTAATAATGTGTTTGTTGTTGAGATTTTAACTTAATTATATCCTGGTTTGACATAGATAATGGCACAATTTAAACCATATTCGTCACAGGAAACAGAACTGTTTTATCTTGTTTATCCTGCAACTTTCATGATTAGTTCTATTAAAGTATACTCCTTCAACAACATGTGGACCTCGAAAAAAACGATTACCCCATATTTCTTTCACCATATTCTTCATTTGGTCTACATTTGATAGTTCTTTAAATTATTGCATTTACTATTTTTATAGCGTTATATTGTTACTACTAATTAGTAAATACACAACAGACACCATTTATTAATAATGTAATGGAAAAAAATAATGTAAAGAAAAATGGTAAATGTTTCATATTTATTCCGTTACCACTATTGTTTATAATACATTTCCTCTAAAAATAATCTAAGTACGATGTCGAATGTAATTACACTCGAAACAGAGCACAAAGTTAGATACAAAAATCATCACTTGCAAATTATAACGTCGACGTCGCGTTTTTGTCAGTTTTGCGCCGTGGCTAGACCTAGCTCAAAAACTATAAATTTTATAGTTTTGCATGTATCACAACACAAATTACTGCAAAAGAATCTTTGTTATATGAGTCGTACATATCCACGATACCGTTTTCATACACACAATGGAATTGTATATTATTAGCTTTTAAAAATGCACATATTTGTCGGTACCGATGCAAATTATTAAACAATGTCACCGTGGCTAGACTTTTTCAATCAAATAAATCGCAAGGATTAAATGCTATATTTCTTAGGAAAATGATACTTACGTAATCGTTATCAAATGAGATTTCATTACGTACGTAATATATTACATTTCCTTGTCATGACTTCTTTCTGAAACAGCTTCTTGAACAACCAGTCGTCCTTTTTTTCTTATGAAAATATCAAATGGGACATTTTATCCATCATCGAACAAATGTATATATCCGGAACATGCCCGATGCTTCGGCACTTCTGCCTCCAATACGTATAACTTCATGCCCTGCCAATATGATGGCGAGAATTTAGTTGAATTGGTTAAAGAATAAAAGAAGTTGTATCATGTTTTTTTATTGAGCGGAGAAATCATGTTACGTTGGGACATTGTATTTTAGCACCCGCGCGTAAATTAAAGCATAATAATTGCGGAAAGTGTAATTAATTAATCATTTTTGGACGCATTAAATTTATTACATTTTCTTTTCTGAATAGTTTGATGTCTTATTTATTTACGTATTCTCAATAATAAGCTCACTACTACATTTTGAGCGTGTGCTTCTCACGTAATTTCAACATTTCTCGCAACATCGTGCGTAACGTCTATGCTGTTTGGTCACTATTATAAACGTTTTTGGCATATATATTTTCGTACTACATGTAGCTAGATATATTATCAGGCTATAATATTCCCCCCTCCTTTATTGTTTAAATCTACGCAGAATTGTATCTCCACTATACAAAATAATAATCAAGTTTACTTAATTGCTGTAAATTGCAGTTTGTCTAGTGTTACAAAGGTGCTAATAATTTAAGCGAGTCCTGTTCGTACATGTATAATTACAATTATGTCATATTGCGATCCACAGTTTGAGCTGTAATAATTAATTACAATGTACATGGATCTGACTGCCGATGCAACTGGTGTATGTCAATTCTTACCATTTAGCAAACTGCAGAATTTTACTCCTGCAATTTTGTGAATAGGCAGAAATAAAAACCAGCAGTAATAAACACGACATAACGCGACTTTGCCTTCGTAGCACAGTGATTAGTGCGCTTGTCGTTCAAATCCGACACACATATGTCTGCCATATTCAGTATAAAGTTGACTGCAAATAAAGGCTTTGCTTGGTATTTAAAAAGAATTACAACAAAAACTAAGTAATACGAATGAGATATTGTTTCACATGTTCCAACTATCCCTTTTTCGGTTTTTGTGGAAGCCCATCAAATTAGTGCACTAACAACTGTACCGTGGTCGCTTTCCACGAACGGCGCTGACTAGCTGAAGATTACGATCAAATACGATATGATCGCGAAAAGTTTCGTTACGTTTATCATGCATTCGCTGCGTTTATAGTGATTCTAAATCTACTTGTGATAGTGACCATCATATACGGAAACGGAAATCCCATTTCCGGAACTGGTTAATCATCCATGTGATGTGCATGCACGTGTTATTTGGGGGTGTCGCTTTACCATACATTGGACAATCGTTCGAAGAAACTGGAGCAGGGTTAAAGAGTGTTCCTTTTTGTAAATTCTTAGAATTTCTTTCAGACATTACTGAATACATGTCGAATATTTCTATAGGTATTTTGGGAATTTATCATTCTCTGAATATGATATCGTGTAGACTACTTAAGAGTGTTTCAAACGCCTTATAAGTGTCAGTGTTGATAATACTATCATGGTTCATAGTGTTAATGTTATCGGCTTTGTTAAGACTCATAATGTCAGAGGAGCAATATGGACAGTATTATATTATTTCAGATGAGACTGCGCAGATATTGTGGCTCACAATGGCATTTTGTTTTCCCTTAACAATAGTATTAGCTTCTTTTTTCACAGTTCTATACTTACTCTGTTCACCATCGGTAAATGACCGTTTATCCAGCGGTCGTCATTTCTCCTTGTTTGTGTGTATTTGTTAAGGAGCATGTTTTTTCCTACGCACCCCGTTTTATATCGCATTCTTCCAACCACTAAGAAAGGACAACACTATGAAACACGGCCTTGTATGGACAAGAATGACACATGGCTTTGATGCAGCGCGTCTCACAAGTATGGTCATCATACCAATAGCGTATCTCATACCTATGGAGTTCAAGAAACGCTATCGGAGACTAAAATCGAAACTGGTATGCAAGAATGTTGAATGCAATACAAGCAATACCAAGAAACCACAATCAATGGAATTGGTTTCCGTCTCTCATACTGAACATACTATTGTTTGATAGGTGGTCATGTATGTTGCATTCATGGACAAACTTACAATCTTACAATATTTTTACCATTCATTGTTATAAACCAAGTTGTGTAAACACATCTACGTAAAATACGGCCTATATCTGAAAACTTTCCTTCATGTGTTTAGTATGCAAAGCAAACAGTGGAAAATAAAGAAAGGTAACTAATGTGTTTAAAGAAATTTTCTAGTGAAAGTGTCTAGTTGTTTTTGACATGGTTCTTTCTAAGCTATTTTGCAGCATGTTGTACATTTTTTAGCATTATACCATCACTCAAATTCTTACGAAAACTTGAAGCACTTAAATATTTAAAGCATAAATATTGACAATAATGAGGTTTAAATTGACAGTCTGTTGTTATACTGACAATTATTGTGGCATATTATCTGTGAAATGACAGTAAATATTACCAAAGTAAATGTGCCATTCTGAAAACCCTTCTTATGAATTTTCATTCGTTTTCCTCATACGCGATCCGAGATATTTACAGGTAAAGAATATGAGTTTTGCTATTTGGTTGCGGGATCTGTTCCCCTTTTCATAACTAAAACAACGTGCTCTAATGTACATGTATGTAAACATACTTAACCCCTCGAAACTAGTACTTAAAGCAAGTTTATATTTATCCCTAAATAACAAAATGTTTTGCGTCTCAAAAGGATTCTCATGAGTCACAATAACGTAATAAATCATGCTATAAATATTATTCACATATTACCTCTAAATGTTGTATGATATTTGTTTAATTGATATATATCTCAGTACCATACATGATAAAAGTCAAAAATCAAATATAACTGCGCATTTTGTTCAAATTTAAATCATTATCATTCTCTTTTATATAATTATATACACAACATGCTGTTGACTTTGACTTGAACCATATAGTAGCTAAATATAGTCAATGCCAATAAAGTCAAGGATGATATAGTCGTCTATTTTTGTTTAATATTCGGCGGTGATGCTGTTTTCCATCCTTTTCTTTCAGTTATATATACGGCGGCTGATGCATCTGTCCATTTTTTGGAATGTATGCTAACCAGTACTAACTGTGCAATTACATATCCATTCAAAAGAATTCGTTAACTACTAAACATGTTGCGGAAATTTCGACATCCAAGCTAGATTGTGATGAATATTGTTTCCATCCGCGATTAGGAATAAAACCAAGATCGCTTGGTTACAAAATAAACGCAGGAACCATCTAGCCTCAATGTAGTCATAGTATTCACGTTTGAAATACAACAACATTATTTGGCAATAAAATTCGCACCCACAATCACAAATGACTTGATAAAGAGAAATCTAAAATCATGTACATCCTCCTAATTTGCCGTTACATCATTAATTGTTTGGATAACTCAGATTTGTCTTCGATGATATCGATACATTATTAATGTTATTCCACACCGTATGTAATTATTCTAACAATTATGTTTCCATCCTAACGTCCTATCTGTCAATACATTGGGCGCCAGTATGTTTCACCAGATCCAAGGAACAATTTGTCTGACTGTTTGACTAAGTAACATTAGCACGGTGACTATCGTGATATCGTTTTGTCTAAGTGAACGACGTTCTTCAAATTATTTCTCAAACGTCAGGTGAATTTGCTTCCTTTTTTGAGTGTATGGGTCGGTATGAGCAGATTCTGGTGTCAAGAGTTTGCGTTTTGAAGTGAGATAAAATCAACCTGTTATCGGCCCTTCTATTTTTATAATTTTGTTGTGTATTTCCTGAATCTAAATTTTAAGTCCGACCTCTGTTTTCATCAATACGAATAAACACTGTCTCCAAAAATATTAATGAAACTACTAACATGCATAAATATCTTGCAGTACATCTGTATATCACTGGTATAACTTACCGAAGTTAATAAGTAGTAATAGTTCTTGTATAAACGTATGTCCGTTCGCTCCATTCTGACCACATCTCTATTGATGATAGATACTCGTATGCCCAACTATGACGTCAATTCCTTAGATTCCTTAATGTTATGCTGTGTATTTGTTTTATTTGAACATTTTCTTCTATAACATTATTTCAGACGTTATTTTTAACCAAGTTTTTGTTTCTAGTGTGTCGTGATCTACACAGTTTGTGCGCTGGGCCTGTAACACATACACCAGAAGACTAACTACAAATTGATGCGTCTAATCCCGTAAAAAGGATATATATCATATTATATCCAAAGCACAACCAAAAGTATCACTCCGATGAGACGGTCATCATTTAGATAAACAGTCTGTGATACGCGATATCCATACAAGAACTAAAAACCATTTTACCAACCGTTGTACAGAATATATTCCCATAATAGTTTTAAGTTTTAACATACCATCAGTTTAATACATGTACAGAGAAACAAGTCATGAATATAAACTACATTACTGCAAGATGAATACAATTTTGAGATGACTAAAAAAACGACTGTACTTATTGACTGTTATCCTTACTAAATTAAGTAAGAAATACTGCATGAAAAAGTAAATTTCTCTTTCATATAGCTTCTTTTATAGGTTAAACACATTTACGAACATTAAACAACATCCTTATTTGATTAGATAAACGTCTCGCCGGTCTGAAATTTCGAGGATATTTTATGAATTCAGATATAATTATGGTAGTCTCAGTATTTATTTATCAAAAAATAAACCTAATAATATAATAATGATTCGGCATTCGCCTTATGAAATAATCAGAATGTTATCATAGTTTGAATGTGCTTTTTTCATCTTGAATGTTGATGTTCCCATCTGACACTATATTTCACGGACCCCAAGTCGGATTACGTACCTTTTTTAAAAAGCATACTACCGGCATAATACCGGCACGCATCTTTCTAAAAATACAATACGATTCGATAAGTTCTTGGCACAATGAAATATAAATTTGATCGCATTTATGTTCATAGGTTGAAGTGTAGTTGGTAAGCGGGAGGTTTCATATAAACATAGACTTATTTTGATTACTCAACTTAATAGAAGAATAAGATCAACATTCTGATAACAAAATACTAGTATCACGGGGTCAGTAAAACTGCAATATATCGCTTATATGATGTAGTATGGCTTCGTTATGTAATATCATTTCTTAGCATAAGTACATATAAATGCAAAATTAATGTAAATGTAGATATATAATTGTAAGCGAATTCATTATGATTCCATCTTCGTCTGAGCTTTTGGCAACTAATATGAAATATGGAAAAAATGAGGTCAGTGGTTAATCATTGGGTTGTTCCATGGGCTATCGAATTTTAACCACAAATTTGTAGTTTTGGCAAAATCAATGATTTTTATATCTCACCTGTCGACTGGTGTCCTAAAACTATTGTTTTGAACAGAGAGGGTGCCGAAACTGCATTTGCACCGAGAAGGTTCCGATACGGGTATACACCGTGAAACATGCATAATTGAGCCATTCTCTAGGAAAACCGGGCTTAGTGACAAAATTGTGAAAATGATGATAATACATGGTAAGAAAGAGGATACTCTTGTGAACAGTTTCTGAAAATTTGAACTTTTTAAACGAACCACTGCCGCCTACTTTATGGGTGACGTCGCGAACGTCATTCTCTACGCTTTTGACGTAACGTCAACTGGCATTTCAAAGTTCCAGTATCTGATAATATTTGACGTAAACTTTTTAAATCGTGGCACATTTAAGAATCATATTCTTATTTTAATAAAAATTGTCCAATTTGTGAATGTTTGCTTAAAGGCAAACTAGAAAGTGTGTTTATTATTATTATTATTATACCATATTTATATAGCCCTTTTTTCATGTATACACACGTTCAAAAGTGCTGTACAGTCCCGACTAATACATGTTCAAAACAATATACAATGTACATAAAATATACAAAAACATTTTTATCAACGCTATTTAGTCTCCCATCAGTATCATATTGCCGAAACGAAATGCAAGATAAAACTTAGGAGACATGGTATATAGAAATACTTTGCTACAATAAGATAGTGGTGTACAACGATTTGATTATATGTAGGGGTATTAACTGAATGTAAACCTCAACAAGGACAAGGATAACGTCAAGTACCATTGCCACATGTCCTTGTTTGACAATCCTCAACGTCCTGGTTAGTATCTGATCCACCAAGAGTAATATGACTGACACTTATACAACCATGAAAGAAACTTTCCTCCGAAGAGTTTGAGCTGACATCAGATGGGCTTTTCTCACTTTATCCACTTTATAACCCTTGTTTTCCGTGATAGGAGTACTTATTTAGAAACTGATCGCCATTCCAACACCAGGAGTTATTTTAAAATAACTTTAAAGAAAATTTGAAGCTAATGGATAGTTCTATAATATCCAAATACTTCAATTTGTAGTCAAAACACCCCGTTTTTTATTTTCATAATAACTATCCAATGTCATTAAGTCCGGTTGTCATAGAGATCATCTTATATATATACCTTGTCAACGTATCGTCACTAAGAAAGAACAATTCACACAGTTGAATACGTCGCAACGGATTGCATGTTTGGTTTTCGGAATCCATAATTATGCTGAACATAAGTCAACGTCAATAATGTAATGTCATAAATAAATAACTTATTCACAATGGTCATTGCATAATGTGCCAAATATATGTCGGGGTTCATGACGCCACATACCTACATGTCAGTCTGTACTACGGTATATTAAATTGGTGATACATTTGGGAAAACTGTAAGTTGCTATATATACTTTCGTAGGCATGTGATGACGTCAATGTATCGACTTTTAACAGGTTCGTGTGCATTAATTATATTTTTCGTAATTTATAGACATTGTTCATGTATAATTATATCGTAAACATATACCATCCGTAATCAACACCTATTATTATGCATTAGATTAGGATCGTCTTTATTCATGATTGTTGAAATATATAGTTATCCCAGACATACCGTAAATTCTAAGACAATGTATTCATAGGGCGACAGGGAAGTTCCTTGCATACTCAAGCAACTAACTCATAACGTTTGATCAATAAGATCAGAATGCTTACTGCAGCATCGAAACATGGTATACAACATATTCAGCATACAAAACACGTGCGTTTAGATTAAGATATCAGCGAAACGAAGCAACAGCATATGACATAATACCATGTTTCCAGTATCACTGATAACATACTTTGGCCCTTTTGGTATTGTTGGCATAAGAGAAAAATGCAAAATATATAGAAATTATAATGAGTCCAACTCCAGTCGCATTATCAACTGACATAGACATGAACACATATTTTTTTCCCAGACTATATGGGGAATTCGTAAATGTCAGCAACACTTAACATTAGATTTTCATTTATTTAACATGTACTAGTGGTATACGTTAACATATTTGCAGTGAATTCCCTAATGTTTCACTGAATCATTTTGCAGACTGTTTGTTTTGCAGTATGTTAGCGCAATCTATGAGATATTTATCCGCGATATATATTTATTACGATCATAACACGAATTAAATGTTGCCAATTTTATAATTGCTGATAAAGTAATAGTACGTCGGTATACATATTCACATTAAAACATCGCGCAAGTTTCCAAAAGGATAATACACATCGGAAAGAGAAGATACCATTTAACAAAAACTTCAGAGAACGCATTGTACAAATCAAACAGTGTACACAATTTACATTATGTAGTGAAAGTGGCCCCAGTCAAATTACATCTTCTAATCTCTTGGAAATTATCGAGATATTTTATGTGAAATACAAATCCGTCTGGTGTTACAATTACGTCACACATGTAATTAAACGGTTTTTATAAATCGCTTGAAGTAAAGTGTTTTTACTGGAAGACGTTAGTCTTAATAAAATTGGCAGTTCGAGGTCTCATATCCTGTAATTGGTCAAATTAGTTTTACATCTAGAGTAAACATACTGAGAAACACCACTCCTATCGAAGTAAACGTACACTGACCTGACCTTAATTATGACTAAGCCTGCAAACAGGAGACCGATGAGTGCAACATTCCACAAATTGCTGGACAACGAAAAGTACGGCTAGAACACACTGATTATAAGTACACATCACATAAGTTAGTTTAGTTAACACAAAACAAGAAATCATTTATTAACCTGTACCTGCTTTTAGTACATACCTGCCCCATTGTCCTAGCATTTGATTTATGGTTACTCAACCCAATCAGGTGTGGCTTTACAAATTATCTGTTTTACTTATCATTCCTTAAGCACAACCATTAATTGTAATTCTATATTCAAACCAGGCAAATCCAGACATGGTTGTCCACGCATAGTCTCAGATTTTAAAAATATTTGGCCACTTTTTTGGTATTCACCCATAAAAAAGATTTCAGGGCTCAAAACTACATTTTTCATACCGTTGCTATGGCAACAGAGGAAATTCGATTTTTGCTTTTTTTCATATTTTTAAAAAATGAATTTTGCCATTTTTACGCTTTTTTAAGAAGGACTCGAGACAAAAATGGCCATCACACACCCTAATATTTCATAAATTATGTTACATATACTATTGTAGAACTGTTTTACTGTAAAAGATATGATGCTAGTTGATAGAAAAAAAAATTGTACTCATTTTGTTGTGACCCCTTTTCTCAAATCTCTGTTTTTCTAAAAAATGAAAAAGTATGGGTTTTAAAAATTAATTTAAATGAGTTAGCACGCGGTTCCAGATATCACACATATATTTTTGAATACAGTTAGTATAGGTGTTAATGGCCTTAAAGTTTTTGTCAGGGTGCAAATGAGAATTTTTTTGAAAAAATGTGCCAAAGAATGGCTTTTTTCATTTTTTAACAAAAATCTATTTTGATAGATTTTATCTTTATTCTAAACAATTTCTAATAAACTCCATAATTAAGTGTAACAGGAACATAGGAAGTTTACAAATTACAAAATAAAGTGTTTGTCAGTAAAATAATGATTAATGGTCAACACATATCTGAAGAAAACAATGTTAAAATCATACCCCACCCACTTTTTTAACATGTAGGACCTATTTTTTACAGTATTTCCGGTATAAATAGAAATATCTGCTTTGTAATGGTGAGATATTTGGTAAAATATGTCCATTAGACATTCATGTTTCAATTTAGTTAAGAATAAAATAAATAAGCATGTGACTGTTGCCTTGGTTACCAAGGAAACGTTGTAGAAAAAGGACGAAGTTTTCGAATGAATTCCCAAAAACTTGAGATTAAAGTTGTGCATTTTCTTAATATATTGATAATAAATAATCAAGTGATTTCAGATAAGACAGCTCTTTCATTTTATATGATGCATGGATAAGTTACTCAGATCGTTGCCATGGTAACCAATCATTGAACAATGAAAAATCCACTTTTTGACCGTATTTTTACAATTTTCAAAATAATGCTGCATGCTAGTAGGTATCTGGTATGCATGTGGTTTGTAAATCATCCCAATTGAGAAGTGCTACATTTCTAACTGACGTATGACCACGTTATCATTGTAGTTACCATGGTGACGAAGCAAAGAAGGTAGAAAAATCACTTTTTACTGTATTTTGTAAGTAATACTGCATATTAGAGGATATTAGTTCTTGGTATAGTGTGTTTATCATCCTAATTGAAGTGTGTTCCATTTCTAACTGACTTATGACCGTGTTGGCACAGTGGTTACCATGGCAACCAAGCTTCGAAAAGGAAAATTTCCACTTTTTAACTGTATTTTCATAATTTTCAAAATAATGTTGCATGCTAAAAGGTATCTTGTGTGGATATAGTTTTTTAATCATCCTAATTGAGAATTGCTTCATTTCTCACTGACGTATGACCATGATATTATGGTAGTTACCATGGTAACAAAGCAATAAAGAAGTAAAGTCACGTTTTACTGTATTTTCAAAAGAATATCCCATACTAGTAGGTATTTGTTACCGATATATCTTGTTAATCATCCCTATTGAGTAGCGCCCCATTTATTTCTGATGTATGACCATGGTTTGATGGTAGTTACCATGGTAACCAAGCAATAAAGAAGGAAAAGTCACGTTTTACTGTATTTTCAAAAGAATGTTGCATACTAGTAGATATTGGTTATGGATATAGTTTGTCAATCATCCCTATTGAGTAGCGCTCCATTTTTAACTGACATATGACCATGATATTATGGTAGTTACCATGGTAACCAAACAAGATAGAAGAAAATTGAGCTTTTTACAGTATTTTCAAAAGAATGTTGCATACAAGTAGCATTTTTGGTATGAGTATGGTTTGTTGAATGCTCCAATTTGAACAGTTGTTTTGCCACGTTATTATGGTAGTTTCCATGGTAATCAAGCAAGGAAGAAGAAAAAAATCACGTTAAAGAAGGAAAAACATGTTTTTTCCTTCTTTTTTGCTTGGTTTCCATGGTATCTACCATTATAAAAAGGTCTTAAGTCAGTTAGAAATTGGGCGCTTCTCAATGAGGATGATTAACACACTAAATCAGTACCTGATATCTACTAGCAAGAGGCATTCTTTTGAAAACGTAAAAAGGGTGTTTTTTTCCTTCTTTTTTGATTGGTTACCATGGTAACTACCACAATATCATGGTCATTTGTCAGTTAGAAATGGGGCGCTTCTCAATAAGGATGATTTACATACTATATCCATACCAGACATCTACTAGCATGCAACTTTCATTTAAAAATACAGTAAAAACGTTATTTTTCGTTCTTTATTGCTTAGTTACCATGGTAACTGCCATAATAACGATATCATACGTCAGTTAGAAATGGGGCGTTACTCAATAAGGATAATTTACACCCTATATCAGTACCAGATATCTACTAATAACAGGCATTCTTTTGAAAACGTAAAAAGGTGATTTTTCCTTCTTTTTACTTGGTTACCATGGTAACTAACAACATATCATTGTAATAAGACTGTTAGAAATGGGGCACTTCTCAATAAGCATGATTAACAATCTATATCCACACAAGATATATGCAACAATTAAAAAGCAACATGATTTTGAAAATTATGAAAATACAGTTAAAAAGTGAAAATTTCGGTTTTTGATGCTTGGTTGCCATGGTAACTACCATACCAACACGATCATAAGTCAGTTAGAAATGGAACACACTTCAATTAGGATGATAATCGAACTATACCAAGAACTAATGTCCTCTAATATGCAGAATTACTTACAAAATACAGTAAAAAGTTATTTTTCTACCTTCTTTGCTTCGTTACCATTGTAACTACAATGATAACGTGGTCATACGTCAGTTAGAAATGTAGCACTTCTCAATTTGGATGATTTACAAACCACATGCATACCAGATACCTACTAGCATGCAGCATTATTTTGAAAATTGTAAAAATACGGTCAAAAAGTGGATTTTTCACTGTTCAATGATTGGTTACCATGGCAACGATCTGAGTAACTTATCCATGCATCATATAAAATGAAAGAGCTGTCTTATCTGAAATCACTTGATTATTTATTATCAATATATTAAGAAAATGCACAACTTTAATCTCAAGTTTTTGGGAATTCATTCGAAAACTTCGTCCTTTTTCTACAACGTTTCCTTGGTAACCAAGGCAACAGTCACATGCTTATTTATTTTATTCTTAACTAAATTGAAACATGAATGTCTAATGGACATATTTTACCAAATATCTCACCATTACAAAGCAGATATTTCTATTTATACCGGAAATACTGTAAAAAATAGGTCCTACATGTTAAAAAAGTGGGTGGGGTATGATTTTAACATTGTTTTCTTCAGATATGTGTTGACCATTAATCATTATTTTACTGACAAACACTTTATTTTGTAATTTGTAAACTTCCTATGTTCCTGTTACACTTAATTATGGAGTTTATTAGAAATTGTTTAGAATAAAGATAAAATCTATCAAAATAGATTTTTGTTAAAAAATGAAAAAAGCCATTCTTTGGCACATTTTTTCAAAAAAATTCTCATTTGCACCCTGACAAAAACTTTAAGGCCATAAACACCTATACTAACTGTATTCAAAAGTATATGTGTGATATCTGCAACCGCGTGCTAACTCATTTAAATTAATTTTTAAAACCCATACTTTTTCATTTTTTAGAAAAACAGAGATTTGAGAAAAGGGGTCACAACAGAATGAGTACAAAAAAATACTTGATCGACTTGGATCATATCTTTTACAGTAAAACAGTTCTAAAATAGTATATGTAACATAATTTATGAAATATTAGGTTGTGTGATGGCCATTTTTGTCTCGAGTCCTTCTTAAAAAAGCGTAAAAATGGCAAAAAGCATTTTTAAAAAATGTGAAAAATAGCAAAAATCGAATTTCCTCCGTTGCCATAGCAACGGTATGAAAAATGAAGTTTTGAGCCCTGAAATCGTTTTTATGGGTGAATACCAAAAAAGTGGCCAAATATTTTCAAAATCTGAGACTATGCGTGGACAACCATGTCTGGGGTCAATATAGAATAGGTTTTAATATCTTATTCATTACTGAAAAGAAGCCATAGTAGTTGCACAGCGTCGATAACAGTTTTCGGAATGGTATGCAACAAATCGTTATTCGTTTTTCTAAATGATATCATCATTCTTAAAATATGTTAATGATTACTCGTGCTCATTTATCACTATTATTTATGGTGTGTTATACTTTCAACCCCATCTATTCCCAATCCGTAAATAAATAGTTCATCTACAGGAACATTTACTCATTGGTAGATCGTCATGCTTTATTTGGCTTTATCTTATGTTTTGTTATCTGGTGCATATGAATATAGTTAGTAACTTATTGACCCAAACTATTTATGTTATTGTTCCCTTCTCCTTGATGATTTTAATTGTGATATTTGGTTACGTTTTATTACCGCAAATCTCCAGACCGCCTTCTGTTTTAACTAGGTAGTCTCTGAATACGCCCTTTATCTCATAGATAGCTATTAAGTTCGAGAAATGATTGACATTCGGTAATGTTATTGTCCTTAACTTCGGAATAATACACACATAAAATGTAATTCCACCGTAACGTTATCGTATCTACATAGTAATCTAGTAATCATTCTGAATTTTTAAGACAGTTTTATGACCATAGTTCCAGTTTTACTATAAACTCTATGCCTCCGGAATTACAGACACTGTCCCCAAACTGCAAGATATTGACAATATCCGCTCGGAAAATAAAGATTATTTTGATTCGTTTATTATTACAGACGTATTTATTTCGCATTGGGATTACCGTTACGTAATGCGTGGTTTAACCTGAAGGCTTTTCCTCGTCTTGTAATTGAGTTAATAGAGAGGTTGTGAAATCGAACGTCAACGTGTATGTGTACGAGTGAACTACTTTTTGAGCAAATCGTCATCAAGGTATGTGTAGGGCTTACACGTTAACACCGTGTAGTGGGACTTGTAGAGGTATGTGTACCACATCACACATGTATGCGTAGGCACGGATAAATCGTTTTATCAAAAGAAACATGGACTAATCAAACTATACAAACACTCATTTCGATTCATGGGGAAATCGTGCTATAACTGTCACGCGATTTTATACGTACACGTTATCTTTCGCAAGCAAATTTAAATTACAACGTGTACGAGTACGTGTACGGGTATCTACACGTACACGTACCCGTACACGTTGCTTTCGCAACCTCTCTATTATCTGATTTAATACCACAACCACTTAACCACACTAGCCAGCCACTGTTTATTTGGAAAACGATTTGTTGAAGTTCCATCCTCCAGAAACCAGAAAAACCTCAATTTCACAATGTCCTTACACATTGTGGAAACATATATATCTCCCTGTTTCAAAGTGTATATAGCTATATTCTAACAGTCATTTAATGTCAAATTAATTTCTTGCATCGTTTTAGTATGATACTAGACTACCTTAATTGCAAATTAAAACTTTGGATAGGTTCCGTGTACTATGATCCAATCGTCGAAAAAAAGACGATTCTTATGATTTCATAGGGTGTTCTAGAACACTTTCGTATGAAAATTGACAATTCGCATGTCTAGTTAATCACAGAGAGAGTTTCTGTTAAACTGAAGCCATAAAATGATCTAATGTGATATGAAAGCATAATTGTTTTTCAGTTTTTGAAACTTTTTATAAAACATATCTTCCGATAGAGCTCTATACACTTTTTAAAATGTGTTTGCATTTTATTATACCATAAAAATAACACTAAAATATCCTAAGTCCTGACCTTCTGTACTTTCGTCACCTGGGTCATTGTTGAATGCGATAAAACTATCAACAAATATGGGAAATACTAAATCGAAACAACCTTGTCGTTTGACGACTTGTGTAACTTAATGACAAAGCAGGCCTGGCACACTGAGTGCAGGAAATGTTCTCTTGTTTGTATTTAAGCGGTTTGATATCACATCATGATTGCAGAAAAGCTGTTGAACATGTGAACACATAATGAGTACAGTACATGTGAGTAATATTTGTTGAAGCGAAACAGAAACGCAAAGTATAACATCATCCGCGACGTTGATCGAATCATTAAACTTCGGACAAGCAAAACACAGACTTCTCCATAAATGTTTTTTCTTCTATTTGTTCATAACATTATATCATAAATTCTAACCAGGTGTGCATGGGAACTGTATATTAAGCGAACATTTTCTCTTGTTCAGGCATATTCACAAATATTTTATGATCCCTGATATATCTTTGAAATAATGTTAGCAATAAGATGTAATGTTACTGTTATTATTGTTTTGAACACCTGAACGTTTTATGTTTGTTAACATGTTTATAAATTGGAATCATTTGCTTTGCGTCTTAATAAATCGGAATATAATCAATACTGAATCACAGTCTTAGTCTCTCGAGCAACGTTGTAAAACTGTTGCCGGTTCTTTCGCTACTACGATAATATCGCGTTTTCATGCTGATTTATTCATAAAAGAAGAACTTTTAAACTGTATGCGATGCAAGCGATTGTATTGTAAATTAAAAAGTACAATAATATATGTCGCATATAACTCATAAAATTCGGTATTCATTTCATGAGTTCCTTCTGTAAAGCAAGAGGTAAAAATGTTTAATAATGTATTTCATGAACGCAAGTAGATAAAATACACGATGGTATGTAAGTTAATCTTCCGCTCTACAAACAAATAAAGAGGGGGCTAACGTTGTAGATATTTTTGATTCCTTAAGTTGTATGAACTATCATGTGTTGGAAATACCTATTATTTTCCCAGACTATATGGGACTTTCGTGACGTGTGATTGTCAGCAACACTTAACATTGAATACGTATTTACTTATACAATTTTTCCGTTAAAATTATTGGCCTGTGGTGAACAACCTTTAGATGTTATGCAATAGTTTATTCTCAAGTTTTATTTTGCAATAATATTCCATGAGATGTTATCCGCATAATATAAATCAGCCCATTTGCAGATTACCATCTCATAAGATATAATGAAAATGCAGCATGCAGTCTTTGTTTCAATCTTTTTTAAAAAATGTATCAAATTATCACATCCTGTCAATTGCATTATTGCGAATGAAGTAAATCGTGATTATACTTTATACTCCCTTTTCACTGGTAGACACCGTACAGCGGAAATAGCCCCCTATTTTGGACGACAACGAAAGTAAAAGTGGTAATCGATTTCGGAGGACGGTAAGTTTTTAACCATTAGTCTGTAAATATGTATGCGATTCACTTGAAGTGAACTGATTAAGATAGTATAATCTTTATTTTAAAGCTCCAATGTAGTCATTTGCTCTGTAACTTCGTTAACTCTTGACAAACAGCACCGAAGTGTACCTCTTTTGGCGGACGGTGCAGAAAAACGTACATTTTTCTTTGATCGCAGCTAAATTATACATTTTCCAAGACCTTGTTCAGATTTATGGTGAAAGCAACCTTCTTGACAAACAGCTGGACAACGAACAAACACCAATAGAACACACTGATTACAAGTACATCATAACGGGAAACACAAACAATAAATCATGTTCATAAGCATGCCGCTGCTTCCAGTACATGTTGGGGCTTCTATACCTGCCCCCATTATCCTTGCATTGGGTTTATGGGTACCCGACCCAATCACAGATGGATTTACATACTATATATTTGACCTTTATCAATCCTATAGTACAGTCATTAATCTCTGACCCATGTCTGTACAATATTTATAGATAGGAGCACGGTATGGATATCACTTTTAGGTTCGCGGAATGTTTGAAATGAATTCTAAATGATACGATCATGCTGAAACATGTAAATGCTTCCTCGTGCTTATGTACCACTATTATATATGGTGTGTTATACTTTCAATCGCATCTATTTTCAATCCGTATTTCAATAGTTCATCAGCAGGAACATTTACTCATTGGTAGATCGCCATGCTGTATTTGGCTTTAGTTTATGTTTTGTTATCAGGTGCGTATGAATCTAGTTACTAGTAGTAAACTAGGAGACGTTTCTCCTTCTATTGATCTCAAATATTTGTGTTATTGTACCCTTCTCCATGATAATGTTAATCGTGATATTTGGTTACAATTTACTACCCCAAATCTCCGGACGGCCTTCTTATTAAACTAAGTAGTCTTTGAATACTCCCTTAATCTAATAGATATATATTAAGTTCGTAAAATGATTGACGTTCGGTAATGTTATTGTCCTTAACTTCGGAAGAATACAAACATAAAATGCAATTCTACCGTAACGTTATCGTATCTACATAGTAATCTAGTAATCATTCTGAATTTTTTAGACAGTTTGATGGCCATGGTGCCACTTTTACTGTAAACTCTATGCCTCCGGAATTACTGTAACAGTCCCCAAACTCTACGGTATTGTCAATATCCGCTCGGAGAATAAATATTATTTTGATTCGTTTATCATTACAGACGTATTTATTTTGGCTTGGGTTACGTACTGCAGGCTTTACCCCGTCTTTTAATGAGTGAATAGCAGCCACTGTTTATTTTGAAAACGATTTTTGGAAGCCACATTTACCAGAAACCAGCAACGCCACAATTTCACCATGACCTTACACGTTCTGGAAACATTATCGTCAATTTATCAACGTTTGACAATCTGCTCTAGAAAATAACAGCCAAGAACAAATATGTTCTCTCATAATGTATATGTTCCATATGTGCGCCTTGCATTATGCGTCGTCATGATCAATACTTTCCTGTTTTAATGTGTTTGCATTTGGATCATACCATATATAAAACATCTGAAATGTCTTGGCACTATGTACTTTCGTTTACCCTGGTCATTGTTAAAAGCGGTAATACAACTAACACGTATGGGAAACACTTTATCGTAACAACCTTATTGTTTGACGGTGTGTGTAAATTGATGACAAAGCAGGTATGCCAGTGTGAGTGCAGGAAATGTTCTCTTGTTTGTATTAACCGGTTGTAAGCTGTTCGATATAACACCATGCTTCCTTTTAGAAATGTTGTTGAACATGTGAGCGCATAATTATTACATATGTGTTATATTCATCGAAGCGTGAAAGAAACCCAAAGTATATCATCAACCGTCCCCGAATTTGATTAAATCCTTAAACATCGGACAACCAAAACAACGACTTCTCATACTTGTTTTTTTTGTTATATTTGTTCATAACATTATGTCATAAGTTCTAACCAGATGCGCATGTGGATATAAAGCCAGCATCTTCTCTTGTGTAGGTATATTTACAAATATTTTATGATACCTGATATATCTTTGTAATAATGTTAGCAATAAGATGTAATGTTACTGTAATTATTGTTTTGAACACCTGGACGTTTTATGTTTGTTAACAGGTTTATATATTGGAATCATTTGAGTTGCGTCTAAATAAATTGGAATATAATCAAGACAGAATCCCAGTATTAGCCGATCGAATAGCGTTGTAAAACTGCTCCCGGTTCTTTCGTAACTACGGTAATGTCTTGTTTCCATGCTGATTTATTCATAAACTAAGAACTATTAAACTGTTTTCGTTGCAAGTGATTGTGATGTAAATTACAAAGTACAATAATATGTGTCGTATACAACTCATAAAATGCGGTATTCATTTAATATGTTCCTTCTGTAAAGCAAGAGGTAAAAATGTTTAATAATGTATTTCATGAACGGAATATAACTTTTACTATTTTATCTTACCAGCATTTCTTTTCAATTGCATTTAACTAAATTAGATAAAATACACAATAATATGCCGCTCTACATACAAATAGAGAGAGGAGGGCTAACGTTGTTGATATTCTTGATTCCTGAAATTGTATCAATAACTGTCATGTGTGGGAAATACCTATTATTTTCCCAGTCTATATGGGACTTTCGTGACGTGTGATTGTCAGCAACACTTAACATTGAATACGTATTTACTTATACAATTTATCCGTTAAAATTATTGGCCTGTGGTGAACAACCTTTAGATGTTATGAAATATTTTACTCTTAAGTTTGTTTGTGCAATAATATTCCATGAGATGTTTTTCCGCAAAATATAAATCGGCCAATTTGCGGATAAACATCTTATAAGATATAATGAAAATAAAGCATGCAATTTATGTTTAAATCTCTAAAACATATTAAATTATCCAGCCTTGCCAATTGCATAATTGCGGATGAAGTAAATCGTGATTATACTTACATTAAATTAACAATATTTCTTGTAAACTTCGCCAACACTCCCCAAAATGATAAGAACACACTGGACAGCGACCAGATAGAAACAACATCACATGACCAACACAAGAAAAAAACAATGAACACATTTTACATAGTTTGATCTCTTAGAAACAAACTTTTCCTCAGAAGGATTTAAGAATACAAAGCCTTCTGTTGTAGCTATAACTCATATGTGTAATAAAATCATCTTTCAGAAATTACACGAAGTAAGTGTTTTTTCGTAAACGAGCACATTTTGTAAGTATTTGATGTCTGGATGCTACTTATATTGTTAGCCCTATTATCCTGACATTGGCCCACCGAGTGACTAAAATATGAGTGGCTAAACCTCTTGTATTAAAACCGGATACTACTAATTGCTTCGTATGGTGGTCGTTGATAGCTTCGTACAGCTATATTACGACTGTGTGTACATGTACTACTTATATTTAAAGTTTCATATGTATAAATCCATCTACGCGGATGAATCAAAAAGTTCGTAGAATTTTGCCATAACTGTTTTATTTTCAGAGTTATTATCGATATATTATGCTGAATGAATACATTGGTATTTTCTTTACATACACAGATTTGTAGCGACCTGATGATAACCGTTTTAAAAATATTTATACATTAAATAAGGGCGATTACGTATACCGGAGCACACGGATTATTTGAAACACATTTTATTAAATTGTCTAAAATATCTCAATTGTAGGTACTTCAAAAACCGTCAAAATGTTATGTCTGAATGCATAATGTCATTTATAAAGTCTGTCAAAATGTCAGACGTCATCTCCCATAAATAATGCTTTAATCAACATTCACATAATCGCACTATATAGAATTACCCGCGGAAAATGGGTCTACCGGAATTTACGGAACCACGAACGGCTATCAAAATCTGCTTGAAACTGGAATTATGTACGACAACAGAGACAATATATGGTTTGAAACTTGCAGGTATATATCCTGAAATAAATAGACATCGACTTATAAATGGAATTAATAATTTCGTGTAGGCCGACGGATTTTGACAACCAATATACCCGATATTGGTGACGATGGTTCGCAACGTCGTCGAAGAGGACCAGCACTATATAATAGCGGATATAGCAAAACACTAAGATGAATCTTATGGGACAGCGTACACGATATTAAACAAATAATTAAAAAAGCAGAAACTATTATCACGATGGTTATCCAAAAATACGTACATATTAGTCACTCGAGAAGCGAAAAGGAGTCGAAACGTTAACGAAAGTATTGACTAACGTGGTGTGAGTTAGACGCCGTTCATCAAATGACGCTGACGTGCTCCGGTATGCTGTCACAGCATGTGTGCGTTTCAATGTTAAAATCATGCAATTTTTACTAATTGAATGAAATTTGACAAATCGTTTTGTTATACTTATGATCACATCATATTAAAATTTGAAAGCATTTGAAGCTGTGGTTTTTGTGAGTTATGATATTTTTCTACGAACTTTTTGATTCACCCACGTATTCTCAACTCATAATTCATTTGAAAGAACTATTATAATCAACTGTAGATTGTGATGTTCAATTTGGCATTTCTTGTCAAGTTGTATTCCCTGGCTCTCTGACTTTAAGTTAGTTTATTGGGTTAATTGGGAGGCCTATTTCACATTTTGCCGTACATATGGTATTGCTCCATTTCCCTTTTAATACTTTTTTTATCACCACACATCACCGGACAGGCCCATTTATTTAACTATTCAAGCTCTGAAAATGCCTGTAATTCCAAGACAGAGCAATTAACCACGCTATATAATTGACAACCGGTAATGATAGGGTCCTTAAACGCGGAAAATACAACATGAACAATAGTTTATTCCGTAACATTACTGTACTTCATTCTGAAATGTCGGGGATAATTTTATCGCCACTAATCCAGCTTTATTACGGAATAAACGCCTCATGAAGTACAATCAATTCCTACACATCCTACGTACATGCCAATATCCGCACTGAAGATATAGATTATGTTTATTTGTTTATTTCTGAAGTCGTTTATAGTACCAACAGGCTGGAAGATGTACTTGTAAACAGGTTTGAGAAGACATTATTCCTTCCCTCTTATAATAATAATCTTACTAGAAATACGCACGAGTATATTTCTTTGTAAAGGTAATACGGGGTTCTGGTGGCATAGATGATTTTATACATCCGTAGGCTACACATACTAAATGGACTGAATTGTACTTGTAACTTGACAGCACTCAGCAATAGCAACACATACCTTGGTCGAAATGGATATGCTTGTTTCAGGACGAACATACAGATGGGCAGTTATTGTGGATCGTGACCATTGCATTGTCGGAAAACTTAACAGTCGTCATATGAAATTCACTCGTGCATTGTCGGTTTTAATACCACACCTAGTCCTACTGTGTAAATTAATAAAAAAGTACATTATTCGAGCATCTTAAATATGTAGTGTACTTAATCGAACTGTGCTACAGCATTTCCTTCTTAATTAAAAAAACACGCATTATGCAATAATGAGTTCTGACATAACTTAACCATTCTTAATGATGTGTCTGTCTGTTTGAAAAACGCCATACATTTAAATTATTTGTTTACGTACGTGTTTCACCTGTTGTATATTTGATTCAAACTTTAAAAGTGTTAATGAATATACTTACTGTTTGTTAAAATATTCTAATAATAATGACTTCTCTTTCTATAACATACACGTAGATGTCAATATTATTGTCAACATATTTAGCAATGTTAGCGGCTTACAATTTGATAGTGACGTTTTGTTATACGTTAATTGTTCTCCAACAACGCAATAAATCATGTCTCTATCAGTCCCATAATTTAGTTATTGGAAACGTCAGGAAAACCGCTACTCGTATTGAGCGTAAGGTATTCCTCACATGAGGTATTGTGTAGTACCAAAAAAGGTAAGTCATGTTAGGTTTTTTTAATAGAGCATGGTACGGAAGATGACACAGTTCCAGAAGAAACATTGGTTTCTGTTACGTGAAAATGAACACAGGACATAGAAGCAACATTGGTTATTTTACGTCAATATGTATAGCATAATACAAGAGAAATAAGTTTTTGAAGACTGTTAGGGAAGTGTATTTTAGATGGAAGACTCTAAATAGAATTAATTTTTGTGGCGGTGCGAGTTTTCTATAAAATTCCGAAAATGCTCGGACCCTCGTTTTTGTATACTATTCCATAAATCTTTTCGTTTTATAAATGAAATATTCCCAAAAAGAAATACTCAATATTCTCTTTTGAAACGTGCCTTAAAACGAAAGCCATTGACATAAAATCACACATTGGTAATGTTCCAAACACGATATCCATAGGAGAACTTAAAATGTTTTTTTCAAAACTTTGTACTGAATATATCGCTGGCTTAGAATGAGCTTAGTTTATACGACACGAATACTGATACCTATTCATAATCAGCATCACAGAGCGCTTCACAAGAAGTTGAAATAGTCTGTTTTATCATAAATGAAGAGTAATTTTCTTGTTTGTTTGTGTACTTACTGCCTTCTCATTCTGTGCAAGGGAAATTTCCATAACTGTTTTAAGTTTTCACATACCATTAGTGTAATATATACAAAGAGAAACAAGTCGGAAATAGAGTATCCATTACTACAAGGTACATGCAACATACAGTTGTGAGATTCAATAGAAAACCACTGCTGTCCTTTGAAAGCTGTTTTCTCTTACTAAAATTAAGTTAGAAATACTGCTCGAAAAACTTAATATCTCTATCATATAGCTTCTATTATGTAGTTTAAACACATTTTGGAAAATTGAGCAATGTCTTCATTTGATTACATCAACGTCTCGTCTGTTTGAACTTTCGAGGAAGTAATGAAATGTTACGAATTCTGATATAATTACGATGGTCTCAGTATCAAAATAGAAACCTAATAATATAATACTATAATAATGATGTTCCATGCGTCTGATAGAATTACTAGAATTTTATGACATAATGTCTCATCTTCAATGTTGTTGTTCCCAATTTGACACTATATTTCACGAGCCCAAAGTCGAGTCGGATTATGGGCCTTTTTCAACGAACTTATACTGGGCCCATACGATTCCTTGTGCTATTAAATACCAAATTTGATTAAATGAAATGTCATGCCATTGGGTTGAATTTTAGCAGGTTGGAGCATGCATACAAACATCGACCTATTTCGATACGTCCACTTAATAAGAGGATAGGATAGAAATTCTGACTCTGACAAAATATAGTTTTCAACAGGATTCAAGACTACATTAACCGAAGTGTTTCTCATTCAACCAAGAATAGATTAGTTAAAATATCTAAATAATCCATCTACATAAAACGACAAGTGACTATATGGTAATTGACACCTCAAAGTTCTTACAATAACATTCTAAGAACCGTTATGAGCGGTTGATCTGTTTTATCATGTATGTATGATGTCCCGTTTTCATTGCCATGATATATTTTACATTGCTTGCAATACGTGGGTCATGTAACGTTTGTCTGAATTTGTCAGTTAGAATAGACTGTGAAGTGAGACCATCTTTCTCTTCTCGGTCGGATTATACATATACTATTCTCATTTATTGTGATTTGTCTATAGATATGAAAAGGCCTGATGACTACGCCAGTAAGACTTTAAGTACAGTGTACAAATATGACGTATGTTCACAAAATAGTAAATTCACATTTAAGGCTTTTTATAAAAATTCACCGGGAAAACACATTAAAGATAACCTTATACTAGTATAATTACATTCTATATAGTGTATTAATTATCTCCGGACCACGTGGCACCTATGCTTACGGATAAATACGCAGACATAATTGGTAGTTACAGACAGAAAGCTCAAACGTAACAGCCAGAAAGCTCAAACGTAACCATGGTTCCTTATAAATTATCTTTTTTTCCGGTGAACTATTTTCACGAAGCTGATAATTAATATACATTTTCCCTTTCCTACATAGTAAGAAAAGTGTTAGCATAAAGAATTCTTCCGACAACAGGGAAAATGGAAAAGTGTGTTAAATTACAACTGGGTAGTATTCATTGTTACAAACCATTACCTACTTTTGTTTCAGGAATCATTAACAAGTCAAAGGAAAACGATGTACACGTCATGTCTTATACCAGTGACCGTTTTAAATGCGTCAATGCTTCAACTACATCTTTTCTTGCTTTGTAATCCAAATGTGTAACAATTTTCGAATGTCATTTGACTTTAACTGTTGTATAAACTTGTGTTACAATGAACTTTTGAAAGTACGAGGGGTGATCAATATAATCGAGGACTTTTATCTAGCATTGTCATATTAGCATTAAGGCTCAAAGCCATTTAACATCATTCGGAGTAAGATGTCTCCGACTGAAAGCACTAATAAAAATATTTGATTCATACAAGGGGCGCGTGACGTTTATCGTCACGCGAAATCATTTTAAGCGTCACCAGGTCACATGTAAGAGACTGGTTTTCTTATACTACTGAAATAAGTATATAATAGTCAATTCTGGAATGTGAGGTGGAATAAAAAGAGTATCGATGCGTTATTGGGAACAAAACTCGGAAAACGGCGGCTGGTTGTACTAAATTAGATTATTCTAATTAAAAATGAACATGACCTCAAAGGTTTATGACGCAATATCGAAATAAACCTTTTGATTTGGATTCAACGATTTTACATTTTGTAGCCTATACTAGTCATTTACATTTGGTTGAGATCTGTGCGTCCTATTTCACAAAATTAAACGGAAAGTGTCCCTCACACGGTGTTATTTTTGCTGTAAATGCTTATTTTATCGACTCAACCGTTTGACAGAGACTCAAAAGTCACATAAACAACAGAATCATATGAAAATGGCCAATTGGGAGCGCACAGAATCCATGCACAATTAAGTCAAGTCATTTTGGAGATATCGTGAGGATTTTACAAGTTTCGCGTTAATTTTCATAGCATGTCGTTACTCAGAAGTAACGTTACGTCCGATATGTTCTACGGTGTGTGCTTCACCATGGTTACAAAAAATGAATATCAAATTAATAATGACGTTATTATAAAGTAAATCAAAACAAATCACGAGATAATAGATTGATCTACACCAGCTTTTAATGTCATTACATGTACTCTTGTTCAAATATTTCAAAATTAAGACGGAAAGTCCTGGAATATATTGATTACCCCTCGTATGTGATAAACGGTCTGGACTTTCCATTGAAAAGGAAAAGCTTATGTGCATATATCATTAAAGTTAACGTATAAAGCTGAGTGAATATGAAATAGGAGGTATTTGAAAAATATCATTTATATTGGAAGATATATAAGCGGCATTTTGTTATCATAACCATAATGCTTTAATTCTCATTTTTAGTTTTAGCAGTGTTGAGGTAATGGAGAACAATACATAAGATATATCATGTTGCCTGAATGAGATGCTACGTCTTACGTTAGAGAATGAATTAGATAGTGCACAATCAGTTCGATCAATGCTAGGAGCTGATCGCCGTTTAAAGCAACATTGTATAATTCACAGGGTTGAAGAAATATTATAAATTATCATAGATACATATGACACTGATTTAAAGGCGCCACAAAAGCAAACATGGAAGGCTTATGAAGTGGCAGGGTAATCAAAGTCAAAACAATACAAATGACAAACAGGTCAAACAGAGCAGCGCCAGTCCTACAAATACTTGAAGAAACGACCTCATTATTGAGAGCTTAACTACATTCAATTTGCGTGCGTAGAGCAATATCTCTATATGCTGCAACATGAGTTATGCTTTGTTTGCACGTCATATGCCTCATAAAACATAAAAACATGCATAATCTTGACTAGTTGAATCCGGTTAATAACACGCATTAATCTCATTTAAAGCCGGTTATTTTCATAATTCTACGAAAATTGTAAACATTGGATCATAAATAGGAGTATACATGTAGGTGGTAGCTTTCTGTTCTTTTGAACGCATTAATACACATAGAACACAGTATATTATGTATACAAACATCGACCTTGAAATATAATGCTCACCATCGTCAAAGAACTTCGACAAACCAAACTTAAACTGTTTGTTGCAAAAGTAATTGGTTTTTGAACTACAAAATAATAAAGTATTATTTCAGTTTCCGTTGGTTGAACGTTTAATAGTTATGTAATGTATTTGCTTTTGTTTTGTCGACCAAGTATCCGAAACCAGCTGTGACACAAACACAAAGACAAAGCACTGTGCGTAAAAGTCATTGATATACTTTCCTTAGTGGATAAAACATAACAATAAACAGTACAATGTAACTGGAAATGCTTTGATTTGTCTAACGCATTCACGCTGTCATCAATATTTTATTGCTTGCTAAGCGCCCACTCGCCAAACGAGTATTAGCAGGGGATTGCATTGCTACTGTATGACATTCAAATGTACTTGTGTATTTAGGTTTGAACAGTTCATGGAAACATTAAAATAGCTCTAAAACATCAATCACGCACAGGTTTATAATTCAAGTATAAGGGTTTTCATATCTTATATTGTAGTTTTGGTTGTTATGCGTAATTAATAGAAGCTGTAGAGCATGAGTTAAGTTTGACATGCATTCTCCTTCAATACAGAAATGGAAAAATGATGGCAGAACTCAAGTACACGCCTCAATGTGTAACACACAACTAAACTGAACAAGACAAAATGAAATTTACTAATAAGTTATATTTGCATTAGAATTCATAAATTATAACTAAGAATGATAACTGCCTTCTGCAACCCATGTGCGTAATATAGGAAAGTATTGTTTACGTTTTAGAATTTGAACCTTTTCCCGCAATGCCAACCGTATCTCGCTTATGTTTGATGTATTGCTTAGTGAAAGTAAACACTTGCTTTTTTTTAAATGTCGGAAGAGATATGTATCACCTGTCTGACGTTTCTAAAGGTAAACAAATAAATACCGGGGATCGATTAATCACAGGTGAGATACAATCGCGTATCAACGCATCCAGTAAAGAACTTACATGCTTCTGACGTGTTTCTTAACATGACAGTACAGCTTTTCTAACGATGTATTAATGGAGTAAATATGAATATATAACTAAACATACGAATTGTGTCATCACAGTAGAATTTTATCTAAAAATTAGGACTACTAAAAGTACTTAGTATGGTCTCATCCGACGGCACAAAGTCGTGGTACAGATTGGACACTATATTCAGGTTCTATATTCAAAACAGGTATGAGAAAATCCGACAGGGAAGGTAGCACTCAACCTAACCAGCCGAGCACAGATATCAGAAACGACCTTGAGCAGTGCCCACAGAAACCCATGCCAAGACGGCGACCAAATGAGGCACAATAACCCCGGGGCGTGACCTAGGTAAAAAAAACACTAAGGTCAGTGACCTAACGTTATGCAACCTTAAGCGGCACAACTACGACTTGACCTAGTTAAAATATGGGCAAGGTAGGAATGTGGTGGGAAATAATAATACATATTTTTAGCAACTGCAATGCCCACACATAAGCCGAAGAAACAACCAAAGATCCAAGTAGCTCAGTGATTAGTGGGCCTGTCGCCTAATCCGGCGACCTGGATTCAAATCCGAGTTTAGACGAACATGTGCCTGTCATATTCAACAGAAAGCTGACTGCCAAATAAAGGTGTTTTCGGTATTTAAAAATATCAACAACAATACATATGTAATACGAATTAGGCATTATTTGATATGTTCAAACAATCACCTTAGCTTTTAGAGGAAGCCCATAAAATTAGTGCACTATCAACTGTATCGTGGTCGCTTCACACCACATCCTTCTGTATGTTATAAATCATAGATATCATATCTATATTTTTTATATTTTCAGTTCGAAAACCAACTTCAACTTAACTAAGATGGCAACAACGATATTCAACATTAATGATACGTACACAATTGGATATTACTACGACTAACCGAAATACCACGAACGACGCAGACTAGCTGAAGAGTACGACCAAATACGATATCTTCCCTGTCGGATTTTCTCATACCTTTTATGACCGTGAACAGTTTCGTTATGTTGGTCATGCATTCGCTGCGTGTATAGTGATTCTTAATCTACTTGTGTTAGTAACCATCTTTAAAGCCGGAAAAGGAAATCCCACTTCAGTAACTGGTTAATCATCCACGTGATGTACATGCACGTGTTATTCGGAGGTGTCGCATTACCATACATTGGACAATCGTTCGAAGAAACCGGAGCAGTGTTAAAGAGTGTTCCTTTTTGTAAATTCTTAGAATTTCTTTCAGACATCACTGAATACAGGGTGTCCCAAAAAAACGGGGACATACCTAAAACCCTTATTACTCATTTATATTTTGATGAATTAAGCTGATATTTTGTGAAAGTGTATGTAAGGGACCCCTTCTTCTAAAAAGAGCACTTATTTAAATATGGTGCTTCAAATCAGGAAGTGACGTCATCATTTTCACTATGGCAACATTTCACGTTATTTTTGCTTAATCACATGAAAAGGGGCATTATAAGACAAGGGCATTTGTGTCAGGGCATTTAGTTTTAGAAAACAACATTTAAAGTGAAAGGGGTGATCAAAATCTTGTAAAAATAAAACAAATATGACAAGAAAGAGCAAAACAGATGAAAACGTGGCACGTTTACAGACCAAGGGGGAAGTGGAAAACCTTCCAAATAGCATCAACAATCATTCAATGATTAAAAACGTAAATATTTTCAAAGACTATTACCAAAAAAGCTTAGACTATAGAAAGGAGCAAAAAGTATAAAGTTTTATCCCAACAAACAGTTCATAGATATATTTTGGAGAAATTGTGTATGTCAGAAATTATAAAATTGTACCATATGCTAGCAGAAAACTCTTCTTGCAATAAATCAGCAGCAAAATCAGGATATGTTTGCAAAATAGTACTGACATCTTACCTCATATCACAAGCCATATGATCTAAAAATTACTCAAACTTGATCCCAATAGTGAACTTCTTTGCTGTACACAATGTACTAATGTATCACGAACCATAAACAATTATTTGGAGCACATAAGAAGATGTTTGAGGTCAACATGGAAATATATCTTATTGAATTCTGAAATCACTGCTTCAGTTTATGGTATTTTACTGAAACATGCGATTGTAAACATGGGAGGTAACTCCGGGTATTGAACTATATTATCACACAGTGATACTAGTATTCTGAACAGTGTTCTTCCCTTATTGTTTTGACATATTAATAGTGTGATATCTATAATTGAGAAAAAAGTTACAATTGTTTTTCCTAGGTCCCCGTTTTTTTGGGACACCCTGTACATGTCGAATATTTCTATAGGTATTTTGGGAATTTATCATTCTCTGAATATGATATCGAGTAGACTACTTAAGAGTGTTTCAAACGCCTTATTAGTGTCAGTGTTGATAATACTCCCATGGTTCATAGTGTTAATGTTATCGGCTGTGTTAAGACTCACAATGTCAGAGGAGCAATATGGACAGTGTTATATTATTTCAGATGAGACTGCGCAGATATTGTGGCTCACAATGGCATTTTGTGTTCCCTTAACAATAGTATTAGCTTCTTTTTTCACAGTTCTTTACTTACTCTGTTCACCATCGGTAAATGATCGTTTATCCAGCGGTCGCCATTTCTCCTTGTTTGTGTGTATTTGTTTAGGCGCATGTTTTTTCCTACGCACACCCTTTTATATCGCATTCTTCCAACCACTAAGAAAGGACAACACTATGAAACACGGCCTTGTATGGACAAGAATGACACATGGTTTTGATGCAGCGCGTCTCACAAGTATGGTCATCATACCAATAGCGTATCTCATACCTATGGAGTTCAAGAAACGCTATCGGAGACTAAAATCAAAACTGGTATGCAAGAATGTTGAATGCAATACAAGCAATACCAAGAAACCACAAGCCATGGAACTGGTTTCCGTCTCTCATACTAAACATACTATTGTTTGATAGGTCGTCATGTATGTTGTATTCATGGACAAACTATCTTACAATATTTTTACCATTCATTGTTATAAACTAAGTTGTGTAAACACATCTACGTAAAATACGGCCTATATCTGAAAACTTTCCTTGATGTGTTTAGTATGAACATCCATTGAAGCAAAGCAAACAGTGGAAAATAAAGAAAGGTAACTAAAGTGTTTAAAGAGTTTTTCTAGTGAAAGTGTCTAGTTGTATTTGACATGGTTCTTACTAAGCTATTTTGCAGCATGTTGTACATGTTAGCATTATACAATCACTCATGTTCTTACGAAAACTTGAAGCACTTAAATATTCTAAGTATGAATATTGACAATAATGAGGTTTAAATTGACAAGTTGTTCAAGACAATACTGTTGATCATCGTTTGTAATACTTACGATTATTGTGGCATATTATCTGAGAAATGACAATAAACATTATCTCCGTAGATGTGCCATATATTTTGAAAACTATTCTTTTACATGTTCATTCATTTTCCTCATACTCGATGCGAGATAATTCCAGGTAATGAAGATGAGTTTTGGTATTTAGTTTGGGGCTCTGTTCCACCTTTCATACCTAGAACAACGTTTTCAAATGTTTTATATTGTATGTAAAGTTGTAAACATTCTTAACTTCTCGAAGCTAGTACTTAAAGCAAGTTTATTTTAATTCCTAATACGCTGACTTGTTTTTTAAAAGTGTTTAACGAAAATGGCAAAAATCATTGCGTCTCAAAAGCATTCTCATGAGTGAAATAATATAATAAATCATACTAGAAATATTATTCACATATTACCTCTAAATGTTGTATGATATGTTTTCATTGATATATGTGTTTGTATCTGAGAAATATGGCCCAAATGAGTATCTGGGCGAAAATGAGTTATTCACAGTTTCTGACACCTGGATATGTGTAGAATACACAAAAATAAACATTTTTTAAAAATTCCCAATTTCAAGTGAAAAACGGCCAGATTCGTGATGTCACCCTCACAACCAAAATGTTCTCTTTTTTTAAAAAAACAACATGAAATTTGGGGAAGTTGGGCAAGTCTCTTGTACATAACACACACATATTTTACATGTTTTATTATGGCTGATCCAAATAAACATATATCAGGTTAAATTTATATCAAATTAAATCCGGCTATTTTGGTTGCCATGGTAACACACATCAAGACAATTCTAAAATATTCAATTTTGTTCAGTGTTGTTGGCTATCAGCATAAATAAAACTAGTTATTAACATTTGTTCGATTTAATTGTGTATACAACTGTGTCTTTGAGTGAAAACAAAACAAACAGGAATGATAAATTGCAAACGTTGCAAGCATAACTGTACTTAAAACATTGGTGATACATGTATCTACATTCGTATTGCCATTAATTAATATGTTTTAAGTAAAACAGATTACTCTTAATTTCCACATTTCAAGACTTGAGACTGTTCTTAACCAGATATTGATTACTCAAAATGTGTAAGGCAATATTCAAACGATTCTTTAAAACATTCAATGACACTTTTTTGAATGAAAAAATGGTAACCATGGCAACAAAAAAAACACACAATTGTTTCTAATAACCATAGCAACGGTTGTTTCGAATACTGATTTAGTTAATAAAAAAATTGCAAAAGATAGACACATGTTTCACATGAGGGCAATACGAAAAAATGGAATAGATATTGCAAAATTTAAAAAAGTTATTAGAAGTATTGTTTGGTAGCAACTTTATCATTTTCACCATTAATTTGAACAACACACAACTATAGGACTTCACATGATAACACCAGAAAGTGTGGGTAAGCAATATCAAACCAGCAGTTGACTACTTTAAACATGTAAGGCATTAGTTAAACATATATTTGAAATATTCAGAGACACAACTTTGTGATTAAAACAATGGTTACCATAGCAACATACACCATTTTTCACAATTTTGTCTGGTAACCATAGCAACGGTTGTTTTTGACACCAATCATGTTGTTAAAATTATTGTAAATTGTAGAAGAATGTTTCTTGAAGATAATATTATCATTTGGAATTGAAATTTCTATGGTTGGAAAAGAATATTGTTTGGTGGTAACTACATTATTTTCGCCATTAATTCATTCACATCGAAAAATATATGACCTCACTCGATAGCATCAGAAATTGAGAGTGAACATGACCAAACAGACACTTGAATACATAAAAAATGTCAGGCAATATTTAAACAAATATTTGACAAAATCAGTGACACATTTTTGAGAATTAAAAAATGGTAACCATGGCAACAAACAACAATTTCACAACATTTTGTCTAGTAACCATAGCGACAGTTGTTTTGACACCAAACTGGTAGGTCTAATAATTGCACAATGTAGACCAATGTTTTGTCAAGATGGTTGTCATGCGACAAAGATGTAAATATAATACAAAGGATCGTTGATTCAAACATGTAGGCCACTGGCTTGCTTGCAATTTTTAGTGGCGTATTTATGTTAAACTTCATGTTCTTCATTGTTTGGTTTTCTCAAATATTTTTACTTTTATAAACCAATTCCGGCATACCATAACAGTTGATGGCTAATTGATTACGAAATTATTGATATTTCTTTCATAACATCATTAATGGCAGCACAGTTCCAAAAATATATTATGTTATGATTTACATCCTAATATTGACTTTTCAATACAACATTTCTACGACATGAAGATATTTGATATTTTGATATGTTGTTCAAAAGTGTACTATAAGAGACTACTAACCCATTACATTGCTATTAATCAGCCATAATAATTAATGGTTTGGTGGTCTGTCGATTCCAAAATTCCTCATTTTTTGTTTTTATCTGACTTAGTTTAACACACAAAAGTCGTATTGTTTTGATTGTCTGTCACTTAAGTTCGGACGCTGTAAATGCCAATCAGTATGTACATATTACAGGCCTTATATCGAAATTAAATTTTTAACACCATTGTAGATAGCAGATTCCAATAAACAGGTTTTTCGTTTACATTTTTCCAGGTTTATCCCAAAATATCGCATTTCTCACACGTTACTCACTTAATACAGAAATCTTTTGATGTATTAAGCAAATTGTTACCACCAACCTAACACAGTAAGTTATTATTAAATGCTATGATTAATAATGATGTGGTCTTCTGATTCAAAATTACTTAACCTATGTTTATATTTTGTAATGTTTTACCCCAAAATATCACACAATGATAAACTTTTTAGAATAGATTATTACTGTTTGTGCGGAATGACAACATGTGCCTATTCGTCTTGGTTAATTATCAAATAGCTCAGTTTATGGTGTTATGGTAAAACCGATTCCAGAAATCATCATGTAAGTTTATATTTTGTAACATTTTACCCCCAAAACATGGTATCTTCAACAAAAGCTTTAAGTTATCCATTTCTTACTATATATAATACTACAAGTTATTACAAACCAATTGCAGTTATGTTGGATAAAATATGATTATGAATAACATTGTGATAAATTGATTCCAAAAATCCTCACTTTCGTTAATATTTTGGACTGTTTTACACCAAAAGTAGCTCAGGACGCGTATCACTTTGAAACTAGATTATAAATATCTTAAGCGGAAAGACATCATATGCCTGTCTTAGTGCTTTATTACTAAATAATGTGATTAATGACATTGTAGTAAACCGATTCCAAAAATCACCATTTTAGTTTATAATTTGTACGATTTTACCCCAAAATATCATATAGTGATCCAAATGGATAATGTATTATTTGATAGATTAAACTTAAAATTACTACAAATTAATTACAGTTGCTTTAGATATAATACAATTATAAATGTCAAATTGATCAATCGATTCCAAAAATCCTCATTTTTGTTTAATTTTACAATGTTTTTGCCCCAAAAATGTCTGAATATGGACAGCATTTAAGGCATCAGATTTTCCATATCTTATGCAGACAGACTACATGTATCCATCATACTGATTTATAATCAAATAACATAATAAATGGCATTACAGTAAACCGATTCCAAAAATCACCATTTGTGTTTATTTTTTTAAGGATTTTACCCCAATATACGTACCTTGATCAATAATTGGTAATTTCATATGCTATATAACACTACAAGATACTACATTCATATTGCAGTGGTTTTCAATAAAATAGGACTGTTAATGACCATGTGGTCTGCCGATTCCAAAAATCCTCACTTTTGTATGTAATTTGCCAAGTTTTAACCCAAAAATATAGGCTTCATGTGTTAGTATAGAACTCCATATTAAGTATGCTACAAGGCAACACTCATGTGGTAGGATACAACATAAAACATTTTTGTGCATTTTTTGCCTCATTCTGAAATTCACAAAAAATGATGTCGTAACTTTGAACGTCATTTTCTAGACAATGTCATTTACCTCATTTGGGCACAAAGTCCCAGATAATGACACATATATCTCAGTATCATACATGATTAAAGTGAAAAATCAAATATAGCTGCGCATAATATTCAAATTTAAATCTTTCTAGTTACTTTTTATATATATTCAATATGCTGTTCAATTTGACTTGAATCACATAGTAGATAAATATAGTCAATGCCAATAAAGTCAAGGATTATAGAGACGTCTATGTTTGTTTAATACTCGGCGGTGATGCTGTTTCTTAACCTTTCCTTTACGTTATATAGACGGTGGCTGGTGCAACTGTCCAGTTTCTTGAACTGTGTATCAACCAGAACTAACTGTGCAATTGCTTATCCTTCCAAAAGGATTCGTTAACTTCTAATCAGGTTGCGGACGTTTCGGCATCGTCGCTTGATTATGATGAATATTGTTTCCTTGCGCGATTTGGAATAAAGCCAAGATCGCTTGGTTACAAAAAGAACACAGGAACCATGTAACCACAATGTTGTCAAAGAATGCACCTTTGAAAAGCTACAAAATTATTTGACAATAAAGATTGAACCTACAACGACAAATGACACATATGAGAAATCCAAAGTCAGGTAGCATCCTACTAATTTGCTGTTACATCATTAATTTCTCTGGAGAAGTCAGATTTATCTGCGATAATGTCGAGATCAATACATAACTAATGTTATTCCACACCGTATGTAATTATTATAACAATTATGTTGCCATCCTAAAGTCCTATCTGTCAATACATTGGGCGCCAATATGTTTCATCAGTTCTAAAGAATAATTTGTCTGACTGCTTGACTAAGTCACTTTAGAACAGCGACTATCGTGATATCCTTTGTCTAAGTGAACGATGTACTTTAAAATATTTCTCCAACATCTTGTGAATGAGTTTTGTTTGTTTTTATTTGAGTATATGCGTAAAGTATGAGAAGATTCTGGAGTCGTGTCAAGAGTTCGCGTTTTGCAATGAGAACAAATCAACCTGTTATCGGCCCTTCTATTCTCATTATTTTGTTGTGTATTTCCTGACTGTAAATTATAAGACCGGCCTCAGTTTTAATAAACAGAAAATATATCCAATATCCACTTTCTGAAAGAAAATTAATAAAGAAACTATTTATATGCATAAAAATCCTGCAGTACATCTGTACATCACTGGTATAACATATCCAAGGTAATAAGTAGTAATAGTTCTTGTATAAAAGTATGTCCGTTCACTCCATGCTTATTTTATCCAATTCATTGTTTCTAGTGTGGCATGATGTACGCTGTTTGTGCGCTGGGCATGTATCACATACACAAGAAGATTAAATACAAATTCATAAGTCTAATCTCGGGAGAAGAATATATATTATATCGTATCTATAGCACAACCAAATATCAATTCGATAAGGAGGTCATCATTAAATAAACAATCTGTGTAACGCGATACCCATAGAATAACTAAAAAATTCATTTCACAAACCGATGTACAGAATATATTCCCATTATAGTTTTAAGGTTTAACATACCATCAGTGCAATACATGTACAGGGAAACAGGTCAGGAATATAAACTCCATTACTACAAGATGAATACAAGTTTGAGATGCCCAAATAACGACTGTCCTTTGAGACTGTTACCCTCACTAAATTAAGTAAGAAATACTGCATGAAAAAAATTCAATAAATACCCTAGAATACTGTATAGCTTCTTTTAAAGCTTAAACAGATTTTCGAACATTAAACAACATCCTTATTTGATTAGATTAAATTCTCGTCTGTCTAAAATTTCAAGGATATTTTACGAATTCAAATATAATTATGGTCGTCTAGGTATTTTTTTATCAAAATAGAAACCCAATAATACAATAATTATGTTGTATGCGTCTGATAAAATAATCATAATGTTATCATAGTTTGAATGTGCGTGTTTCATCTTTAATGTTGTTGTTCCCCAGCTGACACTATATTTCACGGACCCCAAGTCGGATTACGTACCTTTTCAAAAACATAATACCGGCACGCATCTATCTAAAAATACAATACGATTCGTTAAGTTCCTGGCGCAATGGAATATAAATTTGATCAAATTTATGTTCATAGGTTGAATTGAAGTTGGTAGGCGGATGGTTTCATATAAACATAGACTTATTTTGATAACTCCACTTAATATAAGAATAGGATAAATATTCTGATAAAAATACTAGTATCACGGGGTCAGTATGGATACAACGAATATCGCTTATATGATGTGGTATTGTTTTTTTTATACAATATCATTTCTTAGTTCAAGTACATATTAGTACAAAATTAATGTAAATGTTGATATATAATTGTAAGCGAATTTATGAATATTCCATTTTCGTCTGCTCTTGTGTCAACTAATATAAAAAATGGAAAGACATGAGGTCAGTGGTTATTTTTTTGGTTGTTTCGTGGGCTATCGAATTTAACCACAAATCTGTATTTTTGGCAAAATCAATGATTTTCATATCTCATCTGTCGTCTGGTGTCCTAAAACTATTGTTTTAACACAGAGGGTGCCGATACAGCGTTTCGCACTGAGAAGGTTCCGAAACGGGTATACACCGTGAAACATGTGTAATTGAGCCGTTCTCCAGGAATACCGGGCTTAGTGACAAAATTGTGAAAATGTTGATAATATATGAACAGTTTCTGAAAATTTGAACCAATTGTCACATACACTTACAAAGTTATAGACTTTTTAAACGAACCACTGCCGCCTTTTTTATGGTTGACGTCGCGAACGTCACTCTCTACGCTTTAAAGTAACGTCAACTGGCATTTCAAAGTTCCAGTATCTGATAATATTTACGTTAACTTTTAAAATCGTGGCACATTTAAGAATCATATTCTTATTTTAATAAAACGTGTCCAATTTGTGAATGTTAGCTTTAAGGCAAAATAGCAAGTGTGTTTAGCCACTTAACCCATGTTTTCCGTGATATGAGTACTTTTTTAGAAACCGATCAGCATAGCAACGACAGGAGTTTTTATTAAAAACAAGCTTAAAAGAAAACTTGAAGCTAATGGATAGTTCTATAATATCCAAATACTAAATTTGAAATCAAAGGACACGAGTTTTTTTCTCATTTTAGGCATTTTTCTAAAGCTTATTGCATAATTACTATACAATGTCATTAAGTCCAGATTTCATAGAGAACGGCTCATATATATACCTTGTCAACGTATCGTCACAAAGAAAGAACAAATCAAACAGTGAAATTGTCGCAACGGATTGCATGTTTGGTTTTTTAATCCATAATTATGCTAAACATAAGCCAAAGTGAATAACGTCATGTCATCAATAAATACCTTATTCACAATGGTTATTACGTAATATGCCAAATATTTGTCGAGGTTCATGACGCCACATACCTACATGTCAGTCTGTACTACGGTATAATGAACTGGTGATACATTTGGGAAAACTGTAAGTTGTTATATATACTTTCGTAGGCATGTGATGACGTCAATGTATCGACTTTTAACAGGTTCGTGTGCATTTATTTACAGACATTGTTCATGTATAATTATAAAGTTAACACACACCGTCCGTAATCAACACCTATTATTATGCATTAGATTAGGACCGTCTTTATTCATGATTGTTGAATTATATAGTAATCCCAGACATACCGTAAATTCTAAGACAATGTATTCATAGGGCGACAGGGAATTTCCTTGCATACTCAAGCAACTAACTCCTAACGTTTGATCAATAAGATCAGAATGCTTACTGCAGCATCGGAAACATGGTATTCAACATATTAAGCATACAAAACATGTGCGTTTAGATTAACATAACAACGAAACGAAACGAAAGCATATAACATAAAACCATGCTCCCAGTACCCCTGAAAACATACTTTAGTTCTTATGGTATTAATGGCATAAGAAAGAAATGCAAAATTGACCGCAACTGTAAGAAGTCCAAATACAGTCGTATTATCAACTGACATAGACATGAACACATCTATTTTTTTCCAGGCTATATAGGGATTTCATGACTGTCAGCAACACGTAGCATTGGATTTGTATTCGTTTATCATATACTAGTAGTTCATCCCTGAACACGTTAACTGATATGCGGTGAATACCCTAAGGTTTCACTGCACCATTTTGCAGACTGTTTGTTTTGCAATATGTTATCGCACCCAATGAGATATTTATCCGCAACATTAACCGATTTATTACGATCATAACACGAATTGAATGTTGCCAATTTTATAATTGCTGATAACGTAAATCGGTATACATATTCGTATTAAATTTTGATCAAGTTAAGCAAACATATGCCAAGTTCCAAAAAGATAATAAAACAGGTAAATTGAATGCAGCGTTTAACAGCAGCACAGGGAACTCATTGTACCAATCGAACAGTGTACATTTGAGATTTTGTAGTAAAGTGGCCCCGGTCAAATTACATCTTCTAATCCCTTAGAAAGTATCTAGAGATTTTATATGAAATACGAATCCTGCTGGTGTTACAATTACGTCACACATGTAAGTAAACGGTTTTTATTAATCGCTTGAAGTAAAGTGCTTTTTTACCGGAAGACGTATGTCTTTATTACATTGGGATCCGTGGTCTCGTATCCTTTAATTGGTCATATTAGTTTTACATCTAGAGGAAACATTTAGAGAGACACCACTCCTAAACGTACAATGACCATAATTATGACTAAGCCTGCAAACAGGAGACATGTGAGTGAAACATTCAACAAAAACTGCTGGTCAACGAAACACAGCGAGAACACACTGATTATTAAGTAAAAATCATATTGGTTAACACAAAAAAGAAATCATTTATTAACCTGCAGCTGATTTTAGTACATGAAGGGGCTTTTATATATGTTCCATTATCCTAGCATTTGATTTATGGGTACTCAACCCAATCACGTGTGGCTTTACAAAATATCTGTTTTACTTATAATTCCTTAAGCAAAACCATTAATATCTTATTCATTACTGAAAAGAAGCCATAGTAGTTGCACAGCATCGATAACAGTTTTCGGAATGGTATGCAACAAATCGTTATTCGTTGTTCTAAATGATATCATCATTCTTAAAATATGTTTATGATTACTCGTGCTCATTTACCACTATTATTTATGGTGTGTTATACTTTCAACCCCATCTATTTCCAATCCGTAAATAAATAGTTCATCTACAAGAACATTTACTCATTGGTAGATCGCCATGCTTTATTTGGCTTTATCTTATGTTTTGTTATCTGGTGCATATGCATCTAGTTAGTAACTTATTGACCCCAAATATTTATGTTATTGTTCCCTTCTCCTTGATAATTTTAATTGTGATATTTGGTTACGTTTTATTTCCCTAAACCTCAAGACGGCCTCCTGTTTTAACTAGGTAGTCTTTGAATACACCCTTAATCTCATAGATAGCTATTAAGTTCGCGAAATGATTGACATTCGGTAATGATATTGTCCTTAATTTCGGAAGAATACAAACATAAAATGTAATTCTACCGTAACGTTATCGTATCTACATAGTTATCTAGTATTCAATCTGATTTTTTAAGACAGTTTTATGGCCATGGTTTCAGCTTTACTGTAAACTCTCTGCCTCCGGAATTACAGACACTGTCCCCACACTCCACGATATTGACAATATCCGCTCGGAAAATAAAGATTAGGTTGATTTGTTTATTATTACAGACGTATTTATTTCGACTTGGGTTTACCGTTACGTACTGCGTGGTTAAAACTGAATGCTTTTTCCCGTCTTGTAGTAGAGTGAATATCTGATTTAATACCACAAAAGTTGGTTTCTCAACTTAACTTAACAACACTAGCCAGCCACTATTTATTTTGAAAACGATTTGTAGACGCCACATTCGCCAGAAACCAGAAAACACACAATTTCACTCTGTCCTTGCAAATTGTGGAAACAAATCGTCAATATATCAACGTTTGACAATGTGCCCTAGAAAATAAGAACCTAGAAGATATATTATATTCTTCACACATAATGTATATGTTTCACATGTGCGACTTGCATATGCGTTGTCATTATCAATACCTTCCTGCTGTAGTGTTTTGCATTTGCATGATATATATAAAACAACCGAAATGTACTGACCCTCTGTACTTTCGTTTACCCGGGTCATTGTTGAATGCGATAACAGTATTAACAAATATGGGAAACACGTTATCGAAACAACCTTATCGTTTGACGATTTGTGTAACTTAACGACAAAACAGGCCTGACACACTGAGTACAGGAAATGTTCTCTTGTTTGTTTTTAAGCAGTTCAATATTACATCAAGCTTGCTGGTAGAAATGCTGTTGAACATATGAACGCATAATTAGCACATGTGAGTAATATCTATCGAAGCGAAACAGAAACGCAAAGTATATCATCGTCCGCGACGTTGATCAAATCATTACACATCGGACAAGCAAAACACAGACTTCTCATAATTATTTTTGTTATATTTGTTCATAACATTATATCATAAATTCTAACCAGGTGTGCATAGGGATATTAAGCGAACATCTTCTCTTGTGTAGGTATATTCACAAACATCTTATTATCCCTGATACTATATATTTGAAATAATGTTAGCAATAAGATGTAATGTTACTGTAATTATTGTTTTGAACACGTGGACGTTTTATGTTTGTTAACATGTTTATACATTGGAATCATTTTATTAAATTGGGATACAATTAATACTGAATCACAGCCTCTCGAGCAGGGTTGTAAAACTGCTGCCGGTTCTTTCGTTTCTACGGTAATATCATGTTTCCATGCTGATTTATTGATACAAGAGGGCCATTGGCCCTTAAGCGCTCACCTGAGTTTGTTGCAATGTTGGCTTTGTTAGCAAAATTGTTGTAGTATGAACTCAAAATACTTATGTGGCCTAGATTTGAATTTTGTACTAAAATGTTTGTGAGTAGTAGGTAAAGTAGAGTTCCTGAAATACATACTTTGGTTTGACTGCTGATGGGTTTAGTACCGACTAGTTGTACTTGTGTAGAATCAAGCATTATTGAATTTGGTACTTTTTCAACGATTTTGATGGCCATATTGAGTGAGCCAGACAGTACTCATGAATACTTTTGAGTACAGCTTTGTAAGTGTATGCATAATGTTTAAATTTGAAGTTTTTTCTAGTGGGGATATATTAACCTGATACTCTTACCTTCTATTAGGCCAAAACAAAATATTGCGGCTCTGGTAATTATACCTACCCTATTATTATGCCCCTACCCTAAACATTTTATGGCATTTTTGCTGGAAGTCATCGCTGATCGTCGATTTTCCAGTACATAAAATCAATGAAATAATTTCAAAAAATGACATGTTTTTCCTACCTACCTACCCTATTTTTTTTTCAATATGTTATCAGAATTTCAATATTAATTTGTTTTGGCCTTAGCAAGATTTAAGAACCAACTTCTTGTATATATTTAAATCCTGTTGCTCGACCGTAACCCGATCGTCCACTGTTCATAACATATATTTTAAATATTCCAATAATCTCTTATAACCGTTAAAATTAAGAACTTGATTTTGGCCCAAATGACAAAGTATCTAACTTGACCTAGATTTTATAGAGATAAACATTGTGACCAAGTTACATAAAGATAGAGTCAAAATTGTGACCTCTAGTGTGTTCACAAGATTTTTCAATGATTTGACCTCGTGACCTAGTTTTTGACCCCAGATTACCCAATATCGAACTTGACCTAAATTTTATAATGATGATCATTGTGATCATGTTTCATAAAGATAAGGTCAAAATTGTGACCTCTAGTGTGTTCACAAGCTTTTTCAATGATTTGGCCTCTTGACCTAGTTTTTGACTCCGGATGACCCAATATCGAACTTGACCAAAATTTTACAGAGATGATCAGTGTGATCAAATTTCATAAAGATTAGGCTCAAATTGTGACCTCTAGTGTGTTCACAAGCTTTTTCAAATATTTGGCCTTCAAAGGCTTGTGACCTAGTTTTTGACCCCGGATGACCCAATACCGAACATGACGTAGATTTTATAGAGATGACAATTGCGATCAATTTTCATAAAAATTAGGCTCAAATTGTGACCTCTAGTGTGTTCACAAGCTTTTTCAATGATTTGGCCTTGTGACCTAGTTTTTGACCCCAGATAACCCAATATCGAACTTGACCTAGATTTTATAGAGATGATCATTGTGATCAATTTTCATAAAGATTAGTCACAAATTGTGACCTCTAATGTGTTCACAAGGTTTTCCTTTGATTTGACCTAGTGACCTAGTTTTTGACCCCAGATGACCCAATATCGAACTTGACCTAGATTTTACAGAGATGATCATTGTGATTAAGTTTCATAAAGATTAGGCTCAAATTGTGACCTCTAATGTGTTCACAAGGTTTTCCTTTGATTTGACCTAGTGACCTAGTTTTTGACTCCAGATGACCCAATATCGAAACTGACCTAGATTTTACAGAGATGATCATTGTGATCAAGGTTCATAAAGATTAGGCTCAAATTGTGACCTCTAATGTGTTCACAAGGTTTTCCTTTGATTTGACCTAGTGACCTAGTTTTTGACCCCAGATGACCCAATATCGAACTTGACCTAGTTTTTATAGAGATGATCATTGTGATCAATTTTCATAAAGATTAGTCACAAATTGTGACCTCTAATGTGTTCACAAGGTTTTTCAATGATTTAGCCTAGTGACCTAGTTTTTGACCCCAGATGACCCAATATCGAACTTGACCTAGATTTTACAGAGATGATCATTGTGATCAAGTTTCATAAAGATTAGGCTCAAATTGTGACCTCTAATGTGTTCACAAGGTTTTCCTTTGATTTGACCTAGTGACCTAGTTTTTGACCCCAAAAGACCCAATATCGAACTTGACCTAGATTTTACAGAGATGATCATTGTGATCAAGTTTCATAAAGATTAGGCTCAAATTGTGACCTCTAATGTGTTCACAAGGTTTTCCTTTGATTTGACCTAGTGACCTAGTTTTTGACCCCAGATGACCCAATGTCGAATTTGACCTAGATTTTATAGAGATGATCATTGTGATCAATTTTCATAAAGATTGGTCACAAATTGTGACCTCTAATGTGTTCACAAGGTTTTTCAATGATTTAGCCTAGTGACCTAGTTTTTGACCCCAGATGACCCAATATCGAACTTGACCTAGATTTTACAGAGATGATCATTGTGATCAAGTTTCATAAAGATTAGGCTCAAATTGTGACCTCTAATGTGTTCAGAAGGTTTTCCTTTGATTTGACCTAGTGACCTAGTTTTTGACCCCAGATGACCCAATATCGAACTTGACCTAGATTTTATAGAGATGATCATTGTGATCAAGTTTCATAAAGATTAGGCTCAAATTGTGACCTCTAATGTGTTCACAAGGTTTTCCTTTGATTTGACCTAGTTTTTGACCCCAGATGACCCAATATCGAACTTGACCTAGATTTTATGGAAATGATCATTGTGATCAAGTTTCATAAAGATTAGGCTCAAATTGTGACCTCTAATGTGTTCACAAGGTTTTCCTTTGATTTGACCTAGTGACCTAGTTTTTGACCCCAGATGACCCAATATCGAACATGACCTAGATTTTACAGAGATGATCATTGTGATCAAGATTCATAAAGATTAGGCTCAAATTGTGACCTCTAATGTGTTCACAAGGTTTTCCTTTGATTTGACCTAGTGACCTAGTTTTTGACCCCAGATGACCCAATATCGAACTTGACCTAGATTTTATAGAGATGATCATTTTGATCAATTTTCGTAAAGATTAGTCACAAATTGTGACCTCTAATGTGTTCACAAGGTTTTTCAATGATTTAGCCTAGTGACCTAGTTTTTGACCCCAGATGACCCAATATCAAACTTGACCTAGATTTTACAGAGATGATCATTGTGATCAAGTTTCATAAAGATTAGGCTCAAATTGTGACCTCTAATGTGTTCACAAGGTTTTCCTTTGATTTGACCTAGTGACCTAGTTTTTGACCCCAGATGACCCAATATCGAACTTGACCTAGATTTTATGAAGATGATCATTGTGATCAAGTTTCATAAAGATAAGGCTCAAATTGTGACCTCTAATGTGTTCATAAGGTTTTCCTTTGATTTGACCTAGTGACCTTGTTTTTGACCCCAGATGACCCAATATCGAACTTGATCTAGATTTTACAGAGATGATCATTGTGATCAAGTTTCATAAAGATTAGGCTCAAATTGTGACCTCTAATGTGTTCACAAGGTTTTCCTTTGATTTGACCTAGTGACCTAGTTTTTGACCCCAGATGACCCAATATCGAACTTGACCTAGATTTTATAGAGACAAACACTGTGATCAAGTTTCATTAAGATTTAATGAAAACTGTGACCTCTACAGTGCTTACAAGTCAAAATGTTGACGACGTACGACGTACTACGTACGACGTACGACGTACGACGTACGACGTACGACGGACGACGTACGACGGACGACGGACGCTAATCTAGACCAAATAAAGTTTTGAGTTAACCGGAGCCAAAATCTAGGTCACTAGCTCAAAACAACGAAAAAACAAGATATAGTCACCAGGGGTCGCAATTTCAACCTTACACTTGTGAAATTTAGTCACAACGATCATCTTACATCAATCAAGGTCATGTGTGAAATTGAATTAACCTGAGTTAAAAACTAGGTCAGTAGACCAAATAATAGAACAAATCTTTAGAAGGGGCCCTGTTTACCTAGTCTTTATGAAACCATGTCACATTGATCATGAAGACAAAATGTAGGTCAGATTCAATATCTACTTATCATGAGTTAAAACTAGGTCACTAGGTCAAAAATTGACAAACCTTCTTGAGCAAAAAAGTCGCATCCATTATTGTAACCCATTGACCTAATTTTGACCCAAATAACTCAATAACGCACTCGTCTTAGATGTTTTGAGATGAGCATTGTGACCAAGTTGCATAAATATTAGACCAAACTTGTGACTTTTGTACCAATACAGCGTTTTCCTTTGATTTGAACTAGCGATCTACTTTTTGACCCCGGATGACCCAATTTATAACTTTGACCTAGATTTTGTTGATATTATTATTGTGACCAAGTTTCATAAATATTAGGTCAACATTATGATCTCTAGCGATTACACAATGTTTTGCTACAATTCGACCTAGTGACCTAGTTTTTTACCCTTGATCATTCATTTCCTACCTTGGCCTAAATGTGGTTCAAATGATTACTCTGACAAAGTTTCATAATCATAAAGTCAAAATTGTGTATTCAAATGCAATTGTGGCAGACAGACAAAGCGAACAATCACTTTTTCTCTCGAATCGATAGATTCATGTATATTATCATTATTGTATAATGTCCAAACACGAATGTCCTTTTTTCCATTAGACACACATGTATACAACACATGAACTGTACATGTGTAAATTTTAAACACATTGGTTTCATATCAAAGACATTAATAAATCTTTTGTTTCCCCTTCCAAGTGCTATTTTGAGTCATTTTGTCGAAATTTGAATGGGTAGTATACCAACACGTAGACTGGCATTTATATGAAAAGTAAATTGTCTGATGATAAAATCATTATTTGTATTCGATAGAAGAAAGTTGTATCTTCCAGAAAATATAAGCTTTAATGTGCAATTAGTAAATATTTAACGACTTACATGGGAATTATTAGAACTCAATTTTCCCCATGTAGTATGAAATAAGGAAAATGCTGAAATTGCTACCAAAAGTGATCTTAAACATGTCGATGTTTTTTGTATTTTCCCCACTGAACTCGCATATTTGACGTTTTGTCTGTAGTTGATAATAGTATGTAGATGATGAAAATGCAAAGAAACTCTATTTTGCAATTTGTTCGAGGTTGACCATATTTTTTAGTTTCAATGACTGGACTAATATACTTGTTTTAGGACGAACATACTGATGGGCATTTATTGCGGATCGTGACAATTGCATTATCGGAGAACTTAACAGTCGTCATATGAAATGCACTCGTGCATTGTCGGCTTTAATACCACACCTAGTCATACTGTGTTAATTAATAGAAAAGTACAGTATTATAGCAAATTTATTATGTAGTGTACTTAATAAAATTGTTCTACATCATTTCCTTCTTAATTAAAAAGCGCTCATTATGCAATAATGAGTTCTGACATAAGTATACCATTCTAAATGATAAGTCTGTCTGTTTGAAAAACCCAATACATTCCAATTATATATTTACGTACGTGTTTCACCTGTTGTGTATTTGATAAAAAGCTTTTAAAAGTGTTAATGAGATACGTTCTGTTTGTTACAGTAGTTGGCTAATAAGGAGTTCTCTTTCTATAACATAGATGTCAATGTTATTGTCAACAAATTTGATCGGAGTGTTTCATTATATGTTAAATGTTCTCCAACAACGCATTAAATCATGTCTCTACCAGTCCCATAATTTAGTTATTGCATACGTCTGGAAAACCGCTACTTGTATTGAGCGTAAGGTATTTCTCGCATGAGGTATTGTGTAGTACCAAAAAAGGTTAGTTATTTTAGTTTTTTTTTAATAGTGTTTTTTTTCTTCAATTCCATCCATCTTCTCGTTTTATAAATGAAATATTCCCAAAAAGACATATTCAATATCCTCTTTTGAAACGTGCTTTAAAACGAAAGCCATTAACAAAACTCACTCATTGGTAATGTTTCCAAACACGATATCCATAAGAGAACTCGAAATGTTTTTACAAAACTGTGTACTGAATATATCTATTCATCATCAGCACCACCGAGCGCTTTACAAGAAGTTGAAATAGTCTGTCTTATCATAAATAAAGAGTAGTTGTCTTGTTCTCTCAAAATAGTGTTTGTGTACTTACAACCTTCTCATACTGTGCCAGGGATATTTCTATAACTATTCAAAGTTTTGACACACCATCAGTATAATACATGTATAAAGAAACAAGTCGGCAAGAGAAACTCCATTACTAAAAGAGCAACGTCTTCATACGATTACATTAACGTCTCGTCTATCTGAAAATCGAGGAAGTAATGAAATATTATGAATTCAGATATAATTTCGATGGTCTCAGTACTTATTTATCAAAACAGAAACCTAATAATATAATAATTATGTTACATTCGTCGGATAGAATTATCAGAATTTTATAATATAATGTCTCATCTTGAATGTTGTTGTTCCCAATTTGACACTATATTTTACGAGCATCAAGTCGGATTATGGACCCTTTTCAATGAACTGGATTGGGCTCATACGATTCGCTAAATTATTGGCGCTATAAAATACAAATTTGATTAAATGAAATTTCTGGGGTTGAATATAAGCACGTCGGATGTTGCATACAAATATCGACCTATTTTAATAAGTTCACTTAATATGAGAATATGATAGAAATTCTGGCAAAAATATACTAGTATCACAGGGACATCCTCATAAATCAATGGTTAGTCTGGTCATATGAAAAATACGTAGGTCGAACGAGATTTCACGGGGTCGCGAATATCGCTTAGCATATGTCATGGTTTGTTATATAATATCATTTCTTTATACCAAAACACATTTTAGAACAAAACAAATGTATAATGTAATAATTAATAACATTGTAAGCAAATGAATGAATTGCATTTTCCTCTTTCATGTCTATATGTCGATATATACAGCATTTTGCCCAGAATATGTAGCGATGTAGCTAAATTGTTAAACCTGAATATATATCAGACATGGTATGCCGTATTTATCCGGCAATGCACAGGTCAAGAATGAAACACATAAAACAACAGTTAACACAAAAAGTATGCATACAAAGTTTAAAATGCAAATAAACGATGTATTAGTGACAGTTTGTTGGTGTCTTTATCACAGCAGTGAACGAAGATAGATAAAGAAGTCACCGGCTGTTGAACTTTTGGGATAGGCTTAATATTCTTCTTGCGCAGCAGAATGAAACAATAGGAACAAATTATCCGACAGTCAAGGTTCAGATTCATGCCACCAGTAGCAAGTTTACAGAAGAATGTATGAACTAAGGTTGTAGCCGGTTACAAATAGTTACAAACGCACTAAAACGTACGTACCTTCAACAAAAGTTGTAAGTACAATGACACTGACAGTTTTGACCGCATCATGGCGCTCCCATAGTTAAACGTTATATCAATATAGGCAAATGCTTAGCACTCTTTATGACTCTCCTCCTCCTCCGCAGGTTGGCGACACCTCCGGGTTAGAGGAACTCTGTCCAGATATGATTAACCGCCTCTGAACCATCGACTTCACGTGACCACATAGTTTTATTGTATTTTTTTCACATTCATATATTGTCTTTGAATGTCGTTCAATGCCTCAGGTTAATGCCTCAACTTTGATACTAAGCTCTCTGAAGACCCAACAGCTGTGTCTCAATTTTTTATTATTATAGAACATATACATTTTTTGTACATCAATCTAAGTCAATTTCTGAAGTGTAAGATATTCCAATACCGAAAATATTCTATTAGTGGGCGAATAACTGTCGGGTGGAGGCACATATATATGCCTGCCATGTTTCAGTAGAAATATAGCAAATCAAGGCTATGCTCGGCATATATTAAGACCGTATTATTTTACACACGTGGTTAGATTAAAAATGAGAGAAGTGCACCTTGGATTTGTTCTTTTCTCTTGTGAAATGGTTATGTTGACGGAATTGATCAGATGTTTTTCGACGTAAAAGTCCTAACATTTTCATAACAAAACGAAATTGACATTATACTTGATTTGAGTAATTGCGTTGCATTATTTAGACGGAATTAAGCGATAGTTTTAGTTCGTATTATATATACTTAACAACTTTTCTAAGTCCACACTTAGATTTTTTAAGATAACTTTGTCAAACGTGTATGTAGCCCAATTAAATTTGGCTATAACTTTCTTGTGATATAGGTTTACTGAATTGTAAACCAAAAAGTCGATTTTATTTTAAATTTATTGAATGGACACACGCATAACATAAGACCGCATGAAAGTAAAAGTCGCAAATACCTATTTAGTTATCTTGGATAACCACCATATAGCCACATGTTTCTACTGACAGTCAAATACGCGAGGGGAAAGCATTGCTGAATGAAAATACTCATTGAATTTGGCCGTCTAAACTCAAAGTTGCCATGTGTCTTCGGCGTAGATCGAATTTACATCATGACGTCACAATAAACGCTAAATGTTCTTCAATCAGTATAACACAACAAGCAAAGCTATACATTCACCTTGTATTAAACACTAAAATAGACACGTATACGTTTAAAAGATATCAGACGTAGATGTTTAGGTAATAAGTCATGATTGGCGACACTAAATGTCACTGACATCACCCGACGCATACCTGTGATATCTAAATTATTTTTAAATACTGTTTTTCATACGTGATGAGTCATTGGTTATACAATGAAGGCATTTGAAACACACTCAAGGTATATGTGAACGCGTGGCGTCAAAAAATAACAAAACGCACGTCAATGTTGTGACGAACGGACAACGTGACTTACGACCAGTTCGATACGCGAATTAGTATGACTCCGTCGTAGAAACTTCACGTGAGAAATGTTGTCAATTCAATGTTTATAATAAAAAAGTTATTGATACATGAAAATGAGGACTTAGAAAAGTTGTTAAGTATATTAAAAGGCCCTCATATAAAATTCATACATATAATATTAATTCAATAAATTTTAATTTCCAAAGAAATACAGTTTTCAAAAGGACTCAAGACTAAAATACCCGGCGGGATTCTCGTTAAACCTGAAATAGATTATTATACAATATCAAGATAACCTGTCTACCTAAAACGATACATAAAAGTTACTATATGATTAGTGACACCTGAACGCTCTTTAACATTCTACTAAAAACCGTTATTGGCTATTGATATGTTTTATCATGCATGTATTTTGCCCCGTTTTCAAAGGTATGCCGTTATATTACATTGGTTGCAATACATGGGTCATGTAACGTTTACAATCGAAGCTGGGTTTGCTCCGTTAGAATAGACTGCGAAGTGAAACCATCTTTCTATTCTCTTTCTGATTATATATCGACCTTATAAGACTCTTTCATATTTGAAATCTGCTTCACAAGGTGCGTTTACGTATTAAGCTCAGTGAATATGATATCCGAGGTATTTGATAACTATGAATTATATTGGAAGATTTATAAGCGATATTGTGTTGTTTGCCAAGCATAATGCTATCATTATCATATTTAGTTTTAGTAGTGTCGAGGTAACGGAAAACAATACAATAGATATATCATGTTGTCTGAATGAGATGCTAAATCTTACGTTAGAGAATGGATAAAATAATGCACAATCATTTCGATCAATGCTGTGAGTCGGCCATCGTTTAAGGCTACATTGTATATTTCACGGGGTTTCACAAATAAAATATCATAAATGCGCATAGACACATATGGTAGGGATTTAAAGGCGTCACAAAAGTAAACATGGAAGGATAATGAAGTGACAAGATAATCAAGGGACAAAACAAGACAAATGACAAACAAGCCAACAGAGTAACTTAAGTCCTACACATTCTTGAAGAAACGACCGCATTATTGAGAGCTTTACTAAATTCAATTTGCGAGCACAGAGTCATGTGTCAATATGACGCAACAGGAGTTATGCTATGTTTGCACGCCATATGCCGCATAAAGCATAAAATCATTCATGATCTTGACTTGTTAAATCCGGTTAATAACACGCATTAACCTCATTTAAAGCAAGCTATTATCATGTTTCTGAGACAATTGTGAACATAGGACCTTAAAAGAAATTATACAGTAGTTATGTTTTTTTTGTATGAGAATATATTTTAACACGAAACAATAAAGCTAATATAGATAATTGCCTTGCATATACAGCAGAATAGGAGCATCCCTAAAAACCCCGATTCAATTAGTCGATGTAAACGATTCAAAACTTTTAAATGAATATTATGTATGTCTGCTAATCAGTTTTAACATGTTCATTATTTCCAAAATGCAATAAATGAACTGTGTACTAAAATGAAACACACACGATATAGTCAATAAATGCGAAAAACATGGACACATACGGAGTATACACTTCTATCGCTATAAATATACATGTATACACAAAAAAATGTACACTCTAGGCCAAAGACGAAGGTAATAACGATGTACGGGCGATTGGCCCTGTCAGGAAAGCATTTATTTACCTGAACTTTACGGAATAAAATGTTCTTCATCGTCATAGATCTTCGACAAAGCAAAATTAAACTGTGATTTTAGGCCGTTGCAAATTAGAATTGCTTGTCAACCTCGGAATAATAAATTAATAGTTTAATTACCGGCAGTTGAACGCTTAATGGGTGATTTATGTGCTATAGTTTTGTCTGCAAAAATACCGAAATCTGTTGTGACACAAAACACAAAGACAAAACACTTTGCGCTAAAGCTATTTATATACTTTTTCAAGTCGGTAAAACATAACAATAAACACTGAAAACGCTGGAAATGTTTTGATTTTTCTAAAGCATCCACGATGTCATCAATATGTTATTGTGTGGTAAGCGCCCACACGTCAAAGTGTATTAGCAGAGGATAGCAATGCTACCGTATGACATTTAAACATACTTGTGTATTTTGGTTTTCGACAAGTTCATGAACACATTATAATATAAATTAGCTCACAAACATCATTCGGGTTCAATTTCATAATTGAAATTCATATCTCATATTTTAGTGGAAATCATCACGTTTGAGGTGTCATTAGTAGTTTATTTAAGTTGTACAACATGAGTTAAGTTGACATGTATTCTCTTTCATTGAACAGAGAGAGACGACAGCACTCGTAGTCAATTAATTACATAACTCAAGCATTCGCCACACCGTTGAACACAAAATGAACAAGACAAAATGAAACAAAAGTTATATTTGCATTAGTGTATTCGTATATATAAAGTTTAACTAAGATTGACAACTGTCTTCTACAACTCATGTTATTAATATCGGAAATTATTGTTTACGTTTAAGAAGTCGACAATTCTCTCGCAACGTCGACCGTTTCCCGCTTCCAATTGATTTATTGCTAAGTGTACACTTGTGTTTTAGAATGTCGGAAGAGATACGTATCACCTGTCTGACGTTTCTAAAGGTAAACAAATAATTACCGGGGATCGATTAATTACAAGTGAGATAAAATCGGGTAATAAAGAACTTAATTGCTAGTTTGTGAGACAGTAACAGATTGCTGTAATATTTATATTATATTCTCTTGCATTCCATGCTTCTGATGTGTTCGTGAACATACCAGTACAGTAGTTCTAACGATGTATTAGTTTAGTATATATGAACATATAACTATGCATACGAATCGTTTTATTACATAGGATTTCCAACTAAATACTAGGACTATTAAAAAACTTAGTATAGTCGCATCGACGGCACTTAGACGTGGTGTACATTTTTCATTTATGACATCATCTGAATTATACTGTATGAAAAATTACATCTTCTGATAGTGACAATAGATAAAAAAACATGCTACAAAGACTACAAAACGTTTTACGTGACGACTCTCTCTCTCTCTCTCTCTCTCTGTATATTCAGTTAAATGACTTTTTTTTATTTTTGTTAAAATAGTGTTGACAACGATAAAAAAAGAAATACATCTTATGCTGTGCCATTTTGACGGATTTGGATTCTACAATTGATATGTACACGAAAATACTGCATAATAGGCATGAGGTTGAAATTTTATGGTACATAATTATACCATGCATATTTTATTATTTGCTCGTCAACAGGCATGATCAATCGTTGACATATGGAGCATACTTTATTTTTATTCTTCACAGAAATTGGTAAATTGTCAATCATTGAGATAATTATTATGTGGCATACTTTATATTTATTCCTGAAAGACATTGGTTTTAATCAATTATTATTCGATTTTAAGCAGATAATGGATGTCTACGGCTTTGTCAGTACGATCTCATTCGTCTCGTAAAATATAATTTATTGTCACGTAAATTTTAAGTGAAATACTTAATTGTATATGGATTTCTTTATTGACCTATTTTTGCTCTTTTTATTGGGGATTTATATCACAATTTTAGAATAAAATACGTATCAATAACTAGTATGTGTATAGTTGACATGTTAAACAAGCAATATTAAAACATTTGATGTTGTGAGAGTAAAAAAGTATAAACTTATCGGTCCGTGTAGTTACATAAACTGTAACAAATTACTGCAAATAGTGATTTTGGTGAGAGGTAATGCTATCTGTATCATTTTTTATATAAACAACTTGATGACCTTTCATTACTTGGACAATTAGTCTTTATCATGACAGCAATTCCGTGCATAAAGACCGTATGATTTTCGTAACGTAGAATACAAAATCATACCAGAGTTGTTTGCAGCAATGTAACAATTATTTATTGTTATGTGTGCAATGGTTATTGTCGTACATTCTCATTTAATTGTTATTATACAACATTTCCTTTCATTTGATATAAGAAGAAACAAAAACTTCACACGTTTAAAGACCCAATAGGTATTTTGAAACAGATGCGTGCTTTCAAACCTTCTATATGACTGAACAGGACTCACATCGAAGCAGTAAAGAAAAAAAAACATGACATGTTACTGGAGATATTGCAGAAAAAATATAATATTATGATATGACTAAGCACAGGAGTTTTGTTTGTTGGATAAAGGTTTAACGTTTGTTCATTGTTGTTAAAACGTTTAAGGACTTGTATTTTACGTTACCGTAAAACATATACTATTTTAAAGCTCTAGACAATGCTTACCATTTTAAGCAGTAAGACGAGGGTTATTTTCAGCAGTTCAACTGTTGCCTTTGACATTTTAATAACCTCTGGACATTAGGCTACCTAAGGAAATATGCGTTCGAGTCTCCCTGGTGACACTTATATCTCTCCTGAGGATGAGGCAGTGAATATCAATCTACGGCGCCCAAAAATACGTAGATTTACCTAGCCAGTATCAATTTTTACATTGGTAAATTAGAGCATGCGGGACCCCTGGACCCCAAAGCGCACACCCTACATCTAGACCGCCGCTCTCAAAGACGTCTTATAGGGAAATCGTAGTTAGACATTCCATATACGTTTAATTTGTTTTGTTTTAGTTTTGTGTATTATTCTAGTTTGTTGCTATTGTAGTATTACATTGTATTCCTGACCCCATTTCATAATACTCGAAAACATACCGCAAAAGCAATGCATTTATTAATTTGATTTTTGGCACACTTTTACCATTTTATTTTACTTTTATTATGAGGCCGGAATTCTCCCTTAAGCACAACTTGTTTCAATGTATTCATTATCGATAGATAAGTTTATTTTGTATATTACGTGACGAAAACTTCGGTAAAATCATGTATTGGCATTTTATTTTTAGCTGGTTTTGTTTTAAAAATCTGCCATATCATCAAGTAGTGCCATTTGTGCTGACTTTGGTTGGTGAATAAAACATTGAATATCCGCACGCTTTTGCACTACTAATTCAAATATGATGTAAGATATATGTATGTAAAAAATAGCGTGTTAACAAAAGTGCATTCAATGATATACATACCGGTTTCATAAGTATATTGGCAATTTTACAGAGTTGGTGAAAGAAGATATGTAGTATTTTTAATACAAAAAGTATTGAACTTCTTCCTTATGTCCTTTATGTTAATTAATAAATATGATACATATACTATTGTAACGTAAATTACTCTGGTTAAAACAGTGATTAAAAACGGCATAGAAAATGTGTAGGATTTATGATGTGCCAATAATTGAAACATGTTCACATAGGGGATCGACTTTCATGCCCTACGAAAGTATGGACGCTTATAAAGAATTTAAATGTCAACTTTTTCTATTCTTCCATATTGACTGAAAGTTTGAGAATGTGTGACATTCTCTTATTAAGGGTGGCGGCTCTGAAACAATCTACACGAATTAAATTGAGAAAAGTGAGTACATAACGATTGTAGTTTGTTGAACTATCACACACATATCTCTTTTTAAATAAAAGTGTGTACAATCAAATGATCATGCAACACAATACAGTTGTCATGTATGAATACGCCTGTGTAACGTAAATTACAACATAATGAAGACATACGGAATGTATTTTACTGCAGAAGACAAAAGTTTTTTTCACAAAACAAACAGCAACTAAATAAAAGAGTTCAGGTGTCTTGCAAATCTTTTCAGACAGTATACATGTATAGTTGATGTGTGTGTTTTGTCCGTTTATAACCAATTTTAGCATTATGTATGCAGTATTAAAGTACCCTATCAATACCATTTACATGAATATATCCACCCAAAAAGCGTTTTGTATGTTTAAAATATAATAATTTATCAAAATATATGAAAATTGATCGGAATTCATAATGCATGTTTTGTTAGCACTAACTGAATGATGGTCAAATGCATAGAAAATGACTGGTAACGTTAAATACAGGCCTGTATTGAATTATAGAAATAAATCACAGATACCTCTTTAACTTTTCCGTGAAGTTTAAGTAACTGACTATAGAAGTACATAGGTATACGTTTGATTTCTAATGACTATCCATTCCACAAATGACGATTTATCAATAACGTTGGGTCGCGATTTTTGACAAAAACACCAGAAACAACAGTAAATATTAAAAAAACACGAAGTTGCCAACAATCAAGAAATGGTTTAATTAAATCCCCAGACTCTCTTCTATCCAAATATATAAGTCTTGAGCTTGAAAAAAATATTTAAGATAAAACGTTACGACATACGGGACTAATACTATTAGGCTATAATTTTCCCACCTCTTTTATTGTTTAAATCTACGCAGAATTGTATCTCCACTATATAGAATAATAATCAAGTGGTTTTCACAAGTTTACTTGATTATTGTAAAGTTAATTGCAGTTTGTCTAGTGTTACAAAGGTGCTAATAATTTAAGCGAGTCATGTTCGTACATGTATATAACTACAATTTTATATGTCAAATGCAGTGAGAAGGATTTATATCATATATATCCATAGCACAACCCAAAGTATCAATCCGATGAGGCATTCATCATTTAGATAAACAGTCTGTAATACGCGATATCCATAGAAGATCTTACCATTTTACAAACCGTTGTACAGCATATATTCTCATAATAGTTTTAGGTCTAACATACCATCAGCGCAATACATCCATAGAGAAACAAGTCAGGAATAGAAACTCCATTACTGCAAGACGAATACAACTTTGAGATTCATAAAGAAACAACTGTCCTTTGAAACTGTTATCTTTACTAAATTAAGTCAGAAATACTGCATGAAAAAGTGAATATCACTATGGCATAGCTTCTTTATAGCTAAAACACATTAACAAACATTAAACAACATCAATATTTGATAAGATTAACGTCTCGTCTGTTTGAAACTTCGAGGACATTTTACTAATTCAGATATAATCATGGTCGTCTCAGTATTCAACATTATTTATAAAAAGAGAAACCTAATAAAATAATAATGTTGTTGCATGCGTCTGATAGAATTATATGAATGTCATCATATAATATTTCATCTTGAATGATGTTGTTCCCCTTCTGAAAGTATATTCCACGAGCCACAAGATGAATTACGAACCATTTTTAGCGACATAATACCGGGCGCATACGATTCGTAAAGTTCTTGGCGCAATGAAATGCACATTTTATCAAATTAAATTTTGGGTGGAAGTTTAACTGGTCGGGGTTTGGTTGCATGCAAACATTGACTTATTTTGATGATTCCACTTAATATAAGAATAGGATAAAAATCGGATAAAAATACTAGTATCACGGGGTCAGTACGGATACAACGAATCTAGCATATATGATGTGGCATGATGTCGTTATGTAATATTATTTCTTAGTACCAACACACACATAATATAAGAACAAGAGTAATGTAAATGTAAATATATAGTTGCAAGCAAATTTATGAAGTGCATTGTTTCACCGTTGATGCACATATGGCGATACAGCATTTGACAATATTGTGTAAAGATGTAACTAAATTGTAACTTAAACATATGTCAGAAATAGTGTAGCCGGGTGTATACAATAGTATCCTGCATTTATCCGGCAAACCACAGCTCAACAATGAAATTATTAAGACGATGTCATTGAACAAGAACACTACACAGGGATTGTAGCATTCCACCGAAAAAGCGGAGCATGATATACATCATTCGCCAGAAAGTGTAATAATACATGCCACAGAGATAACACATAAAACAACTTTCAGAGAAATAGTGTGTATGAAAAGTTTAAAATACCAATAAACGACGTATCAGTTACAGTTTGTTAATGTCTTAATCACAGCAGCTAACGAAAATAGATCAATCAGTCACCGGCGGTTGAACTTTTGAGGCGAGCTTAATATTCTCCGAACGCAGCCGAACACAGCAGAAAAAGAACATCCAAAAGTCTAGGGACATGATGTGCTGCCAATAGTAAATTCCAGAATATGTTAACTAACGTTGTTAACCGGGTATAATAGTTACAAAAGCACTAAAAGTAGAAACCTCGGATTTCTGCCAAAATTAATTATACAATGATAATTTATCGTTGTTATGATCCCCTTTTAGGGATATATTATTAGACAATATTAATTAACAAGGAATTTTTAAATATTTCAAGTATACACTTAATCAAGCGGTTCCTCATGACATTCTTCTTACCTAGGTTCCTCATTACACTGTTTGTGCACTTATAGAGTACCCGTGGGTGCTAACAATGACCCATTTTAACCGCACCAAGGTTGACGTTGACGTCCATGACCACACCATATAAATTGAGTGTTGACACTCGTTTAGACTCTCTTACAGGAACAACGAGACATGTTTGTGATAATTCCGGTTTGTCAGTAAACATGTTTTAAATTCGCATTACCATAAGCATCTGAACCACCATCGACTTCAATGGCCTGAAAGTCTTCAATGCATTATTTTGACAATAGACTTTGCATGTCTCTCAATTAAACGCAAACTATATCTCCGTATTTTATACCAATATGAATAACAAGGTCATTGTCTCAGCTGGGATACTCAGGCCTCTAAAGGCCCGTTAGCTCTGCCTCGATCGTAAATATACATGTATATACGTCAATTTATCTACTTCAAGATTTACCAATACCGACGATTTTCTATAAGTAGACGAATAACTGTTTGACGAAGTCTTGACAAAATGACACTGTAACGTGAACTTAACAGACGTGTACTTATAAAGTATTTGTTATGTTGAGTCGGTATCAATTTACACACGTGGTAAGATTGAAAATGTGAGAAGAGCACCTGGTGTTGGTTCTTTTCTCTTGTGCAATGGCTATGTTTATGGAATTGATCAGGTGTTTGTGAGATATTAACGTACCATATGTTATGTTCTCATAATTATAGGGCAATAAAATGTATACCTGTCTATCTTAGTATTACGAATTTTTCTCATTGCCCAGTAATACAATCCATTCAGGAATGTCATATCGAGCACATTGTATGAATAATTAGTATGACGAGGGTCAAATGCAACCTATTATGCAAACTAACAAATACTTTTACATACACCACAGCTGGGCATACTCATTAAAAGTTACATTCAGTGTGGCTAATGACCGACTTCAGTAATTTCTATACGTCTTCTATATCAGTTGTTGTGTAACGGCTCACAACACCATGAATAGCTTGGTCACGGCTTATTCATTCTAATGAAATAAGCATGTCGCATTCCAAGGCAATTGTCGTCTCGTTTCTTGCTAACGACAACGTATCTACTCTACATCCTCAGTAGGAAAAGTATGGGTATAATATTTTTTCCTTCCACAATGAAGCGCTAAAAGTCGGTAACGAGCCTGATGTTTTTTCTGTTCTAATGTCAATCTACCAAGCACAATATTGCACATGTTTAACTATTACCGAAACATCAAATGGACAGATCTACAACTACTTTCTAATTCATTAGCACTCTTTTCATATGTGAATATCATAATTGTGTCTGTTTGCAAAACATATCCCAACTTTTCTGTATACTGTTGGTCTGTTACATCGTTATTCTTTCCATCTAGCTATTATTTTTTAATCATTTTTCTGCAGGTCGTATTATTATTTGATTGACTAACCTCTTTGAAATATCAAATGGGTAATTTTCAACACGGGTCTCTGGTAATGCAAGATAAATTCGTGTCACCTATGTTTAGGCGACGCTAGATGTTTATGATAACTTGGGTCATTACCGCGTCAATGATGCTTTCAGTGAGGGCGATAGAAGGCAAACACTCATGTTATTTCCTCCGTACATGTCAAGTTAGGCCATCTACATAAAACGACAAGCGAATATATTATAAAAGACAACTAAACGTCATTTAATATAGAACTAACACAGTTATTGGATGTTGATATGTTTTATCATGTATGTATGATGTCCCGTTTTCATTGTCATGATCTATTTTTACATTGGATGCAATACATGCAATACATGGGTCATGTTACGTTTAAAATCGAAGCTGGGTTTGTCTAAATTTGTCAGTTAGAATAGACTGTGAAGTTAGACCATCTTTCTCTTCTCGGTCTGATTATATACATACTATTGTTATTTATTTTGATATGTCTATAACTATGAAAAGATCTGATGACTACTCGAGTAAGATTTTAAGAACAGTGTACAAATATGACGTATGTTCACTTAATAATAAATTCACTTTTAAGTTTCTTTTATAATAATTCACCGGGAAAACACCTTATGTATAACCTTATATAATTACATTTTATATCGTGTATTAATTATCTCCGGACCACTTGGCATCCATGCTTATGCATAAATACTTAGACATAATTGGTAGTTACATGAAGCTCCAACGTTACCATGGTTCATTATAAGTTATCTATTTTCCACGTAGCTATTTTCACGATGATTATAGTTTACATTTGCTATTTACACATGTAGCAAGAAAAGTATTATGATAAGGAAGTCACCAAACAACAGGGATGTTGTTAATTACAACTGGGTAGTGTTCATTGTTACAAACCAATGTCTAAATTTGTTGCAGGAATTATAAACAAGTCAAAGAAGAACGAGGTACTTTTGAAATGGATAACCTCGATTATCCTGGGCGGCTATTTGATAAATATTATTATGATAAATTGTATGGAAATTAAATTAGCATGTATTACGTGCAAAAGTGTAAATACCATCAGGGATTTTGAGCACGATGAAATTTTCATTAGATTTACGTCTTTCATGGAATTTCACTGATCAAATATCATTTTTGAATCAAAATTATCTATTTAATTATGGTCTGAGTAAGTAGCATTCATAATATAAGCCAAAGTAATGTACGGTGGCAGTCTCGGAATATCGTCTAAAATTTCATACACAATTGTATCTCAAACATATTTTCGATACCTAAGCAACATATAATGTATATTATGTAGATATCAAATGTTTGTTTACATGCGATGTTGTCAACTTTCCTTGATGCAGGCAGCACTGTGACAGCAAACCGCAGCATAATTATATTATGGAGGATAAATAGACTAGTGATGCTTCATTGAAAATCCTCAAAATGATTTCCGCCATGTCTTATACCAGTTTGTCCGTTTAAATTGTATAAATGCTTCACCTGTATCTTGTCTTGCAACTTCATTATCGAATTTCACTGTCAACTGTTCATGTATTTGATACAATAAACATATGAAAGTATGCGAAAAACGGCTCCAACGCACAGTTGTGTTGAAAAATGTTCCCGAATGTAATAAATATGCGCATGTATCATAAAATATGTTTATAGTCTAGCAAATATTTTAAGTCTAGTGAATATGATATCATAGGTATTTGAAAAATATAAGATACAAATTATTTTGAAGATAAGGTTATCAGCATATAACCATATCGTACTATTATCAGTTTTAGTGTACTGTCCAGGTAATGTAAATTCATGCACTTCTTTCGTTAGAATGAATTAACTAGGGCACACTCCGTTCGATCAATGCAAGAGCAGACTTTCTTTTTAAGCAGCATTGCATAATTCTCAGGGTTTAACAAATATTATAAATAATCATTGACACATCTGGCAGGGGGATTTAAATGCGCCTTAAAAGTAAACATGGAAGGATTATGAAGTTACAAGGTAATCAAAGGACAAAACAGTGCTAATGACAAACAAGCCAAAAGAGCAACGCAAGTCCTACATGTTCACATTCTTGAAGAAACGACCTCATTATTTAACTACATTCTATTTGCGTGCGTAGAGTCATGTATATATACGCTGCACCAGGAGTTATGCCTTGTTTGCATGCCATATGCCTCATAAAACATAAAATCATTCATGATCTTGTCTAATTGAATCCGGTTAATAACACGCATTAATCTCATTTAAAGCCAGTTATTTCCATACTTCTACACAACGGTAAACATTGGACTATAAATTTACATGTAATTTTCTGTTCTTTTGAATGCAGTGGTACAAAATATATTTTCATGCAAATATAGCCTACCTTGGTTCATCACAGGTACAACCATATTCTATTTTGGATGATTTGTAAAACATTTTAACGATGCTTAACACACTGTTTGTCTGCATGACTATTGTGGTGTAAATTGGATTAAAGCAGCATCGTAATACATGTCATTGATTATAATGTAATGATTTCACATTTCTCGAGCTTACATTTACGTTTTAGTTGACGTTTAACCACAAAATTACAATTTACCATATTTATGACAACAGCGCCAACCTCAGTGAATATAGCGTACAGTTTAATATGGTTTCTGTGTGTTATACCTTATCTCAATTTCAGCACAAATACCATTGGTTGCGTATAAAGTACATAGTTTCTCCACTAAGAGTATTTGTGGCGAAATGCGTTTGTCCAAACAATAATGCATCATTAAAATGCATTGACAAAAAATATCCGACAATGCAGAGCTCAAGAACAAAACTATTGTCCACCCTTGTTACCCAGATAATCCTGAACGGTACGGATTAGCCTGAACGAACCCAACATGGCGGACATGAAACAAGTGGTTAGTACATTGTTTTTGCATAATTTTCTGTATAAACAACCCCGATTGTTTATTGTCATATAACAGATTTAATGTATAACATAACTTTACCCATTGCACTAAACAACTCCTGTCGAGGTAATCATTTTCACTATGAAATGCCTTAAAGAATATGTACATTTTGCGTTGTTGAATGGTTTTTGTGTTTTAAAGCGTTGCCAGACTCATTTTATAGGCTTTATGCATTGAAAACAATTTCAGAAGCATCGGCTATTGTATAAACTTCGCTTTTGACATAAAGACAAGTTTTTATTTTGGACTTATTAACGCTCAAAAACATTAATGTAAACATGCTCAGTATTTTATGGATAATAATCTGAATAGGACTGGAAAATATATGGATAATCTCCGGAATGGTATTGGATAATTACCCGAATTGTCAACTGAAATCTTGCTAATGTGGTATTCTATGCACCAAATAAGTAAACACAGATGAAATCAGCTCATGAATTTTGGCAACAAGTTTATTAGCATACCCAATGTAAGGCAAAAACACCCATTCAATGCCACATGTTCCTGAATATAACTGATTAAAACTGAAAATTATGTATTAAAGCAAGAAATAATCAAAATGCAGAATAAAATGAAATGGTGGCCAGTCAGAAAATGTTTACGTTAATATGTTTGAATATTTTCTCATTTTTTAATTTACAACAAATATGAACAGGTAATCTAAATGTAACAAATACAAAGGGAATAAGGGTATGCTATTATTATATGCTTTTTCACAATTGAATATGTTTTTCATCTTTCGCTGGAGAGTTCAATGGAGTCAACTGCCTCATCCCTTAGTTTAACCGTTTTATGTTGTAGTTCCAGAGTTCTAGGTATGATGCCTGGTAGCACTTTCGTCATGTAGCCTAATTTCCCCGTTACTTCGTCCAGAACTAGTTCACAATATTTAATGCATAACTCTTTATGACTATTAATAGCATGGCTCACTACGTCGGACTAAGAGCTCAATCCCATCTCACATCTAAAGCACTTGAAGCTGTACATCATCAGAGCTGAAATATAAAAAACAAATATAATTAAATATGTTATTATGGAAAATGAAAGATAAAATATGAGACGAAGTGATTATCACATTTTGGGTACAAATACCATTATAATATAGACATGTCAGTTGTCATTACCAATTAATCATAGCACAGTATGCAATTGTGCTTGTAAAGGCTTAGTATTTACAATTATGCGAGTGTGTGCATTTTATGTGAGTATGCAGATGATAAGCTGTGTTTGTGAAACCAGTATACAAGTTTTTTAACCTGTACTACTCATCATGCTTGGTGCACAGAGAAAATCCACATTGAAATATAACCAATTCAGTGATTTATCCACTTTAAAATAGAACCAATTCAGTGATTTATCCATGACCATTATGTAAATTATCCATTTTTCATACCTGCGTCACTACAAATAGTTTTCAAGTAAAAACCACAAGTGTAAACAACTTTCTATGAATTAAGTCAGATAGTGAGAAGGTACAGCCTTATAAACGATTAATTTCAGTCAAAACAAGTAACTAGAAATATGTGTAAATCGCTTAACAAACAATAAAGCATTGATTCTTGTGACTGTTTAACATATTGTGCTTCATATTTACAATAATACAGTACAATAGTTGCTCTGTCATGAAAAAAACTTACCAATGTTTCTTCATGTAGCACCAGAACGTTGACAAATCTGTCAAAATCGGTACAAATGGCGAAAATGTGCGAAAATTAGTTAACATGCTTCCGCCATGTTTGGGTCGTTAAGGCTTATCCGTACCGTTCAGGTTTATCTGGGTAACAAGGGTGATGTCGATGAAGTTAATAAATCATAATCACAAATCGAACTGGGAAGAAAGCACTCCAGGGAAAGGTCATGTGAGAACAAACAACATTAAAAAACTGTATATGTGGACAGTTACTCATGACAAGGACAACCCACAAAATTATACAAATGATCCAGTTACGGGAGGAATACAGTGACGCAGTGGTAGAATCCTCTATTAAAGTATAAAAAAATTATATAAACGTATATAAACACATAAACTTAACCGGTTCTGGTAATGGTTGTTATCATTTAGGTATAAACGGTTACGTCACTCGCAAATTATCCTAACTTGGCTGTATATTAAAATATATGATGCAAAATAAACAACTTGTAAGAAACATACCTAAACAAAGTCATGTTGTGATGTAAAACAATGTTAATACCCGGTAATACATTAAACACAAGGATTTAGACATAAAAGTTCAAATACCGGCAGTTGAACTTTTGGGATGGACTTTATTGTCTCTTGTTGGCCTGTGATATGTCAAAACACAGGCAATAAAGCAGCAGAAAAAGAACAACTCTATATAATGGCTCAGTTTCATGTGGCCATTGTCAAGTTTCAAAAGCTAGTAATCTTATGTTGTAAACCGCTTAAATTTATCTCCAAAGCACTGAAAGTACATATCTGTATTTTTTGCAAATTTAACAATAGACTTTTATCAGATTCCATTTGTAAGTGAACAGAACAGTTACCTTCAAGTTTACAGTAGTTATAAAACGTACGTGTATACGTGTCCTCGTATATATGATGAGCGTCAAATGTTCCTCAAACACTATATTTAACACGATTTTGAAACAATGCGTTGATCCGTACGCGCAAGTATATAAGCGTGATCCATTATAATACCACATGTGTCACATAAATTCAAAGTCATGGATTTTTTAATCAATTGCAGAAATGTTGAACCTCAATTTATATAAATAATTCATAAAATTATATATATACCAAAACAGATAGTGTTCTTTTAGTAGGGAAATAACTGTTGGACTAAATATTGACGCAATCACGATGTAACGTGGAATTGACACGCGTTTACGATGAATGTTTAGTTAATTGAGACAATTACACCCGTGGTTAAATTGAAAACGTGACAAGTGCACCTGTGTTTGTTATCTATTAAGGTATTATGGTTATATTTTAATAAATTGATCTGAAGCTTGTGAGATATTGACGTGTCATGGCTTATGTTTTATGGTCTAATATAAGTTAGTAAAAGGTATAACCTTTCTGTCTTGGCATTACAAAGTACGGTGGTCTCATTTATCTCCTTGTCTTGCACTACAATTTAAAATGAGAAATGGTGTATGATATAAATGAGATACAGAACAATAATTTATTACAAAGTTTATTTTCCAAGAAAATAAATTGTTACATGCTTCAAGAAGATAATATTAACCGACCTGATTCATATTCGCTCTATAATAAGTTAGCTAGTACTAATTGGAGACATATCAAGCTTTGCCATTTACAAAACGCCACATGTGACTATTTGACTTATGACAACTCAAGACTTTCTCATATTAGACTCACAAGTAATTTGCAGTTGATATGCTCTAATACCCATGTACTATACACCTTTTTCAATATTGACTTGTTTATTAACAGCTTTAGTAATTTTCGAGTAAATATAACCCATGCATCGTGTATACGGTTGAGAAAGAAATTGATAATTAACCCAGCATCGGTCAATTACCTGACAAACACTGACATGTGTTACCTCTTAAGTTAAAATGGTATATAGTATTTATAATACCATAGTGCACAGTCGGGTCGATTAAAGTCAAGAGCATACCATAGTTTAACAAAACATTGCATAATTCACGGGGTTTAACAAATATTATAAATGAGCTTAGACACATCAGGCAGGGATTTAAAAGCGCCACAAAAGTAAACATGTTAGGGTTATAAAGTGACAGTGTAATCAAAGGACTGGAAAATACAGATGAGAAAACAAGCCAACAGAGTAACGCAACACCTATACATGCTTGAATAAACGAATTTATAATTGAGAAGTTAACTACAATCAATGTTCGCACGTGGAGCCATATACTTTGTTTGCATGCCATATGCCTCAAAAAAGATCATTCATACTCTCTACTCGTTAAATATGGTTCATAACACGTATTAATCTCATTTAAAGTCAGTTAATTTCAAATTTATACGACTATTGGAAACATGTGATATTAAACAGAATTTAATATGTAGGCTGTACTTATTTGTTCTTTTGCATGTGGAATATAGTTAAACGAAACAATAATTTAAAAAGTTTTTGTAACGCTCCATTACAGTCACACCGACCAAAATGTACGATAGTTTTGTGTCCGTGTCCCAATTCAATCATAATTAGAATACGTAGGTTTTAAAGATTTAAAAAAATAACACTTTAATGTTTCAAGTATGATAGTTTTTGGTTAAGACATACTATAATAAAATATCAGCCCTTAATTAAAAGCTGTATCAAGTATACTTGTACGAAACGAGCATATATATAAAAAAATAACATCTTTATACAAAATAGTATCATATCCGACAAAAAATATTTCGGTAGGTATGTTTTGGGTGTTGTCAATATTTTATTTCAGACCACATTAAATCATGCACTATATAACAGTATCACGAAACTACGCTACAATCTGCTCGTTACATCCTAATATACCCTGTCACCGATAGCAGATATTTTGACAACAGTACAATTGACATGCGACGCTTAGACATTCGTCCCTTCCACGGACTCTAAATTTTACCCATATCATTGAGCGCAAGCCCTTCCTAAAACACAGTTCCAATAGTAACTTAAGTCTGTCGGGGATCCATGTATGTCATGTTACAATGAATTTATACAGACATCGATGGAATATATGGAATATAATGCGCATCATCGTCGAAGATCTTTGAAAAACCAACATTCTAATGTGATAAAGGCAGTCGCAAAACTTATTGGTTTTTGAACTGTGCAGTAATAAATTGATAGTTTACATGTAGTAACCGGTAGTTGAACGCTTAATATGTGATTTATCTTAATTTGTTTTGTCTGCAAAACGTCCAAAAACCAGCTGTGATACAAACACAAAGCTAAAACACAGTACGACAAAGTAATTTATCTCCTTTCCTAAATAGGTAGAAATAACAATACTATAGTAAAACGCTTGAATTGTTGTTTTTTTCTAAAGCATCCACAGCATAATATTGCTTGCTAAGCGCCCACTCGTCAAACGAATATTAACAGTGGAATACGTTGTCACCGTATGACATTCAAATGTCTTTGCGTAAAGGATGATGTACTGTGAACATATTGTTAATAATAGTAGATGGGTTTTAGTGGTAGCTTGAAATATCTCACAAACATCATCGCATACTATGCTATCATCTTCTAGGGGGTGCATATATTTTAATGAACAAGGTAAACGATTGCTATGTTCTTGCGCAATAAATTGAATATGCAATAGATGAAATTTGAATGCGATTGTGTGTAACATATGATTCCTATGTGTTTCATTTTTCTTTGATGCTCTAGTGTGGGAAATCGCGTTATCAAATGATGTGAAATGAATGTCGTTCGCACTGAAAACGTTGTCGATTTCGTCCGCTAACGGTAAGTTTGTTGTTGATTATAGCGATCGTGCATTTTTTATGACTATATTATACAGCCTTAAGTATCTGCCATATATGTAGGGAAACTAGACAATTACCAATTTTGCTCTATATTTAGCTGTTGTTAACTGATGCTCGGTCAATGTATTACACTCGGTTGAAAACTGCATTTGGTCAAGCATTAAATAAAAGCAGCTGAAGATAGAGCGAAATCGGTACTTACGGGGTATTCTTACTTATACGGGAGATGTTTTAGGCTATATAATATAACCATATTAAATAAACGATCGTTATATTCAAGAAAACACTCACCGTTAGCAGACGAAATCGTAATCGTTTTGGATCCGAACGTTATTCATTCGATCACGTCATTCTCCACACTGCTATATTTTTATACCTACTATAAACGATATTTCAAGAACACATATCAGCTCAATCCATTAAAGTTTAGACCCCTACCAAATTGAAATTTTGACCCATACATAGTCCAAAGGCAGTTTTCATTACAACAAGGGTTTTATTCAGCCAATTACAGTCATTTCAAAGTCAAATGAAAACGGTTGTAAATATCCTTTCGCTCGGCAAGTAAACCATATTCATCTAGGTTTAAATTAGTATAAAGGAGTTAAAGATATTTACCGTCATTCTTTCGAATTAGTAAGTTCCCTAGGTATCATTACTGACTGAATCGACTAGACATTATAATAGTTTTCTTCTAGTTGCATTTGAAGCTGTTTAGCCCATTTTGGTCCATATCGTTACAATTGGGACTTTTATGATCAACTTTTTGCATGGTTTTAGCTATGTTGTTTCTGTTACATGTAAGTAATTACCCCTCTGTCGTACATTTTGTTGTACACCTAACTAGCGCTCGTTATACATGATTGTTAAACTGTTCCACCTTTTGCAATTTACAATTATACCATATTTCAGAGATGACAAAAACAACTCTCCTCGTTGATATTCTGCGCGGATTAGCTTAATTATTTGATTTTCAATGTATTCAAGTACTCAGACTATGGTAATTTGAATTATATTGAGAATGTGAAATACCTTTAGCGAAACAAAAATCGATCAATGTTTATACTATTTGTTAGATCTAGTATGTATGTCATAAATGTAATGTATTTATTAATGAATAAAATTGAATGAATAAAATTGAAAGGACAAAAAACTTCTAGTAGATAAAATAATTAGTTTAATTTACACCTCAAAAATAGTATTTTATAAATGATATACAGTGACTGTCAGTTTTTCAAGTTAATATGAGTTGTTATTATACGCTCTTTGGTAAAATATATTATCTACTGGTAATTGCAAAGTACAAACTATATTGAGATTTCAACAATACCTAGACGTTCCCAAAAATATAATTTCTACTACAACAACGTATAAAAATGTCCTTCAGTGTTTTTTTTATATCGCATTGCAATGATAGAATATTGCAATAAATGGTTAGAGTATCGTATAATATTTGTTGAAATATCTTATTTAAGTTTGTTATTACAGCTAGAATAGTATACTTAAATGAATATATCGGTTCATTGCAGACAAATTGCAATACACATTTGAAACTAATTAATCACAAACGATCTCAACTACTCCAAATATGTTATCTCTATACCAAATATAGACATTATTACGTTGCTGCTGTTTATTGACTGCAATATGGATCCCTATAAAAAGGAGTGTAATGCAGTCTTACGCAATGTCGTTACTTGAATGAATCAATGCGTCTATTGGTTCAGCACCTAAAAAAAGTTACCAATTTTCTTGGGCTCTTTTCAGCTGTTAAGCCGCCTAATCACCCTTTGACATTGCAACTTCCCCTGGTTATTTGGCTACATATGGAAACCTACACTCGCGTCTCCCTGGGGAGACTATTTCTCTCCTGTGGTGTGGCAGCCAACATCGATTCCCGGCGCCCAGGAATAGACACTGCCCTCGCAGGTATCATTTTACACCATGGTGAAGTGGAGCATGTGGGTCTTGCTCAGAGAAATTAACCAGTTGTCCAGAGGGGGATCGAACCCGGGACCTCTCGATCCCGAAGCACGCGCCCTACCTCTAGGCCACCGCTCCCCACAAACACCTCTTCTCTCAAATATCTTTTATTCTTCATCAGAAACCCTCGAACATGAGGTACACATAACTTGATAAGAAGCTACAAATCAGAAAATAAGAGCTCATTTGTGAAGGTAATAAATATGCACGTCAATAAATGATGACGGGTATTTATATCAGAACAATCAGTAAATACTATAGGTTTTATCACATTCGTTATAGACACACGGCATACCACAAACATCTTATTAAATTTCAGAAATAATGTGGAATTTTCTTTGCAAATTTACTAATATTAAAAAAATCGGAATGGTTTTAGTACTTATCAGAGGTTTTTTTAGCTTTGAAGTACGCACGTGCAATCCCCAACATAATCTATTGTTATACTATTTCTCATTAGACAATCTCGCCAGATTAATTTATATTTCTGGCTCCCTATCAGACAAATCTTCATTTAGCAGCGGCTATAACAAACAAATTATGGTCCATTAAATATGCACTAATTATCAAATTAATCACGAACAAAGTATAATTATATCGCTTGCTAAATCAAACATCATGCAAAAGTATTTATTGAAATGGACTAAACCGTTTGGTTAAAAAATACATGTGTTGCGGTCCATTTGATAGTTATTTGTATAACTGTTATATTGAATAACTTTGAGGTTCGTGCAATATAAAATATACTATTGTACTTTTTAAGCTGATCAGTTTTATATTTTCGCGTTTTATTTGTCATATCATGATCGATGCGATGATGTGCTTTTTAGTATTGTTCCAGTTCTATATCTTGGTATTAAAGATAAATTTAAGATAAAGTTTATTTTGATACCCAGATGTCATGAATAACTTGTTTTGAATATATTTGAAAATCCAGTTGCGCGCGGCAAGTTATTGACGTAAATTGGGATAAGTAGAAAATGCCTCTGTTATGAATATGAAGTGGAGCATTACATCCTCTGTTATGAATATGAAGTGGAGCATTACATAACAACTCGATTGTAAGGTACACCACGTGCTTTATCACCTGATATTTTCCCTGACCCAGTTTGAATTGATCTTGTCCCTTAACAAAAAAACATTTTCACAAATCATTTATATGTCTGTAAACAATGTATACCAATACGTGTTATATGTGATTCTTGTTGTGCTATATAGTATGAGTGTACATTTTGTATATATAGCATGTATATGACGATTTAATCACTTTCAGTGTAATTTATTGAACATTATAGAACTCAGAATGATATTTATAACATTACCCTTTAATCACATGTCAATGTGTGTACATGTTTTGTACTTATAAGAACACTCGCTCTTCGAATACGCGTATTATGTAGCATATACGAGGGTATATCCAAAAGTAATGTCACTGATGCTATAAAATCGTTCATGATGTCAGTAAAACAACGAAATTTTTCAGACCGTTACTTCAGTCTAATTTAAATATGATGATCAAATTTCACGAAAATGCACATATCAATTTTTGAGATATATGCATTTACATGAGACAGAACATCGACACAAGTCCGACGTCGTCGACGTCATAATGAGGTTATTTGCTGGGACCTAGTTATCCTGAAAAATGTCATCTCCGGTGATTTCTAACGACTCCTAAAATCAAGCAGTCATTTCCACGACCTTTACAAATGTGCAACCTTCCCAATGCATACGCTATGCCAGTTTAAATTATTTCTAAGTGTTCTCTAGATAGATCCTCAGCTAAATTCTCAACTCAACACAAAATGATTGTATTTTTTAACGTTTAAGCAGAATTGACAGCGATAGAAATACGGTTCATGTTCTTTTCGTATCTGCTACAAACCGTTCTTACGACCCTCCGTTGACAAAAATTACATTATCGATGTCCCTTAAAAGTTTATAAAACATGTACACGAGACTGTGTTGCCGCCGTGTGCATGGCTTAGTTTCAGAGGGTAACTTTCATAACTTTTATGAAAAGCGCATGACTATACGTACTGTCTTTTTGTCTAAAACCTGCAGGTATTTCGTTGAGTAATCCGTGCAGAAGTATTATATTGCACATTTCAAAAGAGAGTGACGACAACGGATTTTAGCAGCAGACATAGAACACTTGTGTCATCACGTCACGTAATAATCGTCTGCTTTCAAGAACTATTTTAATAATAACGCTTAAAAGAAAATTGTTTAGATTATGAACAAGAGGGCCATTGGCCCTTAAGCGCTCACCTGAGTTTGTTGCAATGTTGGCTTTGTTAGCAAGATTGTTGTAGTATGAACTCAAAATACTTATGTGGCCTAGATTTGAATTTTGTACTAAAATGTTTGTGAGTAGTAGGTAAAGTAGAGTTCCTGAAATACATACTTTGGTTTGACTGCTGATGGGTTTAGTACCGACTAGTTGTACTTGTGTAGAATCAAGCATTATTGAATTTGGAACTTTTTCCACATGACCCAGTTTCAAACTTGGCCCAGATTTCATAGAGATCATCATTCTGACCAAGTTTCATGAAGATTGGATCAAATTGATGACATCTAGAGTGTAAACAAGGTTTTTCTAAGATTTGACCTAGTGACCTGGTTTTTGACCCCACATGACCCAGTTTTGAACTTGGCCTAGAGTCCATAGAGAAATACATTCTGACCAAGTTTCATGAAGATACAACCAAAATTGTGACCTCTGGTGTGAACACTACCTTTTCTAAGATTTGACCTAGTGACCTAGTTTTTGACCCCACATGACCCAGTTTCAAACTTGGCCTAGATTTCATGGAGAACAACATTCTGACCAAGTTTCATGAAGATTTGATAAAATTGATGACATCTAGAGTATACAAAAGGATTTTTTAGATTTGACCTATTGACCTAGTTTTTGACCCCACATGACCCAGTTTCAAACTTGGTCTAGATTTCATGAAGAACAACATTCTGACCAAGTGTCTTGAAGATTGGATCAAAACGGTGACCTCTAGGGTGTACACAAGGTTTTTATCAGATTTGACCTAGTGACCTAGTTTTTGACCCCGCATGACCCAGTTTCGAACTTGGCCAAGATTTCATGGAGAACAACATCCTGACCAAGTTTCATGAAGATTGGAACAAATTAGTGACATCTGGAGTGTACACAAGATTTTTCTAAGATTTGACCTAGTGACCTAGTTTTTGACCCCACATGACCCAGTTTCGAACTTGGTCTAGATTTCATGAAGAACAACATTCTGACCAAGTGTCTTGAAGATTGGATCAAAACGGTGACCTCTAGGGTGCACACAAGGTTTTTATCAGATTTGACCTAGTGACCTAGTTTTTGACCCGGCATGACCCAGTTTCGAACTTGGCCTAGATTTCATGGAGAACAACATCCTGACCAAGTTTCATGAAGATTGGAACAAATTAGTGACATCTGGAGTGTACACAAGATTTTTCTAAGATTTGACCTAGTGACCTAGTTTTTGACCCCACAATACCCAGTTTCGAACTTGGCCTAGATTTCATAGAGAAGAACATTCTGACCAAGTTTCATGAAGATTGGATCAAAACTGTGACCTCTAGGGTGCACACAAGGTTTTCATCAGATTTGACCTAGTGACCTAGTTTTTGACCCGGCATGACCCAGTTTCGAACTTGGCCTAGATTTCATGGAGAACAACATCCTGACCAAGTTTCATGAAGATTGGAACAAATTAGTGACATCTGGAGTGTACACAAGATTTTTCTAAGATTTGACCTAGTGACCTAGTTTTTGACCCCACATGACCCAGTTTCGAACTTGGCCTAGATTTCATAGAGAAGAACATTCTGACCAAGTTTCATGAAGATTGGATCAAAACTGTGACCTCTACAGTGCTTACAAGTCAAAATGTTGACGACGTACGACGTACGACGTACGACGTACGACGTACGACGGACGACGGACGACGGACATTTTGCGATCACAATAGCTCACCTTGAGCACTTCGTGCTCAGGTGAGCTAAAAAACATCGTAATTTTAGTGTGTGGCGAAATGACGTCATACCGTCTATTTTGAATGTAAATATAATCCATACATTTTCTTATATTAATGCAGCACGTTCTATACAGAATTAATCAGACTTGAATTACTGCACATTTTGATATCGTTTTATGTATATATGCCGACGAACAAACAAACCAGGCAAGGAGTGACATTACTTTTGGATATACCCACGTATTAAGCACCATATTGAATAGATGTAAAAGAGTAAGTAATATGGCTTCATTGTCTTACTGATAAACTACGGAAACAGTTTGGTGGGATAGACAGGAGACAATTGGACGCTATTTTCACAACTCTAGAGAGAAATAGATGCATTATCTGTAGATCAATCTGGTGCAGCGTATATAACGTTAAGGAGAAAGTCCAAGTAACTTACCATTCCTGAGAAATAATGGAGACGAGGCCCCGAAGGGGCCGAGTATTCATTATTTCTCAGGAATGGACAGATACGCGGATTTTCTCTGACTTAAAATACACCAATACTGTAAAATGTAAATTTGATTTTCTGATAAGATGCTGTAAATGTCAAAATTTAAAGAAAATGAATTTTTCCAACAAATTCTCCCCTGATGTACCTCTTATAAATAGAAGATTAAAAATATGAACATGACTGAGCGAGAAGATCATGCTTTTTTCATGAAACCAGTGAACTAATACAATAACTCTCCATTACTTTAAAATGGTGTGTAGTCCATACAAACACATGTGGTGAGTTATGTGTTACACGATCAATCAATGGTCATTTACCCAGTGTCACTTGATGTTATAACACGGTGGACATTATTAAGACTTTGTTTAAGTCAGAGGATATATTTTCGTGCATAAACTATACATGGATATTTATAATTGATATGCAACTTGATGGACATAACTACAATAATTTCAACATGTGGTTTTAAGCCTAGCTTTGTATTTGCACAGTACATGTATTAATTAATGTACTAAAAATTGGTATGTATACTTGTGAGGGCAGTGTCTATTCCTAGGCACCACAGTTCGATGTTGGCTGCCACGCCCGCAAAAGAGAAAAAGTCTCTCCGTGAGACTCGAATGTGTCATTGGGTAGTCCAATGATCAGGGAAGTTAATGTCAAAGAGTGATTTAGCGGCTGAAAACAGCCCTCGTAAATTTGGAACTTAACTTTTTTCTTACACTCCAAAATTAATACAAACTTTGCCTGTTCTTTACTTCAAACTTAGGAGTCCAATCGACACTTGTCTTCCTGGATTATAAGCCTTGTATGACCAAAAACAATTAGAAATTAGCTTTGCACGTACTATTATATTCAAACAGTTTTCATCTTATCATATCAAAACCTAAGTTGCAATGCTTAGGGACATTTTAATGTAGGCCAATGTCGACTATTTCATTTTCAGTATCATGCTGAAGACGGGTGTCATGATTTAGTGATAACGTTGGCCCTTATGAATGTATAAAAGCTGTAATTAGAACTTATTGAATGGTCATGATCACGCGAAAGTGCAATTGCACATTATTAACAGTATTTAAGATCATATCACTCAATCATCATCTTGATTTCTTTTTTCTTGCGCGCATACCACCTTAATAGCCGAAATTATATTAATGTTAAAAGCTATTTAGTAACAGCGGTTGATTTCATTTTCTACTTTCGTTGTGGTTTGAGTATTTTTATCTGTCTTTTGTTTTCGTTTTTCTGTGTTCCGCTCTTTCAGTTGAGTGCCGTTTTTCCTGCAAATTGTATTGCCCATTTTGTGAACACATACATTTTGTAATGCACCAGTCAATTGCATCCACGGCCTAAACCCCTGCGTATGGCTGAGGTGTTTTACCCTCCAGCTTCCCCCGCACTGCCGGGGAAATGTTTGGATTTTTTTCACCGAACCAATACCTTTGGGACAATGTAACCTAAAAGTAAATTTCCCGACCCATCTATTTGGGATGGCGGGCAATGAATGTAACTCACTGATGTATAATTATACATTATTTACAATAATTCTCCATTACCTGTTAATACATTCAATAAAAATAATTCGCCATTTTTTGTTAACACTACATACGTGTGTTATGTTTTCCAGGCCTAGAGAGTTGTCTTAACAATAACTCTCCACTATTTCGTATACACATTAAATTAAATGTGTATACGAAATAATGGAGAGTTATTGTTAAGACAACTCTCCATTCCTGAAAAATAATGGAGAGTTTATGAATGGGTTAATCCCCTGGGTGTATTTTAAAGTACGAATAATATGGTTTTTGGAATACACTGAAATCAGATGGACCAGCGAAATATTTCGAGTGCTTACAGTTTCATATCGACGAAAACATACTAGTAAACCGCAAGAAATTTCATACTTATATAGAAACATCCGTGCAAGAAGGGCACATAAAGGAACAATCGAGGAAAATGAATCAAAGATCACAATGTTAAACACACTGAAGATAAACTGAAACTGAAATTAGATTCGCCTCAGTGTATATATAAAATAAAAATTATAACACAAAGATTGGTGACGGCCTTCCGTAACGCATACTACCGAATTAATGTCGAGAATACTTTTTTACGTTTTGAAAGCCACATATGTCAACCGTATCTCGCTTCCGATTGATTTATTGCTTAATAAAAGTGTACACTTTTGTTTTGAAATGTCGGAAGAGATACCTATCACCTGTCTGACGTTTCTACAGGTAAACAAATAATCACCCAGGATAAATTCATCGAAGTGCACAAGTGAGATACAATCGCTTATCAACCAAACCAGTAAGGAACTTAATTGTTTTCTAGTTTGTGAGACCATGACATATCGCCATAATGTTTATATAATTGTCTTTCCCATTCCATGCTTCTGACCTATTTGTGAACATGCAAGTGCAGTTTGTCTAACGATGATTTAGTTATGTATATCATATATATATGAGCATATAAATAATTTTATGTAAATGAATCGTGTTATTACAATCGGATATATATCTAGTTTAAATAAAGTCAAATGAGCTCAGTTGTTGAAAGCACTCTGATATGGTCGCCAGGTAGGAATCACCATTTTCAAAATGGCGGCCGATTAACCGATTCTATTTTGTTTTATACGGACCATTAACCGGTTTTTAACTTTTGAAATTGTCACGGTCCTTTCTAATACTTAGTATTGTATCAACCAACGGCATATAGTCTGGCTTCTGACTAGACATAACGTTCGGGTTTTATATTCAAATCAATGACATGCAGTTATGATATTGCAATATTTGTGTTTCGAGTCCTTGCGAATGTCTGAAGATCACTGGCTTGGTCACATAGCAAGAAAAAACAAGTTTCAAGTTTGAGCATGGATTAGGAGGTTTGAGTATAAAAATGAGAACACGTTTATAATCACTGGGCTTGGTGTGACTTATTCCTTGGCAACTTCTTGAACGACGTATATAATTATGTTTTCTATTTATATCATACTCACGATATTCAAGTAATAACTTGTCTTGTCAGTAAAGGAGTGTTCGTTATGATCTACATGTAATTTATCCTTCATAACGATATTGCTTCGGTTTAGTGGAGCTTTAACTTCAAACCATTTCAATAAATAGTAACAATTCCTCATTCCGTACAGGGAAACACGTTGTTTATTACATTGACTTACATCTATATAGGCATCTATATAAGCGGGAACACAACTATAAACAAGCAGATAAGTATAACCAAATCACAAGTAAGTTAACAGGGATTGATAAACGTATGATTGTTGCACCGCAACAGAGTTATATAGATAATGCAATCGGTAAATGTTAACAAAGGAAACATATATAATTATGAATACAGAACAGTCACTGCGTTATTTATATGGTCTTGGTGCGCACCTGGTATTTGAAGTTGTTTGGTTGATAGAGACTCGACTGAAATTGTTCATTATTTGTGAAATATATCTTTGCGAATAAATGTCAATGGACCATTGGCGAGTATTAGGGAAAGTAATTTGCAGTTGAACGTTTCGCTGACAAAAGTAAGTAACTCCACATGCTAAATGTAAATAGCTTAACCATGCAAAAACAGAACCTGACTCCAATATACGACACTATTATTACAGTACGTTAGTTAAAATAATCATAAGATAAAGTACATTGTTATTGCAAAAATAGCCGTTATATTTTTGTTCAATTATATGTCTTCGCTTGTAGATTTATAGATCTCGGTGCTGAAAATAGACTCAATAGCCATAATATTTTTCTTCTTGTGATAGACAGTCATTAAGTGTTAACCAAAGGCAATGCGTTCTGTAATTATAACTAATTACCTTTTACACCTGAGATACTAGCGGTACAAACAAGGTATACTTTCACTACACATTAGGCATAATATCTACCAAATAAAAGCATTGCAGTGAACAAAGCACATAGAACAAAGATAAATATTAGGACTAATTTTATACTGCCCATGCAATATTAACTCAAGCAACAGGCAATGACTAGAATAACTCATTTTTTTACTACATACATAAGAACGACACATATTGTGCTCATACAAAACGACCAATGCACAGAGCTGAACACCATTTAGAGTCACTCCATTGAGTTAAACAAATAGATTATTATAGAAACATCTAGTGGGGACGAAACGGCACCAAATAAAACAAACATAAAAGGATTATAAAGTGCCAGAGAAGCCATAGAACAAAGCAATGCAGATGACTAACTAGCGAAACAGTAACACTAACACTCAAAGTAAACAGCCGGACACAGCAACAACAGCAACAAAACGAACAAACATACCTGACAATATCACAATTAAACGGCACAATGCTTAACACACGACTGAGCAAGACAATGAACTAGGCCGCTTAAAGGCCAAAGGTCAGTGACTGAAATAATTAAATGACCAAGTTCGAACAAGTCGAAATTGCCGCATACATGATGGATGACATTCTAGAAGATTTTTGTACATACGATACCAGTGACAACCATAGCATATAGACTTTCAAAACCACCAGGTAACCATAGATACAGGTAGATGAAGTGGTCGATGTGCGATGCTAAGTTTTAATTTGTTCATATAAATGGACCAATAGCAGACCCGACCTACGGATCTGCTTCAAAAAGTGTGTACCCTACATTTAGATTAACGCTTTCAAACTTGTGCTTTTCATATTCATCTATCTTAATAGAGTGATACTTGATACAGTCTGAATATAGCACACACATATGGCATAGCTTAGAAAACGAGTCCATGCATCTGGAAATGCACGTACGGCCAACCAGAAGAACGAATGAATGATACAATGTCGACACACCTTATAAAAAACTACATATGAATATCATAATAACTCTAACTGGTATTTTATTTGTACACGCATCGACCTAATGGAATAAAATACCTATCATTACTAGATACAAACGAGTAGCAAACCCAAAGACATTTTTAAACCAAATAGTTATTTGTCACCGAAAGAAATTAGTTATGAAGTTCGTTACCGGTTGTGGTGTGCTTAATGTGATATTTTTCCGAATGCTTTATCTGAGAAACATCTAAAACCAGCTGTGCTACAAAACACTGTGCGTTCAGCTCATCAATTTACTTTTCTAAGTCGATAGACCCAACACTAAAATAGCTCAAACGCTTAGAATACTATCCATCATTATTCTACAGTATTCACGCTGCAAGACATATTTAATTGCTCAGGTGCCTACACGTCAAACGATTATTAACGGAGAATACATTGTTATTGTATGACTTTTAAATGTCTTAACATAATGCTTACGTAATTTGAACATTCTATACATACTTGTATGTGGGTGTTCAATAGCTCTTGGAAACATTATAAACAACTAACTAACTATGTGATTATTGTTTAAGTGAACTGTGGCATATATTTGTTTAAAAAAAGACTCGTAGCATTCTGCTTGCTTGCGATCAATATGGCTATGTTATTTAATATCTGACAGGAACATATATAAGAAAGAAATAAGATAGCAATCATTGTATTTTCTGTATTTGACTATAAAATGAGATATCCACTTCACAGAAAACGATAACACTATTGAGAATGGTGCTCCATTAAATGTCACCATTTCGATAGTACGCCTTGTAATCATGTATTGGAAACATACACATTTGATGATTTGAAATTTATCAGAATAAACACAAAACTCATTTATCTTGGTTACATAATCATTATCGGTCACGTGTCTCCTGACGGTACGGTGAATGGGAGCGTAATTGTCATAGACGGCGGAAGATGTAATACTAAACTCATTCAATGAATACATGCACATGCATAGTGAATGTAACAAAACAATTACCATTATTCTGACGACATGATTTAAATTTTACATCATGCAATTTTGCCATTTGGCACTTTACGTTAACAATGAGTATGTATTGGTTGGTTACAAATGTAATCAATGTACATTGTAGTGGGTCGAATAGCATTATCAACTGAGAATTGAAGGACAACCGTCCAGGGGATTCAAACATCAAATGCATGTAACTCAGATTCCTATTCTGACATTCCCAATCTGTAATCGTTTGTAAACACTCTTATTTGTCTGATCTTGTCATCGTGTTAGATAGCGACAAATATTTTCTTGAAAGCACTCTCTATGGTATACTAGTACACTGGCTATATTATTCAGATATCCAATCAGATCTTGACACTAAGGCTGCAACTCACGCCGGAACCAATGCCTATTAACCGTAGTTTACAACATCACTGAAACTACCTTGTTTTAGACAATCAGTCGTTCGGTAGGATATAATTAACGGATTCCGTTCGACGTTGAGCGATTAAGGTCCGTAGCGATGTAATAAAACGAAATGCAATACCACACACATTGTACATAAATCGTAAGATAAAGCGTCATGCTATACATAATTTGTTCATTTATTGAATGTTATCTTCTGTATTTCTTGATTATAAGATCTATTTTTACAGCATTTATGAACTGTAAAAGAGTCGTATTCATACTTGCTAAATGAATTAGTTTTAAACAGTGGAACACATCTCCGGTGGTCTAGCAAGCAGGAGGTAACGTGTATGATATTTCGTCATTACCATGTGTAGTGTCATTTGTTTTCATGTTTGTCTTGATGTTACTGTTCTGTTGGTGTTGTGAGTTTCGTTTGTGCTATTTGTGTTTGTGACTTTTTGTGTCGTTTTTGTTAGACGTCTTTTTTGTGGTGTGTACTGTATGTGATTTTCTTTTCTTTTGTGTGTTTGTGTGCAGATTGTATTCTGCTATTTCGCCTTTATGCGCCTTTCGCAACACAGAGACCTGTCGGTATATCTTATACTCCTTATGAAACAGTAAACACACATCATGATGGAAAATGGACTTACTGTAGTTGATGTAATATTGTCTCGGCAGTGCACAGGCGCAGTGAACATAAGTATATAAAATAGTGGTACACAATAACTAATATATTATACTTACTTATCAAGGACAACTTATAAAAAGTTCAATGGTGCACTACTTTGCTTCACTGCTGGAATTGGAACAATTCCCACCAAATAATCAAGGTTGTGTTTGACGTTTTGTATGGATTGTATTTAATTTTTAGAGATGTTTTAACCGATTATAAACTTGCACTCGACCGTCTTTTGTCGGAATATGCGCGTGTTCAATATCAATATGTAGTGTTGAATTTTGGAACAATGACATAGAATATTGTGAGTATAATTAGGTTGAGAAATCGCAATCAGTATAAATTATCCAATCGATAAACACTATTTACTTACGGTTTCGTGAATCTTATTGATGGAATAAAATAAACAATTCGTTGTATATTACATCTCACGAATAGCCATTGGTAAATAATAAACACTAATCGTAATATCTTACGAAATGAATATGAGACAATTATTATTTTTGGTCATTGGTACGCAATACTGTCGACTGATTCATGGGGTAATTAATCAATCTGAAAATATATGATGCATCCAAGAACCTCAATTTAATTTCCAGGACGGCGCCAATAACGGGTTTTCTACCATAATAACGTATCAAAACATTCCCCATCGAAGCGTTCAGATATTGCTTTTAAGTATTGGAATATTGACATAATTGGTAAGAGGATCGCCTAAATTTGAGTTTAAGTTTGTAATTATAGATAAAATAGAATACTAAATTAAAGATGAATATATCGGCGTACAGTACGACACATTACGATAAACAGTTAACGCAAAATTTACCGCCAGGGGTATGAAGTACTTCAATTACACAATGACTGCAACAAATATATACATTCTTATGGTTTCTGCTTTGTTGCGCCCGCTGTGTGGATCCACGAAAAAACGTTATGCAAATGAGTCCTTAGTGATGGCATCTCTTGCTTATTTTGGATTCAGTCATAATTGCAACAACAGTTTGTTGATGTTGATGCATTCGTTACTTCGACAAGTTTCTGATTTTCGACAGAAACCTTCAAGCGAAATGAACGAGACAGCTTGTCGACAAATATGAATGGAAACTATTGCGGGGCCACATTCGTTTAACAATCAGTTCTATAACTACCATACATATTCTTTACACTAACACGAAAATAACATATATATTGTTACTACGAATGAATACATATCATGATTAAGCATTCCTCCTCAGACATACTTCCAATCATGGACTAATTATATTGTTAAAATATTTCTCATCAGACGATCTCTACGGGATCATTTATTTCTGGCTCCCAATCAGACTAATCTTCATTAAGCAGCGGTTAAACATGTAACAAACAAATTATGGTCCATGAAATATGCACTTATTATCAAATTAATCACGAACAAAGTATAATTATATCGCTTGCTAAATCAAACATCATGCGAAAGTAATTATTGAAATAAACTAAACCGTTTGGTTAGAAGAATGATTGTTTGCGGTCCGTGTTAGTTATTTGTATAACTGTTATGTTGAATAACATTGACGTGCGTGCAACATAACAAAATGTACTTTTTAAGCTGGTCAGTTTTAGATTTTCTTTTTTGTTTGTCATATCATAATCGAGGCGATGATGTACATTTTAGTCGTGTTTCTGTTTTATATCGTGGTATTAAGATCAAGTTTAATTTAACACCCAGCTGTCATGCAAAACTTGTGTTGAATATATTTGCCAATCAAGTCGCGTGCGGCGAGTTCTTGACATAAATGGGGATAAGTAGAAAATGTCTCTGTTTTGAATATGAAGTGCCGCATTACATAACAATTCGATTGTTAGATACACCAACAACTTTAAATTATCAACTGGGGCCTTATTAACCATTGTTATAAGTCATTTAATATTTGTGTTTATTGTCATCCTGACTTTCTAAACAGATCAGATTACACTGTTCATATTGTTTAAATGTGTTTCCATACCCCTGGTCACAAAGATTTGTGTTGCAATGATGTTAAAAATTGCTCAAACCTTGGAGCGTCTATCAGTGTACAAACAGTGTTTATTAACGTCAATTTAATTTTTTATGACCTCACCTGTGCTTAATTGTAAGTTCATAAGTCTGCGATCTGTAAACAATTTGAGTCAACAGAACACAAGCGTCTGCTTAATGCCACTACATTATACGTATGTCATCATTTCATTGGTTAGCACTGTTAGTTTTCCCGTTGTTTACCATTATTTGACAATCGCGTGGTTTCTGTTTATTAGCCTTGACGCCATTTATATCTATGACGCGCTTGGATACATACACTTGATTACTGTCCTATGATAACAAACACAGAGCGATTGATTCTGAAGTTTTCATGCGCATGTCAAAGTCATCCCCGTTATGCGATACAATTCGACATTAATATTTATCAAGCGGTTATTGAGATATTCGAAGTTTTAATAAGGATGGAAATGACTAATAACAGTGTGATCAGCCTTGGCGTTACATGGTTTCTATGACATTGCTTTGTATGAGCACCATGACCAACAACGAAATTCTGTTTCTACCAATATATTTTACATACAAAGCTATGCATATGGGACAATTTTCATCAAATTGTAATTGTTAAGTTAGAGGTTATGAGAAAAGTCCTCACGCTATTATTTCTTGAACACCCCTCGTAAATAGCTTAAACATGCAACAACATAAACTGACTCTAATAAACGACACTATTATTGTAGTACGTTAGTTAAAATCATCATAAGATCAAGTACATTGTTCTCTAAATAAAAGTACATTTTATTTAGTGCAAAAGTTAATTTTATTTAGAGCAATAAGAGCCCTTATATTTCTGTTCAATTACGTTAACCTTACGTCTTCGCTTGTATAATGATATATCTCGGTGCTGAAAATAGACTCGATAGCCATAATATTTTACATGTACTTCCAGTGAAAGACAATCATCAAGTGTACACCAAAGGCAATGCGTTCTATAATTATCAATTATTACCTTTTACCCCCGAGATACTAGCGGTACAACCTAGGTATACTTTCACTAGACATTATACATAACATCTACCAAACAAAAGCATTGCAGTGAACACAGCGAATAGAACAATGCTAAATATTATGAATAATGTCATTCTCACTATGCATTATTCATACTCTCTATGCAACTCAAGCAAGAAACAACTTCATCTAGAAATACACATACGGTCAACCAGAAAGACGAATAAATGATATATTGTCGACACACCTTATAAAAAACTATTTATTGATATCATATCATCTAACTGGCATTTTATTTGTACAAACATCGACATTATGGAATAAAATACCTGTCGTAACTAAATACAAACGAATAGCAAAACCCAAGACATGTTTAAACCAAACGGTTGTTTGTCACCGAAAGCAATTAGTTATGAAGTTCGTAACCGGTTGGGTCGGCTTATTGTGAAAGAGTTTTCAAAGCTTTATGTGAGAAACATTTAAAACCAGCTGTGGCACAAAAAGAACACCATGCGTTTAGCTCATCAATCTACTTTATAAAGTCGGTAGATCCAACACTAAAATAGCTCAAACGCTTAGAATACTATTCCTCAATATTCTACGGTATTCACGCTGTAAGCCATATTTAATTGCTCAGGTGCCTACACGCCAAACGACTATTAACGGAGAAAACATTGTTATTGTATGACTTTTGTATGACTTTTAAATGTCTTAACATAATGTTTACGTAATTTGAACATACTAAACATACTTGTATGTGGGTGTTCAATGCAGGTTCTTGGAAACATTATAAACAACTAAGGATGTCATTAATGTTTTAGTGAACTGTTGCATATATTTGTTTAAAAAACAAGATTCGTATCATTCTGCTCTCTCGGGATCAATATGACTACGTTATTTAATATCTGACAGATATTGTAACTATATCTATAAGACAAAAATCAGACAAAAATTATTGGTGCTCTGTTAAATGTCATCCTTCATATATGATGCTCTTTGGTCGTGCGCTGGATATTTCTCCCTTGGCGTATTTGCAAATTATTAAAATGAACAGATTTAACCGTGTTAAAAATCATAATCATGACTCATGACGGTTCCGTATAGGGAATGTAAATGTCATAGATGACGGAAGATGAAATACTAAACTCTCTCAATGAAATATACTTAGTATAATGAATGTAACAATGATCATCCTGACGACTTTGGTTAAGACGATGCAACATGCAATTACGTTAGCACTGTTCGTAAATAATAATTGAGTATCAGTGTGTTATTAAATAATCAGGGATAATGTAATACGTAGATCAAATAGCATTGTCAACTGATAATTGGAAAACAAACGTCTATGAGATTCAAATATTCAGAACATGTAACTAAGATCCTTAGCAACTTTACTGCACATTATATGTTTGTATATTACTAATCTTCGATTGATAACACTAATTTTTTGTCTTGTCATCGTATTTGGTAACGCCCAATATGTACTTGTTAGCAATCACTAGGACAACAACATGTGCTAATATAAAGGAAATATTATTCACAAATCCAATCATGTCTCGACGCTAAGCCTGCATTACTCTCGTGTGCCAACTTCCTGTCGTAGAGGGAAATCAGTAAAAAGTATCAATGTTATGAATATGAAGTGGAACATTGCATGACGACACGAATGTGACATACATCATTAGCATTATCAAGAACTGACAGTTGTTCTTCGACTGTTTCTGTTTTGACATTGACCTAGTTCATAAATACCAGTTGGAAGAAGTTGGTCTTGAACAATGCATAACGATTATCAATAGATGTACAAGACTTAGTATAATGTATATATAACGTTCAGCACGAAGTATGTATGTACACGTTGTAGGTTAATATAGTATGTACATGTATATGTCGGTTGAATTACTGTGTATATTGAATGTGGACGATCTGAACGCAATGTAACATTTTGAGCATTCACATTTGTCGCAAGCCAATTTGTGTGATTATAAAATGTAAATACTAGTACTCAACTATTATGTTAAAACAACATCTTATGACAATTGCGCATTCGTTCAACGATTTTCGTGCAACATTACAAATTATTACCCCTCACTTTTTTCTTAATGTTAATTTACCGTAGACCAACAGGTAGCATGTTTACTATTACGATCAATCGGATCAGAACACCACGTGATTGAACATTTTGTACTGTCAGCAAGGGGATAGTACTTTTTTGACAATACTTTTCATGTTACGTGGTATAATCGCTGTATTAGAAAGAGAAGGTCGTTAGTGCCACTTTCGACTTTATAAGACTAATGTATATTTGAAATCTATATCATCGGGCGCTTCTTATTAGCCTTTTTTGAAATTTGGAACTTGTCATGTTGACCAAACTGAAGTTATAAAAGCCTGTTTACAACAAGTAAAGAGTGATTGTCATACAATTTTTCTTGTTTTCTCAACTATAGATTTTGTTTTACGACCTTTTCATTCTAAGCCAGCGAGATATGCTGAAACAAACATGGCGGCGTATTCCATCGGCATAACCATGTTTTTAATTCGAGTTCTGTATACCCAGTCAAGTATTGGGTGCTGAAAAATATTCCAAGAATTATGTGTACCTATATATAAATACATTGATACTTTTCACTACTTTTCCTTTATTTTACGGGCGAATATGATATATAAGTTGAATACATTAAATAATCAGGTAATTAACAAATTGCACTCGATTTGAGTTCTTGGAATGGTCAAGGAATACAGGGTGTCTCAAAATACATGTCCGCTTGTTGAAGGGGCATACCTTTGTTAATAGTCTCTAACTCTTACTATTCATGCATTATACCATGAAACTGAGTTTACAACTTGGAATTGAAAGTAAGTTCCTTCGTACCAGTTACAATTCGTTACCTGTAAATATATCTACCACTGTTGATTGGTGTACCCATGGTAATCATGTTAAACTCATTTCCGTTGGTGTCCGACACGCTTGAATGATCACACCAGTACAAATGGTAAAACGTCTATTCAAGAGTTTTTCATTTTCGACTAAATGTTTACTTCCAATTTAATTACAATATGTGTGTTATACGAAATACACAACTACTTAGTCAAATGAGTTAGCAATGAACGCTTAATTTGATGTCAAAAATTGATAATTGTAAACATAATCGTGTATATAACTTTTTACAGTGGAAGGGAGGTAACTTAATCGATAATTGTACCAAAAAAATCTCCCTTTGACCACAGACAAGTGTGAATGTCGTAATAGACAAAATACGAGATGTTAACTTTTAAGAAACAGCGCACTGGTAATAAAAACATCTAGACTATGATATACAGGAATATGTTCACAATTATCAATTTTTGCAATCAAATTCAGCGTACATTGCAAACTAATTTGACTAACTTTTTGTTTATTTCGTATCTAGGACATGTTGCAAGTAAAATAGAAGTGCAATTTAGCCGAATATGAAAACGTCTAATTTTGCTCGCTTGAATAGACGTTTTACCATTTGTGATGGTGTAATCATTCAAGTGTGACGGACGACAACGGAAATGGGCCCAACATGAACACTATGTGCACACCAATGGACAGTGTTAGTAAAAAAATATTTTGAGTGAACAATTTAATATCTTTTGAATTTCTAAGTCGTTTGCAAACTTTTGACGCTCACTATATATATATATTCAAATTTATATTCGCGGAAACAAAATGTATTTCTACAGGGACACTGCGGACAGGATCTGACTTTTAAATTGTTCTCAAGACAATGCAAAAAAACCATGGAATGTTTTATGTTTTGTTGCAACCATTTCCAGAAGAAAATCCTTCTGAATAGTAACAAGTTGTGTCGTTATGTAGCAGTACAAAAAAAATCAATGTATTCCTTAAATCTTTATTTAATAACATTTCTAGTTTTAAATATGAGGTATTGTATGCAGAAGCAATGTTAAATTGATGTAAGTGAAATACCCTACATGTATTTCATTTCATTCAAACTTGCATAACTACATAATATGAGTAAAGACACTTTTCTGAGAGAACGGCAAATATATACACGGTAATTATTAATGATAGCGATGACGTCTATGTCATATATGTAGCAGAATCTTTTGACCAACGAACATTAATCAAGGATTGATATTGACATAAGATTGACTAAGATCATTCAGTACTGATCCTATCATTCTTAGCATCCAATTAACTAGTTTCGACATAGTATATATTGGCAAAATAACTCTTCATATGCAAAAGCCTAGCTATCATGATCTTAAGAATACAAGTTAGTTATTGTGATTGTGGAATGGACACAAATAGTTTGAAAACAAGCGGTAAATCAATATTTCTAAGTGAGACCAAGAATTGAACATTAAACAAGTGATAAATACATACATATATATTTACATTTGCTTCTACAAATTAAAGTTTTGGTTGTTTGATATATAAAATCTAAACATTTATAATTTAAATTCAAATTGCTGCTAATGAATTCAAATTGCAAAATGAAGAATGTTTCCATTTTGCAGTTAACCTTGTCAAAACGAATTGAAGATGTCTTCAAAATGGATGATAAATGAGTCACTGTGGAACAAATCAGACAGGGAAAGCAGAACTTGGCAGAAACAGCCGTGTGCGAAAGGCACGTCAAGAAAGACTCTCCGAGAAATGGAATAAATCCGTAGACATTAATCATAACTAAAATTGACGACAACCTTCCGCAACTTATGCTATTTATACCGGAAAATATTGTATAACAGTTAACGTTTCAAAAGCCGCAAATTCTCTCGCATTGTTTACCGTATCTCGCTTCCGATTGATTTATTGCTTAGTGAAAGTGTACACTTGTGTTTTGAAATGTCGGCAAAGATACTATCACCTGTCTGGTGTTTCTAAAGGTAAACAAATTATTATCGTGAATCGATAAATCACAAGTGAGATACAATCGCGTATCAACGTAATCAGTAAAGTACTTAATTGCTGTCTAGTTTGTGAGATAGTAACAGATTGCAGTAATATTTATATAATTGTCTCTCACATTCCAAGCTTCTCACGTATTTGTGAACATGCCAGTAAAGTTTTTTATGAAGTATTTGTATATTGCTAATTGTATATGAGCATACAACTATATACAAGTTAAATAGTTCCTGCGGCCAATTGTTTTACAGACCAGTATTGTGAGAGACATTTTTTATCATTTTAAAAACAAGAACTTTTTAAGATGTTAATAAGGCTTGATATAAAGGTATGAGGAACTCGGACAGGGGAGGCAGCACACTTTACCAGCTGAGCAAAGACTCGCATCAGTAACAACACGATACGTGTACAATGAGTAATGAACACACGTGAGCCAAAGAAACAATTAAAAGTCCAAGTCCCCGCCGAAAAATGCGGAATTTTACAAACCTCTCTGATTGAGTAGGCTTATGTGTGTTTGGGTATTTACCTAGTATAATTTACCGAAAAATGGTGCTATTTTCATTATTAGTTATTCAAATGCGTAATATAGTTTATTTACGACAAATAGTTTATTAAATACAAAAAATTTGGGTAAAAAAAATTTTGATATCGGCGCCCGTAGAGTCAGAAAGTAAAATAAAGCGATTCTCACGACGTGCAAATATTATGGACAAACGCTGGTTCGAAATGATTCTGGGCCGAGTCAAGGATTTAAATACATATATTTATATACCTCCCTGGCCGAGTCTTGCCGAAAAACTTGCTAGTTTACGTTTATTTAGTCATCACTGGTCATTAAAATGCGTAATTTAGTTAATCAACCCCATATTGTAAGTTAAATACAAGTATTTGGGTAAAAACGTTACTATTTGGTTAAGATTTGGGTAAGATTTGGGTGTTTAATGCCGACGCGTCCTGACCTAGTTAACGGAGATCAAGGAGAGGTAATCCAGACTGCAGGTGCACGCCAAAACACATATGGAAACACATTTTTTTCTTATTTTTAATTACTTAAAGGGGTAAAACAAATAATTATAGTTATTAACTTACATTACTTTATTTTAAATAAAACATAAAATAATAGTGATCGATCTAGTCTGGTTTACGACATTCGCACAAAGTGCTTCATTTTTTTGGATTTAGTTTTGAACGCGTGAACCAGACTAACGAAAGGTCAAGTGCGCGTTAAAACACATTTCGAAACACATTTTTTTCTTATTAATTATTACTTAAAGGGGTAAATTACGGTTAATACTTTATTTTAAAATAAAATAAAATAGATCTATACGAATCTCAATAAAAAAAAATTAAGAAATGGTATTAGTCTGGTTCACGACATTCTTAAAAAATGCTGATTTTTTTTTATTTTTTTTTGAAATGGTAAACCATCCAGAACAGGTCACGTGCCCCTACATGGAAATTTTTCTTGTTGCATACAAATATAACCTGCGGCTCAAGGCCGCAGGTTTACAACTTTATATAGGTCGCATTAACGTTAGGGCACTGCCCTTAGTATTTTAAACTTTGTCACGGGATGGTTATGCCTCATTTGGTCGTTCGGTCTCATGTCATAACCGATATTCTACAATTTGTTTGTGGCATTGGGTCATCCAGCATTTTTCGGCGAGGACTTGGATTTTTAATTGTTTCTTTGGCATTGGTCAGTGCAGTTGTGTTGTTGTGTTTTGGAGTTCTGTACTCGAATGGTTAGGTTAAGTGCTTCCTTCCCTGCCTGATTTCCTCATACATCTTTTACAACTAAGGTTAGTGTTCCGATATGATCATAGTAACTTATTGTTGCGTTTGTAAGCCATCTCATCAACTCAATTGCTAGGACGGAGTTCGTACAGTTATTGCTGTGTAATCCTTACTCTTGTTTATTGTAAATACATTTGTACAACAACATAACACATTTGTACAACAAACTGTACAGCAATGTTTAAATGGAGGTAATGAAACACTGGGTGTGCCAAGAATATTTTTGTTTTGAGTATGTCTAAATTGTGTGTAGTTCCATGAACTGGTTGTAGAGTCTTGTTTTGCTTGATTTATTATTGTAATGGGGATATTCACATTTGTTTTGCTGGTATCAAAACCGATATGTTTACATCTAGTAGATAGTAAAATGGAACACTCTGTACAAATACCAGTATGTAAACATGCATACTATTATTATGTGAACCAATTTACACTAGTGATTACATGTCAATCAATGACTTCAAAGAATAAGTTCTCATCTTATTGATGATCGTGCGAGGGTCACTAGAAAAGTACTGATCAGTGGTCAATATCATGTTTAATATTAATTTAACGTGACTGTATAAAAGTGGGAATTTTCTGAATGATGCAGCCTTTGCCTATAACAAAAATAAAACGATATTTGAATCGCACAAATATCCATTCCGCCATATGACATTTAATCCAAAAGGAGTACGGCACACTGGATGTGCGTCACAATAAGATATATTGCTAATTGATTGAAAGTGGTGATGTTAATGTTGATGTTTTCTATAGTTTTCACCCGATTGATTTGAAATTTGCACAATTTATGTCTCGAGCATGTACTAAAATGATGGTAAGTCATTTTTTGTTGGAATAGTTTAAATAGCTTTATTTGTCATGTGAACTTGCTATGTTCCAAATACTCATGAAAACAGCATTTTGTGGATCTGAGCCCTATGCTACGTTACTGTATTGCACTACTCGGTGTATTTAATAGAAAAAGTCAAACATATAAATATTTTTAAAAAAGCGTATTGTCTTTCACATAATAAAATAAATCTGAATATTTCATAATTTGTCCTTAACAACAGCTCAAAGAATGTGGTCACGTGATCAAAATATACGTAATTTAGATTTATGACGTCATATCTCAAGAAAAAGAATAACTAAACTAAAATCCCCAGATATTAATTACATATAAGAAAAAATAAACGAAATAAACATGTTGACCAAACTGTATTAGAAAATATTATTGTTATGTTTTGTCGCAATTAAGAATAGTTGTCAGATGATGTTTCATATTTGCACGTATGACCTTAATATTCGATTTAATTGTGTTGTACAATGCATTGCTATTTTAGAATTAACATATGAAGACATTGATATCAGTATAATTTGCTGAGAAGGTTGTAGCAACTACGTTCGACCTTATAAGACCAATAAATATTTACAATCTGTATCACAAGGTGCTGAAACAGAAGTTGAAACAGTTTGTTTTACTAAAGGTAAAATTTAGATTTCACACAGTTTTTTCTTGTTTTTTAAAAAATATCGACTTTACACTGCAGACCTTCTCATTCTGAGCCCGCGATAAAATTATTTTCTAACTAAGCCACAAACTTACAAATTCGTCAATGTTAACAAAGTATATGATTTTTCGACTACCTACTTAATGGTTGTTTCAGTAATCATACATTTATTTGTTCAGCATTTTGCATTTTACCAACAGAATAAAAAATATTTATTTTTTGGTGGCCACTTGTCAAGCTGTTTCAATCGACAAAACCTTTTACCTGTGAATAAATTAACACAATTGATATAATGTAGACGCAGCAGTGTTTGTCAAAATGAAACTTTAAATATTCGATTCGAGATGAAACGATAAAACGTCTTAACTCATAACTTTCATGTCATGGAACATTTGTTTCAGATTATCTCATTACGGCGGAGTACACTAAAGCACGGTTACCCGGCTTCGCACACATCGCAGGTGGAGTATGTGAGCCAAAGTGAATTATTAAATTTTACAACTGTATCATTTTCTGTATTTATACGGTTGAACAACGTTTAAATACTTAAGTTCAACCGTTTAAATAGTACTTAATCTGTCTGTTTAAGGTTCGGATAATAAAAATTATTGAGCTGAATTTTAGAATACAAATGTAGCAAGCTTTAATTAATGAAGAAGCATTCGTCTTTATTTAAATACATTCTAATGTAAATTTGTGTCATCCACAGACATAATGGTGTAACATGTAAGTAGTACAAAATGTATATGTATTTGCAGTCAATCAGTGTTGTAGTATAAAAAGTGACAGCGTGTGAGAGGATAATCGAGGATGACAGATGAAACTATGTCATCTACGGGGACAATGGATGCTGCAGAGAGGTAAGTTAAGTTATCAATTAATAACAACACTAAATGCGATGCCTCTAATTATTTATAGATCTTGCAATAAAGTTCGAAACATTACAGTCCAGTTAGGATAAAAATCCAGTGACGCAGTGGAACAATCCACTGGTAGGGTGTAAAAACAAGGATAAAAGATTATACTTACATTTCAATACCAAACTAAACTCTACCTATTTATGGAATGGTTTAAATCTTTTGGGTACACATAAATCATGACGTCACTGTCACCATATCCTAACTGGTCTATAACTGCACAAATGAACAACATTTAGTTGTTTTCATTTATTATGACACTCTAACGACGACACTGACACTTCATAAATTGGTTTGGTTACATTACTTCTGTCATTGACATAACAACTCTGATACTGTCGGTTAATTTGAGTAAGGTAAATAGATTAATCTGGCACTGTTGTCACGACACTTGGTATTATATGAAACAATAGTTGGTTTCATAAATTATATCTTTGAATGCACGTTACATAGATTCATTAAACTCTGATCTGTTGAATTTAGCTGCTAAGATAGTACCTATTATTACCATTTCTTCCAAGTCGAATACGCCAGTAACAATGTGTCGAAATGTATTGAGCTATTAACTAAAAACACCTTCTTTACGTACTTATATATGGTATATATAACTTAAACCTATAAATAATCCTAACATTTGATAATCTCATACACACAACTGTAAACGAATGCCTCGGATGTCAACCGTAACACATTTGTTTCGTGATAAAAAGGTTTATAGTTGTATAGTCAAATTACAGACCATTAACAGTTACAAACATTTACATAATTTATTATTTCAAAAAATGACATCCATGGATGAAGATTCACTTTCCTTTAGCAGTTCAATATGACTACATTTATTGGCTCATTATGTCCTCAGTTATGTTAACGGACTTTCTAAATGAAAATGTACTTAATATGACTTCACCCAACGCACTTTGATTAAAATAACTTGTTTGATATTGTAATTCATACTCATATCTTTATTATGTCGACTACGTGATAATGTAAGTGAAAAAATAATCATCTTACATGATGTGGACACGAACAACCAGGCACTCACCATAGACTTATTGAAAATAGGTTGTAACAATGATGAACTTTATATATGTTTACGGACGATCATCAATGGGAATATCATACATGATAATTTGTAACAATTATAACATTATTATAGAGTCACCAGTAACAATAAGATTGCAAACATGGGGATTTCTTTAACGAAAGAATTTGATGAACACGTGACAAGTGAAGGGATTTGATTCGATAATATGAACTAAGGCACCGCCTAAATGAGGAATTTAAGTACACCACGGATATCTGCTACGCTATGTTTCAGATAGAAACTGATTAAATAAGAGTTGAATTTAGATGTTATAAAATATACAAAGATAGTTATTGATCAGCAACTGATCACTTTTCCTCTTTAATTTTAAGACCAGAAATAATAGCTATTCAAAATTTTAGATTGGCTATGTATCTGTGGTTTATGTTTGGAATAAATGTAGGAATCCCTAACCTGGAGTTTTACCTATATTATACTGATTTGTTATACATTGCAACGTAACGTCATGAGTCTATTTGACGTACTTTTGGTATGACGTCATTTCCTGTTATTTGTGACGTCATGACACTACGTCTTGTATTGGCGCCGTGTATCCAGTACAGTAGCGTATTTCTAACTTCCCTTTGTTTTTTAAATAGTTTGCTTTATTTATTGAATATTTTTAATGATGGTTATAATTCGAAAGAAAATGAAAGGGGGCAACCGTTTACAGATTACTATTTTTTATTTTCAAAGGACCATTCACCTCGGAAAACTGCCTGACATTTTTGACCGGAAATAACTTTTTCTGAAAACATTCGTACCTGCAGAGACTCGACGAAGATACGCACGTGGACATTATTGGTATGGGCATTTACAATAGCCAGCTTTGCTGGCTATTTAATTCCCTAATAATGTTAATAAGCCATCTGCATGAGAAACGTAGGTTGTAATCATGGTGAAAAGAGTATCTTTATTGTAGCAAAATATACACGATGAATGAATGGAAGCAGGGATGATTGACTGTCTTCGCATCGTTTCTGGTATCATTTATCGTGGATGGTGTGTTGTTTTCTTTTGGCATAATGCTGGTTGAGATTGTAGATAACTTTGACGAAGGACGAGGTAAATCTAGTGTGACGGTTGCTATACTCGCAGCTGTGTCGTTTTGTTTAGGTACGTATATATAGTTTTGCATTAATTTTATGTCATGTATATTCAAGGGAATATACTGTTTTATTAACAATAAAAACCCATTAAACAAATAATTTGATGGATCAGACTACATACAAATGTGCGAGGGATGATCCAAAATATCGTGGACTTTTGCTATTGCTTCAAGCTGAATCGTTATATTTTCAAAATATTTACATGGTGTAGTATCGGAACATTAATTGCATACGAAAATTAGAACAAATTTTACTTTGATATTTCATAGCCAGCACGCTGTGTGATTTTGTAACCATAGTAACGTAGATGAGGTGCACACACAATCAATGCGATTTTTCTTAAGTCAGATATGAAATAATATATAATGACATGCAAGTAACAAACGTGCTAAACTTAACCACCTTACGATGGGACATACAAGTGACATGTTGTCAAAATTTGACGTCATTGGTACAGTGCGTTTTGAATGTACACAATGTTCTTTGCGCTGTACCACATGTGTAATTTACGTTGAAACGACCACGTCAAACTGACTTTAAATTCTTATTATGTTTAAGATTTGCCATTTTCTCGGAAAAAATGCTAACAATGGCGCTTAAAATGCTTGGGCAGACTGATCGATTATGTCCTATGAGCAGAGCTCATATTTTTAATTTACATCGTGAATATGTTGATGGAGAAAGATAGGAGAGTACAAGCATCGCGGGTGAAATAGAAAATTCAGCGCGCCAACAGTGACGTTACCTGCGATACGTTGATGTAATAAGGCAATTAGCAGGTCGCAGTGGAGCCGTACAAGAACAATATCTTGCATAATTCATTGCCTAATGTGCTCTTAATCAACGTCATTTGTGACATTTTAGACTAAAGTGAGCAGGTTTAAAATTGCGACGGTGACGAGCATTGGTACACGACGTCCACAACGTCCTGAAACTTACACTGACCTGCGAGGGGTAGCAGTTATTCACCACTTTCTATTGTACTGTATACAACTTTTCACAGAATAGTTATTTGTCCGTGATTAGTTTGCTGGAATATTCCTGACATATTCCGATTAATGTTGATACAAGTTTGTAAATGATCAATTGACACATACGTAAGTTGTAGCAAAAGTCCACGTTATTTTGGATAATCCCTCTTGTATGTCTTTTAAACAACATACTTAGTAGTTCCAGTAAGCATTCTGAATGAGGAATCATTTACATCTAATCATGGAATGCATAGGGCGGACTTTGTCGTAGTTGTAATATATTCTTGATATAGTGAATATTAATTAAATGTAGTAGTGTAAGATATAACTCAAATGAGAAATAAACAACACAAGTGTGCGGTACGACTACAAGTTTAATACTGAAGTACTTTCAACAGAAGATACAGCTGCAAGATAAATAAGAGATTAAGCATGAGTACAGAACATCATAAATGTATAGTCTGTTTCATAATAGAATTATACTACATTTCCCTTCTTTTAAAATCTGACAATTTTATGAAATTGTTGAACTAAATATCATAACTAATGAAATATCTTGTATTGCAATATTCATACATATCAATCATGTTCAATGTATAATGAAATTATAATTTCAATGTTTCTTCTTAATTAAAAGTAATATTGTTGATAACTAAAATACAACATCAAAATACAACACTCAATAGATCTACAAATGATCTGAATTGTCCAAGTATCAATATACTATAAGCTATTGGCAAAGTGTTTATTTACTAGTTAAGTATTGATCACTTTGATAACGAGTACTTGGCTTCACAACTCTCCCAAACCGTGTTACATAAGGACTACTTAGTGAGGTACTTGAATTAGATGGTTGTTGTTGGATTTGGGGATTAATATCAGGAGTATTTAACGTAAGAGGTTCTTGTGGGTCAGCTAATATATTGTGACGGGGAATACCCACAGTCCAATGGTGTATTTCTATACTCTAATAGAAATATGTATGGATCTTGTGCTGTTTCTTTTGCTTAACTTAGAAGTTTCTTGGCAATTGAAACACCTTTTTCTGCCATGCCGTTTGACCTACTGTGATATGGAGATGATGTAACATGTTTAAATCCCCATTTATTTGCAAACTCAGCAAATTCATTTGACGAAAATTGAGGTCCATTGTCACTCATACATGTGTCAACTACACCATAACGTGACATGTGAACACTAAGTTTCTTAATGACTGTTTTTGCTCGTGTGTCAGGTAGAAAATCTATCTCAAAGAATCTACTGTAATAGTCAATTGTTATCAGGTAATTATTTCCATCCTGTGTGAAAATATCAGTTCCTATCTTCTGAAATGGTAGATCAGGAAATGGATGACTAATCATTGGCTCATTTGCATTAGTGTTTCTGTGATTGAGACATGTACTGCATTTTAATACATAATCTGTAATTTGTTTAACCATGCCTGGCCAAAACAAATTATCTTTACCACGCTCAACTGTTTTGTTTACAACTTAATGTCCGGTGTGTACTTTCACTAACATTTCGCTTCGAAGAGATGCTGGGATAACGATCTTTTGACCTCTAAAGATTAAGCCATCTTCGAATGATAACTCATCTCTATGATTGAAGTACTCTATAATCGCGGGTGGGCAATTTGACCTATCTTCTGGCCAACGTTCAAGTATAATCCGTTTCAATGTTTGCATTTGACTATCGGAACTTGTTGCCTCAGAAATACTTCGTAACCTTTGATCTGTTATGTTTAACTGCTTCATCACAGTATGTACATGTGCGTCTAGACCTTGAATAAGTCCAGGATAACTCTCTGCTACATATTGTCCAGAGAGACAGTCACTTACAGGAATACTTTTTCCACTTACATGTTTGACTTCAATGTCATACTTTTGAAGTTGCAACAACATCCGTTGTAATCGCGGATGTGATGCTGATAACGGCTTTTTCATTATCGCGGAAATCGGCTTATGATCAGAATGTACTATGACCTTTCTACCATATGTGTATTGGTGAAACCGTTTGCATCCAAATAGTATGGCTAATAGCTCTTTCTCTATTTGTGCATAACCTATTTCCGTTTGCGTAAGACTTTTTGATGCGTAGGCAATCGGCTTATCGTTTTGCATAAGACACGTGCCTAATCCGTGTTTCGATGCGTCGCATTCCAAAACTAATGGTCTACTTGTGTCATAATAACCAAGTACCAAGGCATCTGTGATTATTTGTTTAACTTGAGCTAGCACTTTACTGTGTTGCTCATCCCAGATGAATTCGTTCTCTTTTTTCAAGAGGCTCCTGAGGGGTGCGGATACCTCAGCTAAATTTGGCGCGAATTTACTCAGATAATTAACCATCCCTAGGAAGGTTTCTAGTTTCGATCGCGTATCTGGGGGATCTATGCCGGTAATAGCCTTGACCTTTGTCTTATCCGGCTTGAGTCCATCTTTACTGATCACGTGACCAAAGAATGGTACTTCATTTACACCTATAATGCACTTATCTGGATTTAACTTTATGCCCTTACTGCGTGCGAGTTCTAGTATTTGCACGAGGTTTCTGTCATGCTCTTCTCTCGTGCGACCATACACGAGAATATCGTCGACAATCGCCGTAAATCCGGTTAGACCTTCAAAAATCTCGTTGATTTTCTGCATGAATAAGTCACCAGAAGCTGAAATTCCAAATGGAAGACGTAGCCACCTATATCGTCCAAATGGTGTACTAAATGTTGTAAGTAATGACGATTCTTTGTCGAGCTTAATGCTCCATTACGCATGTGTAATGTCAAGTATACTAAATACTACGGCGCCATTTAACTTTGATGTTGCGTCATCAAGAGTTGGCATTGGGTAATGTGGTCTGCGAATAGCCTCATTTAGTGCTTTCGGGTCTAAACATACGCGTAATTTTCCCGTTTTGGGTTTTTCTACCACCACCAATGAGTTTACCCAATCTGTCGGTTCCTTAACCGGTGTAATAATATTGTCTTTGACCATATTGTCAATTTCTACTTTTACCCTTGACTGCAATGCGTCCGGGGTTCGTCTATGAGGATTTACTGAGGGAATGGCATTTTCTTTCAAATGCAACTTGCATTCACCTTCTATAACACCAAGACCTGTGAATAGATCACTGTATTTGTTCATGACAGTGCCCTGAGTCATAAGCTGTCCGCTCATACTTTCCATGGAATTATCTTTGCTTGATTTTTCCACTGAGCATGTCAACCTTATCAATCCTAAATCTAAGGATGTTTGTAAGCCTATAAGTGGTGTAGCGTTGCTATTTACCACATGAAATTTGACATGTTTATTTTGACTACTTGATAAACAAGCAAGAGTGACCGTTCCAAGTACTGGGAGTGTGTTTCCAGTATAGGAAGTCAATTTACAATCTGGGGCCTTAAGTGGGGAATTAATGTTAAGCTTATTGAACTCCTTGACCGGCAATACATTTGCTACACTGCCAGTGTCAATTTTAAACTGAACAGGGAGATTAGATTGGCCTATATGTAACGTTTTGTAAACACGGTCATAAGGGTAAGTATGTGAAGAAGCACTCACCGTATCAATTGAATATTCCAAAGGAAGGTTGCTATCAATAGAATTTCTCACTGGCAAGTCACTATTGTCACATATCTCATTAACTCGCTGTTTGCTCCTGCAAACCTTGGCAAACTGTGAAATACGACCACATTTGTAACAAGTTACATTTTTCGCTGGGCAACTATTTTGTCCAAAATGTTCCTTTCCACCACATCGTCCACATTGATTGTTCTGTTGTTGCTGTTGTCCCTGACCCCTGTGATTCGTTACACCTTGGGATTTGGTCCCATATCGCCTTTGCGATTTGGTGTTGGCTTGTCGTTTTCGAACGAAATCAACTTCATATTTGGCCATGGCACCATCTGCCGTCGACGTCAATTGCTGTTGGCAATACTCAAAGTTCTGGACTATCTGTATAGCCTTATCCATTGTTAGCTTCTCGCCCTCATTGATGAGTTTTTCACGCACTTTTGGGTTTGTACATCCAAATACTATTCTGTCTCTGATAAGATCACTTTCTGCATTTCCAAAGTTGCAGTCACGTGCACGTATTCTAAGTCTTGTGACAAAGGCATCTATTTTATTACTTCCCTGTACTTCATTATTGAAGCGGTTACGTCCAAAAATAGGATTTAGTTTTGGTTGCACGTAAGTTTTGAACTTCTCGTAGTGAGACTTCAGGTCGGTAGGCTCTGTGTCCGTACCCTTCCATGTTTGATGCACTCGGCGTCCTTGTTCGCCAACCCATAACAATAAGTATGAGATTTTTTCATCGTCCGATTTTGCGCTTAATGGTCCCGATAATATCAGTTCAATATGTTGTTGGAACTTTTCCCATTCTTCCGGGATGTTCGATCCATTCCAATTAACTGCTGGGTGAGGAATACCACTTAAATCCATTTTTTAAGCTATAATTTTATGTAATTTATATATGTCCAATATAAAAGCTAAACCGTTCTGACACCATGTAGTATATTCTTGATATAGTGAATATTAATTAAATGTAGTAGTGCAAGATATAACTCAAATGAGAAATAAACAACACAAGTGTGCGGTACGACTACAAGTTTAATACTGAAGTACTCTCAACAGAAGATACAGCTGCAAGATACATAAGAGATTAGCATGCGTACAGAACATCATAAATGTATAGTCTGTTTCATATTATAATTATACTACAGTAGTGTTTTGCTGGTTCACTGTTTTCAAATTCATGCATTTTTCAATATATGTTTTAATGCCTTTGTTTTGGCACAAAGCCATTATCAGACAAACCTTTATATAAATAGTAAGATTACCGGATTACACCACAGGAAATTCCCTGGCACGAGCAAATCATGACCATTCAAGCCAGATGCATTTACAGCCGTAAGTTTGCATATGTTAGTTTTGGAAGTACTTGTACTGTATTTTGTTACTGTACGTTGATTAGTATTATGATTGTTATAATCTTTTATTGATGACCAATACATGTACATATACAATAAGTCTTCACACTTTACTTCTAGGGCCGCTATCGAGTGCTCTAGGAGAGAAATACGGGCATCGTAGTATTGTTATTATTGGCGCATTTGTGAGCTGTACTGGTTTCGTGATAAGTTCGTTCGCTACAAACGTCTATCACTTATGGATTTCCTATGGTTTCTTAGGGGGTAAGTGGTTCAACAAACCGTTTTGAACTTTATCTCCTTTGTGACTTGATGAGGTCGAAACGATTTCTAATTCTGCTTTTCTCTCTCCACATGTTAAAATGTACAGTTAATTATATGCGTTAGTTGACGTAATTGAAACAGTCACATGTACACATAATGCCTGGACTTATATTTGTCTATAGCAATTTAAAGGTACATTTATAATGTGTACACAAATTGTTGGCCATTGTCAGTCGTTATTGCACACCAATACAATTTCAGGACTTGGCTTTGGACTAACGTACCTATCAGCGAACGTGTGCGTGTTGCAAAATTTCAATAAACACAGAGCTTTGGCCACTGGTATTGCAACAAGTGGAGCAGGTGATTAATTGTGATTTATGCTTTTAGAGGTGTATTGCTCAACTGGGGTGATAAGGAAACATGCAGTTAATTCATTGAGAGCGACAATATAATTATATATGTACTACGACGTGGATGCTACATTCTTTCTCTTTTGTGAGTGGCTATGCACTGTCGTCAATTCTGTATGGCGTCGATTTGCCTATTAGTATATACATATGTTTTGAAAGCATCCACAATTGAATAAGTGAGTGAATAATTAATATGTTAATTGATTTATGTTCGGGATATCGATTGATTGTTATTTGTATTAGTTATCCGGGAAGCAGACTAAGAAATAAATTGTTAATATCATCTTAATGAAAAATGTATTCTTTCTTTTTCATATAAGGAATCGGAGCGTTTGTTTGCAACTATTGCATACGCCTGTTGATTGAGAAATATGGATGGAGAGGGACACTGCTATTACAGGCGGGATTTGTTCTACACGGCGCCGTCCTCGGCTTACTTTTGGCAGAATGGAAGACGAAGAATTATTCGAAGCAACAAGATGAACCGACCACTTTTGTATCAAAATTAAAATCATTTTTTTTCTCCGTATTTAAAACCGAATTGTTAAAAGACATAAGACGTTTCACATATTTGTTGGCTACGATATTTGTAACACTGGCAATACTCATACCATTCACCTATATACCGGACCAGGCGGAACAAGCGGACATGACCAAAGCTAATGCGGCTATGCTGACTTCATCAATCGGTAAGGGAGTATTTTATCAACTTACAGTTTTGTATAGTCTACGACGGCATGCAGTTCTAACAGGCGTGATTCTGTCCGTCCATTCGTCCGACCCTCCTGTACACTTACTCGAAAGGGAATTTCGACAAAACCGTGAAAGAAATACAATTATAAGGTAAATTGTTATATATGACATCATTTGTGCATATTGCATTCTAAACAAAATGTCACATATGTTGGTATTCTTGAATCGAATATGCAAACGTTCAAAAATATTCAAATAAATGTCTAGCAAAACTATCGTACATGCATCGGAAGAGTTCACATTTCTCATTCATTTCTGATTGGAATATGTGACTTCCTATTGTAACCTTTAACATTTGTAACTACATGATGTAATATATATTACATATATTCTTGTACATATAGTTCTGTATTTTAGCTATCGGGAATACAGTCAGTCGAGTGGTATTTGGTTGGATTGGGGACCGTATTTGTATCCGTAAACTATCCCTACTTATCATAGTTGTACTGCTGCTTGGCCTGATAACGGGGCTATCACCATTGATGGCAACGTTTGAAACCAAACTAGTGTATACCAGTTTATTTGGAACACTGATGGGTGAGTGCCGCGTTATTTGACTTTATGTGTATTCCATTAACATAATATCGAAAAGTAAAACGATCTTTTAAAGTGTGCATTGTTTTTTAATTGTTCCACATCCGCGATTGGCATTTCTAGGTCAATCGAGTGGTGTGTTAAAAAGAATTAGAATGTAAAACAATTTTTAACTTGAAAATGATATAAAGTGAGAAATCAGATTACCAATATCTGAAACTTAGCATCAAACCAGTTCAAATAAGTTTCCTGTTTCGATTTCTCCTTCCCCTACCGAGCACGCTGAGCATAGCCTTTATTTGCCAGCCAGATTTATGCTGAAATATGGCAGACATGCATGTATTTATGTGCCTCCACCACGATTTGAACCCGGGTCGCCATATTAGACAACAATCGCAGTAACCACTGAGCTACAGAGGCACTCGGATGTATGTAACAGACAACGGATTCATTGTCACAAAATAATCGAGGCATTTATAAAAGTCCTTGTTTTAGGAGGAGCAATTTATCCATTGAAGTCAACGGTGATACTGAACCAGATATAACAGAAGAGTCTGATCATTGTTTCAGGAGGTTTTGTGGCCTTGTTGTATGGAGCTATTGTGGACATTGTGAAACATGAGCTGATATCAAGCGCTTTTGGTTTGTTGATGGTATCCACTGGAATCGGTTTAACTATCGGGCCCCCAATTGCAGGTTTAGCATTTACGTATTTACATATACATATCGTCACCTTATTTCCACAACTGTATAACTGCATTTTTGACGAACTTATCCTAGGGAACTTTCAATCTTTAGACGCGTTTTTCTCAAGACGAAAAACAATGCGTTATACGATTGTGGAATTAAAGTGGCGATGTTTGCAATAGTAGGTGGTTGCTGGGTAAAAGTCAGTTATCAAATAAAGATATCGGTGGTTTGTTAAAATTGTGATTATGACATATATGTGTTAGCATTACAAAATCACACATTAACAACGCCATTGATCGACTATATTGGTCCAAGAAGTACCCAACAAATAACTATATTGTTTGTAATAATACATTTTCGGCGTTGCTTCAAGTTGTTTCATAATTATGTTTCGTTTCAGGAAAGTTAATTATAATTTTGGGTATGAAAAATAGAAAGTTCAATTTTATTTCAGGTAAATTAATTGGATAGTTATTTTAGATTATATAGGTTAATACTATACATATATGTGTAGTCAGTTTTTATTATTTCAGGTTTTTTGTTCGATCTAACGGGCAGTTACAATAGTACGTTTATTGTTTGTGGTGGGGAATTCGTCCTTGGAGCGGTACTTTTCATTATATGCAATAAAACGCGTAAAAAGGACTAATTACTCGTATACATTTTATCAAAGACTACAATAATGTACTGCAATTTTGTCTAACCAATACTGCTAAATGTATATGACTGGTTAAGGTATAAAACAGATGCATAAAACTTAAACTTGCATATTGCAGTAAACAGTTATACATACAGTGACTTTAACCTATTCACTACACTATTACTGGTCAACCTTCGTGTGAATTTTGAAGATCTTAGGGCAAAGTGTCATTGAGTCAGTGAACGAAAACCATTTGGTCTACGAACCGACATGTGCAAATAAATATTCCCCTCATCAAAGATGGGGGCATAATGACTGTCTTGATAATCTAAAGACAGAACTTCCCTTCGAAAGCGTACTGTCTTTGATTCGACTCCTGATATTGACAAAGTAAAGTCACTTCCAATTGTACTGGTTTATGGACCTGAGTGCTACAAGATATTATACTCTCGTAGTTAGTTTAAGATAACTACTGACTCGACCGGTATAAGCAATATGCAACTTGGTAAAATTTGTTGCCTTCATTACAAGATTATTTTTTATCATTAAAAAAAATTCATAATGTATAATGTCCAACTAGATCGACATAGTTTGATAGTTTGCATATGAAGTGGGGTCTAAACTAACAGCAGCTGCTACAACCCACACAAGCATGCAATATCGTTAAACCGATTTCATTTTGCTGTTTCTCGACAAACAAATGCATAGAAATTGATCTTTTTTACGTTCAAACGAACAGAATACAGTACTAGCAAGATATGCCAAGACTATAAATAATTATATTATTTTTACTATAATGACGTAAATTGTGGGATTGTGTTACTTTCTATCGCTTCATGGTGCTTCTCACCGCTTCTAATCAATTCTCGACGGTTTTTAGTGTGACCGCTGAAAAGTCCACGCGTGACGTTATTTCTTGGCCTTACAGTGAATAAATGTATCGATATGAAAAGCTACTCCAATAATAAACTTATATTAAAAGTAGTCGGATTGTTCTGTTCAATACAATTTTTAGCATCATTTAAGTATATTTTAATGTTGTTGTCTTTTGGCAATAAATAAAGTTCTCCTCTCAATGTGCGAATTTAACATTGCATTACAAGAAGGAAGCCGTATCATGTGGCTTCCTGATAATTAGCGGATTCTGTTCTACGTTGAGCGATAAAGGTTCGTAGTGATGCTATAAAATGTAAAATAAAGCGGCATTGTACATAAATCGTAAGATGAAGCGTCATGCTATACACAATTTGTTCATTTATTCTATGTTATCTTCTGTATTTCTTGATGATTTGTACAGTATACGTAGGGCGTTTCAAAAGTTCCAGGAAAAGTGCTCTATAATATTTATCTTTTGGCCAAATGACTCCATACTTTGCATTTGAATAGAACAACTCATGATACATAGTATACGATGAATCAAACGCATGAGGGTGTGTCATACAAAAAAGCACGGCTGCCATAGTAACGTCAACAATTGCTACCCGGGGCAACGTTATCTCTGGCCGTACCTAATTACCATGTTCTGGCTAAGTCTAACTCAGTCAGTCAAATGGCACACGCAATTCACCAGTTACAACAACAGAAATGCTTAATATTCTCAAAAAGTGCCTCACATCAAGATACGCTCTTCCAGTGTCCCTATGCAAAGCATTCGAAAGTGTCACAAAATCAAGCAGAAAAGTCCAACGCAACGTCTAGCGTCTGATTTACAACTGGCCGTACCTTCTTTTGATCGTTTGCAGCAGTACCACTGGCAGTCAGGAAGCGCTCATATTATTCATACATCCTACCGAGTGACATGCAACGCTCTTAACAGGCAGTTATTATAAATTCTACTGTTTCAAGACTTAATTTCCCTGCCAAAAAGACAAAAACTGGTAAACTGCCAATGATTTACTGACATTTAACTTGCGATTCTAATACGATGACAAATAAACCTGAATACAACTGTGGGACTATTAAAACTATGGCATAAATTGATCAAAATGATGTTATACTGCCCTTTGCAAACGTTCCATGCAGTAATTTTTGGTTGTAGTGAATTGGTAGCTGTTTGGATGGAGTCAATGCGTTGATAAGATTGATGATTTCTACGACGTGACGTCAAATTTGCCCCGGGTAGCAATTGTTGACGTTACTATGGCAGCCGTGCTATTTTGTATGACAGACCCTCATGCGTTTGATTCATCGTATACTATATATCATGAATTGTTCTATTTAAATGCAAAGTTTGAAGTCATTTGGCCAAAAGATAAATATTATAGAGCACTTTTCCTGGAACTTTTGAAACGCCCCGCGTATATAAATTGAAACAGAATGGTGTTCATGCTTGCTAAACACATTAGTTTCAAAGAATGTAACTCATCTCGGGTGGCCTGGTTAGCGGTAGCTAACGCATATGATAGGTCGACATTGTCGCCGTTTAGTTTCATTTATCTCGATGTTTGACTTTATGAATGTAAGTTGTACTGAACATTAGCATGCATGGTGTACATTGTACACTTAGAACTCGTGTATATCAAGCTCAAATTGGTTAAGTATTATAAGATTTTAATTATAAATTAAACGATTAGAGATAAATAACCCTTATGAATCGACTCCAGTAAAGCGAATCCAGTAGATGAACTGCATTTACTTAACTACGGTTTCTTAAAAGTTAATCATGAAATAAAGTAACTAATTAATTTCATTTACCAGTTAAATAAAACAGCGATTTATCAATGACATACAGTCATAAATCTTAAGTTCTTATTAAGCCAATATGACGCAATTACTATCTTTCGCTCATTGGTACACAATATGATCGACTGATTCGTGGGATAAAGAAATGAAAACATATTAACATCCAAGAACTGCTAGTCAACTTCCTACTATAAACACGCAGCATAACATTCCACATTGAAGCGTTATGGTAGAGGAACAAATGCCAGTTTAGGCCTCTATTTTTGCAGTTACCCTACCATTCATTTTAACAAGCTGAGTCATACCTTAAAATGTTCCTAAATGTTTGTACTTTATGAAAAGGGTAATTTTTTACCATGCTCATGGTGGCATTTTGAGAAATCCAAGATGGCGTCCAAGATGGCCGCCAAAAAAGTAAACATCACCTTTTGTCAAATTTCAGCCTCTGGGACATTTGATATGGCATTTATTATGGGAATAAATTGTTTTTACAATAGCATGTATGTTTTTCTTGTCATATTAGGTGATGTTGGTGGATCATTGGGGTGATTTAATTTTTTTCATCATATTTATCGCCAAATAAAGGCAAAAAATAGGGGGTAGGGGTGAGATTTTTAACTACCCAGGAAAATTTTGACCGCATATATTGCATTTCTGTTGTTAAGTGTATGCTATATAGTTGGGGGAATATCAATATTTACAATTTCCGTAAAATATAAGTATTTTAATGATGACAATGGACAATCAAAGTGGGTGGGGTACGATTTTCTTAAAATCTGAAAAGTGGTAATATTTTACCTTTGATACATTTTTGAGGCACTATACCATAAATTGGTTAAGTTTTCACACTCCTTCAGTTAGGAAAGTTGTCATTATGTATTATTTATGTATTGTTAACTAATATTTGATGCATTTACTCAATATTTTTCTTGATTTGGTTCCAAAAAATGACAATTTCCTTAGGGGTAGGGGTAATTTTGGTAATAATGAAAACCCTTCCAGCGATGACACGAACTGAACTTGTTAACTAACTTTATGAAATTATAAAGATGAATTTTAGCATTAATGAACTTGTTACAATATTTGTAACAATATGGCCTTTGTCAATATTAATGTCAAGGTCATATTAGAATTCTGAAGGATTTTCAGAACTTGCAATATGTATATATTACCACAAACAGGTACATGTAAAATGTACACACACGAATAAATTATATATTTAACAAAAATAGAAAAAAATAACAAAATACAAACACAGCTTGGTTCTTTGATAAAGGAAAACATTGTTACATTGTGTATCCATTGCACCTGGAAATATGGTTTCCAATATGGCCGCCATCATCTTCTCATACAATAAAATATAATACAGTCATAAGACATAATTTATAATCCAGCCAAATTCGCATTGAAAGTGAAACTAACTGCAACAGTCACATGTTTGCGTTTTAAAAAGATATCCATAAGCTGATCAACAGAAAAAAGACCTTTAAACTGCAGTGTGGAAAGGTGAAAAGTCCAAGATGGTGTCCAATATAGTTGCCACGAATGCTGAAATGCATAAACTCTAAATAGTAAATGTCAATGTGATAGTTTCATAAATAGATATAATGACACATACTTTGATTGAAAATGTTTATTAACTGTGTCATCATATTAAATTTCAACAGTAACTACTATGTGCCAGGTCAATGACTTTTGAAGGTCAAAATGGGAAAAACTTAAGTATAGATAAACCATGTTTTTGAGTGGTGACTAATTCATGCAGGAAGGTTGATTTGCCCTCATAGGATAGATGTAGGGTATGTATTAAGGCTTAAGCAATATATGTGATCAATGACATTAACCAATCCATGGCCCAAAGAGATTTTAACCAGGTATAGCTTGGCCAATATAATACAAGCCTGACCTTTTGATTAGCATAGTTTAACAGTCGATACATTGCCTACGTTGACTGTATGTTTTCATAATCGGGGAGTATCATGAAGACACTCGAGGTGTAATACAAACACAAATTTGAAATACCGATATCGCACGATTCACTTGCGGAAATTGATATATTCGAAGCAAGAACCTTGTAATATATTCTTGCATAAAGGTCAGGCTCATGTCAAAATAGCCAAGTTATATATTCACATACCATGACTAAGAAGTGTAACCTTCCGTCACGGCTCAAAAACATGGAATATCTATATAAGTATTTCTTCTATATTTTTGTTGACATTATATACATTCCTGCCTTTCAATATGGTATAAACTAAGTTGTTTAGAATTAGAATGTATTTCTTCAGTAGACATTGCATGTTTTATTTAGAACATTACAGCTTAGTGATAAAAGCCATTTGAATGCAATAAATGATACACAAGGAATCTTAAATTCTTAAATTGATGGTTCGTATTACCATTAAATGCTACAAAGTAGGTACTGAATTTAGTTTTAATTTAAAGTTTCTCAAACCTACACCCATTAATGATCATTTCAAGGTTAAAACTTCAAGACACATTCAAATTTGTTGGAACAATAGACTTATATTAGGTTATGTGGGACTCATGAGTGTTGGAAATAATTATACAACCCCATATATGGGGACTCAAAGTTCCAAAAAGTCATGGTAGATCTTATGAGGGACTTGCCAATGTGGAAACTGACACTATGGGAACTCACCAGTGTAGCAAGCAGTATTCCAAGGTCCTATGAGGGACTCGCTAGTATTGAAAGTTGTCATCCTTGGTTCTTTGGAGGACCCAGAGGTTACAGAACAAGTTATCGTATGCCATATTGGCAGCTCGCAAGTGTTGGCACTTGTCATTTCAGGCCATGCGGGGACTCGCCAGTGTAGGCTACTGTCATCTTAGGTCTAATGAAGGTCTCAGCAGCGTTGAAAACTGTCATTCGGGTCAATATGGAGAACCCATCAGTGTTGGCAACTGTCATTCTAGGCCCTATGGAGGACTCTCCAGTGCTGGGAACTGTCTTCCAATGCCCTATGGTGGACTCTTCAGTGTTATGAACTGTCATTCTAGGCTCAATAGAGGTCTCAACAGCGTTGAAAACTGTCCTTCTGTGCTGTATGGAGGACCCATCAGTGTTGGAAACTGTCATTCTAGGCCCTATTGAGGACACTTCAGTGCAGGGAGCTGTCTTCCAAAGCCCTATAGAGGATTCTTAACTGTTAGGAACTGTCATTCTAGGCCCAATGGAGGTCTCGACAGCGTTGAAAACTGTTATTTTATGCTTAGTGGAGGTCTCCACAGCGTTGACAACTGTCATTCTAGGCCCTATAAAGAACTCTCCTGTGAAGGGAACTGCCTTGCAATGCACAATGGAGGACCCTCCGGTGTCGGGAACCATCATTATAAACTCAATGGGGAATCACCAGTGTAGGGAACTGCCTTCCAGTGCCATTGGAAGACTCTTCTTTGTTGTGAACCGTCATCCTGTGTCTTATGGAGGACTCTTCTGTGTTTGGGACTGTCAGCCGAAGTATTACGCTACTTACTATTGATGGAAACAATCATACTTTGTATTGGTGTAACTCACCAGTGTATGGAACTGTCATCTTAGGTAGATAACTGTCATCCTAGGTAATATGGTGAACTCACCCATGTCGGTACTGTCATCCTAATATTATGTTCTTAGAGGAAAACTGTCACTCTGAGTCTTATGGGGGACCCATCAGTGTTGTAAACTCCGGCATGCCAGTGTAGGGAACTGTCATCCAATGTACTATGAGACTGTATATTTGCCATTATTTGGCATTTGTGGAGAGAATTTCTGCCATTCTATATATAATGAGGGACTCTCCAGTGTAGGGAACTACCACCCTATGTCCTATGGGAGACACATCAGTGTAGGAACTGCTATTCTATGTACACTTACGGACTTTGAAAACGCACCACTTATTCAAACCACGAAATTTAATAGTAAACATTGTTAAATTGTATTAAAATTTTGTCTATAGATTGCTCAATTTATGTTTTAACATCTATCAAACTTTCAAACCGACAGTTAACAATGTTACTAAGTCACGTGACATCCACGTGCTTAAGTCTCAAACCCAAATTCACATTTGTGGAAAGTGCGTGTAAAGTTATGTTTTGGTGCGTTCACAACAGCGGGTACTCATTACAATTTCAATCCACTTCTGGAGAATGTTCCTCTATTCACCAACACAGGTTCGGACAATCGTGTGGGCAGATCGGGTCATTGAACTTATCCATGGACTCAGGTGTGAAAGAACATGTCAAATGTTATCGGTGGAATCAAAATCTGGGACATTCCATCACGCAGATATTGCTTTCTTCAAGAAAATTGACTGTTATTCGTTACTTATACGCATGGTTATATTCATACTGTCCAAGGTTATTACCCGTGTCATCCGGAAATAGTAATACAAGAAGGAAGTGACTGCATGTTGAAGCACGTGTTCAATGGTAGATGAAACAAAAATTGGCAGGGTACTAAGTGAAAATGTTGTATTTCATAAATAAACGTGTTTGATATTTTTATGTGATGATTTAGCATATATATCGACACCAAGCATTCTTTTGACAGGCACGTTTATTGACCGGAAGTCCTTTTTATGGCGGAGCATGCGCATTAATTTATCCGAATTCGGTGGCTTTTTATGCCTTTAATCCCTATTTGAAGATCAACGGTGGTTTCAGTTGGCATAAAACTCTATTGTAGACGAGTATTTCTTGTATCACGACAATTTAATCGTGCAAAAACCACGCGGTGGCTACTTCCGGTTTGTAACATGTTTTTACCTCCAGACACATCAGTTTCAGATTGACATTAAATGTAACCTTTGATTTTGAAAAATTAAAATGTGTTGTTTTTTTGGTATGCTAATGAATCGTTTACACATGGTCATTTACACAGGTCGGATATTGTCATTCGCACGAGACTCACGCGCTAAAAATGGGATTTGGCCACGTGGTCACTATTAGCGATTCGGTTTGTAAAAATGGATTAAAATATACACTACTGACAACGTTCTAACCCAGTAACATTATTCCATTGGTATAAAATAATCCTAAATAGTTCATACAAAAAATACCGACCCCTGAAAAGTGGTGCGTTTTCAAAGTCCTTAAGTGTATTATGAGGGACTTTCCATTGTATGGACTATCATCATATGTCCTATGGGAGACACGCAAGTGTAGGGAACTGTCTTCCTATGTATTATGGGGGACTCACCAGTGTAGGGAACTCCATCCTTTGCCCTATGGGAGACACACCAGTGTAGGGAACTGTCATTCTATGTATTATGAGGGACTTTCCATTGTATGGACTATCATCATATGTCCTATGGGAGACACACAAGTGTAGGGAACTGTCTTCCTATGTATAATGGGGGACTCACCAGTGTTAGGAACTGTCGTCCTATGCATTTTGAGGGACTCGACAGTGTAGGGAACTTTCTTCTTATGTCCTGTGGGAGACATACCCGTGTAGGGAACTGCCTTCCTATGTATTATGGGGGACTCACCAGTGTAGGGAACTATCTTCCTTTGCATTATGGGGGATTCATCAATGTACCAACTGTCATTCTGTGAGATACGACCGACTCACAAGTGTAAGGATCTGTCTCCCTGTGTATTATTGGAATTTATCAATGTTGGCAACAGCCATTTTAAGCCATATTGGGATTCACCATTGTTGAAATATGTCATCCTTAACCATAAGGACGACTGACAAGTGTGGTAAGAAGTCAACCAGTGTCATATTCTTGCACAGACAGAGAAGGGGGGGGGGAATAAAAACATGAACAGTTACTGTTGCAATTACCTTCATATTAAATGCTAATTTGGCTGGAATATGAATAATATGATATATACATGGAGATGATGGCCGTCATATTGGAAATCATATTTCCGGTTGCCATGGCTAAGAAATGATTTCTTTTATCAAAGAAACAACCTGTACTTGTACTTTGTTAAACAAAGTGATATGAACATAAGGCATTTATTCTTGTACATTTTACCTGTTCGTGTGCATGCATACATATTGCAAAAATTCCTTCAGAATTTGACATTTGACCTCTAATATGACTTTGACATTAATGTTGACAAATGTTGTATTGTTACAAATATTGTTACAAGTGCACTAATGCTAAAATTCATCTTCATCATTAACAAGTCCAGTCTATGCCATCGCTGAAAGGGTTTTCATTATGAACAAAATTACCCCTACCCTAAAAAATTGTCATTTTTTGGGCCAAATCAAAACAAAATTGAGAAAATGCTTCAAATATTGATTGAAAGATGCATAAATAAAACGTAGATCAACTGCCTTAACAGAAGGAGTGAGAAAACGTAAACAATTTATGGTATAGTGTCTCAAATATGTATCAAAGGTAAAATATTACCACTTTTCAAATTTTAATTAAATCGTACCCCACCCACTTTGATTCTCAATTGTCATCATTAAAGGACTTTTATATTGTATATTTGTAAACATTTTCATTTCCCCCAGTTATATAGCATATAGTTAACAACAGAAATGCAATATATGCGGTCAAATTTTTCTGGGTAGTTAAAAATCTTACCCCTACCCCCTATTTTTTGCCTTTATTTGGCGATAAATATGATGAAAAAAATTAAATCACCCCAATGTTCCACCAAAATCACCAAATATGACAATAACAACATATATTCTATTGTAAAACGACTTATTCCCATAATAAATATCATATCCAATGTCCCAGAGGCTGTAATTTGATAAAATGTGATGTTTACTTTTTTGGCGGCCATCTTGGACGCCATCTTGGATTTCTCAAAACGCCATCACGTGACTGGTAAAAAATGCCATGGATCGTAACGCACAATCAGTTAGGAACATTCTAAGGTATGACTCAGCTTGTTAAAATGAATGGTAGGGTTCAACCATTTTTACCTGAAATTGTTCCCCTACCAGATTACACTATAAAAGTGTTAATAATGCGATGAATGATGAGAGAATCACAAATAATTTGTCATATGTCACAATTAAGTTTATAATAATAGCTAAAATAGTATACTTAGATGGATATATCGACATACAGCACAGACACGTTGCAAAAAAGTTGAAACCCATTTACCTTCCACCGTCAGGGATATGAAGTACTCCAATTATGAAAGGTCTGTAACAAATTTAGTCAATTTAATGATTGATGATACGTATCGCACGCTGTATGGATCCACACCAAACGTTGTGCAATGTAGTCATAAGCGATGACGTCACTTGTTTGTTTAATGTGATTTGGTGTATTCGCTACTTCGATTAGAGGTTTCTTATTGTCGACAGTTACATTCAGACGGAATGAACGAGACAGCTTGTCGACAGATATGAATGGAAGCCATCATAGGACTACATTCGTTTAATAATCAGCTCTGTAACTATGATAAACGTTATTTACATCAACAAGAACATAAATGCTACACCGCTCCAATGAATGAACGCATCTACTGATTCAACATTCCTCCTAAGAATTACTCTGTAATCATAGATTAGGTATACTATTTCTCATCAGACAATCTCTTCAATATCATTTATTTCTGGCTCCCGATCAGACTTAATTTTCATCGCTTGCTAAATCAAACACCATACGAAAGTAATTATTGAACTGAACTAAAGAGTTTGGTTGGAAAAATGATATTGTTACTGTGTTAAATTTTCATATGACTATTCTGTTGCAATAATATTGAGGTTGTGCCCACCAATTTCTACGATTTGTTTTTCAATTCGTACATGTAACGTTCAATTATACTGTTTTGCTTTGCGTGTTGTCGTTTCGTTTGTCAGATGTTAGCCCGCTAATCAGTTATGAGAAAATCCGACAGGGAAGGTAGCACTCAATCAATCAACCGAGCACAGAAATTAACAAAAAAAAAACACAACACAACTACCTGAGCAATGCCCATACATAAGCCAAAGAAACAATAAATAATCCATGTCCCCGAAGAGTATGCAGGATGACCCAATTTCACTCAGAAATTATAGAATAACGGTTATTGCATGAGTCTGGACGAAACGCAGCCAAGACTCAATCAAGTTACCCACGGCCCGCCGCACGGCGACAAAACAACACAAACCCATGCCAAAACGGCGATACAATGTTCGACTTACTAATTCTACAGACTGTCTAAAGTCACGTGTCGTTTTTATAGCTGTTCAGTTTTACATCTTTCTCTTTTTTTCGTCGTACTGTGTTCAAAAAGATTATCTACAGTGTTTATTTGTTCACATACGCATACTTATTTGAATCAATTTGTCAATTGAGCCTTCATGTCGTTGACATAAATTCGTAGTGGAACATCACATGGCACCCAAACAATCAACCAGAAGAATACATACTCACAAGCATAGTAATTTCCAACACAAAACTGAACCAGACAACAGGACACTGAACAAAAATCAAAGTTGCGGAAGACATTAATCATAACTAAGATTAATGACTGCCTTCTGTAACTGATGTTATAAATACTGGACAATATTGTTTACGCTTTGAAAGACACAATTCTTCCGCATTGTCGACCGTATCTCGCTTCCGATTGATTTATTGCTTAGTGAAAGTGTACGCTTGTGTTTTGAAATGTCGGAAGAGATATGTATCACCTGTCAGACGTTTCTAAAGGTAAACAAATAATTGCCGAGGATCGATTAATCACGAGTGAGATAAAATCGCGTATCAACCTAACCAACAAAGACCTTAATCGCTTTCTAGTTTGTGAGACAGTAACAGATTGCAGTAATATTTATATAATAGGCTCTCACATTCCATGCTTCTGGTGTATTTGTAAACATGCCAGTATAGTTTTTTTCTAACGATGTATTGATGGATTTTATAAGAATATATCACAGCGATACGGACCGTGGTATTACAGTAGAATTTCTACATGTACTTTGATGAACTATATCGTGTATACACTCTTCCACACCTTTCTCATCAAATACATTATTTTATTATTTTACATTATTATTTTGCATTTATACTTTTAGAGATTATTAGGCAAAAAGCACCAATAAAGATACTTTTCACAGTCCTGTAATATCCTATTAAATTGTCATTACATTGTTAATTTTTCTTGAGAACTCAGATTTGTCTTCGATTATGCCGAAATCGATACATAATTAATGTTATTACACACCGTATGTAATTATTTTAACAAATATATTTTCATCATAACGTCCTTTTTGTCAATACATTGTGCTTAAATAAGTTTCATCAGACCCATAGACTAATATGTCAGGTCGCTAGACAGTGTAAATCTAGAATAGCGACGCAATATCCTTCTGGCACCGAGAAACAGGTTTGATCAATAGTTGATATCCGGATCTCTGTGCAAGGTGGTTTTCCCCTTAATTTACATGTAGGTACAAACAAATCTGGCCTAGTTAGACTGGTTTTGTATTCATATGCAAACACAACTGACACCCACTCTATTGTCCAGATATGAATATTCATGACTTAAAAGGATTATAACGGTAAAACTTTATTTGTACCTACAGATTAGTGGAGATCCGGAGTAGGTCTATTCCTGATCGGTTTGTGAATGTGATATCATCGGTATATATTTGAATATAGATGTAAAGCGGAAGAAGATTTTGATGTTCATGTTTGTAAAGAGATGATGTATTTGGTGCAAACAAATAAGCACGCAATTTAAACGTCTTTTTTTATTTATCTGAAAATTAAAAAAAACCTGAACAATAATAAAGAAACTGTTAAACAAGAGAATATCCTTACATTTTACATACTACATGTACTACAGTATCAAGTTGTACCACAAACAAGACTTACAATGAGCTTGTATGATATTTACACTATTTCAAGGATGTAGTATAAGCGCCAAGAGATGTTTGAAGTGCTTTATTAGTACCTTTGTACCGAGTTTGATATCTCGATGCTGTGATCGCCGAACAAACCTTCTGTTCTAGATGTCATTTGAGAAAGTTAATTGAGAGAATTTATTTTTTCGGTTTCTACTTATTTATACTCTATCACTAATTGTCACCGATTTAACTTTGTTTTATACCGGGAATTATACGTCACTTAAGCAGAAGAGGACTGATGATAGTTTCGTTTCAAATATTCACAGTTTAACACGCATGTATAACGATAGCACCGTCAACTTAACATACAGCGTTCGGTTTAAAACGGTATTATTTGCTGTTTGTAATATCCATGGTTCCCAACAACTGTAGAAATAATGCGAAAAATGCCAAATAATTTGGCCTTTAATTGCCGCATTTCTGTTAAGTATGAAAAGTTCACATTGGCAAAATGGATGTTATCCAGCAAAGGTATCCTGACATTGACTTAGCTTTCCAAACAATAATTTTACAAACAATGGCTTATGAAATGAGCGCGGTATTCATCATGCAACTACTATGTAAACAGCAGATAACACATGACCTTAGAATATTATGTGAACCTCTACATCGCCACCTGTAACATTGAAATCCGTATACCAGAACACAAATTATTCCCAGTACAAATCACGGATGATATCCAATATCGCAAGAAATGTGTTGTACACTACGGTCATGATAAAACAAAAGCAAGTTCATTAATTAGTCCCGTCCCTTTAGTGTTGCAACTAATATGGTCATATCAACTTATTGGTGCTTCTCTATGTCATCTCATTAACTCACAAACCAGAGCTCGTGCCGTCATTGCCGTGTAATCCTTAATCTTTGACATTGCAAATACAACAACAAAATACGAGGCCCTCGTACATTTGCACAACATTCTGTACAGTAATGTATTAAGTGGAGGTAATCAAAACCTTGGAGTGCCAAGAATGTTTTGAGTATGTTTACATTGCGTGTTGTTCCATGAACTGGTTGTAGTGTCTTGTTTTGCTTGATTTATTATTGTTATGGGGATATTCACATTTGTTTTGCTGGTATCGAAACCGATAAGTATAATCAGCTCAGGCATTTGGTGAAGTAAATAAACGGATACGTCTGACGAATTAATCCTGGCTTTGATAACATCACATATCGTGCAATAACTAACAAAGGTAAGTCATTCAAAGATTAGCCTACGATATATAAACCGCTGAAGGTTTCATAGAAAGGTTATCAGGTGCGGATTGTGTGCCAAACCTTGAATGAAGACACCTGACAATATAACATAGAAAATATACAATGTTATGGCAAAACATAAACATAAACATCTAGTCCGACACTACATACGGAACACTCAGTACAAATACTTACAATCACATACATAGGTGAACCACATTGTAAAATTACGTGTCACTTTTTTTGACGAATAAGGTCGCGTCTTATTAATAAACGTAATTTATGAAAATCGAAACATTTCATGCTGACCAAAATCTATTAGAAAATAAAAAGTGTCGTAATCAAGAATGTAGATGTTAGATGTTTATGTTCAGCATAATATGTTTGCACTCTGAATTGTCTAATCCTTCGATTTAATTTTGGTGTAAAATGCATTTGTTAGTAGTGTTGGATCTCAATGTTGATGGTTATAACGATTATAAACAAATCAATCAACATGCATCCTTGCTTATATATCAAAGTGATATTGTGATGTGTATAACATATTTAAAGGCGTTTGGTGCACAAGGTCATCTGGATAAATATTTCCAGTTATATTCATTATCGAAAGTTATTGCTGTGCAACAAATGAAGAATATGTATAACAAATGATGACATTTCAGGATCAGACACAAGCTTGAACTTGTTTCTTTCGGTATACATAAAATTATATTTTCTTTTAGGCAGTGGAAACAATACTGATATCTCAATATTTCATAGACAAATTAATAATTACGTGCACCTAGTTATTGAAATATCATAAGTGCCTTTTCAATTTTTATATTGTTATTAGATTTTGATAATGAATTATGAAGATCAGTTTCAAATACAACACATTATTTTGTCATTAATCAACTTAATGTTAAAAGGGATTTTTCTCACTGACGCCTAGAAGATTTTTAGGTGTTCATTAAATGCTAAATAAAATTAAATTGGGAGACAAATACTGTGGCACAAATATCATTGAGCTTGAGAGAGTCTGGTCCTAACATTTGATCTTTGTGAATATTGGGTCACTAGTATTTGTAGAAACGTAATGTAACATTATGCTTGTAAGGGGAATAATATCATGCCAGGAAGATTACTCCTTGCTTACTAGGCCAAATAATGTACATTTGTATTTAAGAAACCGTGTGTGTCACATACAACATGAATCACTGACAACTGATGCACGCACGCATATTGTAATTACACTCACACTTAAATAGTATAGCGTAACACATTTGATAATTGTGTAAGCATCGCGAAATTTTATCATAGAATAGTATATGCAAGTGGCACACAAATAAAACTTTGAATCCTAAAATGTGGTTTAGAAACATAGTGTTGTACAAGTTTTCTTTGAGTCAAAACGTCGCATTGTTTTAATCTGGTAAAACCACCGTCTAAAGCGTTGTATTGTGTGCATCTACGACGTACGTATTAATCTATGAAACGTTCATGGAATGCTTGTGGAATGCCATTACATTCTTGCAGAACGGCTATGCGAAGTTCAGGATCTGTTAACGGGCTCCTACACTGTTTTGCACATGACCACAAAAATCGTCTAAAACATGCTCTATTAGAGCTATATATTTTATTATAGTGGAAGGGAGGTAACTATTGAATAATAAGTCACGTAAATAAAGAACTTAAGAATTTATTTATGACGTTGCTTAAAAGTTAAATAACACTATTCACGTCTAAATTCGAATTAATGTAACAATTTTGTTATTGGTCTTAGAAAGGGAGGATAATTTTACAAGAGTTATCGCACGTTAATTAAACATTCTTCTTTTTATATCGCTTTACAGGTTTATATGCATTCAAAATTGGGTTTAATGTAATTTAAATCAACGTAACATTGACTGGTCGTATTGATACACCATATACCGACCGATCTTCCACAGTATTCCTTTGCTTTGATTGTGTTGTTTTACGACTTCACCAAACTGGTTACCCAATATGCAAGCAAATGTCAAGTCATCCATCATCTCCCGGCGAGATGCGGTTTAAGGCTTTTCCGTTATGGACGAGTGATTTGTAAATGTATTCTCGCGGAATAAGCTGAATTCGATGGATAGTCTATATCCAAGATACTATTACAAAATTTTTTTTTGTAAGATTATGGATTACGGAAACATTCAAGTTTAAAAAGTGTTGCGTTTGTATTGCCGCTCATTGTACAAATGCTCCGTAAAGCTGTACAATAAATCAGCTCAAACAATTACATTGAAGATAACATGTCATAACGTGGCCCTGGAAAATAAGTTACTTTTTATCATTGCGTTTCGGTCGGAGGATTTATTTCCTAAGACCCAAATTAGGGAGAGATGAATACAAAATGTCTACAATTTGTAACTACTGTTGTTATAATAATCTCCAGTGATCAATCAGTCTAGAAAATACGTAAATACTCAATTCAGTTTACTGTCAATTATTCTCAGACAGTGGAATAAGCGAACATTGACCTATGTGTAGAAGTTTGATTTTACTAGTAGTATTTGACAAGCTGTAGATTTGTTCATTTCACTAGTAATTTCAACGCACCACAAATAAGCAAACAGCATGTACTTTATTTGTCATACAAGGTCACGCATATGTTTGTGTAAATATTTTCCATTTGACATGCGCTTGTATTCCGTTGATTCTTTTTGTGAATGCCGTTCCTTGTTATTCCTTTGTTATAAACGTTTTGACATACATGTACGTACATCTAGTTGCATAGACTACCATGTTTCAAACATGGACTAAATAAAATCGTGGTTCATGAAACACGCTTATCTTTCTATTTTTCAATTCTTTTATCTCGTTTAGTATTGTGTTAAGTCATGGTACCCAATGGTTTTTCGTCGTCTGGAGTTAGTTTTGTGTTCTTTTAGTGGCACGCATAGCACGTCAGTTGGTGTTGTTTGTAGTGTGTTAGTTTGGGCGTTGCTGACATACATGTGTAAACATGTGAGCTATGACATGCGAAGATATATTTTATATCGTATATGTCTATTTTGTCGTGTGTCTGATAAGGTCAATATTACACAAGTATTAAACTCGTAAAGGTACGCTTCATATATATAACTTTATTTAACTCGTTCCATAAAATATTCCCACAGCACTCTTTCTATACAAGTACAATGTATCAGGTAAATAACCCTCTATGCTGAAAGTAAAGCTGGTTTCTATCTAAACATGTTCAAAAGTGATTGGCGAGTTCAGATTGGTTTTTAAAGATACATGTAGCAAGGATGAAATATATCATGAGCGTGAAAATTTAGAATTGCTTAAAATGTTTTTCAGGATACAAGGTATAATATACGGACCCAGTTTTTACCACGCAAAACCATTCACTGTCAAGGGCAAAACAATTGTGATCACACACGCTTAGCGGTAATGATATATCGATGCCCTACTATCACGACACTGACATAAATCACATTACTTATAAACGTCTACACTAGTTTCGCAAGAAATAAAATCGTCAGCCTGCACGCAACTGTTTTTATTCGGAGACAAAAGGTGCGTCTATGGTATCATAGTATTAAACCGAGAGAAATTGTCTTATTTAGAGCAACATATTGACAAAATGTATAATAAGACAAGCGTACTTTAAGACGGGAAAATAATAATAACTCCTTACACAAAAAATTGTATTTTCTGATAGCCATTTAGAGAGTGGTCGTCCGGTTGTGTTGCCTTTCACATTGACCTACAACTTCGACATTAATAATACAAATGTTTAAAAGAGTATTCGTGTTGCCTTTCAGATTGACCTCCAACTTCGAAGTTAAAAATGCAATAGTTTAAATGATTATTCGTCGCTGAAAAAACAAGAGCATAATTCTAGAGTTACGATATTATCGTCATATGTAGAGAAAATAGTTATCTCTTCTTTCAATTCATAAAATATACGAGTATTAATTTAATTGCGTCACTTAATGTGCCAAGATAACACGCATGTCGTCGAGGATCTCTGTCATTACGTAATCACAGAACAACGGAATGTCATAACGATTAACACCAGACTTCAATGTTCTTTCTAAAATACAAAAATGTATGACTTGACCTAACTGTATGAGGTTTATTTGCGCTCTGGCCCCAAATTCACAACGAATGAGCTTCCAGGATCAGGATCAAGCTCAAATATATATCATTGGAAATTATAAAGGGATTTTAATGTAATCTTTGCTATTTCATAAATGTAATTTTAAGACATGGCAATAAGTTTAAATAGTCGTTTATAAAAATATTAACACTACAAGTTTTTATCCCGGTTTTAAAAATTGGTGTTTGGAGCTTCCAGGATCAGGATCAAGCTCAAATATATATCATTGGAAATTATAAAGGGATGTTAACGTAATCTTTGATATTTCATAAATGTAATTTTAAGACATGGCAATAAGTTTAAATAGTCGTTTATAAAAATATTACCACTACAAGTTTTTATCCCGGTTTTAAAAATTGGTCTTTACTTTTCAGGATAGGTTTCAGTCTCAAGTACATGTTCAATAATTCACTTTTGCAACATTAAACTACTGGTCTGAATATTTAAAAAACAATTAACTTGAAATATAATAGAAATTCTCTACATTGTTATAAGTTGAAATTGCAACAGGTTACCATAAACTTCCAAATGATAGGAAATTATTTTCAGGATCAAATTTGGTCCGAATCAGTTGATCTTTTATGACGATTGGGCAGAAGTTTTTGGCTCGTTAAGTCGTGCAACGTTAAGTTGATATTAAGTTTAAGACTGCAGAGAAAGATTTATAGCATGTGCAAAACTGATGACAATTACAACTTAAATATCTATACAACCAATATGCGCTGATGAGTTTGTACAAACAAGATTTGGTATTGATACGTCATGACGAGTTTTGTTGAACTCCTATCATTGCTTAATCAGAAATAGCCAGGACAAACATGTTACGTATTCGTCATTTTAACCTTGGCTAATTCAATGCTAGGAAAGCAATATGTAAACTGCTACTTGGTATCTTTATAACTCTGTAGAGTCAGAACAAAAATAAGGACAAATTGTAAATTGGTTTGTCTCTGAATTTGTTATATAAGGACAAGCATTTATAATATTATGTCAAAAGTATTACTTTAAACTGAATAGGAAGATCCGCCTAGAGATATATACATTTTACTGGAAGAACAACCATTCAGTCGGACACAAAAATACAGCTATTGATCGCGTCTTTGTAAAAGCAATATCATATTGCGTACATGCATATCACCGGTACACTACTGTGATTGCTTTTAAATATTCCGCGCACTGAACTCAAGATCAGTGCCCAGTTGGAAATGTTCTTATAGTACTCGATATATTGGAGCAAACGATGCGGGATACCAATGTCAATTATGTTAACACAACAGTTACTCGACCTAGATACAAACAAGATTCCCTCAAATATAAAACTACGTTCATGAATAATTAATGAATCCATATGTCAAAATTAAAGACACAATTCATGGTATCTGGCACAGAATTTACATATTTGATATGAGCATGCAAAATGTTATGTTAAACCTGGTGCTATATGTTGCTTTGGTTCTGCTTCTGTCACAATGTTAAAGTTTTAAAATGGACAGAAAAGAATTGAAACCTCATGGAAAGCAATACTCAACGGAAGCGGCCTAGCACAGAAAACAATAATTAAACAGACCACAAGAACAAGCCCACCGCATAATATACAACAACGTAAACTGCACGGAAAAATGGAACTAAACCACCGGATGTTCGGTTGTCAAGTGGCCATAATAACCGAAGCTCTTCCAGGGCATCGACCAACGTCTAAGTCTAAGGCTAGGGCATCGATATGACTGGTTGTCTAAATTTAAGCTGTCTTATAATACTTTAAAAATAAATCAAAATGGTTTGCATTACATGTAACGAATGATCGGACAATGATTGTTCACACTATTAAGATAATCCGCTGAACATAATCGTACATGTACAAATGCTTATTAACCACAGAATATGACGTAAATGTGGCATTGACTCGTATCTTTGACCATTAGCAAGCATTTTATACTCAATCTGGAGAAATTGAGCCTAGACCTTTCTCTGACGAGCTCGCTTATCCTTATTATGGAAAATGCAGACACTGAGACACTGAACAAAACATCCAGACACATAATGCATGAATATGATGTTTTATAGCTTATTTTATACGTTATTGATACTTTCTCTAAGCAGGAAATGGAATATGAAAAGTGATTGGCTAATATATTATGAACAGGGAAGTGTGAATAATTCCTGCAATGTATTTATAATATGCAAAGAAAAACAACGTCGTCAGCTGTAGAAAATGGACATCACGCATAACCGTTATTGGTAAGATGATAATGCAACTGTCTGAAACTATATGAATTCAGTAAATAATAACAAATTAAGGAAATTGGACAGGGAAGGCAGTACTCAACGTAACCAGCCGAGCACTGAAAACAGTAAAAACACAATATACCGGTCACGCAACAACATGGAATAATGTCAACGAAATAATTAAAACCCCTCGTTCATCTTGTAAAAGGGCATAATGCCATAGCTCCACGAAGAAATAACAAACAAAGTGACTGGACTGAATGCAGCTAAGAGCATTCAACAGAAACTGTAGAACAAGATACATGCAACAAAATTGCGAAATGATAGATAGCACATTCCTACTGGACTCTTCCTTACATTAGAGATAGATGGTCAACAAAAGGTACAGGGTGATCATAAATATTTGGTAACCTAAATAACTTTAATAACTTTGTCAGATTTAATCATAGAGAAGTGATTAGACCCAATGATCCCAAGTTTTCAGTAAACGTGGACTATAAAAATACATACTGAGTAAACTGAATGTCAATTACGTCATCAATGAAGTAGTCCATTTTCCGTATTTCCGGGAAATTTTTCGATAGAATCATTTCGCTGAATACCGCATTGAAAGAAGACCCCTACACTCACTGGAGTTAAACCTTTCTGATTTCTCACAATGGTAATGCCTGAAGGAATGAGTGTTTAATACAAAACTGGTATATTTATTTGATCTGAAACCTACAAAACTATGCGAAATCGGAAGCCCCAATGTGAAAATGCAAGGAAACATTGGTAATTTACGAAGTCATTTGCTGCTGATTTTGGGCAGTTTTGCAGAATTAGAGAAAACGCTTCAAATATCTGCTGAGAAAAAAATAAGTAACATTCGAGAAAAAAATTAGGTCCAGAATAAAACTTACATGTATATGTATGTTAATCAATGACGTATAGCAAGAAATATTATCTTAAAAACTGACAAAGTTAGTAAATTTATTTATGTTACCCTATATTAATGACCATCCTGTATATATTACTTGTATGGCGATTGAAGTGACATGTCCATGATTCCCTGCTAATAAATAGTATAGTCCATAACTCTACCAACCACTCCGAAGTAAAGTAAAAGTGCAACGAAGACAATTAATCAAAATGCAACGTGTCTATATAGTACCAATAACGTCGGTTGATGCTGTTTGCAAGGTGGCGCATAGTACGTCACTGTCATATGAGCATTTTCATATTTTATTTATCTGTTATGTCGGATATTTGATTACAGAATATAGCATAACATATTTATATGGAAATTGAATAACATAAGTATAAAGCTCGCCAATGTATGCTTATACTTCAAATAATGTTTTAATAAATTTATTAGAAACGTCCAATATGTTCAATTCTAGACCAACACTCTTTTAGTACTAGTTTCCCGTGTGGATCAAATAATATATTTTGCCTATCTGGCTGATGCTCTTTCTCAACACGAGAGTGCTGGTCCAGTTTGATTTTTATTATAGATATTATTATAGGAAAGTATAAGCGCAATCATCTATGGTTGCTTAAGAATGTTTTACAAGATGAACGTATAACATGCGATCCAAGGTTGTACGAAACAAGATCATTCACTGTAAAGGGCAAACACAATTGTGATCACGCACGCATACGCAAATAGCGGTAATAATATACCGATACCCTATTATCACGACACTGGCATAAATCACATTACTTATAAACGTCTACACTAGTTTCACAGGAAAAGAATTTTTCAGAAAATAGTTCTTATTGGGGGACAATAGCTGTGTCTTCATTTGAATAATATAAAACGGAGATGGGTTCCAGAAAATGTCATAATTTCGAGCCACATATTCAACAAAAAATATAGCGAGAAATGGCGGTTTGACAAAAAACAACTAGAAACTATTATTTTATAAAACCTTATACAAACTGTTGTTTTGTTTCTGTGTTGCACTAAATGGAAACAATATTCGCAAGTTGTATAACGTGTTGATTTTGCGTTAACTACAATCTGAATGGCGGTTTTTGTTCGGATAATTATATCAAATGTGGTCATGTTATAAGATGCATTTTAACACGAATGATGATTTTGCCTTCATAGACAAAGAACAAGAAAAGCATTGTATTGCATTTGATACGTCATTTCACACTAGTGGTACATATTGGAATGTTATAATACGCTTTATAAACCTCAGAGGCATACATCGTCTATGGCATAAACTAATTATTATTATGTGGTCTTTAACAATTACCATTATGTTTGGTCTGCCGTATTCAAATCAATTTTCTCGACTTGCATACAATGTATGTATAATTCTATAAGCTCATGAATATTCCTTTGGCTTAATTAACTGTTAGTAAACTTTACGTGCGATACTATTATACCAGTGATACTTGGCAGTGGGCTACTGAACGACTAATAAGACAAGTTTTAAATGATTGTAGTGACACCTTGAAGAATAAAGAGAATGCAACATGTAAGTAAACTTGCTTTTGTGCTTTAAATGTTATATGAATTTCCTGGAGTTTGTAACAATCATGAAATAAAAACTAAAGTATTGTCTTATTCAATTTTTATTCGGAGTAAATAATTTTCCTGATTGTACAAAACAAACAACGTAAACTAATTAAGATATAGTTTGCGTGATAGGCGTTTGGAAGCTTGGTCGCCTGAGCTGAATTGCTGATCTAGTCAACAGCTTTAGTATGTCATGAGCGAGAATAGAGCCCGAATATGTCCCGCAATCGAAGTTGAACCCTTTCAACTACTTTATAACTAGGATGTCGAAGAGAACAGTTGATTATTTTCTACAATGTATGTACCTAAGCCACTGTTTTTGGAAAGAAGCACACACATTGTCATAAGAATAACAACCGACTGTCAGACGACTGTAAGCTCACAAATATTAATTTTACTGACTTAACTGACTGGTGATCAACGAATGTATGCAAATGAATTTGCTAATGCCCAAGTTATTGTGACATTTCATACATAACTTTACTTGACTCAGTATGGTTAAACTTATTTTCTGCAGTAATAATATGTAGATATAATGCAAACAAATTTAGCATGCCTTTGTAATAGAAACATTCTCATTTTTCTTCGTATGCAAACGGTTTTACATTTATGTATGTCACTGTTCCAACAGGGGACATAATCTACATACATTTGGAACAATTAACGCACAAAATATGTATTCATTCTTATACTAGTTCATTTCTAAAGTCAAACAATTTGTATTATGTGTGTTATGGGTTGCATTGCATTGATATGACGAAATGTGTCACTAACAGATCATTAACATTACACGAGAATCGTTCGTTAACATCGAGTCGCCTGTCAGGTTAACTATGTGTATCTAGTGTAACTATGTATACCTGAGTTAACGGTAAAACCCGCTATTCTTTTTGCAAGAAGTTCTTCATTAGTATTACTTATTGAATCTACTATACTTGGTTTTCATGTTTAAACGATGGTGAGAGTAATCGTATAGCAAACGTACTTTATTGTTTTCTATAAATCAACCCATTACAGGATACTGAATATTTGCAAAAACTTTCGTTACCTGTTGAAATATCTGGTTGTGCATGCGCTCTGAATTTTATTGCAATGAGGTGGCTTGTGGCTATAGAGGTCAACATTCCTTTTAATTATTTAACATGAGCTAGGAATACAGCCTACATTTACAACAGCATAGGGACGTCATTTTATAATACGTTGGTAGGTATAAAGCAGTTGTATCAGAATATTATCCACAATAAAGGCTATGTACTCTCAATACAGATATACAGTAACAAGTAGTTAATTTTGCATCCCAATGGTTACCTTATTGTTCATTGGTTTAGTAAGTACATACTATTCAATAAGAGCATCAGTTTATGCGAAGACACACAAATCACACAAAAACAGCTAAGCTCGGATAGAAACACAAAATTGGTTCTCAGACTATATAGCGTGAACCCTCTTAGTTCATTTGCTTTTCAGAATCATTTGCTTAAATGCGTACTTTACATTTCATTTGCAAAATATTCAAATCGACAGACATTAATTGAGAAATGTAGCTTGTCATTTGTGTTAAAGTTGACCACAGAGACATCCAATGATTAGGGAAATCAGCCAAGAATTACTGCTTCATTAGACATAATGCCAGAAATTATTCGTTTGAGTACTGAATTAGGAGAATTTCTATGTTTCCTTAATTAAATCGGTTGTGTTTGGGGGATGTCTATTGGCGTCTTTATGCCTCAATGTAGACGATGTGACAATAAAACATGTTTATTTCTTGAGTATCAATAATGAGAAAAGGCATACCAATAGTTGATGTATTCTCATAGTCTCCATGAATGATTTTGCCGATATGATCACACTTCAAACAGTAGCAATCAAGATCAAAAAGCTGTCAAAATAAACTGTTTTGATGTATTTGTTGTACTACAAATATCATCTGATTCAAAATGATATAGTCATCTAAAACACCCCATGACTTTAGCACAAACTCATCTTTTTTGATAAAATACATATGACTTAAATGAAACTGATTTGGCTGATAAACTGGTATGTTAATCCTTTACAGGCATATATTTGTCAAAACCATCAACATGCGTCAGATTGAATACGCGAATTGAGTGTTTTTAGTTTTATAATACATGGTGTCTAATATTTTGGAGAATATTTGTATATGTTCACTAGTAATACATGTGTTAAAAAATGCTAGATATTATCTGAGGGGAAATATTTTGAAACCCACGTTCTTCAAACAGATTGTAGTTAATTAGCTTAATTGGATAATATCCACACATACACACACCGACCACGGCACTAGCCCTGTAAATGTGTGAGAATATTCTAAATTAAGACTTAGTATATATTTCAAAGCAGAAACACATGTGGCGCAGATAAATTGTCATTTTGTCTCAGGACACGATCCTGTGGATTCAAACGATAAAATTATTGTGGCTTATAATGTACGCAATAATATATCATAGGTAACAAAACTTTTAAGATATGTTATTAATTATAAAGAGTATTCAACCTTGGTTATGCAATTATTGGCTTTAATAAACAAACAGAAACACATCAAGTAAATTTTCAGAATTCAATCGTTAGTTAGATCGTGCCTTGCAAACAAATAATAACATATTTCTCCAGAGAGGCATTACACAATGCCGATCAAATATTGCGTAAATTAAATTTCACCCACAGGAATTGCAAATATTAGATATGTACCACATGGCTATAGATCGTAACCAAGAACACGAATAGTAAAATATATACCCGTAGTCACGCAAGTATGTGTATGTACTAATTCTGTTGAAGGTCTACGTTATTTACTTCCTTCTTCAAGACCATTATATCAAATAGTATTAAAATCCTTGACTTATGAGCGTGACACAGGATGTACGAGGTTTACATTATGCAATAAAACAGTAATTACAAATGTACGAAGGAATATTAAGTCATTAAGATAGTTCTCGTTGGTCAAGGCTAGGAAATATTGTGATAATTTGACTCCGCCACATTTCATGTAATACAAAATTACAAATCTGTGTCATTTGTTCCGCCAGTTGAAATTTATTAACAGAGCTCATACGTTCACCGCAAATATTCCATAAATTGTTATATGCACAATCAAATAATACCTGTACATTCAACAGATTCTTTATCAGTTAACTTTTTCTTGAAAACAGTATACATTGTAAACGTTTTTAACTGCTGTATATGCTGTAACGAGTTTTAATTTTATACTTTTTATTCCAATTAAATTAATTGCCAGTGTATCTTAAAAAACACAAGCAACAGTAATGTACATACTACTAGTCATCTGCGTATGACACGGTTGGAACCTGGATTGCCCGAGTGACAAGCAACAAGCACATTCACTGGACCATGTCTTGCTTGGAATAGTCTAGTTGATAGGGATAATCCGAATACATACCGCACTTGCAGCGAACAATTTACAACTAGGATATCGATGTGGGCAGTTGAATAGTAAGTACGTAGGACGTTTCAAAAGTTCCAGGGAAATGTTCTATAGTGTTTATCTTATGGTCAATATACTTCAAACTTTGCATTTAAATAGAACAATTCATGATACATAGTATACTATTGATTGAACGCATGATGGTGTGTCGTACAACATGACACGGCTGCTATAGTAACGCCAGTAATGCCTACCCGCTGCAACGTTATCTCTGACCGTACATTATTAACACGTTTTGACTTAATCTCACTCTATCAGTCAAAGGGCACACAAAATACACCTGCTACAATAACAACAATGCTAAATACTTTAAACTCGCTTCGAGGTATGTACTTCCAGAGACCGTTTTCAAAGCATTTAAAAGTGTCACAAAACAAGCCGAAACGCCCAACACAACGTCTAGCGATTGATTTAAAACATGTCGTACCTTTCTATGATCATTTGCAGCGCCACGCTCTGTCGGTCTGGTATTGTTAATACTATTCATACATCTTACCCAGTGATATACATGTACAACGTTCTTAACAGCAGTGATTATAAATTCTACAGGTTCAAGTTCTAATTTTACTGCCAAAAGACAAAAGCTGGTCAAATTCCAATGATTTACTGACATTTGACGGCGATTCTAATACGGCGACAAATAAACTTACACAATAGTGGGAATATTTAAACTATGGCATGATCTGACCAACAAGATGTTATACCGTCCTTAGCAAATGTTCTATGCAGTAACTTTAGGTAGTAGTGAATTGGTAGATATTTGGTTCGGAGCAATGTGTTGGTTAGTTTGACGGTTTATACGATGTGACGTCAAATTTGCCACGGGTAGCCATTTCTGACGTTACTATGGAACCAGTGTCATTTAGTACGACGACACACCCTCATGTGTTTGGTTTATGGTACAATATCTAATATCTTGAATTGGTCTATTAAAATGCAAAGTTTGAAATAATTTGAACTTACGATAAGAATTATAGAGCACTTTTCCTGGAACTTTTGAAACGCCCCTCGTACTTTGTAGCTTAGCCATGTTACCAAATGTCATGGAATATAATAATCATCAGGCAGATTTTGTCAATCTATACATAACCTTTTTAGAATGGTAAGGGAATAAATAATTTCTACAATGATACTGCCATCAGATTTTATGCGAACAAACTGTTATGCCTATCTTCTCCGTTTTATTCATATGCAAGATTTATTACATTTATTCAAGCCACTGTTATTATAAGTATTTTTCACAGAGTTGTTTTACCAAGGTATTTGTGCGTTTAAGTGTTCCAATTTACATACATTTGTGATTGTGGCACTTAACGCACAGAATGTCTTTTCATCCTGATTTATTTCTAAAGCTAAAACCTTTTGCTATGTGAATCATGTATGTATTGCCTTGTATTGATATTGACAAAATGTGTCATTTACTTGGTTTTGATTTTTGAACGATGAAGAGAGTAATAGTATTACAAATGTATTTTGTTTTTATCTATATACAAATGTATAAGCCTATACATGCGTGATGTGATGAAGTCAATAAAGTAATACAATACGTATTTGCTATAAAGACATAACGACGTTTGGGACTGTATAAGGGCATCATTGTTTGATAAATTGGTTGGTATGGATACGTTTTTCTGGAAATAACATCAAAAATACTGTCCAAGTACAAAAATGAAAATTTTCATTATTATTTAAGTAATGTTGTTACTTTATTACACAGCACACGAACACAGATAAGATCGAATAGAAATACAGCAATTGGTATATCAGATTATATTGCGTTAACCCTTTAAGCTCATTTGTTTTTCGGAATAATTTACCCTTGGTTCATTTGCAAAATATTCAAATCGACAGACATTAAACGAGAAATATAGCTTGTCATTTGTGTCAAAGTTGACCACAGAGACATCCAATGATTAGGGAAATCAGCCAAGAATTACTGCTACATTAGACATAATACCAGAGAAATTATTCGTTTGAGTACTGAATTAGGAAAATTTCGGTGTTTCCTTAATTTAATCGGTTGTGTTTTGGGGATGTCTATTGGCGTTTTAATGCTTCAATATAGACGATATGACAATAAAACATGTTGAGTTCTCGTGTATCAGTAATCAGAACAGACAGTCTGCAGTTTGTGTTTCCTGTACTGCGTCTTGGATTGATTTTGTAAATGTGATCAAAATTCGCCATTGTGTGTGTTTATTATATTTTTCAGTGCATGCATTAGCAAAACCGATTAAAACGCTGTCAACATAAACTGTATTTAGGTTTTTATAGTATCACAAATACCATCTGATTCACAATGTTATATAGTTATACAAATCACGACATTAGTACCAATTCATCGTTCTTGATAAAATACATTTAAGACTGATTTGGCAAAGAAACTGCTAACTAATCTGTTACATGTATGTATGTTTCATATATTTGTTAAAACACTCTTTAGTTGCGAATTAAATATACGTATGTAGAATTAGCAGTGTTATGTTAATACTCAGATAATATTGTTAGCGAATAATTGTATATGTTTAAAGTTCACTAAAAGCACACATGTAAATACTAAAATAATTAAGTTATTTATCTGAACTTCTTTGGTTTCCACTTTGGTTACTGCAAATATTGGCGTTTACCCACAAACAGAAACAAATCAAATTAATTTTGCATAATTCAAATAATCTTTCGAGCGTGCCTTTGAAACAAATAAAAACATATTTTTCCAGTGAGACATTAACCGACAGCCGATAAAATATTACGTAAATTGAATGTCAACCACAGGAAATTCAAACATTAGAGAACTACCACACGGCTATACAGTGTGACGATGAACAGGAATAGCAGAATACACAATCATGCGAATACGCGTACGCAGATACATGTAGCAGTCCTGGTGAAAGTTGATGTTATGTTCCCTTCATTTAGTTCATTATATCATTCGATACCTCGAGGGGTGCCCACAAGACTGTAGTTAGTCTTTCTTTAATTATATGTAGTTACTACAGTCTTGCGGCACCCCTCGACCTGTGGTATTTTATAAGAACAACATTATTATGTTTAGACTACTTAGGCTTCATGCACATGTCCCACAGACAGCATTTAATGATGGTGGCTGCTGATGGTCATACAAAGCGGCTGTATTAATATTTGGTTTTGTAATATACGTGTTAGTTACATTCTTTTCGTACCAAAATAACCACATGAGATAACTTTCTATTTCATCGACCAAAATAAAGACAATAATAAAAGCTTAGTTGTGGTATAAAAGTCCTTGACTTACGAAAGTGGCTCGAAATGTACGTAATAATAATATGACGTTAATATCCAATTTAACAGCAAATACGTAGGAATATTAAGTCATTTGTCAAGGTCACGGAATTGTTAGATAATATGACTCCACTTACGACTGTAATTCATGTTATACAATATTACAGGTCTCAGACATTTACCTGCAGCTTGATATTGAACTTTTATATATATACAAGCAAAACAATAGATAAAAAATTTAAAAAGAAAAACGAATGGTTTAATACAAAGTGTTATAATGCACGTAAGTCAACAAAACCAGAATAAATGTTTAAGAACGCGTACAAACGAAGACAAAAACACATTCATAAGCTCAAAAGCAACATATAAAAAAGTGAAACGTAAAGAGAAAGATAAGTTTCAATATAAAGAAAAAATACGACTTAACCAACTTGCTAATACAAAACCAAAAGAGTTTTGGAAACGAGTCAAAAACACAACATAAAAAATCAACGACGCAGGCAAAAAATCTTAAAATTGATCAACTTTATGATCACTTCAATGGGTTATACGGTAGTGAACCAGACATTGCGCGACCAAATAACACAGATAACCAAACCATGGTGTACAATGAAAATTTAGACGGGGACATAACTTTACAAGAAATTAAAAAAAAACGGTATTTGCTCAAAATAACAATAAATGCAGTGGGCTAGACACTAACTGCCGAAATTTTCAAACATTCATTCCCAATCACGAATACATTCTTACTGCATCTGTTCAATCGTCTTATTCAAGTGGTGAATATCCAATATCTTGGGGTGAAGGCATTATTGTCCCAATATTTAAAAATGGCGATATAAATGACCCTAAAAACTATAGAGGAATAACCCTCATCAATATTATCTCAAACATATACTCACAAGTACTCTTAAACAGGATAACACAATGGTCAATCGATAACGAAAAGATAATAAATAACCAATTTGGATTTCAAAAAGGTTAATCTACGACTGACTGCATTTTTCTTCTTCATTCAATAATATCACAAACACTTAACTCAAAAAGAAACTATACAGTACATTCATAGATTACGAGAAATGTTTTGACAAAATAGATCGAATCTATTTGTGGCAAAAACTCTTTAGTCAACATGTAAGCTCTAAGATTGTAAGAGCACTACAAGCTATGTATCGTACTGTTAAATCTTGCGTTCAGTACCAAAGCCAACGCTCTGAATATATTGGGGTATAATTCGAGTCTTATGTTTTTATTCTTTGTTAACGATATTCTTAGTAACGTAAACTCAGACATAGAAGGCATATTCTCCGTTGATGATATCAAAATATTCCTACTCATGTTCGCAGACGATGCTGTGCTACTTGCTCAAAGCCCAAATGCACTACGGTCAATATTGAATGTTCTCGAATTATATTGTAACACTTGGGGTTTGTAAATAAATGTTACTAAATAAAAGAAATGATTTTTGAAAAAGGCGGAACTACAAATCACATATTCAACATATACATCACACCATTAGAAACAGTTTTATATTTCAAATATCTTGGAATATATTTCCTTAAAAATGGTCTAAGGAACAGAACGCAAAAAAGACTAGCCCAACATTCAGCATTTGCGCTACATAACCTTTTCATAGTATGTAACCAACTGGAACTTCTACCCAATGACAAATGTCGTCTGTTTGATAGGATGGTTGGCTCAATTCTTAATTGAAATGCTGCTGTTTGGGGACATCATGATAGTAAAGATATAGAACTAGTACAATGTAAATTTCTTAGAAGAATCCTTTCAGTAAAGAAATCTACAAACCAAAAAACTTAGATGGGCTATACATTTACGTAGAACTTGGTCGAATTCTGTTAAATATATACAGGCAATTGATCATAATTAAATATTGGATAAAATTCTGAAATCAAATAACCTTCTTCTAATAAAAATATATGAAGTCTTAGCAAATGACGCAGACAATGGCTACACTTACAAAAAACGAAATGAACTGGGCTTTCCAGATTAAAACAATACTTAATAATACAGGTACATGGGGTTATCCAAAAGTTCGTGGACTTTTGCTCTTATTCAAAAACCATTTAACTTAAAGCTACGTATATATGGTCCCTGTAAAATTGATTGATATTGTACAAGTATACCAAATATTATACGGATATGATTAAAAATAGCATAAAAATAACATTTGTAAGCATGCGTGGTAGGCATACCCGGCGCACGCTACAAAATGACGTAAAATATTGCAACAACATCGTGTCAAAATGAGCAAGTGTTCCGTGCACAGCGGGTAGTACTGCAGGTTGAGCTGTTTTTAGCAACAAGATGACCGAAGGACCCGTGGTCGCTCATATGTCTCAGAATGCACCTTATTTAAGTATAGTCTGACCAAGTGGTCCAGTTCTTGACCCGACATAATCAGATTCGAACTTGACCTTGATTTTATGGAGAATTGCATTCTGACCAAATTTCATGAAGATTGGATCGAAAGTTTGACCTATAGAGTGAAGTGTTTTCTAAGATATGACCTATTGACATAGTTTCGACCGGACATCACCCAGTTTCGCAATTTATCGAGATGTTAAGTAGAGTAAACCCTGACGTAGTAGCGTGAATATTGGATCAAAACCGAGACCTCTATAGTAACCAAAAGGCTTTTGTGAGATTTGACCTAGTGACATAGTTTTTGATCCGGCATGACCCAGTTTCGAACTTAGATTTTATTGATAGTAACATCCTGACCAAGTTTCAGGAGTAATGGGTCATTAATTCAAAAGATTATTTGTTTTCATCAATAAAGTAATTAGATATTTTCAGGAAAATGACATTGGAATAATGGCGAATTAATAACCGATAACTTTACCCTGAAATTAATTTCGTAGAAACACACATCTGCTAAACCAAGGCATAGAGTTAAATAGTAACAAAATAAATCCTAGAACAGAATGAAAATAATACAGTTACTAAAACAGCTTAACGATGTGAAGTTTTTCACTGAAACCAATATGCTTTGTTTGAATTGAAAAAAAAAACAGAATTGTTGACACAGTCGTTTTATTAAACGAAATGTATAACTAGCCATTGGTTCGAAAAATATTATTTTCTTAATAAACAAAATGATCTTTCCGTCTTTTCGATTTTCTATTCAAAGTAAACATGTTGGCGTTTTAAGACCAGACAAAAGCTGGATATGAGGCAGAGCTATGAGAGGTTTTCAACTTAATTTTTAACATAAAATAAGCATCAATAGTTCATGATTTCCCCAATGAAATCGAATAACAATTAGTGCGAGATGTCCCCCCCCCCCTTATATTTGAACAGTGCTGTATGTCCGATGAATTCCATCTAATCCGATATAAATGAATTATCTCTTTTGAACAATGAGAAATATTGTGCCAGGCATCTTACACAATTATTGTTTTGGATACTTGCAAAATGGTTTCGACCGAAATTGCCAATTATGTAGAGGATGTAGCTTTTGACTTATTGAAGTCAAAACATTCCTAACGAATCGCCAAGAAGAAGTTGAATTAGGCTCAATCATATTAAGCGCCATTTGTCGCATTTTTTTCAAGATCATGGTAGATCTTTATTGTTAGTAGAATTTCATGCCGTATCTCTTCGACGTGATTTTAACGTTACACAGGTGGTAACCAACCAACACTTCCACTGGGCAATGTCTTGCTTGGAATAGCTTAGTTGAGTGGGAGAGTCCGAATACATATCACATTTGAAGCGGACAATTTACAACTAGTATATCGATGTGGACAGTTTAATACTAAGTACTATGTGGCTAAGCCACATTATTAAATGTCACGGAATATAATAATTATCAGTCAATCAATACAGAACTTTTTTAGAATGGTAAGGGAATAATTTTTTTCTACAATGATATTGCCATCAGATTTAACAAATTGTTATGCCTATCTTCTCCGTTTTATTCATATGCAAAATTTATGCCACTGTACCAACGAAGTACATTAAAAGTAGTTTTCAAATAGTTTTTACATAGTTGTTTGTACCAAGGGATTTGTGCCTTTAAGTGTTCCAATCTACATACATTTGTGATTTGGGCTCTTAACGCACAGAACGTGTTTTTTTTTCATCCTGATTTATTTCTAAAGCCACAACCTTTTGCTATGTGTATTATGTATGTATTGCCTTGTATTGATATTGATTTTGACGAAATGTGTCATTTACTTGGTTTTGATGATTGAACGATGGAGAGAGTAATAGTATTACAAATGTATTTTGTTGTCATCCATATACAAAAGTATAAGCCATTACATGCGTGATGTGATGAAGTCAATAAAGTAATACAATACGTATTTGCTATTAAGACCTAACGACGTTTGGGACTGCGTAAGGGCATCATTTTATGATAAATTGGTTGGTATGGATGCGTTTTTCTGCAAATAACATTAAAATACTGTCCATGTACAACAATGAAAATTTTCATTATCAAGTAAGTAATTGTGCATCCATTTCGTTACTTCATTCCACACAGCAGACAGACACAGATGAGCTCGAATAGAAATACAGCAATTGGTGTTTCAGATTATATTGCGTTAACCCTTTTAGCTCATTTGTTTTTCTGAATATTTTACCCTAGGTTCATTTGCAAAATATTCCAATCGACAGAAATTATACGAGAAATGTAGCTTGTCAATTGTGTTAAAGTTGACCACTGAGACATCCAATGATTAAGGAAATTAGACAAGGATTTCTGCCATTTTAGACATAAAACCGAGCAATTACTTGTTAAAGCACTGAATTAGGAGAATTTCGATGTTTTCATAATTAAATCGGTTGTGTTTGGGGGATGTCTATGGCCGTTTCAATGGCTCAATGTAGACGATATGACAATAAAACATGTTGCTTTCTCGTGTATCAGTAATCAGAACAGACAGCCTGCAGTTGGTGTTTACTGTACTGCGACTTTGAGTGATTTTGTCGATGCGATCAAAATTCGACATTTAGTGTGTTGATTATACTTTTAAGAACATGCATTAGCAAAACATAAACTGTCAACATAAACAGTATTGAGGTTTTCACAGTACCACAAATGTTATATAGTTTAACACAACATGACATTAGCACCAAATCATTGTGCTTGATCAAATACATATGGCTTCTTTCATACTGATTTGGCAAAGAAACTGCAACATAAGCTGTTAAGTGTAAATACGAGGGATGATCCTTGATAATGTGGACTTTTGCTATTGATTCCAACAACATCGTCATTTATTCCAAATAGTTATATGATTTATTATCGGAACCTTTGTTGCATACGATACTTTGAACAAAATTCACATTGACACAATATAGCAAGCATACCGCGTGTTTTTGTAACCATAGTAACGCGTATGCGGCACACAAAATTTATGCGACTTTTCTCAAGTTACATATGCATTGATTTAAAATAAAATGCAAGTTAGAAATTCGCTAAACTTAACCACCCTACGATGGGATTTGCAGGTAACAACTTGTCCAAATTTGATGTCATTTGAACAGTGCGTTTTGAGCACACAGTTTTCTTTGCGCGGTACCACCAGTGTAATTGACGTTAAAATAACGTCGTCAAAATAGCATGAAATACCTTTAATGGTAGAGATCTACCCTGTTCTCGGAAAATATGCAGACAATGGCGCTTAAACTGATTGAGCAGACTAATAAAATATGTCCTATAAGCTGATTTTTTTTTAGTTGTTATCGTGAATATGTGGATAGAGAAAGGTCGGAGAAGGCAATCATCACGGAGGAATAAAAAGTACGCGCGACAAAAGTGACGTAATCCGCGATACGTTTGCGCTGGCCGATGATTGCCTATGAGGAAATTAGCTTGTCGCTATGGAGCCGTATGCGAAAAACATTTTGCACAATTTAAGGTCAAGTGTTATCTTAAATATTGCTGTAATAATTTACATCAGTTCATGACATTTTAGATAAAAATGAGCAGGTTCAAAACTGCTACAGTGACGTGCTTCGATACACGACGTCAACGACGTCATGCAACTAACGATGACGTGAGCCGGATAGCAGTTAGTGAACAGTTTCTATTGCATATAACTTTTCATTGCATAATTATTTTCAGGAGTATGCCAGACATATTCCGATGAATGTTGATGTAAGTTTGTAAATGATTGAAACATACGAAAATTATAGCAAAAGTCCCTTTAATTTTGAATCATCCCTCGCATGTTAAAACCATCTTTACTTGTGAGATTTAATGTATGAATAGAGAGTGAGTAGTGTAATGTTAATACTCAAATACTCAAATAATGTTGTTTGTGAATAAGTGTTCACTTGTATTACATATGCTTATACTAAAACAATTAAACTGTTTATCTGAACTTATTTGGTTTCCACTAGGGTTATTGCAATTATTGGCATTTACATACACTGAGCGGTAATGAAAACGCAACACTTTTAAACTTGAACATTTCCGTAATCTGTTAATTTATATCCTTATAATTTTGTATGCTTACTTCGATATATATTATCCACAGAATTCAGCTTTTTCCGGGAACATGCTTTAAGAATCACTCGTCCATAGCCTTAAACCGCATTTTCCCGCGTGCTGATAGGTGGCTAGAGAATTGCTCGCATATTGTGCAAGTATTTAGAAGAATATGAATGGATGAGTCGGAAAAACAAAATAACTAGTAGAAAACGTGGTGCATACGTCAAAGGAAGACTCCGATAGATCGGTCGTTATGCTCAATTGTGGAGTATCCGTACTAAAACTCAAAGTTTTGTTGATTTAAATTACCGAAGTCATTATTTCATTTATTTAACACAATTTTGAATACATATACACCTATTAAGAAAGCTAAATATGCATTAGAAACCATAGGATGTAAGAAAAATGTTTAAGCCAACCGCGATAACTCTTGGAAAATCATACTCACTTTTTTAGATTAACCACCAAACTTTTACACTAAATCACTGGATATTACTAGTCTACATGCTCAAGTTTTGATGTTCATTAATATTTAGATGTAAATTGTGTTTTGAAAATTAAGCACGCAATTCAAAAGCGGATTTTTCTCCATTGAATGCAATAATCCGTCATATAAGAATACCTACAGTGTTCATTCAATTTATTTCCAGTTACAAATGGTGATACTTTCACAATCCTTGGGACAAATATAATACCATTTTAATAATCTCAAAACGAGCAGTTCTAATATTCGTTTAGAGGCGCAGGATTCGAAGCAGTGTTATAAAGAAACTTGCAAGTTAAATATTCAATCATTTTATTACTCCAAGATTATCTCCCTTTGACCATAAAAATACACCAGGCTATAAAATATTATTTTAGTGGATGTGCGCGAAATTGTGTAAAGGCCCCTAAAAAGTACCAGACGTTTACATAGCCCTGCTGCAACCACGGCACAGCATCCCACTAGCATTCAATCAACGTTTCATACGATTAATTCGCCGTATATGCACACGATGGATCGCTCCTAACGGTGGTTTTAAAATATTAAAAAATGAGACTTTCTGTTTTATACTGACCCCAAAACAACTGGTAAAAAACTATGTTGTTAAACAACTTTTTCTGATTCGAAATAATATTCATGTGTCACTTGCATATATCTATTTTCTGAAAAAATTTCGCGATGCTTACATACTAATCAAATATGTTATGCTGTACTATGTAAGTGTTGCGTTTTCATTGCCGCTCAGTGTACAAACAGAAACAATTCAAATTAAATTTGCATAATTCAAACATTCGTTCAATCGTGTCTTGCAATCAAATACAAACATATATCTCCAGAGAGATATTATAACGGCTGATCAAATATTACGTAAATTCAATTTCACCCACAGGAAATTCAAATATTTTAGACAGCTATCACACGGCTATATAGCGTGACGAAGAATAAAAAAGAAAGATGAGGTTATGGTTTCCCGTCGTTAAGTCCATTTTGTCCTTTGATAGCAGTGCTACTTTATAAGAACAGGCTTAATGTGTTTAGACGTTTTAGGCTTTATGAACATATTTCACAGAAAGCTTTCAAGGACGGACACAGATGATGTTCAAACAATATGTGTTAATATTTAGTTGCATAGAAGTTTTTTTCACATTTATGTAACCAGAAAAGGAAACTTTCTATTTCATGTACCAAAATAAAGGCAATAACAAAATCTTAGTCGTAATATGAATAACATTGACTTATGAAGGTTTCCCGGAATGTACGTAATGATAATGTAATGATGTACGTTAATATGCAATATAAGGTAACACCAAACACGAAGGATTTAGACAGCATATTTTATCAAGGCTACAGAATTGTGAGATAATTTGACTCCACTGACAACTTTATTTCATGTTACATTTTTGTATACAAGCTAACATGTCTGCGACATATGAACCTGTAGTTTGAAATTGAACGACATAGCTCGAATATTCACCGCAAATATTCCCATCGTGAATATGTACAATCAAACGATGTCTTTATGTTCATCATATTCTGAAATAAATGACGGTTCTTGTAAAATATTATCGCATATCAATTCTACATAACTGCATGTAAGCACTACACTTCATTTCATTTAGTCATTGGTAAAATCACAGATATTACTACATTGTATTAATGTCTACATATTATGGTAAAACGTAGCGACAGAACGAACCGAGACCCCCGCGTGCATAGCAGACGGTATGTCACTTGGTGACATCAAATAAAAGTCATGGTGTAAAACAACTTTGTATGTACCAATTAATAACCATATGTTTATAAAACAATTATTCAGTAATAAAAACTAGTGCCTACTCGTATAATCATAGGTTTGTATATATACGACATTTCCATTAAAATGATTTCATTCAGTATGATGCTTTGTTTTACTATGTTCGAGAAGTATTGCGTTCATTCCTTCGTTTTCCTTCGCAGTTTTGTTTAAAAAATGAATTTTATTCTCGTAATTCAACTTAATATTATTTTCTAATCCAAGTCTATACGGAAGCTTCTAAGCTTCCATCAGGGACCATTATGCATGCTTTTACAGACTTGAAATAGACTGGTAATAAATACACCACTAATGTATTTCTATTTTTACTAATTAATAAGTAGAATATTTGATTTAATTACGCCTAACAGACAACAAACCATTTGGGAATCAGCCCAGACATTAGCTGTGTTTCTAAAAATAATAAAGGAAACATTTGCAAACTTCAAGGCATGCTCACAACGTAAATGTACACCCAGTGTCTTATATAATGTATATTTGCGGTTGTATTTGTTGCATTAAAGATTCGTCTAATAAACATCGGGTTATATAGCGGACATCAAGATATCTAAAACGTTAACAGTACTAAGCGCATAAGGGTCTTACTGATAAAATAATCACCGGGGTCTCATCCTATTGTATTCGTTTCAACGCAAGACTTTGATTTCTTCAGCACAAATTGTACAATTTACATAAAAACCATCAATTTGTCTAGAATATACGGAATGAAATTATATACCTCATAGGGTCAATGGATGCTTTGTTTTCTTCAATAAAGTAATCTAACGTTTTCAGGAAAATGACATCGGAATAATAGTGAAATAGTAACCGATAATTTTACTTTGAAATTAATTACATTGCAACTGACTACTTTCAAACTCGGCTTAACGTTATGCACTTTCTATCAGAACGAATACGCTGAACTTCTATCTAAGAAACAAAGAGTAGTTGACACAGTTAAATGCAATAACCTGCGTTGAATGGCCTGACTAGATATGATATTTTTTAAAGAAAATAACAAACATCAAAGTGCGTTTATATAACATGCAGAACAATATCTTGTCATGTCACCTTGTGACAACTCAGTGCAAGGCCAGTCCTTTAGTATGACACTTAATACAGCAACTGTCGAACCTTTGTAAAAGCAATAACTATTACCACTATATAACTCCAGTAACTATTGCTTTTCAATAATCACCACTATACTTTTATTGCTTCTTTATAATCAGCACAGTGAAGTCAAGCTTAATGCGCAGTTAGAAACGGTTTTACTGCACTAGTTATATTGGATCAAACGATGTGGGATCCCAATGCCAATTACGTTAACACAACTATTACTCGACCTAGATACAAACTTGATTCACACAAACAAAACACTACTTTCATGAATAATTGATGAATCCATATATCGAAATTGAAAACACAAAACATGGAATCTGGCATAGAAATGAAATATTTTATATGACCGATCAAACCGTAAAACTGGATACTATTATAGTATGTTGCAATATTCTGCTATTGTTACAATGGCTTTGTACAAGATTGAAAATAGACAGACACGTAATGAAACATCAAGAAAAGCAATATACAACAGAAACAGTATGGCACAGGAAATATATTACACAGACCACACGCACTCAACACAGTATCCAACAAAACTAAATTGAACAAACAAATGGAACTAAACCGCCGGACATTCCAAGTTCGGCTGTCGAGAGGTCATAAGAAGTTAAGCTCTTACAGGGCATCGGCAAACGTCTAATTTTTGATAACATCATGTATCTTTGACCATTAGCAAGCGTTTATTTCCTTACTGTAGATACTGAACCTAGACCTGTCTCTAACGAGCTCGCTTTTTCTTTGTTATGGAAAATGTAGACACTAAAATAAAAACATCCAAACACATAATGCATGAATATGATGTTTTATAACTTATTTTATACGTTATTGATACTTTCTCTAAGCAGGAAATGGAATATGAAAAGTGATTGGCCAATCTATTATGAACAAGGAAATGATAATAATTTCTATAGATAGTGTACATATAAAATGCAAATTTGTCGTCAGCCGTAGATAATGGTCATCATTTATAACCGTTATTGATATGATGATAAAAGCACAACTATTTTTAAACTCTATGGATGACATTAATAATAACAAACTAAGGAAATCAGATAGGGAAGGCAGCAATCAACGTAACCAGCCGAGCATTGAAAACAGTAACAACACAACATACCGGTAACACAACAACATTGAGCAATGCAAACTAAATGATTAAAAGCAAAAACCCCTGTTGTATAGGGGCATGATGGCCAGGTTCACAAAGAAATTTTTAAACACGTTGGTCCATAGTGACATAATGAAACGCAGCTAAGAACACTCAACGGAAACTCTAGAACAAAATACGTGCAACCTAATTGCGTGGTGATAGATAGCACATTCCTACTGGACTCTTCTCTACATTAGAGATATACTGTCAACAACAGATATATATAACTTTTATTGCGATTAAAGTGACACGTCCATGATTAAATGCTAACAAATAGTACGGTCCATTACTCTACCAACCAATCCCAAGTTAAAATAAAAGTGCAGCAAAGACAATTAATCCAAATGCACAGTATCTATATACATGTGGTACCAAATACGTCGGTTGACGCTGTTTGCACTTGGTGCATAGTACGTCGCTGTCATATAAACACTTTAATATTTTATTAATCTGTTCTGTCGATTATTTGATGACAAAATATAACGTAACACAATTATACGGAAATTGAATAAAACAAGTATGACGCTCGCCAATGTACGCTTAAACTTTAAATAATGTTTATATACATTTTATTAGAAACGTTCCATGTTCAATTTCAGGCCAACACTCTTTCAGTACTAGTTCTTTGTGTGGAGGAAAAATATATGTTTTGCCTGTTGGGCTGATGTACTTTCTAGACACTCGTTTAAATGCCGGTCCAGTTTGATGTTTAGGCTGGCGATGTCGCCAGATCTATTACAATGCCAAAAAATGAATTCCACTAAGATGAATTTACTCCCGAAACTGACAAAACAGAATCTATACACTCAATATAAATAGTTCCTTCACGTTAATCGGTTTTGCAAGATTAGAACATTAAACATTCCTTGTTTCATTTAATCTGTTCGATTGAAATATATAAGTTTCTTTTTGTAATGGAAGGAAATTGTGTGATATTAAAAGAAAAGGTGTTTAAAGGCGTTGAATATTATTATTACGCGTTACGAACGCGATATAGCGCGTGCATCGATGATTGTATACTTAACAACTTTTCTAAGTCCTCATTTTCATGTATCCATAACTTTTTTATTATAGACAATGAAGTAATAACATTTCTCACATGAAGTTTCTACAACGGAGTCATACTAATTCGCGTATCGAACTGGTCGTATGTCACGTTGTCCGTTCGTCACAGCATTGACGTGCGTTTTGTTATTTTTTGACGCCACGCGTTCACATATACCTTGAGTGTAGTTCAAATGCCTTCATTGTATAACCAATGACTCACCACGTATGAAAAACAGTTTATAAAAATAATTTAGATATCACAGGTATGCGTCGAATGATGTCAGAAAAATATGAAGTGACGTCAGTACGGTACAGAGTAGCAATTAGTGTCGCCAATCATGACTTATTACCTAAACATCTACGTCCGATATCTTTTAAATGTATACGTGTCTATTTGAGTGTTTAATTCAAGGTAAATGTATAGTTTGCTTGCTGTGTTATACTGATTGAACAACATTTAACATTTATTGTGACGTCATTATGTAAATTCGATCTACGCCAAAGACACATGTCAACTTTGAGTTTAGACGGTCAAATTCAATGAGTCTTTCATTCAGAAATGCTTTCCACTCGCGTATTTGACTGTCAGAAGAAACATACGACTATATGGTGGTCATCCAAGATAACAAAATAGGTATTTGCGACTTTTACTTTCATGTGGTCTTATGTTATGCGTGTGTCCATTCAATTAATTTAAAATAAAATCGAGTTTTTGGTTTACAATTCTGTAAACCTATATCACAAGAAAGTTAAAGCCGAATTTAATTGGGCTACATACACGTTTGACAAAGTTATCTTAAAAAATGTGGACTTAGAAAAGTTATTATGTTAAATTATTTAGTTCAAATGGTTAAGCAACTCGCTTAGTAATTTTCTGGTGCTAAGGTCCAGCTATCGAATCACGATGGCTCCAAACTTTTTATATTTTTTTTAAATTTGATTTTTCGTCCAGCACTTACCTCTCTTTCGACATAGAAAACCACTTGATGTTATATTACTTGAAAAGCTATTTCCCTTTGCAGTTCGCCAGCCGGTCAGTACTTCAGTACTGTGATTATTATAGATATGACTATACGATCTCAATAGCGTACACTCCTATAATTGCTTAAGAATATATTACAAGATACAGGTATAATATACGATCCAAGTTTTTACGACGCAAAGCCATTCACTGTCAAGGGCAAAAACAATTGTGATCACACACGCATACGCAAATAGCGGTAATGATATACCGAGTCCCCATTATCACGACAAGGACATAAATCACATTACTCATAAACTTCTACACTAGTTTCACAGGAAAAGAAATCGTCAGAAATCACGCAACTGTTATTATTGACGACAAAAGCTGTGTCTGCATTAGAATAATATAAAACTGAAATGAGTTCCAGAAAATGTCTTAATTTCGAACACCCTATTCAACAAAAATTATAGCGAAAAATATCGGTATGAAAAACTAGAAAATAGTAATTTATGTTTTACCTTGCATTGATGTTGATGAACTGTCATTCTTGGTTTTGATGTTTGAACGATGGTGAGAGTAATCGTATAGCAAATATACTTTGTTGTTATTTATACACTTATTAAATGTTATAAGTACACGAACATGTGATGCGTATATCTTTTTTTATTATACATTATATCATGTTTATTTTTTGCATGGCTTCATGCGAGTAGTATAGCAGCAATATCCGATAATTCGATTATTGTAATTTGCCCGCTACGAGCAGTGAATCGTGAATTTTCAAATTATGCAAAATACACGTACAAAACAAATGATTTCGCACGAAGTCTCAAATTGTTACATACACATTGTCCATCAATACCCACACCAGGAAAACACAAAACCGGAAGAATTACGATAACAGACTGTACAAGAGAGGTTTGTGAAACATTCACGTCTCATGACAGTAAATAGTCTAGTGTAGCTAAGGTCATCACGACCTTGACCTTTGACCTTTCTACCTCAAAATTAGTAGGATCCTACATCTGATGGTTAGCAACATCTCTGTAAAGTTTACCGATCTAAGATCCTATATTTCTTATGGTGTTGACCAGTAATTGTTGTGTGTTCAAAGGTCATGATTAGTTTGACCTTTGATCCAAATGACCTTGAAATTGAGTCGGGCCGCCTATGGAGGATGAATAATTTTCTCTTAAAATTTTGGAATCCTAGGTCCACCCGTTTTGGAATTATTGATGGAAAACCTTTCGGCATGTCGACCGACCGACTAGTTCCACGTATTTGCTATGTACTGTGTTGGTGTACTTATAACATTTAAAGAGTGTATATTAACCATTGACTTACGTGGATTGATGTAGTTATACGGTTACTGAATCATTGCGTAAACTTTCGCGGGTAGTTGCAGTAACTGATTGGTCTGATACATGTATACGTAATGAATTTTATTGCTTTGATGTGGTCCCATGCGTTATACGTTAATAACCATACAAATAATGAAATATATGCTATGAAAAACAGCCTAAGTTTACGACAGCAATGGGGCATCATAATAAATGGGTAGGGTGATCATTAATATATGGAATCATAAATAACTTTAATAACTTTGTCAGTTTTTAAGATAATATTTGTTGTTATATGCCATAATTTAACATATGCATGTAAGTTTTACTCAGGACATAAATCATTTTCAAATGTTACATATTATTTTCTCAGCAGATGTTAGAAGCATTTTGCTTAATTCTGAAAAAGGGTCAAAATCAAAAGCAAATGACGTCGTAAATAACCAATTAATTCCTTGCATTTTCCCATTTATGCTTCCAATTTGACATTGTATTGTAGTTTTCAAATCAATTAAATGTAGTGGTTTGTATTAAACAATCCTTCCCTCAGCCATTCCCATGATCAGAAAGCTAAGGGGTTTAAGTCCGGTGAGTGTAGTAGTCAAATTTAAATGTGGTCTTCCGCGAAATTAATCTTGATCGAAAAAAAATCCTGGAATCACTGAAAATGTACAACATCATCGATGACGTTTTGACATCATATTCACATAGCATGCATTTATTATCCATATCTTACAAAAACTTCGAGCCATTAGCTTTGAAATAAGGGTCAAACCACTTTTTTATCACTAAATCTGACAAAATTATTAACGTTATTAATGTTACCGTATATTAATGATCATCATTAATAAAGCAGTTGTTTCTGAATATACGAACTTCGAAAATACAGGTTATGTACAACAATACAAATATAAAACATCATGTAAGTAACTTCGTATCCCTTTGGTTACTTAATTCGTTCTTGCTTAATATGTAAGAAATCGAGTAAAGTTTTTAGAGAGTTAGATATTTTCAATTGTGCAATCTGCCATAAGTTTATGCGAACACACAAAACACACAAATACAGCTGAGCTCAAATAGAAACGCAAATTCGTTTTTCATATTATACGTGGGATGACCAAAAATTAATAAGACAAATGCTCTCATTTCTTTAATTTTACACATGTCTGAATGGTTAAATTATCATATTAATTTTGCTGCATTTAATGCCGATAATTACGTATATCATGCAACGTTCTACACGAAGTACAATGTGATATTTATTAATGCAACTTCAATTTTATGGTGTCGCGCTATGTCCCCGCAAATCAAAACGTCGCCCTCTTACGTCGTATGGTATGGGAAAGCATACGACTTGTAATCTATTGAATATTCCTCTAATATTTATCAAATACGTTTTAACATTGAAGAACGGTGCATGTAAACGTTTTTGATGTAGGTGTGTTCGTTTTTAATCTATGACGTGAAAATAATAGTCGCTTCTTGAAAACTACGCACTATTTCGGCAAAAAGACACATCTCGAAAATATACAGCTCTTCCACAAACTTGGATCAAGGTCTAAACAAACATTTTAGAACCGGAAACGAGCACCGAAGAGAGGTCTGCAAGACCCATTATTATGTATCGTATTAGTGGAAAGGGGTTTATGATGGGTAGGAAACTCTATTATATCAAGCCGAGATCAGAAATGAATTAGATGAGTTGTCGATTTTGATTGTAACTCGTTGGACGGACGTCGCATAGGCGAGCAGTCTTTAGGGTGATATAGATCGAATAATTAGTCAACATTTCATTGATATTTAATATCAACTCTTTTGTTTTTAGTCAAATGAACAATTGTTCTAAATAAATACTGAATACTTTGTAAAGCTGTTCAATAGTTTCAGAGACATAGGCGGTTTTTCGGAGTAATGAGGCATTCGAATAGTTAACAATTTGCATAATTGACGACATTGACGTCGTGGGTATGCGGCGAGGTGCTGTACCCAAGGTTGCAAAACAGTGGATATCTCTGCCAGTAATCGATGAAAATGTACCAATTTCTGAAGACAGAGAGAGGATACATTTCTTGTTTGAAATAAAAACGTATTTTATTGATATCACAGAGAATTATTATTTTAGAGCGTTTATCTCCTTACATTTTAACACCCATCGTAAAGCTTTAACCCTTTAGTTCCTTCGCGTTTCGGAATCATTTGCTTAAATGAGTACTTTACATTTCATTTGCAAAATATTCCAATCGACAGACATTAAACGAGAAATGTAGCTTGTCATTTGGGTCAAAGTTGACCTCGGAGACAACCAATGATTAGGGAAATCAGCCAGGGATTACTGCTACATTAGACATAATGCCGAGCAATTATTCGTTTGAGTACTGCATTAGGGGGATTTCTATGTTTTCTTAATTAAATCGGTTGTGTTTAGGGGATGCCTGTTGGAGTCTTTATGCTTCAATGTACACGATATGACAATAAAACATGTTACTTCCGTCAGTATCAATAATGAGAAAAGGCATACCAATAGTTTCTGTATACTCATAGTCTCCATGAGTGATTTTGTTGATATAATCACACGGTTAACTTCAAACATAAGCAATACTGATCGAAAAACTGTCAAAATAAACTGCATTGCTGTATTCATTGGACTTCAAAAACAATGTGATTAACAATGTTATATAGTCATGATTGGGGCAATTTATATTGACTGTATGGATTCCATTGATATACTATACATAGGGTCAAGCGATCTTTTGTTTCCTCAATAGAGTCAATTAAACTGCACTCAGACGATTAACCTTGGAATAATGGTGTAAGCGTAACACTTAAACTGTGAAATTAATGTCATTGGGACGGACTACTTGTAAACTCTACCACGTAGATGAGAAAATTAGCCCTTAAAACGAACAAAATAAAGACATTAAAACGGCTCAACGTTTTGCATTTTTATACTAAACTTCAATGTTTGAATCTCTGTACAAACATTAAAAAAACGTAAATATCACCACTGTATTTCTGTCATTGCTTTTAAATAATCAGCACATAGAACTCAAGATCAATGCGCAGTTAGAATTAATCTTAGGCTATTGCATTCGCTAAATTGGATCAAACGATGCGAGATACCAATGTTAATAACGTCATCACAACCAATACTCGACCTAAACAAGAAATTCAACATGATTCCCATAAACATAACACTACCTTTATGAATAAATAATGAATCCATATATCAAAATTAAAGACACACTTCAAGGTATCTGGCACAGAATTGTCATATTTGATATGAGCATGCAAAATGTTTAACCTGATTCTATATGTTGCAATGGTTCTGCTTCTGTCACAATGGCTTTATACAAGTTTGAAAATAGACAGACGCCAAATGAAACTTCAAGGAAAGCGGTACTTAACAGAAACAGCATAGCATTGGAAACAATAATTACACAGACTACACGCACTCAGCACAGGGTCCAACACAAATGAATTGAACGAACAAATGGAACTAAACCGCCGGACATTCCGAGTTCGTCTTTCGAGAGGTCATAAGAAGATAAGCTCTTCAAAGGCATCGGCAAACGTCAAGGTCTAAGACTAAGGCATCGATATGATTGGCTGTAATAAATTGAAGCAACTTTTTGTTATATAAGTACACTGTAAAAAAATCAAAATGGTTCGCATCAACGAATGATCGCACAATGAGTGTACACACCATCAAGACAATCTGCTGAACATTCTCGTAAAAATATTTATACTACAGAATATGACGTAAATGCAGCAATGACTTTTGATAACATCTCGTGTCTTGGACCATTAGCAAAAAATTGAACCAAGCGCTGTCTCTGACGAGCTCGCTTATCCGTGCTATGGAAAATGTAGACACTGAAAAATACATCCTGACACGTAATGCATGAATATGATGTTTTATAGCTTATTTTATACGTTATTGATACTTTCTCTAAGCAGGAAATGGAATATGAAAAGTGATTGGCTATATATTAATATATTAAGAACAAGGAAATGTTGATAATTCCTGTAGATAGTGTTAATATAATATGCAAAAATGCACAGCGTCGTCAACTGTAGAAAATGGACACCACGCATATCCGTTATTGGTAGGATGATACATGTAATGCAACTGTCTGAAACTATATGAATGCAATAAATAATAACAAATTGAGAAAATCAGGCAGGGAAGGCAGCACTCAACGTAACCAGCCGAGCACTGAAAACAGTAAAAAAACACAACATACCGGTCACGCAACGACACGGACCAAACGAAATAATTAAAACCCATCGTTGTAAAAGGGCATGATGCCATAGCTCCACGAAGAAATAACAGACAAAGTTACTGGACTGAACGCAGCTACGAGCATTCAACAGAAACTGTAGAACAAGATACATGCAACAAAAGTGCGAGATGATAGATAGCACATTCCTACTGGACTCTTTCTTACATTAGAGATAGACGGTCAACAAAAGGTACAGGGTGATCATTAATATATGGTAACCTAAATAACTTTAATAACTTGTCAGCTTTAATTATAGAGAAGTGATTAGAACCTTATTTCAACGCTAATGAGCCCATGTTTTCATTAAATGTGGATAATACATGCATGCTGAACTGAATGTCAATAACGTCATCAATGAAGTAGTCCATTTTCCATATTTCCAGGAAATTTTGCGATAGAATCATTTCGCTGAATACCGAATTTAAAGAAGACCCCTACACTCACCGGAGTTAAACCTTTCTGATTTCTCATAATGGTTATGCCTGAAGGAAGGAGTGTTTAATACAAAACTGGTATATTTATTTTAAACCTACAATACAATGCGCAATCGGAAGCACCAATGTGTAAAATGCAAGGACAAATTGGTAATTTACGACGTAATTTGCAGCTGATTTGGGCAGTTTTGCAGAATTAAGGAAAACGCTTCAAATATCTGCTGAGAAAAAAATAAGTAACATTTGAAAATGATTTAAGACCAGAATAAAACTTACATGTACATGTATATGTTAATCAATGACGTATAGCAAGGAATATTATCTTAAAAACTGACAAAGTTAGTAAAGTTGTTTATGTTACCATATATTAATGATCACCCTGTATATATAATTTGTATGGCGATTGAAGTGACACGTCCATGACTCCCTGCTAACAAATAGTATAGTCTATAACTCTACCAACCACTCCGAAGTAAAGTAAAAGTGCAACGAAGACAATTAATCAAAATGCAAAGTGTCTATATAGTACCAATAACGTCGGTTGATGCTGTTTGCAAGATGGCGCATAATACTTCGCTGTCATATGAGCATTTTCATATTTTATTTATCTGTTATGTCGGATATTTGATAACAGAATATAGCGTTACACAATTGTATGGAAATTAAATAAAACTAGTATGTGGCTCGCCAACGTATGCTTAAACTTCAAATAACGTTTATATACATTTATTAGAAACGTTCCATATGTTCAATTCAAGTCAACACTCTTTCTGTACTAGTTTAATGTGGGGATGAAAAAAATGTGCCTGTTGGGCTGATGTTCTTTCTAAGCACTCATTTAAATACTTCAATAGTGCTGGTTCAGTTAGATTTTTATTACAGATATTATTATACAATAGCATTAGCGCAAACATCTATAATTACTTAAGAATATATGAATATATTCCAAGATAGAGGTATAATATACGATCCAAGTTTTTACGAAACAATACCATTCACTGTAAAGGGCAAAAGTAATTGTGATCACGCTCGCATAGCGGTAATGATATACCTAGACCCTATTATCACGACACTGACATAAATTACATTACTTATAAACGTCTACAAGAGTTTCACAGGAAAAGACATTGTCAGAAATCACGCAACTGTTCTAATAGGGGGAATAGCTGTGTCTGCATTTGAATAATATAAAACTGTGTAAAAAATCGAGAAAATGTCATAATTTCAAGCAACCTATTCAACAATTAGATGTGTATTCTTACACGACCAATGATTTTGCCTTTATAGACAAAGAACATGAATAGCATTGTAGTGCATTTAATATGTCGATGACAGTTACGTCATGTCACACAAGTTGGACATATGGGAATGTTATAATACGCTTTGTAAACCTCATAATCATAGATCGTTTGTGATACAAAGTAATTATCATAATGTGGTCTTTATCCATTACCATAATTTTTGGTCTGCCGTATTCCAATCAATTTTCTCCACTTGTATGTGTATATAAGCCAATGAATACTCCTTTGGCATAATTAACGGTTAGTAAACATTACGTACAAAATACTATTATACCAGTGATCTACTGAACGACTAACAAGACAAGCTTAAAATGATTGCAGTAACACATTGAAGAATAAAGAGAATGCAACAAGAAAGTAAGTTTGCTTTTGTGCTTTACATGTTATATGAATTTCCTGGAATTGTAACTATCATGAAATAAAAACTAAAGTATTGTTTTATTCAAGTTTTATTCGGAGTAAATAATTTTTCTGCTAATTGAACAAAACAAACAACGTAAGTTTATTAAGATATAGTTTGCGTGATATGAATTCGGAACCTTGATTGCCTGAGTTGAATTGTTGATTAGCTTTAGTTTGTCATGAGCGATAATAGAGCCCGAATATGTCCCGCACTCAAAGTTGAATCCTTTCAACTACTTTACAACTAGGATATCGAGGAAAACAGTTGATTATCCACTACGAGTATATACCTAAGCCACTGTTTTGGAAAGAAGCACAATCATTGTCATAAGGATAACAACCGACTGTCAAACTGTATGCGCTCAAATATTCATTTTACTAAGGGTTCTAACTGGTGATCAAAGCATATATGCAAATGAATATGTTAATGACCAAGTTGTTTTGACATTTCATACGTAACTTTACTAGACTGAGTAAGGCAATACATCTTTTCTGCAGGAATAATACATAGATATAATGCGAACAAATTTAACATGCCTTTAGAATAGAAACATTCTTATTTTTCTTCCTATGCAAACGTTTTTACATGTCTATATCCACTGTTCCAACGGGGGGGCATACATGCATACTAAGTATTTTTGTACATTGTTATATCGCCCAAGGGAATTGTTCGTTAAGTATTCTAATCAACGTACATTTGGAACACTTAACGCATAAAATGTGTATTCATTCTGGCTCATTTCTAAAGTCAAACAATTTGTATTATGTATACTGTGTATTGCATTGCGTTGATGTTGACGAAATATGTCATTTACATATCTTTCAAAAGTAACCGAGAATGGCTTGTCAACAACGAGTTGCCTGTCAGGTTAACTACGTATGTGTATCTAGTGTTAACTTTGTATACCTGAGTTAACGGTAAAACCCGCTTTTCTTTTTGAAAGAAGATCTTCATAAGTATAAATTATTGAATCTACTATTATATACTTGGTTTTCATGTTTGAACGATGGTGAGAGTAACCGTATAGCAAGCGTACTTTTTTGTTAACCTTATGTCAACCCAGTACTGGATACTGAATATTTGCAAACACTTTCGTTACCTGTGGAAATATCTGGTTGTGCATGCGCTCTGAATTTATTTTGCAAAGATGTGGCTTGTTGCTATAGAGGTCAATATTCCTTTTAATTATGTAACATATGCTAAGAAGACAGCCTACGTTTAAGGCAGCAAAGGTGTGTCATTTTATAACAAATCGGAAAATATCAAGCAGTTTTTTCTGAATATTATCAAAACTAAAGGCTATGCACACCAATACAGATATACAGTTTCAAGTAAGTAATTTTGCACCCCTTTGGTTACCTTATTGTACATTGGTTTAGTAAGTACATGTACGTGAGTTAAGTCTTTAGTTTACGAGGCTTACATATTTGCAAAAATGCAATATTCAATATGAGCCTCAGTTTATGCGAAACACACACAGCACACAAAAACAGCTGAGCTCGAATGGAAACATCAATTGATTTTTCAGATTATACTTGGGATGTTCAAAAAGTAATAAGACAAATGCTCTCATTTTTTCAAATTTACACGTATCTGAATCGTTAAAGTATCAATTTGATTTTGCTGCATTTAATGCCGATGTTTACATATATAATACAATGTTCTACAATAAGTAGTTATTTATTAATGTAACCTCAATTATAAGATGTCGCGCTAAGTCCCCGCACATCAAAACGTCACCCTTTTTCGTCGTATGGTATTGGAAAGCATTCGACTTGTAATTTATTAAGTATTCCTCAATAATTTATCAAATTCGTTTTAACATCGAAGAACTGTGTATTTAAACGTTTTTTGACGTTGGTTTGTTCGTTTTTAATGTAAGACGTGAAAATAATAGTGGCTGCTTGAAAACTACGCACTATTTCGGCAAAAATATCACAACTCGAAAATATACAAGTCTTCCACAAACTTCGATCAAGATCTAAACAAACATTTAAAATCAGGAAACCGGAAGAGAGGTCTGCAAGACGTATAATTATGTATCGTTAGTGAAAAAGGGTTTATAATGGGAAAGAAACTCTATTATACCAGGCCGAGATCAGAAATGTATTAGATGAGCTGTCGATTTTGATTGTAACTCGTCGGACGGACGTCGCATAGGCGAGCCGTCTTTAGAAAGATAAAGATCGAATAATTATTCAAAATTTCATTTATATTTTATATCAACTGTTTTTTTTAGTCAAATAAACAATTGTTCTAAATAAATACTGAATACTTAGTAAAGCTGTTCAATAGTTTTAGAGACATAGGCGATTTTTCGGAGTAATGAGGAGTTCGAATAGTTAACAATTTGCATAACTGACGTCATTGACATCGTTGATGTGCGGCGAGTCGCTGTACCCAAGGTTGCAAAACAATGGATATCTCTGCTAGTAATTGATGAAAATTTACGAATGTTTGAAGACGGAGAGAGGATACATTTCTTGTTTGAAATAAAACGTGTTTTATTGATATCACGGATAATTATCATTTTAGAGCGTTTATCTACTTACTTTTTTATCACCCCACGTATAGCGTTAACGCTCTTACTTTATTTGCGTTTCGGAATTATTTGCTTAAATGCTTTCTTTACATTTCATTTGCAAAATATTCAAATCGACAGACATTAAACGAGAAATGTAGCTTGTCATTTGTGTCAAAGATGACCACAGAGACATCCAATGATTAGGGAAATCAGCCAAGAATTACTGCTTCATTAGACATAATGCCATAATTTATTCGTTTGAGTACTGAATTAGGAAATCGGTTGTGTTTGGGGGATGTCTACTGGCGTCTTTTTGCCTCAATGTAGACGATATGACAATAAAACATGTTTCTTTCTTGCGTATCAATAATGAGATAAGGAATACCAATAGTTGATGTAAACACATAGTCTCCATGAGTGATTTTACCGATATGATCACATTTCAAACATTACCAATACAGATCGAAAAGCTGTCAAAATGAACTGTTTTGATGTATTCGTTGTACATAGTCATCTGAAACACCCCATGACTGTAGCACAAACTCATCTTTCTTGGTGAAAAACATATGACTTAAATGGAATTGATTTGGCTGATAAACTTATATGTTAATAGTTCACGTGTATATCTTTCATACATTTGTCAAAATCTTCAACATGTTTCAGATTGAATACGCGAATTGAGTGTTTGTAGTTTTACAATAAATTGTGTCTAATATTTTGGAGAATATTTGTATAAGTTCACTAGTAATACATGTGTTCATAAATACTAGATATTATCTGAGCTGAAATATTTTGAAACACACGTACTTCAAACAGATTGTAGTTAAGTAGCTTAATTGGATAATATCCACACATACAAACACCGACCACGGCAATAGCCTTGTAAGATTTATGAGATTTTTCTAATTAAGACTAAGTATATATTACGAAGCAGAAACACATATCGTGCAGATAAATTGCCATTTTGTCTTCGGACACGATCTTATGGATTCAGTCTATAAAATTTTTGTGGCTTATAATGTTCGCAAGAATATATCATAGGTAAAAAAGCTTTTAAGATATGTTATTGATTATAAAGAGGATTCAACTTTGGTTATGCAGTTATTGGCTTTAATAAACAAACAGAAACACATCAAGTCAATTTTCAGAATTCAAACGAAAGTTAGATCGTGCCTTCCAAACAAATAATAACATATTTCTCCAGAGAGGCATTACACAATGCCGATCAAATATTGCGTAAATTAAATGTCACCCATAGGAAATTCAAATATTAGATATGTACCACATGGCTATAGATTGTAACCAAGAAAACGGATAATAAAATATATACCCGTAGTCACGCAAATATGTGTATGTACCAATTGTGTTAAAAGTCTACGTTATTTACTCCCTTCTTCAAGACCATTATATCAAATGGTATTAAAATCCTTGACTTATGAGCGTGACACAGGATGTACGAGGTTTACATTATGCAATAAAACAGTAATTACAAATGTATGAAGGAATATTAAGCCATTAAGATAGTTATCGTTGGTCAATGCTAAGAAATAATGTGATAATTTGGCTCCGCCACGTTTCATGTAGTCTGTGTCATTAGTTCCTCCAGTTGCAATTTATTAACAGAGCTCAAACGTTCACCGCAAATATTCCATAAATTGTTATATGCACAATCAAACAATACCTGTATATTCAACAGATTCTGCATCAGTTGACTTTTTCTTGAAAACAGTACGCATTGTAAACGTCCTTTACGGTTTTATAGGTTGTATATCGAGTTTTAGTTTTATAGTTTTTAACAATCATGAGATAATTATACAGGTTTTATTCCAATTAAATTTATTTCCAGTATATCTTACAAAACACTAGCAACAGAAATGTAATACATGGGTGAATAAAACAGTTCGTAGAAATTAGCCATAACTTTTTTTCGGAGTGATCGTCGTCATATTCATGCTGATTGAATTAATTGGTAGTTTATTCAAATAAACATATTTATAACGACCTGATGATAAATGTTTTCAAAATATTTATATTTTTAATAAGGATGATTACGTATACCGGAGCACACCGAATATTTGAAACATATTTTACTAAATTTCGAAAAATCATCAATTGTAGGAACTTCAATGACCGTCAAAAATGAACGTCTGATTGCATGATATCATTTATGAAGTCTGTTAAAATTTCAGATAAATGATGTTTCAATCGAAATTTATATATATGTAAAACGGGACGAGCGGAATTAACGGAACCACAGACTTCGATCAAAATATGCGTGAATCCAGTTTCACGGCATCAGATATATAATATAATGTATAATAGCAGATATAACAGAACTCGTAGGTTTATCTTATGGGATAGCGTACATTACATTAAGCAAACAATTGAAAATCCAGAAACTATGTTCACTATTGTTAAACAACAATACCCACATAATAGCCACTTAGAGTAGAGACAATGAGTAAACCGTTAACGTAACTATTGATAAAGGTTGAGTAAATTGACGCCGTTCATCAAATGACGCTGGCGTGCTCCGGTATGCTGATACAGCATGTGTGCGTTTCCATATAAAAACCATGTAGTTTTGACTAATTCAATGACATTTGACAAATTGTTTTGTTATACTCATGTTCACATTATATTAAAATTTGAAAGCCTTTGCAGCTGGGGTTTGTGAGTTATGATAGTTTTCTACGAACTTTTGGATCCACCCACGTACATACTTCTAGTCATTTTGGTACCATACGGTTGGAACCTGGATTGCCCGAGTGACAAGCAACCAAAACATCCACAGGAACATGTCTAGATTGGAATAGCTTAGTTGACTAATACATACCGCAATTGAAGCGGCCAATTTACAACGATGACATCGATGTAGACAGTTGTAAATAAAGTACTAAGTAGCTCTATTATATTATAATTATAAGGCCGATTTTGTCAATCTCTACATACACTTTTAGAATGGTAACGGAATAAATCTCTCTACACTAATATTTCCATCAGATTTAATATGAAACAAATTGTTATGCCTATCTCCTCCGTTTTATTCATATGCAAAAAGGTATGAGAAAATCCGACAGATTTATTACATTTATTCAAGCCACTGTACCAACGGGGGACATTATAAAAAGTTGTTTGTACCAAGGGATTTGTGCGTTTAAGTGTTCCAATCTACATACATTTGTGATTTGGGCACTTAACGCACAGAATGTCTTTTCATCATGTTTTTTTTCTAAAGCAAAACCTTTTGCTATGTGTATTATGTACGTGGATGAATCAAAAAGGTCGTAGAATATTTCCATAACTTTTTTATTTTCGTAGTTATTGTCGTCATATTTATGTTGCATGAATACATTGGTATTTTCTTTACATACACGGATTTATAGCGACCTGATGATAACCGTTTTAAAAATATTTATATCTTAAATACGTGCGATTACGTATACCGGAGCACATGGATAATTTAAAACACATTTTATTAAATTTTCTAAAATATCTCAATTATAGGACTTCCAAAAACCGTCACAATGTTATGTCTGATTGTATGATATCATATATAAGTCTGTTAAAATTTCAGACGTCATCTCCGATAAATGATGTTTTAATCGACATTTACATAACCGCAGTATATCGAAATACCCGCGTAAAACGAGTCTACCGGAATTTACGGAACCACGGACTGCAATCAATATCTGTGTAAAACTGGAATAAACGAACCGTATCAGAGACAATACATGGTTTATAACGTGCAGGTATATATCCTGAAATAAATATACATCGATTTATATGTGGAATTAGTGATTTCGTGTAAGATACTAGTAGTTGACAACCGAATACAATACACCCGATATTGGTGACGTTGATTCGCAACGTCGTCGAAGATGACGAGCGCTATATCATAGCTGACATAGCAAAACACTTATATGAATCTTATGGGACATCGCACACGATATTAAACAATACATCGAAAATGTGGAAACAATTATTACGATGGTTATCCAAAAGTACCTACATATTAGTCACTCGAGAAGCGAAAATTAGTCAAAACGTTAACGTTAGTATTGACAAACGTGGCGAAAAGTTTGACGTCGTCGTCCATCAAATGACGCTGACGTGCTCCGGTATGAAGTTACAGTATGTGTGCGTTTCAATGTAAAAATCATGTAGTTTTGACTAATTCATTGAAATTTGACAAATTATTTTGTTAAACTTATGATCACGCTATATTAAAATTTGAAAGCATTTGAAGCCATGTGGTTTGTGAGTTATGATATTTTTCTACGAACTTTTTGATTCACCCACGTATGTATTGCCTTGCATTGATATTGATGAAATGTGTCATTTACTTGGCTTTCATGTTTGGACGATGGTGAGAGTAATAGTATAACAAACGTATTTTGTTGTTATCCATAGATAAGCCCATTTCATAAGTTACGTGATGTAGAAAATAAAATAATACTAGACGTATTTGCTATGAAGACATAACGACGTTTGGGACTGCAAAAGGACATCATTTTTTGATAAATTGGTCGGTATGGATGCCTTTTTGAGAAAAGAACATAAAAATACTGTCCAAATACAACAATGCAAATTTTCATTATTAAGAAAGTAATTTTGCATCCATTTCGTTACTTTACACACACACAGATGAGCTCGAATAGAAATACACGAATTGGTATTGCAGATTATATTGCATAAACTCATTTGTTTTTCTGAATAATTTACCGTTGGTTCATTTGCAAAATATGCCAATCGACAAAAATGAAACGAGAAATGTAGCTTGTCATTTGTGTTAAGTTGACCACAGAGGTGATACAACGATTAAGGAAATCAGACAAAGATTTCTGCCATATTAGACATAAAACCGAGCAATTACTTGTTATAGCACTAAATTAGGAGAATTTCGATGTTTTCTTAATTAAATCGGTTGTGTTCGGGTGATGTATATTGGCGTTTTAATGCTTCAATGTAGACGATATGGCAATAAAACATGATTCTTGCTCGTGTATAAGTAATCAGCCTGCAGTTTAGGTTTCTGTACTGCGTCTTGGATTGATTTTGTAGTTCGCCAATGTGTGTGTTTATTATATTTTTAAGTACATGCATTAGCAAAACTGATTAAAACGTTGTCAACATAAACTGTATTGAGGTTTTCATAGAATCACAAATACCATCTGATTCACAATGTTATATAGTTTTACACAACATGACATTAGCACACAAACATTGTTCTCAATGAAATACATATGGTTTGTATCAAACTGATTTGGCAACCTAATCTAATACGTGTATGTATGTTAAACCTTTACTTGTGAGATTTCATGTACGAATGGAGAGTAAGAAGTGTAATGTTAATACTCAAATAATGTTGTTTGTGAATAAGTGTTCACTAGTATTACATATGTTTATACTAAAAGAATTAAACTGTTTATCTGAACTTATTTAGTTTCCTCTATGGTAACTCCAATTATTGGCATTTACATACAAGCAGAAACAATTCAAATTCAATTTGCATAATTCAAACATTCGTTCAATCGTTCAATCGTGTCTTGCAAACAAATACAAACATATGTGGGTGAATCAAAAAGTTCGTAGAACTTTGCAATAACTTTTTTATTTTCAGAGTTATTGTCGTCATATTTATACTGAATGAATACATTGGTATTTTCTTTACATACACAAATTTATAGCGACCTGATGATAACCGATTAAAAAATAAGTATATCTTAATTCAGGGAGATTACGTATACCGGAGCACACGGATAATTTGAAACACATTTTATTAAATTTTCTAAAATATCTCAATTGTAGGACCTTCAAAAACCGTCAAAATGTTATGTCTGATTGGTTGATATCATTTATAAAGCATGTTTAAATTTCAGACGTCATCTACGATAAATATTGTTTTAATCGACATTTACATAATCGCACTATATAGAAATACCCGCGTCAAACAGGTCTATCGGAATTTACGGAACCACGGGCTGCAAATAAATTCTGCGTGAAACTGGAATATACGTACGGCATCAGAGACCATACATTATTTGAATGTGCAGGTATATATCCTAATGTAACGCTTTTGTTCTTTGGACAAGACTGAAGACACAGGTAAAACAACTCCAAGCACTATTAATCAACTGTATTTTCCTAATACGATAACAACATGACAAAATAATCCAATAACAGTATCCAAATGCTAGATCCATAAAATATTACAACACACGTGTCCTGATGGTAAAACGGACTGACGTTAACACTGTCCTGATGGTAAACTAACTGACTGACTGACTGACTGACTGACACTCAAGTCAATCCTTTATATACTGCCAACTGATCCGACAAGTCCGACAAGTCCGACAAGTGCGGTAAGTCCGATAAGTCCGACAAGTCCGACAAGTCCGACGAGTCCGGTAAGTCCGACAAGTCCGACGAGTCCGACAAGTCCGACAAGTCTGGTAAGTCCCGATTCGTTACACTGCCCCCTACTTGGTAGACTAGAACTTCCACTGTTCGTAAAATTTGTTACTTAACACAGAAATTGAATGTAGATAGCACTTGCTATAGAAGCTTTTTAAAAACAAAATAAAGGATAAGCACAACTGAAAATTACATACAATGTAGTACAAAACTAATTCCTTAAAATGTCATGGTAACTGGATGCATACTGTCTAATCGTTCTTGTATGTCGATAAATATATCCCAATGGTAGATGTTCACGATATCGACATTCTCTAAGTAACCGATTGACGCAGCACGTTGACTTCCTTGGGTTCACCGTTATTAAACCTTGTGGTCCTTCGGAGTGTCACATTTATTGCTGAGATAACATATTCTTGACTGTTATTTTCATCATCGTCACTAACCTGAATAGCGTCAACAACGTTATCAGCAGTTTTATGTTTACGTTTATCTTCACCATGCACTACACGTTTATCTTCACCATTCACTACACGTTTATCTTCACCATGCACTACACGTTTATCTTCGCCATTCACTTCACGTTTATCTTCACCACGCACCATACGTTCATCTTCACCATTCACTACACGTTTATCTTCACCATGCACCATACATTTATCTTCACCAGTCACTACACGTTTATCTTCACCATGCACTACACGTTTATCTCCACCATTCACTACACGTTCATCTTCACCATTCACTACACGTTCATCTTCACCATTCACTACACGTTCATCTTCACTATTCACTACACGTTTATCTTCACCATTCACTACACGTTTATCTTCACCATGCACTACACGTTTATCTCCACCATTCACTACACGTTCATCTTCACCATTCACTACACGTTTATCTTCACCACGCACCATACGTTCATCTTCACCATTCACTACACGTTTATCTTCACCATGCACCATACATTTATCTTCACCAGTCACTACACGTTTATCTTCACCATGCACTACACGTTTATCTCCACCATTCACTACACGTTCATCTTCACCATTCACTACACGTTCATCTTCACCATTCACTACACGTTCATCTTCACTATTCACTACACGTTTATCTTCACCATTCACTACACGTTTATCTTCACCATGCACTACACGTTTATCTCCACCATTCACTACACGTTCATCTTCACCATTCACTACACGTTCATCTTCACCATTCACTTCACGTTCATCTTCACCATTCACTACACGTTCATCTTCACCAAGCACTACACGTTTATCTTCACCACGCACCATACGTTCATCTTCACCATTCACTACACGTTCATCTTCACCATTAACTACACGTTTATCTTCACCATTCACTACACGTTCATCTTCACCATGCACTACACGTTTATCTCCACCATTCACTACACGTTCATCTTCACCATTCACTACACGTTCATCTTCACCATTCACTTCACGTTCATCTTCACCATTCACTACACGTTCATCTTCACCAAGCACTACACGTTTATCTTCACCACGCACCATACGTTCATCTTCACCATTCACTACACGTTCATCTTCACCATTAACTACACGTTTATCTTCACCATTCACTACACGTTCATCTTCACCAAACACTACACGTTTATCTTCACCATTCACTACACTGGCCGACTGATCCGATAGATCCCCACTGGCCGTTTCTCCATATATGCCTAATACACAAAGTTGACTATCGTCAAGTTGGTTGTTTTCGACCGTGCCCCGACCTCGCGATCCGATTGATCCTCGTTTTTCGAACAATCCTTTAGATCCCTGTTCGATCACAAATCCATTTCGGGCCCTCGAATTCCTGTTGTTCCAATACTTCATTCTACCTCTAGAATTACTTCTCGAACTAACTGTTAATACACGACCGTTCCTGTAACCATTTTTATAATTTTCGCGTTCAGTTTGTCGTAAGCACTCTTCCTGAATTGCAGCAGTAATCGCAGCTTGCAATGTCTTTGGTCTGGTTCTTTTCACCGAGAGTCTAAACTCAGGGGAATCATGACAGTTTTCGAGGAAAGTAGTCAGTGATAATTCTCTTACTATTTCTGTACAATATGGATAAGCTTTCCTGAAAAGGTCTTCAATCGTTTGGCCAAATCCTCTGTATGTCTCAGTTTTCTGCTTTCTTCTCAATCTGGCATCGGCTACGTAGCTCTCCTTCATATTCAATATGCCATATCTCTGCTCCATTCTGCAAAACAGTAAGTCACAATCATTCTGTACATATGACGGTAATCCATATGCAAAGGCTTCTGCCTGACCACGTAAACAACACAGAAACAATCTTCTCGATTTTTCTTTGGACCAACTATTCAAAGTTGTCAGGTTGTCAAAGTACCTACTAAACTCGTGCCACACATCTTCTCCGGTTCCACTGAACGTTCTACGGCACGGAAAATCACGGGATGTCGACCTTGCAGTATACTGACTTACTTCCTCAACATGAGGCGTTATAAAGGTCCCGAAATCCGGTACTTCACTTCTCAAATTACTTGAGCAATATTCGGTGGTCAATGATGATTGCTGACTAATATACTCGTAGCAGAAAAACACTAGAGACGATATCAGAAATATACACACTAGCACAATATACGGTAGACACTCCTCAGTATAAACACTAATAATATCCTTTACTTGCGAAAACATCTCTAGGATTTTATGTCCTTGACTATGAACACTTACAGCAACGAGGAATATTATAATCCACAGAAACAGAAACTTCATCCATCTTAACTTGGGTCTGCTGTTAGGAATACTGTCCTTTTTATTCCAAATGGGAGATAAGGTATTGGTATTACTGTCAAAGTCATCCGGGAAAAATACTTGTCTGATTCCAGAATCTGTAATTGAAGCAAATGGCTTCTGATCCTTGGAATCCGTACGATCCTCCATAGGAGTTGAACATGCTGTCGGAGAGTTCACGTGTGGTTTCACATCCTGTCCTAATTGTTTGAAAACACTTTGCTGTTCGGTAGCCATTCTGAGAGTTCGTCAACTCGCCAAAACAATCACCGTTATCCCAAACAACGATTTAAAGAATCCAACGCCGAATATAAACAGGATAAACTATTCACACAGGAATTGTATCCCACCGCTGCCACCAATGTAACGCTTTTGTTCTTTGGACAAGACTGAAGACACAGGTAAAACAACTCCAAGCACTATTAATCAACTGTATTTTCCTAATACGATAACAACATGACAAAATAATCCAATAACAGTATCCAAATGCTAGATCCATAAAATATTACAACACACGTGTCCTGATGGTAAAACGGACTGACGTTAACACTGTCCTGATGGTAAACTAACTGACTGACTGACTGACTGACACTCAAGTCAATCCTTTATATACTGCCAACTGATCCGACAAGTCCGACAAGTCCGACAAGTGCGGTAAGTCCGATAAGTCCGACAAGTCCGACAAGTCCGACGAGTCCGGTAAGTCCGACAAGTCCGACGAGTCCGACAAGTCCGACAAGTCTGGTAAGTCCCGATTCGTTACACTAATATAAAAAGACATCGAATTATGCGTGGAATTAGTGTTTTCGTGTAGGATACCAGCAGTTGACAACCGAATAAAGTACACCCGATATTGATGAAGTTGGTTAGCAACGTTGTCGATGAGGACCAGCGCTATTTAATAGCGGATATAGCAAACCACTTATAATAATCTTATGGGACAGCGCACATTATATTAAACAAACACTTGAAAATGCAAAAACTATAATCACGACGGTTATCCAAAAAATACCTACGTATTAGTCACTCGAGAAACGAAAATTAGTCATACCGTTAACGTAAGTATTGACAAACTTTGCGTAAGTTTGACGTCGTTTATCAAATGACGCTGCCGTGCTCCGGTATGCTGTTACAGCATGTATGCGTTTCAATGTAAATATCATGTAGTTTTGACTAATTCAATGAAATTTGACAAATTGTTTTGTTATACTTATGATCATGTAATATTAAAATTTGTGCGCATTTGAAGCTGTGGTTTGTGAGTAATGATATTTTTCTTCGAACTTTTTGATTCACCCACGTATATCTCCAGAGAGATATTATAACGGTCTATCAAATATTACGTAAATTCAATTTCACCCACAGGATATTCAAATATTAGACAGCTACCACACGGCTATATAGCGTGACGAAGAATAAATAAGAAAGATGAGGTTATTGTTTCCCGTCGTTAAGTCCATTTTGTCCTTCGATAGCGGCGCTATTTACAAGAACAGACTAAATGTGTTTAGACTTTTTAGGCTTTATGAACATATTTCACAGAAAGCTTTCAAGGACGGAGAGAGATGATGTTCCAACAAACTGTGTTAATATTTAGTTGAATAATACTTTTTTCACATTAATGTGAAAACCAGAAAAGGAAATTACTCTATTTCATCTACCAAAATAAAGGCAATAATAAAATCGTAGTAGTAATATGAATAACCTAGACTTATGAAGGTTACTTGGAATGTACGTAATGATCATGTAATGATGTACGTTAATATGCAATATAAGGTAACACCAAATACAATGTACGAAGGATTTAGACGGTATGTTTTGTCAAGGCTACAGAATTGTGAGATAATTTGACTCCACTGACAACTTAATTTCATGTTATACAAGCTAACAAGTCTGCAACATTTGAACCTGTAGTTTGAAATTGAACGACATAGCTCAAATGTTTACCGCAAATATCCCATCGTGAATATGTACAATCAAACAATGTCTTTAAGTTCATCAGATTCTGAAATAGTTAACTGTTCTTGTAAATATATATGCGAATCAATTCTGCATAAGTGTATTTTAACACTAACACTTCATTTCATTTAGTCGTTGGTAAAACGGGCCGTAGAACGAACTGACGATCCCGCAAGTAGAGCAGACGCCCTATCACCTGATGACATCAAATAAAAGCTATGGTGTGAAGCAGCTAATGTACTGTATGTATCAATTAATAACCACAAGTTTATCAACAATTGCCTATGTACTGTAATAAAAGCTAGTGCATACTCGAATTATCATAGGTTTGTTAATTTAAGAGATATCCCTTAAATGCTCTCATTCAGTAGGATGCTTTGTATTACTATGTTCGAGAAGTATTGCGTTCATTCCTTCGTTATCCTTAACAGTTTTGTTCAGAAAATGAATTTTATTCTCGTAATTCAACTTAATCTTATTTTCTAATCCAAGTCAATACGGAAGCTTCTAAGCGTCCATCAGGGACCATTATGCATGATTTTACAGACTTGAAATGGACGGGTAATAAATACACCACTAATGTTATTCTACCTTTACTAATTAATAAGTAGAATATTTGATTTAATTACGCCTAGCGGACAGAAATCATTTGGGAATCAGCCCAGACAGTAGCTGTGTATGTAAATATAATGAAGGAAACATTTGCAAACATCAAGACATGCTCACAACGTTAACATACACCCAGTGTCTTTTGGGATTATAAATCCATATAACGTATATTTGCATTTGTATTGGTTGAGTTAAAGAGTCGTGTAATAATAATGGGTTATATTGTGGACATCAATATATCTAAAACGTTAACAGTACTAAGCCCGTAAGATAATTATAGATAAAATAATCACCGGGGTCTTATCCTATTGTATTCGTTTCAGCGCAAGGCTTTGATTTCTTCGGCACAAATTGTAAAATTGATATGAAAACTAGCAATGTGTCTAGAATGGACGGAATGAATGAAAATACCGCATAGGGCCAAGTGATTATTTGTTTTCATCAAAAAAGACATTTAATGTTTTTTTAAAGATTGACTTCAGAAAAATGTGTGAATAAGTTACCGATAAATTTACCCTGAAATGAATTTCATTGAAACTGACTTCATCCAAACTCTGCCACAACTAGTCATGGAACATTATTAATAAAGTAATGCAAATAAAACGGCTTGACGTTATGCATTTTTTGCCCAAACGAATTCTCCGAACTTTAATCAAAGAAACAGAGTATTTGACACAGTTAAACACGATAACCTGTGTTGCCTGGTTTGACTAGATATAATATTTTCTTTATAAAATAAAACATAAAACGTGTGTGTATATAACCTGAAAAATAACACAATGATAAGCACAAAGCGCAATGTCCAAAAAAAAAATGCCACAAAGAATTGAACTAAACCGCCGGATGTTCTGCTGTCGAGAAGTCATAAAAAATTAAGCTCTTCCAAGGCATTGGCCAACGTCTATGTCTAAATCAAGGGCATCGATATGATTTGCATCAACGAATAATCGTACAATGACTGTATACACCATTAAGATAATCCGATGCACATTCTATTAAAAAAATATTTATGCTACAGAATATGACGTTAGTGCAACTATGACTTTTGATGACATCTAGTATCTTTGACCATTAGCAAGCATTTTATACCCAATCTGGAGACGGTAAGCCTAGACATGTCACGACCTCGCTTATCATTGTTATGGAAAATGTAGACACAAAAATAAACATACTGATACATAAGGCATAAATATTATGTTTTATAGCTTATTTTATCCGTTATTGATACTTTCACTTAGCAGGAAATAGAATATGAAAAGTGATTATTAATAACAAGGAAGTGTGAATAATTCCTGCATTTTTTTTATAATATGCGAAGAAAAACAACGTCGCCAAAGGTAGCAACTGGACAACACTTACAACCGTTTTGATAGGATGATAGTGCAACTGTTTGAAACTATATAGATGCAATAAATAATAATAAATTGTGGAAATCGGACAGGAAAGCCAGCACTCAACAAAACCAGCCGAGCACTGAAAACATTAACAACACAACATACCGGTAACACACCAACACGGAGCAATGTTAACAAAATAATTAAAAGCCAAAACCCCTGTTGTATAATGGCATGATGGCCAGGTGCACAAATAAATGTTAAAAAACGTTGGTTCAAAGTGATTTAATGGAACGCAGATAAGAACACTCTGTTGGGCTGATGTTCTTTCTAAACACTCATTTAAACACTGCAAGATTGCTGGTCCAGTTGGAATTTTTATTATAGATATGACTATATGATATCATTAGCACAAACATCTATAATTGCTTAAGAATATATTACAAGATACAGGTATAATGTACGTTCGAAGTTATTACAAAACAATACCATTCACTGTAGAAGGCAAAAATGTGATTACGCACGCATACGCAAAGAACAGTAATGATATACCCAAACCCTATTATCACGACTCGGACATAAATCACATTATTTATAAACGTCTACACTAGTTTCACGAGAAATATAATATTCAACCAGCACGCAACTGTTTTTATTCTTGAGAAAAACGGTGCATATGTGGTAGCATAGTATTACACCGAGAGAAATTGTCGTATTCAGAGCAACCTATTGACAAAATGTATAATAAGACAAGCGTATTGTAAGACGGGAAAATAATAATAACTCCTCACACAAAACTCTGATAGCCATTAAGAGAGTGGTCGTCCGGTTGTGTTGCCTTTCACAATGACCTACAACTTCGTCGTTAATAATAAAATTGTTTAAAAGAGTATTCGTCGCTGAAGAGACAAGGATATCATACTAGAGTTATAAAATTACCAGCTATGTCGATCAAATTATTATTACGTAATAACATAACAACGGCATGGAATTTAGATTAACACCAGACTTCGAAAATCAATGTACTATCTAAAATATGACTTGACCAACCTGTATGAGGTTTTTTTGCGGACTGGGCCCAAATTCACAACGAATGAGAGTCCAGGATCAAGCTCAAGCTCACATATATATCATTTGAAACTCTAAAGAAATGTTAAGGTTAATTTTGATATTTCATAAATGTAATTTTAAGACATAACAATAAGTTTTAATAGTCGGCTATTTAGATATTAACACTTCAAGTTTTGATCCTGGTTTTAAAAATTGATCTTTGATTTACAGGATCAGTTTCAGTCTCAAGTACATGAACAATAATTCACTTTGTCACCACTTTTTCAACAGAAAATAAATGGTCTGAATGTTTTTTAAAAAGTTAACGTGAAAAAGATTAGACGTTCTCTACATGGTTATAAGTTGAAATTGCCAAAAGTTACCAAAAACTTCCAAACTTTTCAAATTTTGTCCAGTTCAATTGATCCTTTGAGACGATGGGGCAGAAGTCTGTGGCTCGTGAAGTCGTGCAAAATTAAGATGATATCCAGCTAAAGGTTGCAAAGGAAGATTAATAGCATGTGCAAAACTAAGGAAACTTACAACTTTTAAAATATTAATACGACCAATATGCGATGATGATTTGGCACAAACCAGGTTTGGTACTGATACGTCATGCGAAGTTTTGTTGAGCTCCGATTACTGCTTACTCAGAAATAGCAAGGACAATCATGATATTAAGTATTCTTTATTTAAATCATTGCCATTTCAATGCCGGGAGGCAATTTGTAAACTGCTACGGGTATCTTTATAACACAGTAAAGTCAGAACAAAACTTAGGAGAAATATTAAAATTGTTCTGTCTCTGAATTTGCCTTATAAGGGAAAGCATTTATAATATCATGTTAATAATATTACTTTAAACTCAATAGGAAGAGCCACCTACAGATATACAAATTTTAGTGAAAGAACAACCTTTCAGTATGACATAGAATTGCAGTTATTGTTTGCTTCATTGTAAAAGCAATAAGCTATTGCATACATGCATATCACCGCTACACTACCGTGATTGCTTTTAAATGTTCCGCGTACTGAACTCAGGATCAATGCGCAGTTCAAAATGTTCTTATTGTATTCGTTATATTGGATCAAACGATGCGGGATACCAGTGTCAATTACGTTAACACAACAGTTACTCGACCTAAATACAAACATGATTCCCTCGAACACAAAACTACGTTCATGAATAAATAATGAATCCATATATCAAAATTAAAACACAATCCATGGTTTGTGGCACAGAATTGACATATTTGATATGAGCATGCAAAATGGAAAACCGAATGCTATATTTTGCAATGTTTCTACTACTGTCGCAATGGCTTTGTAAAAGTTTGAAAATGGACAGGAAGGTAACGAAACCTCAAGGAAAGCTATACTCAACGGAAACGGCCTAGCACATAAAACAATAATTACATAGACCACAAGAAAAACACACACCGCAATATCCAACAAAAACACTGCACGAAAAAATGGAACTAAACCGCCGCATGTTCAGCTGTCGAGAGGTCATAAGAAGTTACGCTCTTCCAGGGCATCAAAAAAAACGCCAAACCTGAAACTAGGGCATCGATATGACTGGTTGTATAAAGTAAAGCTATTTTAAAACACTATAAAAATCAATCAAAATGGTTTGCACCAATGAATGATCACACAATGACTGTACACACCATTACGATAATCCGCTCAACATTCCCGTACAAAAGATATACAAATGTATACTACAGAATATGACCTAAATGCGGCAATGACTTTTGATAACATCACGTATCTTTGACCATTAGCAAGCATTTTTATAATACTCGATCTGGAGAAATTGAGCCTAGACCTTTCACTCACGTGCTCGCTTATCCTTGTTATGGAAAATGCAGACACTGAAATAAAACATCCTGACACATAATGCATGAATATGTATACGTTATTGATACTTTCTCTAAGCAGGAAATGGAATATGAAAAGTGATTGGCTAATCTATTATGAACAAGGAAGTGTGAATAATTCCTGCAATGTATGCACAGTATGTAACAATGTACCACTTCGTCTTATGTGGACGATGGACATCGCTCATAACCGACATTGACGTAATGGTAAAATATATGTATAACATATAAAATAACAAACCGAGCATGTAAAGCAGCTCTTAACATAAAATGTAGAACAAGATACGCTCAGTAAAGAGCACATATCACTAATTGAAATATAACAAATTCCTCCCAAACTTGTCCCTACATTAGAGAGAGACGGTAAACAAAAGGTATTTATATCTTACATGACGATTCAACTGACACGCCCATGAAACAATATGATTAATTGCAATACACACAGTGGGTAAATAGTACAAATTAAGTCGGTTGAAGCTGTTTGAAGGTGGCGCATAGAACGTTGCTGCCATATAAGCCTTTTCAATTATATCTATCGATTTTGTCGGGTATCTGATAAAAGAATATAACGCATTATACTTATAAGGGACTTGAATAAAACAAGTTTGAAGCTCACCAAGGAACGCTTTATATAATGCGTATAGAATTATTGAAAACGTTATGTCATATGTTCAATTCTAAATTAAAACTGTTTCAGTACTTGTATCATGTGTGGATGAAATAATATATTTTAATGTCGGACTGTTGCTCTTTTGGTTTCGTTTAAAGACTTTACGAGTTTTTGTCCAGTTTATATGTTTTGTTATAGATATCATACTACAATATGATACATGTAAGAGCAAAAAACTATGATTGCCTAAGAACATATTACTAGACACAGGGTAATATATAAGAACCTGTTTTTACGAAACAAGACCGTTCATTATAAAGGGCAAAGACAAGTGTCATCAAGCTCGATACGCAAATAGCAGTAATTAGAAACACCAATACCCTTTTATCACGATACTGGCATAACTTATATTACTTATAAACGTCTACACTACATTCACAAGAAATGTTATCGTCAGCCATCAAGCAACTGTTATTATTGTGAGACAAAGGTTAAGTCCGCATTAGCATTATATGAAACCTAGTCGAGGTTGAGAAAGTGTGATAAGTTCAAGCAACCTATTCAACAAAAATAATAGGGAGAAATGTCAGTCAGAACTAGAAAATATTATTTCATAAAACCTCACACAAAATGTTGTTTTGTTTTTGTGTTGAACTTAATGGAAACAGTATGCACAAACACATCTCAAAACGAGAACTGACATTTCATCTAGTCTTTTTTATTAAAAACTACTAGACGTAGTTGATTAAGTGATGCTTTTGTCGTTGACTAGCATCTGATGTTCAGTTTTTGATCGCTTAAATGTATCAAATGTGATAATGTTATAAGATGCATTCTAATACGACCGACGGTTTTGCCTTTGTAGACAAAGAACAGGAATAGCATTGTATTGCATTTGATATGTCGATGAACGTGACGTCATGACACACAAGTGGAACATATGGAGATGTTATAATATGCTTCACAAACCACATACTCATATATCGCCTGGGACATAAACTTAGAATTTTTTTGTAGATGTGGTCTTTATCCATAACTATTATTATTTGTTTGCCGTACTCCAGTCAATTTTCCCAACTTGTACACATGTGCAATTAAGTTCATAAATGCGAGAGGTGTTCAACTTATAAATGAACAAAACATGAATGCCGATTTTGCAATACTGGATAAACACAAATATTTATCTCTTTCAAACCTAGTGAGAAAATATTTTAGGTTCAACATTTAATAATTTAGTAGATTATGTTGTTTTTGCCATTTTATAAGCATCACAAGTGTTGGTGAATTATTAAGAAGGGTAATAAGAGTTCTGTTTTTAGTAATGTTGAAATACCACCACTTTTTATCGTGTTTTTGTACATGTAAAGGACTACATAAATACGGTAAAATAATAATAATAATTCGGTTTATATGGAGAGCCTTCATACATTCCGTATTCGAATCACAACTAGGATATCGAGTATCGAGAAGGCAAGTGTATATTTAGTACTATGTAGTTAAGTAACGTTATAGAAAGTCACGGAATTTTATAATTATCGGGCCGAGTCCGTAAATCTATAAATATACATTACTTTACTAGAATGCTAAAGGATTAAACCTTTCTGCAATAGTTTTGCCATCAGATTTAATGCGAACAAATTAGTATGCCTATCTTCTTCGTTTTCTTCATATGCAATACTTAGCACATTTACATGCCACTATTGTAACAAAGGATTTAATAAGTAGTTTGCACAGAGTTCTTTCTACAAAATTATTCGTGCGTCAAGTGCAGTAATATTCATCCATTTGGGATTAGGACACAAAATGTGTTTTCGCCTTGATTCTTTTCAAAACGTCAAACATTTTTTGCTATGTATATTATCACGGTGGGGGATCCAACATATCGATACCAAAATGGGTTACGCATAATTTCATATGTCGAACTTCCTGGTCTACATATGTTGTACACATTTCGACGAAAAAAATGTAATATTCTTATTTGTTATTGGTTTATGTTAAAATCAAATTGTTTTGCCCAAATATCTCAATGCAGTGCCACCCTTTATACATTTCCAAACATGTACGTGTATTTATCTTATCTGTACGTGTAGCAATAACGGCGAAAAACTGATTCTCCGTCAGGCGGTGTGGCTGAAAATTCGCCGCAGTTTGATCACCACGAGAAACTCTATTGTATTTTCACCTCATTTGTTGGATTATTGTTACAGAAATATAACATACCTATCATTACAGACATGTTTAAAATCTAACAGCGATTTGATGGCTAGAAAAATATTTATTGTAGAAAAAACAGCATGCTCTACATATGTTGTACGTGTTTTCCATATGTTGGATTGAAAATGTTTAAATGCCGATTTTATGTTGAGTTGAAATGGATTGTCTGAAAAAAACCCGAAACTGAAATATGTTTAAGTTATCATGCCACCATCGATGAGTGGTATATTGCTTTTCTGGTGACTGTCCGTTTGTCTGTCGGCCTGTCGTTAGACCAAATGCTTTCCGTTTAATAACTCCAGAACACTTTGCCTTATGATCTTTAAACTTTGCATGAAGGTTGATCGGAAGCAGTCGATGACTCCTAGTTATTTTGAGGTCAGCAGGTCAAAGGGCATGGTCACTGTGACCTTAACCATTTTTAGACCAAATGCTTCCATTCAAAACCGAAGAACGCTTTGCCCTTGTATCGTCAAACTGTACACGGAGGTTAGTCAGTAACAGTAAATGAGGTCAGGGTTTGCAGAAATCATTTTATTAATAGTACTTGTCAGTTTGAGCGTCGATGAATTCTTGTTGAAATTAGTCGAAGAATCAAGATTACATATAACTGTTGGGGTTTTAAATTTAATTTGCATGCCTCGTTTTTATCACTGATTATCTCTTGTAAAAACTTCCTGACTGACGCTGTATCGACCAACGCCAGGTTATCTTAAACAGCGTCAAGCATAATCAGATTATTATACAAAAACTTCATTTTCAATGCATTACAGTAGATTCATACCAAATCGGACTATCACAATTACCTATCCTTCTATGAACTAATTTGTCATTTTTACTGCAAACACCTCCTGATATGTAGTGTTACCTTAATTGGCTTAAAGTTCAGAATAAAGTCATTCAAATGTATCAGTCAATGTATCGCACTAATGCATTGACCTTGAATTTGAGTTAAAACAATGAGTTACCTTACGGCAATCAACATTTTTATTCTTGGAAAAAATGTGAAAAAAATCAGAATTTTACAAAGAAAATAACACCAATAAGTAGCCGATTGTCTAATTAAGAAAATTAGTATCAACATGATATGCTTCAGTTTTATAATAAAGAAGTTACGTACAATTCAGCGATCAACCTGCCGTCAGTAGATCCATTTAAAGTGTATAGAGCTATATCGGAAGATATCTTTTTTAAAAGTTTCAAAAACTGAAAAACAATAATGCTTTCATATCCATTAGATCATTGTTCGCTTCAGTTTTAACAGAATTTCTTTCTGTGATTTATTGGACATGCAAACTGTCCATTTCCATACGAAAGTGTTCTAGAACACTCTATGAAACTATAAGAATCGTATATTTTTCGACGATTGAATCAAAGTACACGGAACCCATCCAAAGTTATAATTTGCAACTAAGGTAGTCTAGTATCATACTTAAAACGATGCAAGTAAATATTTTGACATTGAATGACTGTTAGAATATAGCTCTATACACTTTAAGTTTGATGATAGGACTGCTCGAACTCTTCATTCCTATATTTCGGGCCACCGATTACTGAACATGTTTTACCTAATTAGTGTGTTCGTAAGTGTGTAGTTTTAACGAAAAAGGAACGGTATAAATATACATAACAGGTCGAGTCTGCAATTAGCAAACATTTTGATTAGTTAGATATGCAGACATTTGCTGAAATGAAAATACATGTTAGTGCGTAAATAAGTTGGTTTAACGAATACGAAATGATATGAAGATAATTTAAGCAGATTTGAGTTTGTGTTTTTCCAGGAAATATATTTAAACTCAATATAAAAGCGACAAATTAAACATTTTCAATCCAACATATGGAAAACACGTACAACATATGCAGAGCATGCTTTTTTTACGATAAATATTTTTCTAGCAAACAAATCGCCGTTAAATTTGAAACATGTGTGAAATGATAGGTATGTTATATTTCTATAACAAAAATCAAACAACTGAGGTGACAATATAAAAGATTTTCTCGTTTTGGTGAAACAGTCGCGAATTTTCAGTCACACCTCCTGACGGAGAATCAGTTTTTCTTAGTCATTGCTACACGTACAGATAGAATAACTACATGTACATGTTTGGAAATGTATAAAGGGTGGCACTGCATTGAGATATTTGGGAAAACAATTTGATTGTAACATAAATCGATAACAATTACGGCTGTCGTATATTTTTCGTCAAAATATGTACAACATATGTAGACCAGGAAGTTCGACATATGAAATTATGCGTAACCCATTTTGGTATCGATATGTTGGATCCCCCACCGTGATTATGCTATTGCCTTGCATTGGTGTTGACTAAATGTGTCATTTACTTGGTTTTGCTATTTGAATAACGGCGAGAGTAATAGTATAGAAAATGTGCTTTGTTGTTATCCATATATCAAACCTTGACTTGCGTGGCTTGATGTAGTTATACGGATACTGAATAATTGCGAAAACTTTCCTGGGTTGTTGCGGTAGCTGAGTGGTCTAGTACATGTATACGTAATGTATTTTTATTGCTTTGATGTGCTGCTGTGCAATATAGGTTAAGAAACATGCAAATAATGAAATATATGCTATGAAGACAGCCAATGTTTACAACAGAAAAGGGGCATCATAATAAATGGGTAGGTATAAAGCAGTTGTTTCTGAATATACGAATTTCGAAAACACAGGCTATGTACAACAATACAAATAATTATAAAATATCAAGAAAGTAATTTTGCATCACTTGGGTTAAGTAAGTGAGTAAAATTTTACTTTACGAGACTAACATATTTTCAATTATGCAATCTTCCATATGGGCCTCAGTTTATGCGAACACAAAAAAAAGCTGAGCTCGAATAGAAACACAAATTGCTTTTTCAGTTGATATAGCATTAACCCTCTTAGTTTATTTTTGCTTTTCGAAATCATTTGCTTAAATGAGTACTTTACATTTAATTTGTAAAATATTCCAATCGACAGACATTAAACGAGAAATGTAGCTTGTCATTTGTGTTAAAAGTGACTGCAGAGACATCCAATGATTAAGGAAATCAGCCAAGAATTACTGCTACATTAGACATAATGCCGGAAATTACTCGTTTGAGTACTGAATTAGGAGAATTTCTATGTTTTCTTAATTAAATCGGTTGTTTTTTGGGGATGTCTATTGGCGTCTTTATGCCTCAATGTAGACGATGTGACAATAAAACATGTTTCTTTCTTGTGTATCAATAATGAGATAAGGAATACCAATAGTTGCTGATTGATTTTGTCGATATGATCACACGGTTAACTTCAAACATAAGCAATACTAATCGAAAAACTGTCAAAATAAACTGCATTGATGAATTCATTGTACTTCAAAAACAATGTGATTAACAACGTTATACAAACATGATTGTGTCAATTTATCTTGACTGTATAGATTTCATTGATATACCACATTGGGTCAAGCGATCTTTTGTTATTTCAATAAAGTCAAGTAAACTGCACTCAGACGATGCATCTTGGAATAATGGTGTAAGCGTAAAACTTTAACTGTGAAATTAATGTCATTGGGACGGACTACTTGAAAACTCTACCACGTAGATGAGAAAATTAGCCCTTAAAAACGAACAAAATAAAGAAATTAAAACGGCTCAATGTTTTGCATTTTTTTACCGGACTTTGGTTCCAGACGAAGAGTAGTTGACACCGTTGAACTATATTGAACGCAATAACCAGTGTAGCAGTTTGACATAAAATAAAAACTGTTTGAATTTATGTAAAAACATTAAACAACAACCATTACTATCACCACTGTATTTCTGTCATTGCTTTTAAATAATCAGCACATCGAACTCAAGATCAATGCGCAGTTGGAATTAATCTGATTGCATTCGCTAAATTGGATCAAACGATGCGGGATACCAATGTTAAAAACGTCATCACAACCAATACTCGACCTAAACACGAACATGATTCCCACAAACATAGCACTACGTTCATGAATAATTGATGAATCCACATATCGAAATTGAAAACACAAAATGTGACATTTGGCATAGAAATGAATTATTTTATATGAGCAAGCAAACCGTAAAACCGGACGCTATAATATTGTCTCGCAATATTTCTGCTACTGCCACAATGGCTTTGTACAAGTTTGAAAAAAAGACAGACACCTACATGTAAAGAAACTTTAAGAAAAGCGGTACTTAACAGAAACAGCACAGTACAGCAAACAATGATTACACAGACCACAAGCACTCAACACAGGTCCAACACAAATAAATTGAACAAACAAATGGAACTTAACCGCCGGACATTCCGAGTTCGGCTGTCGAGAGGTCATAAGAGGTTAAGCTCTTACAGGGCATCGGCGAACGTCTCAGTCTGAAACTAGGGCATCGATATGACTGGTTGTAAAAAGTAAAGCTATTTTATAACACTATAAAAATGAATTAAAATGGTTTGCATTAATGAATGATCACACAATGACTGCACACACCATTAAGGCAATCTGCCGAACATTCTCATACAAATGATATATACTACAGAATATGACGTAAATGCGACAATGCCTTTTGATAACATCTGGTAACTTTTTACCATTAGCAAGCATTTTATATCCAATCTGGAGACATTGAACCTTAACCAGTCTATGAGGAGCTCGCTTATCCTTGCTTTGGAAAATGTAGACACTTAAATAATACATCCTGAAACGTAATGAATGAATATGATGTTTTATAGCTTATTTTATACGTTATTGATACTTTCTATCAGCAGGAAATGGAATATGAAAAGTGATTGGCTAATATATTAAGAACAAGGAAATGTTGATAATTCCTGTAGATAGTGTTAATATAATATGCAAAAATACAAAGCGTGGTCAGCTGTAGAAAATGGACATCACACATAACTGTTATTGGTAGGATGATAATGCAACTGTCTGAAACTATATGAATGCAATAAATAATAACAAATTGAGGAAATCGGACAGGGAAGGCAGCACTCAACGTAACCAGCCGAGCACTGAAAACAGTAAAACCACAACATACCTGTCACACAACAACACGGACTAATGTCAACGAAATAATTAAAACCCCTCGTCCCTGTTGTAAATGAGCATGATGACATAGCTCCTCGAAGAAATAACAAACAGAGTGACTGAATTGGATGCAGCATAGAACACTCAACATACACTGTAGAACAAGATACATGCAACAAAATTGCGAGATGATAGATAGCATATTCCTACTGGACTCTTCCTTGCATTAGATATAGACGGTCAACAAAAGATATGTATAACTTTTATTACGATTGAAGTGACACGTCCATAATTCCATGCTTACAGATACATGTAGTATGGTCTATAACTATACCTGTAAATCCCAAGTTAAATAAAAGTGCAGCAAGACAATTAATCCAGACGCACAGTGGCTATATGCATGTGGTACCAATTACGTCGGTTGACGCTGTTTGCAAGGTGGTACATAGTACGTCGCTGTCATGTAAGCATGTTTATATTTATTTATCTGTTCTGTCGGATATTTGATAAAATAATATAGCATAGCATTCTTTCAAGGAAATTGAATAGAACAAGTATCAAGCTCACCAATGTACTCTTAAACTTCAAATAATGTTTATGTACATTTATTAGAAATGTTCCATATGTTCAAGTCCAGGTCAACACTCTTTTAGTAGTCTAGTTTCCTGTGTGGATGAAAAATATATAGTTCGCCTGTTGGTCAGATGTTCTTTCTAAACACTCATTTAAATACTGCAAGATTGCTGGTCCAGTTTGATTTGTATTATAGATATTGTTATACGATAGCATTAGCGCAAACATCTATACTTGCTTAAGAATATATGAATTCATTCCAAGATAGAGGTATAATATACGATCCAAGTTTTTACGAAACAATGCCATTCACTGTAAAGGGCAAAAACAATTGTGATCACGCACGCATACGCAAATACCGATAATGATATTCCGAGACCCTATTATCACGACACTGACATAAATCACATCACTTATAAACGTCTACACTAGTTTTACAGGAAAAAATGATCGTCAGAAATCACGCAACTGGTGGAAGATAATAGCTGCGTCTGCATTTGAATAATATAAAACTGATGTGAAATCAAGAAAATGTTATAATTTCGAGTAACCTATTCAACAAAAATAATAGCGAGAAATGTCGGTCTGAAAAACTTGAAAAAAAACATTTACACAAAATTTTGTCTATGTTTCTGTGTTGCACTAAATGGAAACAATATTCGCAAACACATATCAAAACGAGAACTGACATTTTACATTTTACTTACGTAATGATTTTGCGTGAACTACATTCTGAAGGACGGTTTTTGTTCGGATAATAGTATCAGATGTGATCATGTTATAAGATGTATTCTAACACGACCGATGCTTTTGCCTTTATAGACAAAGAACAAGAATAGCATTGTAATGCATTTGATACGTCGATGAAAGTGACGTCATGATGCCCAAATTGGACATATGGGAATGTTATAATACGCTTTGTAAACCTCAAAATCATACATCGTCTGTTGATTCAACTAATTTTTATTATGTAGTCTTTGTCCATTTATACCATTTTTTGTCTGCCGTATTCCAAACTCCTTTGTCGTAATTAACATTAGGTGCGAAATACTTTTAGACTAGCGATACCTGACAGTGTTCTTCAACAAACTTGGATCAAGGTCTAAACAAACATTTTAAAACCCGAATCGAGCACCGGAACAGATGTCTGCAAGACCCATTTTTTTATGTATCGTTAGTGGAAAAGGGTTTATGATGGGAAGGAAAGTCTATTATATCAAGCCGAGATCAAAAATGAATTAGATGAGCTGTCGATTTTTATTGTAACTCATTGGACGGACGTCTTTAGAATGATAAAGATAGAATAATTAGTCAACATTTCATTGATATTTTATATCAACTCTTTTGTTTTAGTCAAATAAACAATTGCGCTAAATAAATACTGAATATTTAGTAAAGCTTTTCAATAGTTTTAGAGACATAGGCGATTTTTCGGAGTAATGAGGCGTTCGAATAGTTAACAATTTGCATAATTGACGTCAGTGATGTCGTTGATGAGCGGCGAGTCGCTGTACCCAAGGTTGCAAAACAATGGATATCTCTGCTTATAATGGATGACAATTAACGAATTTCTGAAGACGGAGAAGGATACATTCCTTGTTTGAAATAAAATATCACGGAGAATTATCATTTTAGAGCGTTTATCTCCTTACTTTTTTATCACCCCACGTAAAGCGTTAACCCTCTTAGTTCATTTGCGTTTCGAAATCATTTACTTTAATGCGTACTTTACATTAATTTGCAAAATAATTCCAATCGACAGACATTAAACGAGAAATGTAGCTTGTCATTTGTGTCAAAGTTGACCTCAGAGACATCCAATGATTAGGGAAATCAGCCAAGAATTACTGCTACATTAGATATAATGCCGAGCAATTATTCGTTTGAGTACTGAATTAGGAGGATTTCTGTGTTTTCTTAATTAAATCGGTTGTGTTTTAGTGATGCCTGTTGGCGTCTTTATGCTTCAATGTGGACGATATGACAATAAAACGTGTTCCTTTCTTGAGTATCAATAATGAAAAAAGGCGTACCAATATTTGCTGAAACTCATATTCTCCATGAGTGATTTTGTCGATATGATCTCATGATTAACTTCAAACATTAACTATACTTATCGAAAACCTGTCAAAATAAACTGCATTGATGTATTAATTGTACTTAAAAGACAATGTGATTAACAACGTTATATAGTCATCTTTTACACACAAAGGAACTGTTTCAACAAAGCATTTACGCGAGCGTAAACATAAGTTCTCCTAAGATATTGCATACGTCAATAATATTAGCATAAATGCGTTTTACAAAGATATTGAAGTGCACTTTCTGCCGTAAGTTTTGGTTTATTTCTATGTCATGGCTGGATTTCCCAAAATAGCAAATATGAACGTAAGTGAAGAGTTATTAACACGCACTGTTAGACCGTCGCATGTTATTTTAGACAGCCAAGTGTTGTTTTACACCGCAACCTGTTGTTTTAAACCTTGATTAATCATCATATTTTATCGACCGTTTATGTATACTTATTCATTCTGATCCACGATATATTGTGTCCCGATTTACGTTCAATCTTCAATATTGTTGCGCAAATGTATACAAGTATTTGCGATCGTTTAGTAAAACACATTTACACAATTGCGTAAGGTAGATATCTAAGCGAACATTTACGCGACATTTACTGTATGCATTGTTAGTAAAACAGTGCCCAAGACATTAGCACAAATTCATCGTTCGTGGTAAAATACACATCACTTGAAAGAAACTGAATTCGATGGTACACTGTTATGTTAATCTTTCACGACTACATTTATTTCATTCATTTGTCAAAATCATCCACATTTGAATTTTTAAGACTAACTACAGAAACTGATTGATAGCAGTTTAACTAGCTTTATGTTACAGTTTGTAACACCAGACAATACTGGGTGTCAATAATTGTATATCTTTACAATTATTACACATGCATATACTAAATTGACATATTGAACTAATTTTATCACTCCATGTGAAACCGGCATACTTCAAACACATTATAGTAAAACGGATGATATCCAAACAAACTCACCGACGAAATCACTTGCCTAGTTAATCTTTAAGAAGTTGCTAAGATAAATATATATTTTAAAGCCGAGACACAAACATGGTAATCCTCAGAAAGCGGCCGGTTTGTTCTGGATACAAGACCAAGTTACCAAAGTAGCTAATTTATGTTAAAATATATGTTATTGATCATAAACAGAAAATTTGGTTACGGCAATTATCTGCACTAACATACAAAAAGAAACTAATCAAATCAAATAAAATTTACATAATTGAAACATTCGTTCGATCGTGTTTTGCAAACAAATAATAGCATCTACCTCAATAATTGCATTAACCGACAACCAAACAAATATTACGTAAATTGGGTGTCGCCCACAGGAAATTCAAATATTATACTTAAAACATACGGCTATACAGCGTGACGAAGAACACGGATAGTAAAATATTTTCTCGTAGTCAAGCAATTACTTGTATGCAGATAGATACCAGTTTTTGTAAAAGTTTATGATATAGTAGCTATGTACATAAAAAAAACGGAAACATTTGCAAACTTTATAGCCTGCTAACAACGTAACCGTACAACCAGTGTTATTTGGGATTATAAATCCATATAATGAATATTTGCGGTTGTATTTGTTGCGTTAAAGATTCGTCTAATAAACATAGGGTTATATAGCGGACATCAGGATATCTAAAACGTTAACAGTACTAAGCCCGTAAGATTCTTATAGATAAAATTAATCACCAGGGTTCTTATTATATTGTATTCGTTTCGACATAAGGCTTTGATTTCTTCAGCACAAATTGTATAATTGATATGAAAACCAGCAATTTGTCTAAAATGGACGGAATTAATTAATCTACCGCATAGGGTCAATGGATCATTTGTTTTCATCAATAAAGTCTACTTTCTTCAGGAAAATAACATCGGAATAATTGTGAATCAGTGACCGATACTTTTACCCTGAAATTAATATTGTTGAAACAGTTTTTGCCAAACTAACCCATAGAGTTAAATAATAACAAAATGAGTCATAGAACAGAATGAAAATAAACAGTAACTAAACAGCCTAACATTGTGCATTTTTCACTCAAACGAATATGTTTTGTTTGAATTGAACAGAAAACCAGAGTTGTTGACACAGGTGTTTTATTAAACGAAATGTATAACTAGTTATTGGTTCGTAAAATATGATTTTCTTAATAAAACAAAATGATCTTGCCGTCTATTCGATCGTCTTTTCAAATTAAACATGTTAGCCTTTTAAGACTAGACAAAAGGTGTATATGAGGCAGAGCTATGAGATGTTTAACATAAAATAAGCATCAATAGTTCATCATTTCCACAATGAAATCGAATAACAATTAGTGCGAGAGGTGCTGCCCCCTTATATTTGAACAGTGCTGTATGTCCGATATCTTCCATCTAACCCGATATAAATAAATTATCTCTTTTGTTTTGAACAATGAGAAGTATAGTGTCAGTCATCTTACACAATAATTGTTTTGGATATTTGCAAAATGGTTTCAGCCGAAATTGCCAATTCTGTAGAGGATGTAGCGTTTGACTTATTGAAGGCCAAACATTCCTAACGAATCGCAAAGAAGAAGTTCAATTAGACTCAATCATATTAAGCGCCATTGGTCGCATTTTTTTCAAGATCATGGTAGATCTTTATTGTTAGTAGAATTTCATGCCGTATCTCTTCGACGTGATTTTAACGTTACAAAAGTGGTAACCAACCAACACTTCCACTGGGCAATGTCTTGCTTGGAATAACTAAGTGATTGGGAGAGTCCGAAAACATACCACATTTGAAGCGGCCAGTCTGCAACTAGTATATCAATGTGGACAGTTGTGTACTAAGTCACATTATTAAATGCCACGGAATATAATAATTATCAGTCAATCTATACTAACTTTTTTAGAATGGTAAGGGAATACATCTTTTCTACAACAATATTGCCATCAGATTTAATGCGAACAAATTATTATGCCTATCTTCTCCGTTTTATTCATATGCAAGAATTATTACATTTATTCATGCTACTGTTCCAACGGAGGACAATATAAGTAGTTTTCACAGAGTTGTTTGTACCAGGGGATTTGTGCGTTTAAGTGTTCCAATCTACATACATTTGTGAATTTGGCACTTAACGCACAGAACGTCTTTCTTTTCATCCTGTTTTTTTCTAAAGCCAAAACCTTTGGCTATGTGTAATATGTATGTATTGCCTTGCATTAATATTGATGAAATGTGTCATTTACTTGACTTTCATGTTTGAAAGATGGTGAGAGAAATAGTATTACAAACGTATTTTGTTGTTATCCACAGATACGCCCATTACATAAGTTACGTGATGTAGACAATAAAATAATACAATACGTATTTGATATGAAGACATAACGACATTTGGGACTGCCTTTTATGATAAATTGGTTGGTATGGATGCGTTGTTCTGGAAAGAACATAACAAATACTGTCCAAGTACAATAATGCGAATTTTCATTATTAAGTAAGTAATTTTGCATCTTTTTCGTTACTTTATTCCACACAGCACACAAACACAGCTGAGCTCGAATAGAAATACACCAAGTGAATTGGTATTTCAGATTATATCGCGTTAACCCTTTTAGCTCATTTGTTTTTCTGAATAATTTACACTTGGTTCATTTGCAAAATATTCCAATCTAAAAAATTATACGAGAAATGTAGTTTGTCGTTTGTGTTAAAGTTGACCGCAGAGACATCCAATGATAAAGGAAATCAGACAAGGATTTCTGCCACATTAGACATAAAACCGAGCAATTACTTGTTATAGCACTGAATTAGGAGAATTTCGATGTTTTCTTTATTAAATCGGTTGTGTTCGGGTGATGTCTATTGGCGTTTTAATTATTCAATGTAGACGATATGGCAATAAAACATGATGCTTGCTCGTGTATAAGTAATCAGCCTGCAGTTTAGGTTTACTGTACTGCGTCTTGGATTGATTTTGTAGTTCGCCATTTTGTGTGTTTATTATACTTTTGAGTACATGCATTCGCAAAACTGATTAAAACGTTGTCAACATAAACTGTATTGAGGTTTTCATAGTGTCACAAATACCATCTGATTCACAATGTTATATAATTTTACACAACATGACATTAGCACACAAACATTGTTCTCAATGAAATACATATGGTTTGTATCAAACTGATTTGGAAACCTAATCTAATACGTGTATGTATGTTAAACCCGTCTTTACTTGTGAGATTTCATGTACGAATGGAGAGTGAGAAGTGTAATGTTAATACTCAAATAATGTTGTTTGTGAATAAGTGTTCACTAGTATTACATGTACATATGTTTATACTAAAACAATTAAACTGTTTATCTGAACTTATTTGGTTTCCTCTATGGTAACTCCAATTATTGGCATTTACATACAAACAGAAACAATTCAAATTCAATTTGCATAATTCAAACATTCGTTCAATCGTTCAATCGTGTCTTGCAAACAAATACAAACATATGTGGGTGAATCAAAAAGTTCGTAGAACTTTGCAATAACTTTTTTTATTTTCAGAGTTATTGTCGTCATATTTATACTGAATGAATACATTGGTATTTTCTTTACATACACAAATTTATAGCGACCTGATGATAACCGATTAAAAAATAAGTATATCTTAATTAAGGGAGATTACGTATACCGGAGCCCACGGATAATTTGAAACACATTTTATTAAATTTTCTAAAATATCTCAATTGTAGGACCTTCAAAAACCGTCAAAATATTATGTCTGATTGGTTGATATCATTTATAAAGTATGTTTAAATTTCAGACGTCATCTACGATAAATATTGTTTTAATCGACATTTACATAATCGCACTATATAGAAATACCCGCGTCAAACAGGTCTATCGGAATTTACGGAACCACGGGCTGCAAATAAATTCTGTGTGAAACTGGAATATACGTACGGCATCAGAGACCATACATGATTTGAATGTGCAGGTATATATCCTAATATAAAAAGACATCGAATTATGCGTGGAATTAGTGTTTTCGTGTAGGATACCAGCAGTTGACAACTGAATAAAATACACCCGATATTGATGAAGTTGGTTAGCAACGTTGTCGATGAGGACCAGCGCTATTTAATAGCGGATATAGCAAACCACTTATATTAATCTTATGGGACAGCGCACATGATATTAAACAAACAATTGAAAATGCAAAAACTATAATCACGACGGTTATCCAAAAAATACCTACGTATAAGTCACTCGAGAAACGAAAATGAGTCAAACCGTTAACGTAAGTATTGACAAACTTTGCGTAAGTTTGACGTCGTTTATCAAATGACGCTGCCGTGCTACGGTATGCTGTTACAGCATGTATGCGTTTCAATGTACATATCATGTAGTTTTGACTAATTCAATGAAATTTGACAAATTGTTTTGTTATACTTATGATCATGTAATATTAAAATTTGTGCGCATTTGAAGCTGTAGTTTGTGAGTAATGATATTTTTCTTCGAACTTTTTGATTCACCCACGTATTTCTCCAGAGAGATATTATAACGGTATATCAAATATTACGTAAATTCAATTTCACCCACAGGATATTCAAATATTAGACAGCTACCACACGGCTATATAGCGTGACGAAGAATAAATAAGAACGGTGAGGTTATTGTTTCCCGTCGTTAAGTCCATTTTGTCCTTCGATTGCGGCGCTATTTACAAGAACAGACTAAATGTGTTTAGACTTTTTAGGCTTTATGAACATATTTCACAGAAAGCTTTCAAGGACGGAGACAGATGATGTTCAAACAAACTGTGTTAATATTTAGTTGCATAATATGTTTTTCACATTAATGTAACCAGAAAAGGAAATTACTCTACATTTTTGTATTTCATCTACCAAAATAAAGGCAATTATAAAATCGTAGTAGTAATATAAATAACCTAGACTTATGAAGGTTACTTGGAATGTGCGTAATGATCATGTAATGATGTACGTTAATATGCAATATAAGGTAACACCAAATACGAAGGATTTAGACAGTGTGTTGTGTCAAGGCTACAGAATTGTGAGATAATTTGACTCCACTGACAACTTAATTTCATGTTATACAAGCTAACATGTCTGCGACATTTGAACCTGTAGTTTGAAATTGAACGACATAGCTCAAATGTTCACCGCAAATATCCCCATCGTTATTATGTACAATCAAACAATGTCTTTAAGTTCATCAGACTCTGAAATAGTTAACTGTTCTTGTAAATATATACACTCAACCGCTTTAAAAACGCACCACTATTAAAAATAATCGAATTTTGTCAAAATACATTTTTTTCTAAAATTGATAGTTTGCAGGGTTTGTTCAGTTCATATGCTTGACCTAATGAAAGAAAACGTTTTTTTTTCATTCGAAATACCCCGCCCAGAGAACTTTTTCGATTTTGCATGTTTTGCGCGTGCAGCTCGATCGCGTCAACCTGTATGATCAATATTAACTTTAAACTGTACGCTGTTGGTTTACACATTGAAAAAAACAACATAAACAATATTTGCGAATGGTATTTTTTATGCTGCGAATATATCGAATATTTGTTCTCGATGATTGTGCCTTCGATTCCAACTGAAAAAAGCCTCGGTGCCTTAGCATGGCGGTTCAGCTGCCAACATACAATGTTTGTGGGCTAAGAACATCGATTCCTAGCTAATGGCACAGTCAAAGACCGATCTGGATGAAACCAGCTTAAGGTATTGCGCCCGAGCTAGGAGGAAACATGACACAGGTTGTGTCACTGTAATTGGTTCCGCATGGCTGCACACGGTGTCAAAATAATTCCGGGTGTCAATAAACGAGCCAAAAGTACATTATTGCATTTTCATAATTATTTCTTTCATTATTGTCAATAAAAAGAAAAATTGTTTTAGTACATTTTTAATGAGTTTTCTCCCGTTTAGAGCCTTAAGTCCCAACTTTTTGTCTTCAAACTCCTTCATAGTGTTGGTTTGAGATACCATAAATGCACCACGGGATATATCCTTACAGTCAGATGCTCATAACCAAGACTTCAAGTTTAAATAAGGCTTGAATCCATCTTAGGTTCACATTATGCGCATATCTGAACCGCACTCGGTCGTATGGTATTAGCCAGACATCCATAGCCACATAACATTTATAATTCAAGTTAAGCTTTGCTTCAATGGTGGGAAACATCACGTCGAACACAATTCTATCCTATTACGTAATTAATGTTATGCTTTAGAAACAGATACCACGTGCATGCATCAATGAAGCGGGCTCTTATACTTATTTTTGAAATTGTGACTTTCACTTTCATAGGTCTCAGTGTTAACTATATCATAATTCATATACAAACTCGTAATAATGTCATGAAAATCACACACCTCGTTGAATATAGACTGATGATTATTAATCCGAAAAGAAATAACCATAAATTGACGTTTTCATCACTTAAACCGATATTTCATATGTGGTGCGTTTTTAAAGCGGTTGAGTGTATGCGAATCAATTCTGCATAAGTGTATGTAAACACTTACACTTCATTTCATTTAGTCGTTGGTAAAACGGGCCGTAGAACGCACGGACGACCCTTGCATGTAGAGCAGACGCCCTATCACTTGATGACATCAAATAAAAGCCATGGTGTGAAGCAGCTAATGTACTGTATGTATCAATTAATAACCACAAGTTTATCGACAATTGCCTATGTACTGTAATAAAAGCTAGTACATACTCAAATGATCATAGGTTTGTTAATTTAAGAGATATCCCTTAAATGCTCTCATTCAGTAGGATGCTTTGTTTTACTATGTTCGAGTAGTATTGCGTTCATTCCTTCGTTATCCTTAGCAGTTTTGTTCAGAAAATGAATTTTATTCTCGTAATTCAACTTAATCTTATTTTCTAATCCAAGTCTATACGGAAGCTTCTAAGCGTCCATCAGGGACCATTATGCATGATTTTACAGACTTGAAATGGACGGGTAATAAATACACCACTAATGTAATTCTACCTTTACTAATTAATAAGTAGAATATTTGATTTAATTACGCCTAGCAGACAGCAAATCATTTGGGAATCAGCCCAGACAGTAGCTGTGTATCCAAATATAATGAAGGAAACATTTGCAAACTTCAAGGCATGCTCACAACGTTAACGTACACCCAGTGTCTTTTGGGATTATAAATCCATATAATGTATATTTGCGGTTGTATCGGTTCAGTTAAAGAGTCGTGCAATAATAATGGGTTAATTTGTGGACATCAAGATATCTAAAACGTTAACATTACTAAGCCCGTAAGATAATTATAGATAAAATAATCACCGGGGTCTTATCCTATTGTATTCGTTTCAGCGCAAGGCTTTGATTTCTTCGGCACAAATTGTAAAATTGATATGAAAACTAGCAATGTGTCTAGAATGTATGGAATCAATGAAAATACCGCATAGGGTCAAGGGATTATTTGTTTTCATCAAAGAAGACATTTAATGTTTTTTTAAGATTGACTTCAGAAAAACGTGTGAATAAGTTACCGTTAAATTTACCCTTAAATTAATTTCATTGAAACTGACTTTATCCAAACTATGCCACAAATAGTCATGGAACATTATTAATAAAATAATGCAAATAAAACGGCTTAACGTTATGCATTGGTTGCCCAAACGAATACTCCGAACTTTAATCAAAGAAACAGAAAGTATTTGACACAGTTAAACACGACAACCTGTGTTGCCTGGTTTGACTAGATATGATATTTTCTTTATAAAATAAAACATAAAACGTGCGGGTATATAACCTGAAAAATAACACAATGATAAGCACAAAGCGCAATGTCCAAACTAAAAAAATGCCACAAAGAATTGAACTAAACCGCCGAATGTTCTGCTGTCGAGAATTCATAAAAAGTTAAGCTCTTCCAAGGCATTGGCCAACGTCTATGTCTAAATCAAGGGCATCGATATGATTTGCATCAAAGAATAATCGTACAATGACTGTATACACCATTAAGATAATCCGATGCACATTCTATAAAAAAATATTTATGCTACAGAATATGACGTTAGTGCGACTATGACTTTTGATGACATCTAGTATCTTTGACCATTAGCAAGCATTTTATACCCAATCTGGAGACGGTAAGCCTAGACATGTCACGACCTCGCTTATCATTGTTATTGAAAATGTAGACACTAAAATAAACATACTGATACATAAGGCATGAATATTATGTTTTATAGCTTATTTTATACGTTATTGATAATTTCACTTAGCAGGAAATAGAATATGAACAGTGATTATTAATAACAAGGAAGTGTGAATAATTCCTGCAATGTTTTTATAATATGCGAAGAAAAACAACGTCGCCAAATGTAGCAACTGGACAACACTTATAACCGTTTGGATAGGATGATAGTGCAACTGTTTGAAACTATATAGATGCAATAAATAATAACAAATTGTGGAAATCGGACAGGGAAGCCAGCACTCAACAAAACCAGCCGAGCACTGAAAACATTAACAACACAACATACCGGTAACACACCAACACGGAGCAATGTTAACAAAATAATTAAAAGCCAAAACCCCTGTTGTATAATGGCATGATGGCCAGGTGCACAAATAAATGTTAAAAAACGTTGGTTCAAAGTGATTTAATGGAACGCAGATAAGAACACTCTGTTGGGCTGATGTTCTTTCTAAACACTCATTTAAACACTGCAAGATTGCTGGTCCAGTTGGAATTTTTATTATAGATATGACTATATGATATCATTAGCACAAACATCTATAATTGCTTAAGAATATATTACAAGATACAGGTATAATGTACGTTCGAAGTTATTACAAAACAATACCATTCACTGTAGAAGGCAAAAATGTGATTACGCACGCATACGCAAATAACGGTAATGATATACCAAGACCCTATTATCACGACTCGGACATAAATCACATTATTTATAAACGTCTACACTAGTTTCGCGAGAAATATAATATTCAACCAGCACGCAACTGTTTTTATTCCGGAGACAAATGGTGCATATGTGGTAGCATAGTATTACACCGAGGGAAATTGTCGTATTCAGAGCAACCTATTGACAAAATGTATAATAAGACAAGCGTATTGTAAGACGGCAAAATAATAATAACTCCTCACACAAAACTCTGATAGCCATTAAGAGAGTGGTCGTCCGGTTGTGTTGCCTTTCACAATGACCTACAACTTCGTCGTTAATAATAAAATTGTTTAAAAGAGTATTCGTCGCTGAAGAGACAATGATATCATACTAGAGTTATAAAATTACCAGCTATGTCGATCAAATTATTATCTCGCGTTTCAATTAATCAAATAGATTGCGTCACTTAATGTAACAATGTGACGCGCATTTCGTCGAGGATCTCGGTCATTACGTAATAACATAACAACGGCATGGAATTTAGATTAACACCAGACTTCGAAAATCAATGTACTATCTAAAATATGACTTGACCAACCTGTATGAGGTTTTTTTGCGGACTGGGCCCAAATTCACAACGAATGAGAGTCCAGGATCAAGCTCAATCTCACATATATATCATTTGAAACTCTAACGAAATGTTAAGGTTAATTTTGATATTTCATGAATGTAATTTTAAGACATAACAATAAGTTTTAATAGTCGGTTATTTAGATATTAACACAAGTTTTGATCCTGGTTTTAAAAATTGATCTTTGATTTACAGGATCAGTTTCAGTCTCAAGTACATGAACAATAATTCACTTTGTCACCACTTTTTCAACAGAAAATAAATGGTCTGAATGTTTTTTAAAAAGTTAACGTGAAAAAGATTAGACATTCTCTACATGGTTATAAGTTGAAATTGCCAAAAGTTACAAAAACTTCCAAATGATAGAAAATTATTTCCAGGATCAAATTTTGTCCAGTTCAATTGATCCTTTGAGACGATGGGGCAGAAGTCTGTGGCTCGTGAAGTCGTGCAAAATTAAGATGATATCCAGCTAAAGGTTGCAAAGGAAGATTAATAGCATGTGCAAAACTAAGGAAACTTACAACTTTTAAAATATTAATACGACCAATATGCGATGATGATTTGGCACAAACCAGGTTTGGTACTGATACGTCATGCGAAGTTTTGTTGAGCTCCGATTACTGCTTACTCAGAAATAGCAAGGACAATCATGATATTAAGTATTCTTCATTTAAATCATTGCCATTTCAATGCCGGGAGGCAATTTGTAAACTGCTACGGGTATCTTTATAACACAGTAAAGTCAGAACAAAACTTAGGAGAAATATTAAAATTGTTCTGTCTCTGAATTTGCCTTATAAGGGAAAGCATTTATAATACCATGTTAATAATATTACTTTAAACTCAATAGGAAGAGCCACCTACAGATATACAAATTTTAGTAAAAGAACAACCTTTCAGTATGACATAGAATTGCAGTTATTGTTTGCGTCATTGTAAAAGCAATAAGCTATTGCATACATGCATATCACCGCTACACTACCGTGATTGCTTTTAAATATTCCGCGTACTGAACTCAGGATCAATGCGCAGTTCGAAATGTTCTTATTGTATTCGTTATATTGGATCAAACGATGCGGGATACCAGTGTCAATTACGTTAACACAACAGTTACTCGACCTAAATACAAACATGATTCCCTCGAACACAAAACTACGTTCATGAATAAATAATGAATCCATATATCAAAATTAAAACACAATCCATGGTTTGTGGCACAGTATTGACATATTTGATATTAGCATGCAAAATGGAAAACCGAATGCTATATTTTGCAATGTTTCTACTACTGTCGCAATGGCTTTGTAAAAGTTTGAAAATGGACAGGAAGGTAACGAAACCTCAAGGAAAGCTATACTCAACGGAAACGGCCTAGCACATAAAACAATAATTTTATAGACCACAAGAAAAACACACACCGCAATATCCAACAAAAACACTGCACGAAAAAATGGAACTAAACCGCCGCATGTTCAGCTGTCGAGAGGTCATAAGAAGTTACGCTCTTCCAGGGCATCGACAAACGCCAAACCTGAAACAAGGGCATCGATATGACTGGTTGTATAAAGTAAAGCTTTTTTATAACACTATAAAAATCAATCAAAATGGTTTGCACCAATGAATGATCACACAATGACTGTACACACCATTACGATAATCCGCTCAACATTCCCGTACAAAAGATATACAAATGTATACTACAGAATATGACCTAAATGCGGCAATGACTTTTGATAACATCACGTATCTTTGACCATTAGCAAGCATTTTTATAATACTCGATCTGGAGAAATTGAGCCTAGACCTTTCACTCACGTGCTCGCTTATCCTTGTTATGGAAAATACAGACACTGAAATAAAACATCCTGACACATAATGCATGAATATGAATACGTTATTGATACTTTCTCTAAGCAGGAAATGGAATATGAAAAGTGATTGGCTAATCTATTATGAACAAGGAAGTGTGAATAATTCCTGCAATGTATGCACAGTATGTAACAATGTACCACTTCGTCTTATGTGGACGATGGACATCGCTCATAACCGACATTGACGTAATGGTAAAATATATGTATAACATATAAAATAACAAACCGAGCATGTAAAGCAGCTCTTAACATAAAATGTAGAACAAGATACGCTCAGTAAAGAGCACATATCACTAATTGAAATATAACAAATTCCTCCTAAACTTGTCCCTACATTAGAGAGAGACGGTAAACAAAAGGTATTTATATCTTACATGACGATTCAACTGACACGCCCATGAAACAATATGATTAATTGCAATACACACAGTGGATAAATAGTACAAATTAAGTCGGTTGAAGCTGTTTGAAGGTGGCGCATAGAACGTTGCTGCCATATAAGCCTTTTCGTTAAGGAGAAAGTCCAAGTAACTGTCCATTCCTGAGAAATAATGGAGACGAGGCCCCAAAGGGGCCGAGTATTCATTATTTCTCAGGAATGGACAGATACGCGGATTTTCTCTGACTTAAAATACACCAATACTGTAACATGTAAATTTGATTTTCTGAAAAGATGCTGTTAATGTCAAAATTGAAAGAAAATGCATTTTTCCAAAAAAGTCTCCCCTGATGTACCTCTTATAAATAGAAGATTAAAAATATGAACATGACTGAGCGAGAAGATCATGCTTTTTTCATGAAACCAGTGAACTAATACAATAACTCTCCATTACTTTAAAATGGTGTGTAGTCCATACAAACACATGTTGTGAGTTATGTGTTACACGATCAATCAATGGTCATTTACCCTGTGTCACTTGATGTTATAACACGGTGGACATTATTAAGACTTTGTTTCAGTCAGAGGATATATTTTCGTGCATAAACTATACATGGATATTAATAATTGATATGCAACTTGATGGACATAACTACAATGTTTTAATTCTTCATTTTTCATTCCGAAATTATATTAATGTTAAAAGCTATTTAGTAACAGCGGGTTGATTTCATTTTCTACTTTTGTTGTGGTTTGAGCATTTTTATCTGTCTTTTGTTTTCATTTTTCTGTGTTCCGCTTTTTCAGTTGAGTGCCGTTTCTCTGCAAATTGTATTGCCCTTTTTGTGAACACATACATTTTGTAATGCACCAGTCAGTTGCATCCACGGCCTAAACCCCTGCGTATGGCTGCGGTGTTTTACCCTCCAGCTTCCCCCGCACTGCCGGGGAAATGTTGGGATTTTTTCACCGAACCAATACCTTTGGGACAATGTAACCTAAAAGTAAATTTCCCGACCCATCTATTTGGGATGGCGGGCAATAAATGTAACTCACTTGTGTATAATTATACATTATTTGCAATAATTCTCCATTACCTGTTAATACATTCAATAAAAATAATTCTCCATTTTTTGTTAACACTACATAATTATGTGTGTTATGTTTTTCAGGCCTAGAGAGTTGTCTTAACAATAACTTTCCATTATTTCGTATACACATTAAATTAAATGTGTAAACGAAATAATGGAGAGTTATTGTTAAGACAACTCTCCATTCCTGAAAAATAATGGAGAGTTTATGAATGGGTTAATCCCCTGGGTGTATTTTAAAATTATATCTATCGATTTTGTCGGGTATCTGATAAAAGAATATAACGCATCATACTTATAAGGGACTTGAATAAAACAAGTTTGAAGCTCACCAAGGAACGCTTTATATAATGCGTATAGAATTATTGAAAACGTTATGTCATATGTTCAATTCTAAATTAAAACTGTTTCAGTACTTGTATCATGTGTGGATGAAATAATCTATTTTCATGTCGGACTGTTGCTCATTTGGTTTCGTTTAAAGACTTTACGAGTTTTTGTCCAGTTTATATGTTTTGTAATAGATATCATACTACAATATGATACATGTAAGAGCAAAAAACTATGATTGCCTAAGAATATATTACTAGACACAGGGTAATATATAAGAACCTGTTTTTTACGAAACAAGACCGTTCATTATAAAGGGCAAAGACAAGTGTCATCAAGCTCGATACGCAAATAGCAGTAATTAGAAACACCAATACCCTTTTATCACGATACTGGCATAACTTATATTACTATTAAACGTCTACACTACTTTCACAAGAAATGTTATCGTCAGCCATCAAGCAACTGTTATTATTGTGAGACAAAGGTTAAGTCCGCATTAGCATTATATGAAACCTAGTCGAGGTTGAGAAAGTGTGATAAGTTCAAGCAACCTATTCAACAAAAATAATAGGGAGAAATGTCAGTCAGAACTAGAAAATATTATTTCATAAAACCTCACACAAAATGTTGTTTTGTTTTTGTGTTGAACTTAATGGAAACAGTATGCACAAACACATCTGAAAACGAGAACTGACATTTCATCTAGTCTTTTTTATTAAAAACTACTAGACGTAGTTGATTAAGTGATGTTTTGTCGTTGACTAGCATCTGATGTTCAGTTTTTGATCGCTTAAATGTATCAAATATGATAATGTTATAAGATGCATTCTAATACGACCGACGGTTTTGCCTTTGTAGACAAAGAACAGGAATAGCATTGTATTGCATTTGATATGTCGATGAACGTGACGTCATGACACACAAGTGGAACATATGGAGATGTTATAATATGCTTCACAAACCACATACTCATATATCGCCTGGGACATAAACTTATAATTTTTTGTAGATGTGGTCTTTATCCATAACTATTATTATTTGTTTGCCGTACTCCAGTCAATTTTCCCAACTTGTACACATGTGCAATTAAGTTCATAAATGTGAGAGGTGTTCAACTTATAAATGAACAAAACATGAACGCCGATTTTGCAATACTGGATAAACACAAATGTTTATCTCTTTCAAACCTAGTGAGAAAATATTTTAGGTTCAACATTTAATAATTTAGTAGATTATGTTGTTTTTGCCATTTTATAAGCATCAAAAGTGTTGGTGAATTATTAAGAAGGGTAATAAGAGTTCTGTTTTTAGTAATGTTGAAATACCACCACTTTTTATCGTGTTTTTGTACATGTAAAGGACTACATAAATACGGTAAAATAATAATAATAATTCGGTTTATATGGAGAGCCTGCATACATTCCGTATTCGAATCACAACTAGGATATCGAGTATCGAGAAGGCAAGTGTATATTTAGTACTATGTAGTTAAGTAACGTTATAGAAAGTCACGGAATATTATAATTATCGGGCCGAGTCCGTCAATCTATACAAATATACATTACTTTACTAGAATGCTAAAGGATTAAACCTTTCTGAAATGTTTTTGCCATCAGATTTAATGCGAACAAATTATTATGCCTATCTTCTTCGTTTTCTTCATATGCAAGACTTATCACATTTACATGCCACTATTGTAACAGAGGATTTAATAAGTAGTTTGCACAGAGTTTTTTCTACAAAATTATTCGTGCGTCAAGTGCAGTAATATTCATCCATTTGGGATTAGGACACAAAATGTGTTTTCGCCTTGATTCTTTTCAAAACGTCAAACATTTTTTGCTATGTATATTATCACGGTGGGGGATCCAACATATCGATACCAAAATGGGTTACGCATAATTTCATATGTCGAACTTCCTGGTCTACATATGTTGTACACATTTCGACGAAAAAAATGTAATATTCTTATTTGTTATTGGTTTATGTTAAAATCAAATTGTTTTGCCCAAATATCTCAATGCAGTGCCACCCTTTATACATTTCCAAACATGTACGTGTATTAATCTTATCTGTACGTGTAGCAATAACGGCGAAAAACTGATTCTCCGTCAGGCGGTGTGGCTGAAAATTCGCCGCAGTTTGATCACCACGAGAAACTCTATTGTATTTTCACCTCATTTGTTGGATTATTGTTACAGAAATATAACATACCTATCATTACAGACATGTTTAAAATCTAACAGCGATTTGATGGCTAGAAAAATATCTATTGTAAAAAAAACAGCATGCTCTACATATGTTGTACGTGTTTTCCATATGTTGGATTGAAAATGTTTAATTTGCCGATTTTATGTTGAGTTTAAATGGATTGTCTGAAAAAAACCCGAAACTGAAATATGTTTAAGTTATCATGCCACCATCGATGAGTGGTATATTGCTTTTCTGGTGACTGTCCGTTTGTCTGTCGGCCTGTCGTTAGACCAAATGCTTTCCGTTTAATAACTCCAGAACACTTTGCCTTATGATCTTTAAACTTTGCATGAAGGTTGATCGGAAACAGTCGATGACTCCTAGTTTTTTTGAGGTCAGCAGGTCAAAGGGCATGGTCACTGTGACCTTAACCATTTTTAGACCAAATGCTTCCGTTCAAAACCGAAGAACGCTTTGCCCTTGTATCGTCAAACTGAACACGGAGGTTAGTCAGTAACAGTAAATGAGGTCAGGGTTTGCAGAAATCATTTTATTAATAGTACTTGTCAGTTTGAGCGTCGATGAATTCTTGTTGAAATTAGTCGAAGAATCAAGATAACATATAACTGTTGGGGTTTTAAATTTAAATCGCATGCCTCGTTTTTATCACTGATTATCTCTTGTAAAAACTTCCTGACTGACGCTGTATCGACCAACGCAAGGTTATCTTAAACAGCGTCAAGCATAATCAGATTATTATACAAAAACTTCAATTTCAATGCATTCCAGTAGATTCATACAAAATCGGACTATCACAATTACCTGTCTTTCTAAGAACTAATTTGTCATTTTTACTGCAAACACCTCCTGATATGTAGTGTTACCTTAATTGGCTCAAATTTCAGAATAAAGTCATTCAAATGTATCAATCAATGTATCGCACTAATGCATTGACCTTGAATTTGAGTTAAAACAATGAGTTACCTAACGGCAATCAACATTTTTATTCTTGGGAAAAAATGTGTAAAATCAGAATTTTACAAAGAAAATAACACCAATAAGTAGCCGATTGTCTAATTAAGAAAATTAGTATCAACATGATATGCTTCAGTTTTATAATAAAGAAGTTACGTACAATTCAGCGATCAACCTGCCGTCAGTAGATCCATTTAAAGTGTATAGAGCTATATTGGAAGATATCGTTTTTAAAAGTTTCAAAAACTGAAAAACAATTATGCTTTCATATCCATTAGATCATTTTTCGCTTTCAGTTTTAACAGAATTTCTTTCTGTGATTTATTGGACATGCAAACTGTCTATTTTCATACGAACGTGTTCTAGAACACTCTATGAAACTATAAGAATCGTATATTTTTCGACGATTGAATCAAAGTACACGGAACCCATCCAAAGTTATGATTTGCAACTAAGGTAGTCTAGTATCATACTCAAAACGATGCAAGTAAATATTTTGACATTGAATGACTGTTAGAATATAGCTCTATACACTTTAAGTTTGATGATAGGACTGCTCGAACTCTTCATTCCTATATTTCGGGCCACCGATTACTGAACATGTTTTACCTAATTAGTGTATTCGTAAGTGTGTAGTTTTAACGAAAAAGGAACGGTATAAATATACATAACAGGTCTAGTCTGCAATTAGCAAACATTTTGATTAGTTAGATATGCAGACATTTACTGAAATGAAAATACATGTAAGTGCGTAAATAAGTTGGTATAACGAATACGAAATGATATGAAGATAACTTAAGCAGATTTGAGTTTGTGTTTTTCCAGGAAATATATTTAAACTCAATATAAAAGCGACAAATTAAACATTTTCAATCCAACATATGGAAAACACGTACAACATATGCAGAGCATGCTTTTTTTACGATAAATATTTTTCTAGCCAACAAATCGCCGTTAAATTTGAAACATGTGTGAAATGATATATATGTTATATTTCTATAACAAAAATCAAACAACTGAGGTGACAATATAAAAGATTTTCTCGTTTTGGTCAAACTGTCGCGAATTTTCAGTCACACCTCCTGACGGAGAATCAGTTTGTCTTAGTCATTGCTACACGTACAGATAGAATAACTACATGTACATGTTTGGAAATGTATAAAGGGTGGCACTGCATTGAGAAATTTGGGAAAACAATTTGATTGTAACATAAATCGATAACAATTACGGCTGTCGTATATTTTTCGTCAAAATATGTACAACATATGTAGACCAGGAAGTTCGACATATGAAATTATGCGTAACCCATTTTGGTATCGATGTGTTGGATCCCCCACCGTGATTATGCATTGCCTTGCATTGGTGTTGACGAAATGTGTCATTTACTTGGTTTTGCTATTTGAATAACGGCGAGAGTAATAGTATAAAAAATGTGCTTTGTTGTTATCCATATATCAAACCTTGACTTGATGTAGTTATACGGATACTGAATAATTGCGAAAACTTTCCTGGGTTGTTGCGGTAGCTGAGTGGTCTAGTACATGTATACGTAATGTATTTTTATTGCTTTGATGTGCTGCTGTGCAATATAGGTTAAGAAACATGCAAATAATGAAATATATGCTATGAAGACAGCCAATGTTTACAACCGAAAAGGGGCATCATAATAAATGGGTAGGTATAAAGCAGTTGTTTCTGAATATACGAATTTCGAAAACACAGGCTATGTACAACAATACAAATAATTATAAAATATCAAGAAAGTAATTTTGCATCACTTGGGTTAAGTAAGTGAGTAAAACTTTACTTTACGAGACTAACATTTTTTCAATTATGCAATCTTCCATATGGGCCTCAGTTTATGCGAACACAAAAAAAGCTGAGCTCGAATAGAAACACAAATTGCTTTTTCAGTTGATATAGCATTAACCCTCTTAGTTTATTTTTGCTTTTCGAAATCATTTGCTTAAATGAGTACTTTACATTTCATTTGTAAAATATTCCAATCGACAGACATTAAACGAGAAATGTAGCTTGTCATTTGTGTTAAAAGTGACCACAGAGACATCCAATGATTAGGGAAATCAGCCAAGAATTACTGCTACATTAGACATAATGCCGGAAATTACTCGTTTGAGTACTGAATTAGGAGAATTTCTATGTTTTCTTAATTAAATCGGTTGTTTTTTGGGGATGTCTATTGGCGTCTTTATGCCTCAATGTAGACGATGTGACAATAAAACATGTTTCTTTCTTGTGTATCAATAATGAGATAAGGAATACCAATAGTTGCTGATTGATTTTGTCGATATGATCACACGGTTTACTTCAAACATAAGCAATACTAATCGAAAAACTGTCAAAATAAACTGCATTGATGTATTCATTGTACTTCAAAAACAATGTGATTAACAACGTTATACAGTCATGATTGTGGCAATTTATCTTGACTGTATAGATTTAATTGATATACTACATTGGGTCAAGCGATCTTTTTTTATTTCAATAAAGTCAATTAAACTGCACTCAGACGATGCATCTTGGAATAATGGTGTAAGCGTAACACTTTAACTGTGAAATTAATGTCATTGGGACGGACTACTTGAAAACTCTACCACGTAGATGAGAAAATTAGCCGTTAAAAACGAACAAAATAAAGAAATTAAAACGGCTCAACGTTTTGCATTTTTTTACCGGACTTTGGTTCCAGACGAAGAGTAGTTGACACCGTTGAACTATATTGAACGCAATAACCAGTGTAGCAGTTTGACATAAAATAAAAACTGTTTGAATCTATGTAAAAAGTTAAAAACATTAAACAACAACCATTACTATCACCACTGTATTTCTGTCATTGCTTTTAAATAATCAGCACATTGAACTCAAGATCAATGTGCAGTTGGAATTAATCTGATTGCATTCGCTAAATTGGATCAAACGATGCGGGATACCAATGTTAAAAACGTCATCACAACCAATACTCGACCTAAACACGAACATGATTCCCACAAACAAAACATTACGTTCATGAATAATTGATGAATCCACATATCGAAATTGAAAACACAAAATGTGACATTTGGCATAGAAATGAATTATTTTATATGAGCAAGCAAACCGTAAAACCGGATGCTATAATATTGTCTCACAATATTTCTGCTACTGCCACAATGGCTTTGTACAAGTTTGAAAAAAAACAGACACCTACATGTAAAGAAACTTTAAGGAAAGCGGTACTTAACAGAAACAGCACAGTACAGCAAACAATGATTACACAGACCACAAGCACTCAACACAGGTCCATCACAAATAAATTGAACAAACAAATGGAACTTAACCGCCGGACATTCCGAGTTCGGCTGTCGAGAGGTCATAAGAGGTTAATCTCCTACAGGGCATCGGCGGACGTCTCAGTCTGAAACTAGGGCATCGATATGACTGGTTGTAAAAAGAAAAGCTATTTTATAACACTATAAAAATGAATTAAAATGGTTTGCATCAATGAATGATCACACATTGACTGCACACACCATTAAGGCAATCTGCCGAACATTCTCATACAAATGATATATACTACAGAATATGACGTAAATGCGACAATGCCTTTTGAAGACATCTGGTAACTTTTTACCATTAGCAAGCATTTTATATCCAATCTGGAGACATTGAACCTTAACCAGTCTATGAGGAGCTCGCTTATCCTTGCTTTGGAAAATGTAGACACTTAAATAATACATCCTGAAACGTAATGAATGAATATGATGTTTTATAGCTTATTTTATACGTTATTGATACTTTCTATCAGCAGGAAATGGAATATGAAAAGTGATTGGCTAATATATTAAGAACAAGGAAATGTTGATAATTCCTGTAGATAGTGTTAATATAATATGCAAAAATACAAAGCGTCGTCAGCTGTAGAAAATGGACATCACACATAACTGTTATTGGTAGGATGATAATGCAACTGTCTGAAACTATATGAATGCAATAAATAATAACAAATTGAGGAAATCGGACAGGGAAGGCAGCACTCAACGTAACCAGCCGAGCACTGAAACAGTAAAACCACAACATACCTGTCACGCAACAACACGGACTAATGTCAACGAAATAATTAAAACCCCTCGTCCCTGATGTAAAAGAGCATAATGCCATAGCTCCACGAGGAAATAACAAACAAAGTGACTGAATTGGATGCAGCATAGAACACTCAACAGACACTGTAGAACAAGATACATGCAACAAAATTGCGAGATGATAGATAGCATATTCCTACTGGACTCTTCCTTGCATTAGATATAGACGGTCAACAAAAGATATGTATAACTTTTATTACGATTGAAGTGACACGTCCATAATTTCATGCTTACAGATACATGTAGTAAGGTCTATAACTATACCTGTAAATCACAAGTTAAATAAAATTGCAGCAAAGACAATTAATCCAGACGCACAGTGGCTATACACATGTGGTACCAATTTCGTCGGTTGACGCTGTTTGCAATGTGGTGCACAGTACGTCGCTGTCATGTAAGCATTTGTATATTTTACTTATCTGTTCTGTCGGATATTTGATAAAAGGATATGGCCTGGCATACTTGAAATAAATTGAAGAAAACAAGTATCAAGCTCGCCTATGTACTCTTAAACTTCAAAAAATGTTTATGTACATTTATTATAAATGTTCCATATGTTCAAGTCCAGGTCAACACTCTTTCAGTACTAGTTTCCTGCGTGGATGAATCATATATAGTTTGCCTGTTGGGCTGATGTTCTTTCTAAACACTCATTTAAATACTGCAATAGTGCTGGTTCAGTTTAATTTTTATTACAGATATTATTATACGATAGCATTAGCGCAAACATCTATACTTGCTTGAGAATATGTGAATATTATTCAAGATAGAGGTATTATATAGGATCCAAGTTTTTACGAAACAATTACATTCATTGTAAAGGACAAAAACACGCACGCATACGCAAATAGCGGTAATGATATACCCTATTATCACGACCCTGACATAAATCACATTTTACTTATAAACGTCTACACCAGTTTCACAGGAAAAGAAAATGTCAGAAATCACGCATCTGTTCTTATTGTGAGAAATAGAAGTGTCTGCATTAGCATAATATAAAACTGAAATGAGTTCCAGAAAATGTCATAATTTCGAACACCATATTCAACAAAAACTATAGCTAGAAATATCGTTATGAAAAAACTAGAACATATTCATAAATTCTTACACAAAACGTTGTTTTGTATCTGCGTCGCACTAAATGGAAATTATATTCGCAAACACATCTCACAACGAGAACTGCCATCTTCAAAATGATTTTACACATCGTCTTTTCTGATTAAAAATATGCAGATGTAGTTAAATTACGTGATGTTTTTGCGTTAAATACCATTTAGAGGACGCTTTTTGTTCGGATATTTATCCCAAATGTAATAAAGTTATAACATGTATTCTTACAACAAGAACAAATAGCATTGTATTGCATTTGATACGTCGATGAAAGCGACGTCATGTCACACAAGTTGGACATATGGGAATGTTATAATACGCTTTGTAAACCTCAGAATCATACATCCTCTGTGACACAAAGTAATTATCATAATGTGGTCTTTATCCATTACCATTATTTTTTGTCTACTGTATTCCAATGTATTTTCTCAACTTGTTTGTGCATATAAGCTCTTGAATATTCCTTTGGCATAATTAACTGTTAGTCAACATAACGTGCGAAATACTATCAGGCCAGTGAAACCTGACAGTGGGTTATTAAACGAGTAATAAGACACGTTTCAAATGATTGTAGTAACAATTTGAAAATAAAGATAATGCAACATGAACTTGCTTTAGTGTTTTAGAAGTTATATGAACTTCCTAGAGTTTGTTACAGTCAAGAGATAAAAATAAATTGATTGTCTGAATCATTTTTTATACAAATTAAATACTTTTCCTGATTATTTTACAAAACAAACAATGTAAATTTATAAATATATAGTTTGCGTGATACCCGGATCGCCTGAGCTGAATTGCTGATCATCGTACAGTGAGATAAATCAGTAACGAGTCAACAGCTTTAGTATGTCGTGAGCGAGAATCGAGCCCAAATATGTACTGCACTCGAAGTTTAACCCTTTCAACTACTTTACAAGTAGGATATCGATGAGGATAGTGGAGTTTGTACTATGAACCTAAGCCATTGTTTTGGAATGAAGTACACACATCGTAATAAGGAAAACAACCGACTGTCAGGCTGTTTGCACTCATTTTACTAACTAAACTGACTAGTGATCAACAAATATATGCAAATGAATACGCTAATGCCCAAGTTATTTTGACATTTCATACATAACTGTACTAAACTGAGTATGACAATACGTCTTTTCTGCATTAATAATATATAGATATAATGCAAAAAAATCAGATCGCCCTTGGAATAGAAAAATTCTCATTTTTCTTCCTATGCAAACGATTTTACATTGATGTATGTCACTGTTTCAACGGGGGACATAAATGAATATTAAGCATTTTTACATTGTTATATCGCCTTAGGGATTTGTGCATTTAGTGTTCTAATCTATACTAGTATATGTAAAACTTACGCACAAGATGTGTATTCGCTCTGGTTTATTTCTAAAGTCAAACAATTTGTGTTATGTATATTATGCATTGCCTTGCATTGATGTTAACTAAATGTGTCATTTACAGATCTTTCAAATTTAAACGAGAATCTTTTGTCAAAATCGGGTCGCCTGTCAGGTAACCTATGTGTATCTAGTGTAACTATGTATAACTGAGTTAACGATAAACCCGCTTTTCTTTTTGAAAGGTCTTCATTAGTACTACTTATTGAATCTATTATACTTGGTTTTCATGTTTGAACGATGGTGAGAGTAATCTTATAGCAAACGTACTTTGTCGTTATCTATAATCAACCAATTACTGGATATTGAATTTGGCACAAATTTTCGTGCGCTGTTGTGGAATCTGGGTGTGCATAGTAATTACGCTCTGAATTGTATTGCTAGGAGGTGGCTATTGGCTATAGAGGTCACATTCCTTTTAATTATTTAACATATGCTAGAAAGATAACCTGCGTTTACAACTGCATATGGACGTATAATAAGTTGGTAGGTATAAAACAGTGGTTTTAGAATATTATCGACAACAAAGGCTATGTACTCCCATACATATATACAGTAACAAGTAAGTAACTTTGCATCCACATGGTTACCTTATTGTTCATTGGTATAGTAAGTACATAAACGTGAGTTAAGTCTTTACTTTACGAGGCTTACATATTTTCAATTATGCAATATTCAATATGAGCCTCAGTTTATGCGAAAACACACAAAGCACACAAAAACAGCTAAGCTCGAATAGAAACACAAAATTGGTTCTCAGACTATATAGCGTTAACATTCTTAGTTCATTTGCTTTTCGGAATCATTTGATTAAATGCGTACTTTACATTTCATTTGCAAAATATTCAAATCGACAGACATTAAACGAGAAATGTAGCTTGTCATTTGTGTTAAAGTTGACCACCACAGAGACATCCAATGATTAGGGAAATCAGCCAAGAATTACTGCTATATTAGACATAATGCCGGAAATTATTCGTTTGAGTACTGAATTAGGAGAATTTCTATGTTTTCTTAATTAAATCGGTTGTGTTTTGGGATGTCTATTGGCGTCTTTATGCCTCAATATTGACGATATGTCAATAAAACATATTTCTTTCTTGAGTGTCAATAATGAGGAAAGGCATATCAATAGTTGATGTATACTCTTAGTTTCCATGAGTGATTTTGCCGATATGATCACACTTCAAACATTAGCAATACAGATCAAAAAGCTGTCAAAATAAACTGTTTTGATGTATTTGTTGAACTGCAAATATCATCTGATTCAAATGATATAGTCATCTGAAACACCCCATGACTTCAGCACAAACTTATATTTTTTGATCAAATACATATGACTTAAATATAACTGATTTGGATAAACCGTTATGCTAATCATTTACGTGCATATTATTTCATACATTTGTCAAAACCATCAACATGTGTCAGATTGAATACACGAATTGAGTGGTTGAAGTTTTACAATTCATTGTGTCTAATATTTTGGAGAATATTTGTATATGTTCACTAGTAATACATGTGTTTATAAATACTAGATATTATCTGAGGTGAAATATTTTGAAACCCACGTACTTCAAACAGATTGTAGTTAATTAGCATAATTGGATAAAATCAACACATACACACACCGACCACGGCAATAGCCTTGTAAATCTATGAGAATTTTCTAAATTAAGACTTAGTATATATTTCAAAGCAGAAACACATATCGCGCAGATAAATTGCCATTTTTCTCTGAACACGATCTTGTGGATTCAGACGATAAAATTTTTGTGGCTTATAATGTACGCAAGAATATATCATAGGTAACAAAACTGTTAAGATATGTTATTGATTATAAAGAGAATTCAATTTTTGTTATGCAGTTATTGGCTTTAATAAACAAACAGAAACACATCAAGTAACTTTTCAGAATTCAAACGTTAGTTAGATCGTGCCTTGCATACAAATAACATATTTCTCAAGAGAGGCATTACACACGGTCAATCAAATATTGCGTAAATTAAATGTCCCCCACAGGAAATTCAAATATTAGATATGTACCACATGGATATAGATCGTAACCAAGAAAACGAATAATAAAATATATACCAGTAGTCACGCAAATATGTGTACAGTATGTACCAGTTCTGTTAAAGGTCTACGTTATTTACTCCCTTCTTCCAGACCATTATATCATGTGGTATTAAAATCCTTGACTTATGAACGTGACACGTGATGTACGGGGATTACGTTATGCTAATATACTGAGCGTCAAAAGTTTCATAAACGAATTAAAAATTCATTTTTTTAAATTGTTAACTCGAAAGAACTTTTTACTAACACTATCCATTTGTGTACCCATGGTGTTCATGTGGAACACATTTATGTTGGACTCCGTTACACTTGAATGATCACACCATAGCAAATGGTGAAACGTCTATTCATGCGCGCAAAAAAGGGGCTTTTCATTTTCGACTAAATTTCCACTTCCAATTTACTTGATACATGTCTGTGATACCTCCCTTCCACTGCGAAAACGTAGTGAAGCGTTTATGTTCACAATTGCCAATTTTTTGCCATCAAATTAAGCGTACATTGAAAACTTATTTGACAAAGTAAATTTGAAGTGGAAATGTTGTCGAAAATGAAAAGCCCTGTTTTTGCGCGCTTGTACAGACGTTTTACAATTTGTGATGGTGTGATCATTCAAGCGTAATAGAGGCCAACGGAAATGGGTTCAACATGAACACCGGGTAAGTGGAATATTTTCACGCACGTTCCTTTTTGCCATTGAATACGTGTATAAAAAAAATTTGGCATTTTATGTCATTTCACTTAACTTACTACATGTATGTCGAAATTAAACGTTTCAAATGACGGTAGCGACTCTTTGAAAATAAAGAGATATTATATGCATTGTAAACGTTCTTTACTGCTTAGTATGCTGTATAACGAGTAATAGTTTTACAGTTTTTATTCCAATTAAATTTATTTCCAGTATATCTTACAAAACACAGGCAACGGCAATGTACATACAACTAGTCATTTGCGTACGACACGGTTGGAACATGCATTGCCCGAGTGACAAGCAACAAACACATCCACTGGACCATGTCTTGTTTGGAATAGCTTAGTTGATAGGGAGAATCCGAATACATACCCTACTTGAAGCGGACAATTTACAGCTAGCATATCGATGTGGTCAGTTGTATATTAAGTACTATGTAGCTAAGCCATGTTACGAAATGTCACAGAATATTATATTTGTCAGGCTGATTTTGTCAATCTATACATAACCTTTTTAGAATGGTAAGGGTATAAATCTTTTCTACAATAATATTGCCTTCAGATTTAATGCGAACAAATTGTTATGCCGATCTTCTCCGTTTTATTCATATGCAAGATGTATCGCGTTTATTCATGACACTGTTCGAACGGGGACATTATAAGTAGTTTTCACAGAGTTGTTGGTACCAAGGGATTTGTGCGTTTAAGTGTTCCAATCTACATACGTTTGTGATTCGGGCACTTTTCGCACGGAATGTCTTTTCATCCTGTTTTTTTCTAAGGAAAACGTATGTATTGCCTTGCATTGATATTGATGAAATGTGTCATTAACTTGGCTTGTATGTTTGGACGATGGTGAGAGTAATAGTATAACAAACGTATTTTATTGTGATCCATAGATAAGCCCATTTCATAAGTTACGTGATGCAGAAAATAAAATAATACAAGACGTATTTGCTATGAAGACATAACGACGTTTTGGACTGCATAAGGACATCATTTTTTGATAAATTGGTCGGTATGGATGCCTTTTTCAGAATAGAACATAAAATACTGTCCAAGTACAACAATGCAAATTTTCAATATTAAGAAAGTAATTTTGCATCCATTTCGTTACTTTATTCAACACAGCACACACACACACAGATGAGCTCAAATAGAAATACACCAATTGGTATTTCAGATTATATCGCGTTAACCCTTTTAGCTCATTTGTTTTTCTGAATAATTTACACTTGGTTCATTTGCAAAATATTCCAATCGACAGAAATTAAAAGAGAAATGTAGCTTGTCATTTGTGTTAAAGTTGACCGCAGAGACATCCAATGATAAAGGAAATCAGACAAGGATTTCTGCCACATTAGACATAAAACCGAGCAATTACTTGTTAAAGCACTGAATTAGGAGAATGTCCGTGTTTTCCTAATTCAATGGGTTGTTTGGGGATGTCTTTAGCATTTTAATGCTTCAATGTAGACGATATGACAATAAAATATGATGCTTTCTCGTGTCGATGTGATCAAATATCGACATTACATATTGGTAATTGCCATAATAGTTACAAATTGGCAAAACTAATTCAAAATAAACTGTATTGAGGCATTTATTATTCTACAAATATCATTTTTTACTCATCACTATTATTATTTTATACCACATTTATATAGCCCTTTTTTCATGTATACACTCGTTCAAAAGTACTGTACAGTCATGACTAATATATCGTTAAAAGAATATAAAACGTACATAAAATATACATTTTTTTATCAAAGCTATTTAATCTCCCATTAGTATCATATTGCCGAAACGAAATGCAAGATAAAACATGGTATAAAGAAATACTTTGCTACAATAAAATATTTTAAAATTATATCATGAGCAACAATTTATCGTTCTTGATAACAAACAAAAATACATAAGAATTACTATTTTGTCTCTGGAGGATTCAGACTTTAAAATAATTGCGTACATAGAATATACGCCATAATATATAATAAGTAGCAACACTTATTAGATATGTTATTAGATATAAAAAGGAATCCACTTTGGTTACTGCAACTATTGATGTTTACCTACAAAAAGAAACAAATCTAATGAAATTTCCACATTTCAAACATTCTTCTGATTGTGACCTACAAACAAATAATAACATTTCCTAAGAGAGGCATTAACCGACAGCCAACAAATATTACGTAAATTGAATGTCACCCACAGGAAATTCAAATATCAGACAATTACCTCACGATTATACAGCGTAACGAAGAATAAATACGAATAGTAAAATATACAGCCACTCAACTACGCACAGACGTAGGTAGCAAGAGAAGTTCTGGTGAAAGTTGAGGTTAATGTCTCCCGTCGTTAAGTCCATTTTATTCATCGAGAGCGGTGATACTTTATAAAAACAAACATAATGCGTTTAGACTTGTTAGGCTTTATGAACATATTTCACAGAAAGCCTTCAAGGGCGATCACTGATGAAGGTCATGTAAACAAACTGTGTTAATATTTAGTTGCATAATAGTTTTTTCACATTAATGTAATCTGAAAGGGAAACTTTCTATTTCATCGACCAAATATTTATAGACTTTATATTCTTCAGATTCTGAAATATTGACATTTTTTGTAAGTAATGTTTGAATCAATTCTACATTATTATATGCATCATTCCAATTTATACATTTTGTGTGACCAGGCGAAAGGACAGAAACACCCAAAATGTGGAAACAATGATCATTTGTCAAAAAGTAACATCGTTTACGTGGTTTGCATTCATTTAGTTTAATGCTACACGAACATAGATATAAGTTGTTCACATTTTTATTTAGTACAATAGTGAGTCTATAAGCAACTGGTTTAGTCCATTGTAAAGAACGTTACGAAAGAAAACTACTGTAAATGACTAGGTACCTAGATGCCAGACACATTGCTATTAGAGACCCGACATTCCCTTGCTACAGATCTAACAAATCATTTCATTTAGTCGTTGGTAAAACTTAGCGACAAAACGAACCAAAGTCCCCCGAGTGCACAGCAGACGCTTTGTCACTTGGTGACACGCTAAAAGGTATACAATGTATAAATTAATGCCTACACGTTTATCAAACGAATACATAAAGCACAATTATGATGAAAGCTTGTTCCTATAATCATAGTTTTGAAAATGTTAAGAGTTCTTTTTAAATGTTCTCATTCAGTATGATGCGTTGTTTTATCGTGTTCAAGAAGTATAATTTTCATTCGTTCGTTATCCTTTGCAGTTGTAATATTGTTCAGAAAAAGAAATTTAACTGAATTCAACATAATCTCATTTTCCAATCCAAGTTGATACGGAAACTTGTGAGTGTCGATCGGGAGCCATCATAAATGAGTTTACAGTCGTGATACAGACAGGTTATAATTATACACCACTAAATAAATGGAATACTGTTCTTAACTAATTAATAAGTAGAATATTTGATCTAATTACGCCTACCAGTCAGCGAACACTTTGGAAAATAGTCTCTTTGTTTTATCAAAGTATTTACGCAAATCTTAAACTTACGGTCAAATTTTAATGTTTTGTAATACTTTTACAACTATAAAGCGAGATAAATGTAGCTGCAATACTACTCAAGATTCAGTTAATGAATGTCTACAAACAATATATGTCCCCAATTCGCTGTAGCTAAAGAAATGTACAGAATTCAAATATGAACTTAAGTTTACGATTTCCGTAAGTCCGTTGATAAAACAGTACCCAGCTGTGTATCTACACACATTTATGGAAATATTCGATGCGTTGCTAACAATGTTAAGGTACAAACAGTGTTTCTTGGGATAATACATTCATATAATGTATATATTAAGGTTAGGTGCGTAAAAAGATTTGTCTAATTAACATAAGGTTATATAGCGGACATCGAGATATCTAAAACGTGAACAGCATTAAGCCCTTAATATTCTTATTGATAAAATAATCCATAGGGTTCTTATCCTATTGTATTTATTTCATTACAAGACATTGCTTTCTTCAGCACATATTGTATATATTGAAACTAGCAATTTGTCTAGAATGTACAGACTAAATTAATATACTGTATAGGGTCAATGGATCATTTGTTGGCATCAATGAAGTCGTTGTCTTTTAATTCAGGAAAATGACCTTGGAATAATGCTGATTTAGTAACCGATTATCTCATCCTGAAATTAATTTCATTGAAACAGACTTCTGCCAAACTAGCCCACGGAGTTACCAAAATAGAGCATGACATAGAATGAAAATAATATACTAAGCAAACGTCTAATCGTTTTGCACATCTTACCGTCAACCGAATAGATTTCACTTTCATGTACATGTAACAAACATGTAATAAATGATGTAGTCGTTTTATTTGTCAACATGTATATTAAGTCATTGCTTCGTAAACTATATTGGTCTAATTCCAATCAAAGTAACATTCCCGTCTGTATAAAATAAAACTTGACGGCGTTTATAGACAATATGGTTATGCACCGTTATATATTAATATTACAATTTGCATGCAATATACGCAATTACATGTACTTATCAAAAGTAATTTGTTAGTTCTGCTATCAATCATAACGAAATTCCAATATTTGCATATCCATGAACATTTAAACAGAAAAAACATCAAATTAAATTTGCATTATTCAAACAATCCGTCGATTGCACTTTGCAAACAAATGAGAACACATATTTCTAGAGCGGCATTAACCGACAGCCAGCCGAGAGAATATTACGTAAACTAAATGTCATCCACAAGCAATTCAAATATTGACAACTATCAATGGTTATAGATCGTAACCAAGAACACGAATAGTAAAATACTCAGTCACGCAAATATGCGTGATGATAGCAAGACAAGTTCTGGTGAAATATGAGGTAATTTTCTCCCTTCTTTAAGACATTTATATCCTTCGATAACTGTGATAATTAATAAGAACAAAATAAAGTGTTTAGTCTTTTTAGGCTTTATAAACATATTTCGCAGAAAGCCTTCAAGGACGGACACTGATGATGTTCAAACAGACTGTATTAATATTTTGATGCATAATACTTTTCCACATTAATGTAACCCGAAAAGGAAAGTTTCTATTTCATCTACCAACAAGATGCCAAAATGTCACAAAATACGCCCGTCTTGGTTGTGCTAGTGAAAAAACTATTGATTATGAAATAAAAGCCCATATTATATCAAAACATTTTTGAACAATCATCTTTAAACTTATCTTGGCCTAGATATTACACCCATGAGCATAGTCAGCAAGTTTGAAGACAATCAGATGAAAATTGTTTAAGCTAGAGTACAGACAAGGCCAATTTCACATTTATTTTGGTAAAAGAAGGACCATAACCCAAGAAGGCATGCACCTATTTGGCCTATAATCGAACTTGGCCTAGATATTACACCCATAAGCATTGTCAGCAAGTTTGAAGATGATCGGATGAAAACTGTTTGAGTTTGAGTACAGACAAGGCCAATTTCACATTTTTTTGGTAAAAGAAGGACCATAACCCAAAAAGGCCTGCACCGATTTGGCCTAGATATTACACCCATAAGCATTGTCAGCAAGTTTGAAGACGATCAGATGAAAACTGTTTAAGCTAGAGTACATACAAGGCCAATTTCACATTTTTTTGGTAAAAGAAGGACCATAACCCTAGAAGGCCTGCACCGATTTGGCCTATAATCGAACTTGGCCTAGATATTACACCCATAAGCATTGTCAGCATGTTTGAAGACGATCGGATGAAAACTGTTTGAGCTAGAGTACAGACAAGGCCAATTTCACATTTTTTTGGTAAAAGAAGGACCATAACCCAAGAAGGCCTGCACCGATTTGGCCTATAATCGAACTTGGCCAAGATATATCACCCATAAGCATTGTCAGCAAGTTTGAAGACGATCGGATGAAAACTGATTAAGCTAGAGTACAGACAAGGCCAATTTCACATTTTTTTGGTAAAAGAAGGACCATAACCCAAGAAGGCCTGCACCGATTTGGCCTATAATCGAACTTGGCCTAGATATTACACCCACAAGCATTGTCAGCAAGTTTGAAGACGATCGGATGAAAACTGTTTGAGCTAGAGTACAGACAAGGCCAATTTCACATTTTTTTGTAAAAGAAGGACCATAACCCAAGAAGGCCTGCACCGATTTGGCCTATAATCGAACTTGGCCTAGATATTTACCCATAAGCATTGTCAGCAAGTTTGAAGACGATCGGATGAAAACTGTTTAAGCTAGAGTACAGACAAGGCCAATTTCACATTTTTTTGGTAAAAGAAGGACCATAACCCAAGAAGGCCTGCACCGATTTGGCCTATAATCGAACTTGGCCTAGATATTACACCCCTAAGCATTGTCAGCAAGTTTGAAGACGATCGGACAAAACTGTTTGAGTTAGAGTACAGACAAATATTGGACGCCGCCGCCCGCACGCACGCCCGCCCGCCCGCCCGCCCGCCCGCCCGCCAAGGGTGTTCACATAATACGTCCCGTTTTTCAACGGGCGTATAAAAATTAAGGCACTAATAAAATCTTAGTTGTGATATGAATAACCTTGACTAATGAAGATGATTCTGATTGTACGTAATGATAACAGTATAGGCGTTAATATCCAATATAATAGCACATACGAAGGAATATTTAGTCATTATTTTGTCAAGGGTACGAAATTGTGAGATAATTTGACTGCACTTAAAACTTCATTTCATGTTATACAAGATTACATGTATGTGACATTTGTAACTCCACTTTGAAATTGCACGACCTAGCTCAAATACCCACCGCATATATTTCCATCATTAATATGTACAATCAAACATGGCTTCATCTGATTCTGAAACACTTGACTTTTTCTTGCAAGTATATTTAGAATCATTTCTACATTATTATATGCGCCATATACGTCATTAACATGTGTTTGTTTTAATACTTAACGATCGCAGATAACAGTTGTTCATAGTTTTATTTAGTGCTGGTAGTGTCTAAAATCTATTGCGTGACTAACGCAGTAAAATATATAATTAGCGTTGCTATAGCATGTAGTGTATAAATACCGAGAAAATCCATAACGGACGGTAAAACATATTCGGGGGTTTTAATCCATAGCGCCTGTAATGAAAATTTGTAAGAATAGTTTAGTCGCTTTAAATGCTCTCGTTGCTTTACCATGTTGAAGAAGTTTTTCTTTCAATCTTCCGTTATCCTTTGCATTTGCAATGGGTTTTTTAAAAGGAATCTTATACTCATAATTCAAATTAATCTTATTATCTAATCCAAGTCTATACGGCTCTTCTAAGCGTCCCTCAGTGACCGTTATGCGTGCTTTTACAGACTTGAAATGGACGGGTAATAAATACACCTCTAATGTAATTCTATCTTTACTAATTAATAAGTAGAATGTTTGATTTAATTACGCCTAACAGACAGCAAACCATTTGGGAATCAGCCCAGACAGTAGCTGTGTATCTTAAAATAATAAAGGAAACATTTGCAAACTTCAAGGCATGCTTACAACGTAAACGTACAAATCCATATAATGTATATTTGCGGTTGTATTAGTTGCGTTAACGATTCGTCTAATAAACATCGGGTTTTATTGCGGACATCAAGATATCTCAAACGTTAACAGTACTAAGTCCGTAAGATTCTTATTGATAAAAAATTCACCGGGGTCTTATCCTATTGTATTCGTTTCAGCGCAAGGCTTTGATTTCTTCGGCAAAAATTGTATATATGGAAACTAGCAATTTGTCTAGATAGTTTGGAATGAGTTAGTATACCTCATTCGGTCAATGGATCATTTGTTTTTATCAATAAATTCATTTAATGTTTTCAGGAAAATGACCTCGGAATGATGCTGAATTAGTTACAGATAATCTTAACCTGACATTTATGTCAGTGAAACGGACTTCTGCCAAACTAACCCATCGAGGCATGAAAGAGAATGGAAATAATATAGTCACTTAAACGTTGTGCATTTTTAACGCAAATGAATATGTAGGCACACAAAAAAACCAAGTAGTTGACACTTTTTTTTTTGAAAATATGTATGTATATCTATCCAAATAGAAAATATAGTGGGGAATATGCGAGTAGTATAAAACATTTTTAATGAAACCAGCCCAAATAATTTGTATACAATCATATGATTTCAAAGATAAACCTTTAAAGGGACTCAACTCCAGTTGGTAAATTGCCAAATTTATCAAATAGAACTCTTAAAATTTACTTTGTGTTGGCTTAACTGACCTAATACTTTTATAGAAGAATCTAAATTTATTGATCTAGAAGAAACATAATCGCATAACGCCGATTTATTACCTTTTAAAGCCATAAAATCTATTGCGTTACTATAAATATTTAACGTTGTTGCAGCATAGGGTAGTGTATAAATGCCGAGAAAAGTCGTGATCTAATTAACGGACGGTAATACATGTTTGAATTGGAAGTTTTTATCAATAGTACCTTTGATTGTAATGTAAGTTGTAAGAATACTTTATGTATTCGTACAACATAGTTTTTGTGATTAAAACGTCACTCTTCAAAACGTGTTTTAGTTTTATAATCGAAACGGAATTTAGTCCCTTTATCGAACATAACAAATAACATAAAGATAATTACATCTATCATGTTCCACTTACAATTTATATAAGAACCACTCATTATCATCCATGTGTCATACATGCGTGTTCTTACATCATAAAGGTCTTAAGTGACAAATGTGTTCACCTTCAGCGACATAATATTATAAACATTATTCAGGAAACTAAACATCAACAATTAGTTTCGTGAAATCATAGCCTTACTTTTCTTAAAGGTCAGGCATGTTAATAATCGACCGTGTTTGTCATAGATAAGAGTCGCTGTTACGAACAACTTTTGGTATTTATAACGAATATTCTGTATTACAACCTTATAGTTTGTAAACATGAAACCTCTAATAGAACTGCTGTTCCTGCTATATGTCAGCTGTTTTGCCGGTAAATATTATATTCTATTTCATTTTAAAGTAAGATTTTCTCACGTAAGTCGATACTTGCAATAATCACAGGTGGCAGTATCAGTGTTTGGTCCGCAAACGATTAAATAAAATAATAAAAACATATATAAAAATGTCCGTACTGAACTAATATACTAACATTATCAAGGTATAAAGCGTACTATATGTCTATATGCGAAAGATTGTGGAACATTTCATCTCGTTGTTTCAACATAAAATACGGGCGCTGAAGAAAAATTGCTATACAAGTCATTCAAATAAACTATAAGATATTAATTCTTACCGAAAATCTCGTTCAATTGTGTCTTATAACTGCGAAACAGTGTTACTTTCGTTATTCAACTTCGCTCAATGTCATTTTATTTATGCACTGGTTACCCGCTGCGCTCACAGTATCGTAATAATTGTTGGGAACCAAGCCTATTGTAAGATGCAATGTTCCACAATCTTTGGACATATACATATACTACGCTTTATACCTTCATAATGTACAGGGAGTTAGATAGACAATCGATATATATACGGTCCATGTAATGTATTAGCTCAGTGGCGGATTTGTTCTTTTTCTTTTCCAAACACTGATACTGCCACCTGTGGCAATAATATATAAGAATTCATTGTGCATGAATACCATAATTATGGACCCTGTTTGGCTTATAGCCATATTTTATTTTTAAAAATCATTTGCTGACTGCTACAGTAGTACCAAAGCTTTATCGCTGAATTAGAATGAGCAGCTTGTAAGTACTACTTACGTCATCATAAGGTTTATAAGGCTTGTTTTCTCAAACTAACGAGTTTGTACTTACGACCCTCTCAATCTAAGCCAGCGATATGTTTTCTATCTCTGCATTAAAATTTTAAAGTTTTGTTATGAATTAGAATGTACTGTAACAGCTTATATTGCGTATTGCGTTTAAGTTTATTTAAGGTCCATTCTGACACAAGTTCTTAGTCCGTACTATTTACAGTCTAATGGAATTAGGACGAAATTGCATACCAGGATTTACAATTAATGGAAATGCGATGGTATGGGGTCTTGTGATTTCATTATCAATACCAATCATTGAAACATTTTATAATATTACGTTACAGTTTCAGACGCTGCTTGTCCAGATGGGTCGATTAGGCACGGCAACATGTGCTATCATTTTAGTCACGACATAGAGACTTGGACAGGCGCAAAAGTAAAGGATACTTACAATTCGGAAGATACATTTCACAGGAACAACAAAGCACGAAATGCATACATTTAATTAGAACTCGCATATAAAATATACAAATCATTATTACAACACATGAATGAGGACGATAAATGAAAGCGTAGTTTTATAAAACAATATTTAACTCATTAATTAAGAATGGTGCAATATTATGGATCCAATAATATACTTTATTGTTACTGCAGAAGTTGTATATGTAATTCAATAATGGCGTTATAAGTCAATAATTATTTTAAGATTGGTCGACGAATGACTGTTTGTATTATGCTAGACACTGTTCATACATTTGCTCTATTTAACTTTGTACAAAATATTATACATGTATTTAAAGAGTCGTTAACGAATGGCTGTTTGTTTTATGCTGAACATTGTTGATACATTTGCTCTATATAATTGTGTACGAAATGTTCTCTCGTTTTATCATATTCAGGTAATGTGTGAAGCAATGAAAAGTCGGCTAGTGGAAATAGAAACCAACGAGGAAGACCACTTTCTTGGACAACAGGCCCATATTAACAACAGTAAGCAGACTTTTGATGTATCTTATACGCTACGATTGTCATCGCCTCGGGCATTTTTGTTCGTCCTTACAATACTGTACTATAACCCTTGTAGAAAGACACTTTGGTCAGCACCTAGTACTGCATCTTTAACTATTACTAATAAGTGCTTGTTTAACAACTGTTTGACTATAGAAACTATAAAAAAGCCAGACAATTCGTCTTTCAGAAAACTACTGGATAGGATTGTCGGATGTTATTGAAGAAGACACGTGGGTTTGGATGAACAGTCTGACACGTGCAACATACACTCAGTGGCACAGCACGGAACCGAATGGTCATCAAGGTGAAAATTGTGCCTATATGGGCACTGACGGAAAGTGGATCGATGTTCCTTGTCGCAACGGTAACTACTTCATCTGTGAAAAGGAGGATGCGTAAGTACTTTGTTAATTTTTAATCTTAGTATGTACTCTTCAACAATTTAGAATTCAATTACTACATCTGTACAATTGCATGACACGTGATAATTATTATGTCAATAACTTACTTAACAACTCTTTAATAGTACAGAAGGAAAGATTTATGCTTTGTTACCAATGGCGAAATCTGGGCCCGAAATTACAACCAACACTTACACTCTGCACTCAGCACTCAAATATTGAAATTCCTTCTTTTAAGGTTCAAAGCGACATTTTCGTAGAACGAGAAGTTGAAGCTATGTAGAATATGTAGTAAATATTATCATTTGGTTGTTTCCAATTGAAATTTAGTGTATTTGTAAGCTATATGTGTAATTTACCAGTCTGATTTCTCAGATACAATGCTTACGTTTTTACTTAATAAAGAGTACAAAATAGCAAAAATATGGTTCAAATGTTATTGCAACATTCAAATAACAATTCTATACATTTCCAAACCTAGTTTAGCAATCTAGAACAAATAATAACTAATATGACAAATTCAATATTTGAGTGCAGAATGCAGAGTGTAAGTATTGGTTGTAATTTCAGGCCCAGGTGTTTCTAAGCTGTGTCTACATTAACATGTAACTGAGAAGTAGGAACCTATAAGCTTATGTTTAACTATGTCTTGCTACGACTGCTTAGGCCATACCAAATCGTTACTTCGTTTAGCGTGTGAAGACCGATAGGAAAATGTGTAACCTATCATATCTTAAAATCCATTTCTACATTCTTTCATACTAATTCATCATCATGTTCCCAACCCCTACACCTGAGTAGCTTTTGAACAAACACGTTTAAAGTTACATTAATACGTTATTGTTATTGACAATGCTTGAATACATTTGTTAGTAATATGATGAGGAGGATAAAAGTTGTTTTGACTTTCTAGTTTTCTCGAGTGTTTTGTTTTTTTGTGTCAGGATAGCTAGATCGGTTTTCGAACTTAGGTTGAACGCTAAACAAAAATACGATTTAGTACGGCCTAAGTCCGATCTTTCCCTATGCATAATACGATAACGTTGTCCAGTATTCAAAGAAAAGTAATATTTATTTAGTGTTATTTCTATTTCAGAGTGGAGGTCATCGGAAGGCGTTGATATAATGTACAATGTAAACATTACGTCGCGAACATAATATACATGCATATAAAATTTAAATTAAATTATAATTATGGATTATGAATAAAAGTACAAATGAAAGTATCCCACCGTGTATTATCACACAACTAGATGACAAGTTAAAAGTTACCAATTTTCTAGGGTTCTTTTCAGCTATTAGGCCGCTCAAGCACCCTTTGACATTTAAACTTCCCCTGGTCATTGAGCTACATATGGAAACCTACACTCGTGTCTCCCTGTGGAGCCTATGTCTCTCCTGTGGGTGTGGCAGTCAACATCGATCTGCGACGCCCAGGAATAGACACTGTCCTTGCAGGTACCTTTTTACACCATGGTGGAGTGGAGCATGTGGGTCTTGCTCAGAGACATTAACCAGTGGTCAAGAAGGGGGGTCGAACCCGGGACCTCTGGATCCTGATGCGCGCGTCCTTTCTCTAGGCCACCGCTCTCCACCACCACAGTGACAGCTAATTAAAGGATGTAAAACATGAATTATATGATAACAGAACCAAATAAAAACATCACCTGGATCAATCTACGAGAGTGAATAATATAAATTCAACTATCACTTATGTGGCATGTAGTAAAAATGATATTTACGTCTCGTTTTGCGCATTGCATGTAACAAATCAGTAGACAAATGGTCAACTTAAAACTTGGGGGAAGGAGTGTTTTACGTTTCAACATACTGATTGTCTATGAAAATGACTATCACCAATGATCGTTCGAAGTTTGCAGATCACAAGCATGGGCAATTGTATCATTGATAACGAAAAAAAACGAAAACAAAAACAATTTTATACCTTAATAGAAAAACTATATAGTTTTACAAAAACATTTTATTTTGTTTTAGTCTCTGATACAGTTACATGTGACCACAAGCATACTTCTGTCAAATGATTTTTCATTCTCTACATTTCATTTTCCTTATCGTTTGACATAAACAACAGTGTAGTGTAATGGCACATTGTGTGTAGGTCAGTATAGATAACAATCTGAGGAGACACATTTCTTTACCCCAGACAAGCACATATTTATACACACAACATAGCCATGGAACCAACATTAGGATTATCAATTCTACTATTCTACTTCGTCAGTTTTTCAGGTAATTTGTTTTCCTTTATGAACCATTTTTTCAGGTAATGTAGTAAAGAATTTAAAAAGGGTATTGAGACTGCTTTTATTGACCTTAAGATAATTTATATTTAAACGATGTTGTACATAAATTCTGACAACCTTGAAATGCAGTCAACATAAAATTAAGTACGAATTTAGTATTTGTTCCACCGTATAGAAATGGAAAAAGCCAAATGCAATATTCAATTGAAGCAATTTGTTAGTTGGTATTAAAACCTTGATAACACTAAAATTGTTTAGAGTATTGTACGATTTGTAAAAGTCTGGCTGCCGACTACATATATAATATGTTTTGTCTATCAATTTTTATAAGCAATTTTTCCAATAGCTATATTTTATTCTTGGGTTCATTCCCTATGTTCGAGGGTGCACTATTTGAGGGTGCAAAGGGTAATACTTTCACGAGAAAGATTAGGGAGTTGTCTTTATTGACATAGGGTATGTTAGACAGATTTATTTTGTAAGTGTATGTCGAATATTGGCCGACATTGTCAGTGTTGATTACTGGGTAGGCGGATAATGTAGTTGTTTGAAATACTTCAACACGTGATGGTTGGTTGCATAAAATGAAACTTGTATAAAACTGAGATCGTTCCAAGTAATAAGTAAAATATGATTTTGTGGCAAACTATAAATGTTCAGTGTTATACATTATACATTTCACATGCCGATTATACCAATAAAACTGTACTATAAATATAAACGCATAATGTACCTGAAACTTTATACGAGTATTAAACATCCAACCATTCTACTAACTTTAAACATTTTTTACAATTCAGACGCTTCCTGTCCAGATGGGTCCATCAGACATGGTAGTACTTGTTATCATCTGAGTCACGATGTGGAATCTTGGACTGGTGCAAAGGTAACATCATGTTGTTATACTCCTGAATGTACTCGTCAATTATTCAAAAATATAGTCGTGGAAAATAATGACAATTGTACATATCGCTGGCTTACACTGAGAAGGCCGTAAGTACTAAGAATAATACATATTTGAAATCAGCATCACGAGGCGCTTCTTATGAGCATATTGCCATGAAAATCAGAACTTGTTACAATGACCAAATTGAAGTTGAAACAACTTTACCATAAATAAAAAGTAATTTTCGGACAGTTTTTTCTTGCTTTCTCAAAATATAGATGTTTTTCATTTAGTGTACGACCTTCTCATTGTAAGCCAGCGATATACTTGACGGGAAGCATTTAGTCGAAAGTCAACCAGGCCATGCTCCAGTTACTACGTAGGTGATCAAACCGAATAGTTAATGATTCATTTCAAGAATAACAACAATATGTATCAAAATGTTGAATGTGAGCATCAACCCTTCAGAAAAAAAATCCTACGTACATAACAATTTAACCTAGTGAGGAAACGTCTATATGGTTGTACCAGTATTGCATATAAATTTGCATACTTTAATTATATGGTTATGTTTCAATTAATTATCACACACACACATAATATCCCTGGGTTAAATGTTATGGATATACATGTACCGCTGCATTTTACATTACTAGATGCGAGTTAGACTGGTTGCCCGACATAAAGCACCGTACACTATATCGCTTGCTAAGAATAAGAAGATCGTAAATACAAAATCAATATTTGAAGAAAATAAAATCGGCATGATCCAACACTATTCTTTACTTACAATTGTTTGGACTTTGATCAACATGACAAGTTCCTATTTTCATGAAAATACGCGTATAAGATAATGATTCAGAAATGTATGAGTCGTTGATTAAGTATCAGATGTTCTTGTTCAGCGTTGTAGTGGTTTTTTTAATTTGAACTTCCTGTACTTTTTCGGCGGGGACTTGGAATTTAATTGTTTCTTTGACTTATGCGTGCGCATTGCTTAGTGTAGTTGTGTTGTGATGTTACTGACTCCTGTCCTCGGCTGGTTACGTTGAGTGCTGCAATCCTGTCCAATGTCCTCATACCTTTTTATGTGACATGTACGTGTACTATTAGGGTATTTTTGTTCTGTTCATTCATCCATGTTCATTTAGTGATCAAATATTTCTGTTGTGTGCTGCATTGTCTGTCCGATTTTATATGATTTACGCACAAAGATCGAAATTTGTTCATTTTGTCGTATACAGGTTATGTGTGAGGCAATGAAAATGCGATTGGTGGAAATAGTAACTAGTGAGCAGGGTCATTTTCTTGGACAACAATCCCTAGTTAACAACAGTAAGCATTAAATGAGTATACATAACGTTTGTGTTATGTTCATTTAAATTGGATAGTGAAAGCAGAAATCAACGGAAACAAGCGAGTACGAAAAGCAGAGAAAGGACGTCACAATGCCCGACACAAAACTGAACGAGAAATTGAATCCTAATAACGGCCACAAATCCTAATTCCAGTTGTTGAAAAGTCATTACATGTTTAAGAATTTCTGTAAATAGTTCAATTCTGCTGCTATACCGAGTATAAAAGATACAAATGAATTCTGTCGCTTAAAAGAAAATAGGTTAACACATAGGGAAAGATTGGGCGCGAGAGTAAACGAGATCAAATTGCTGCAAGTCCTAATTCCAGGTATGAGGCTTGTCCTAAACAGTTTTAAAATTATATTTAATAGTAATGGTGGGCTATAGCCCTGCTTTTGTATAGGTTTTATAGGTTTCATGTCATTGACATAGTATAGTATATACACTTAGCAATTTTGCTAATTGGATATTGAGAGTCGACAATGTACACTTTCTGATATATTTTGGTGAAAAATTGCATTCCTTACGTAGCATAATATTATGGCAAATATGCAAAATTGGTCGCATGACATACCATGCATAATTTGGTACGTAAATTTAATTTTTTAATTAAATGTTTGGTAAGTCATACTGACTTACTATATTTGTGTGCAAAATTCCATTAACATATAATATCCCACTAACATGTTTAGGTTTGAAAAGTGACCAGTTAGCAATGTGGCTAAGTGTACAAGTAAGATGTATCCAGGCTATATTTGTGTTTCAGAAAATTACTGGATTGCACTGTCAGATGTGATTGAAGAAGACAAATGGGTTTGGATGAACAGTCTAACACCTTCTACGTACACCAACTGGAACAGCGGTGAACCAAATGGTCATGAAACTGAAAATTGTGTATTGTTACAACCAAGTACACACTGGGTCGATGTCGATTGCCGCAAAGCGTACAATTACATCTGTGAACAGACGGATGCGTAAGCACCTCATGTACCAGTCAGTTGTATCCACGCCCCCATTCCGGGGATTGGTGGTTGATAACCGGAAAACGGCCGTGTTTTTTACCTTTCAGCTTCGCCCGCACTGCCGGAGAAGTGTTAGGGATTTTTACTTCGAATCATTACCCCGGGATAATATTTAGTTGTCAGGGGTCGGGGAAATATCGGAGGTTTTACCATCAGCTGTCTCCCGTAGGTCGAGGGGAATGGCAGTGGATTTGACAGTGGATGGGGGCCGTGGATGCAACTGACTGTTGATTATACCATCGTTAACCATTAGCCTTTGGTATATATTCACCACGAATAAGTTCTTATAACTCGAATACAAAAAATATTTAGTATCGTATACAAACGATTAACCTTGTACTTCTTTCATATCTTGAAAGACGACATCGTTCAATGTTTGTTAACTTATTTGACTCACGTTCGAATATCGCTGGCGTAGAATGAGAAGGTTGACCTTATTATAATGACACATATGTGAGAGCTACACAAAACTTCCTATCAGTCTATTATTTTATGAAAATGGGAACTTGTCTTGTTGACCAAACAGATTTTTTGTTCTTGTTTTCTCAACACATCGAATTTGTACTTCGACATTCTCCTTCTAAGCCAGCGATATAGCTAAGTCGCCAACCACAATTGAATCTCAAATAATGGAAGTTTTTGTCATGTTATCGTTAAATGTCGGTGTGTGCGTGCGGGTGCGTGTGCGTGCGTGACCGCGTGCATGCGTCTGTGGGTGCGTGCGTGCGTGTGTCTTACAATAGTATCACTGTCGGTTTGCTCGATAATTACATTTGCTTAAGTAATAACTTAGAGGAGTGGCTGTTCCTACTCTTCTGAATGAATGCATCTATCAATTGTAATACAATACTGTATGATAGTAAAGTTTTAAAGTGAACGCTATAAATCATATAAATATATCACCAGTTTAGTCATTTTGTAAAAACTGATAAATTATTTTATTGTCATTTCAGCAACGCGGTCGTTGGGAGACGATAACAAAAACGATACAATCGGCATGATCATATGTTGCAAATACTAAACGGAATAAAATAGTTGCATTGTACATGTTTTAGTTTTTCATTAAACCGAACAATATCAAGATATAACTATTACGTATATTAGTACTTATGTGGGTGACATGGGAACCAAATTTGTTAAAAAAATACTCGAACAGTCTTCCCTAGAGTATCCATTCAAAAACACTTCGTAATACGAGGGGCGTTTCTAAAATTCCAGGACAAGTGCCCTATAATGTTATAATACTAGTATGTTCAAATTACCTCAAACTTTACTTTTAAATAGAACAATTCATGATACATATCGTACCATGAATCGAACCCATGAAGGTATGTTGTACAAAGTGACACTACTGTCACGGTTATGTCAGTAATGTCCGCTGTATCTGAGTGTACCTAAATAACACGTTCTGAATAAATCTCACTCGGTAAGTCTAATGGCACACAGAATTCACCTGCTTTAAAAATAAAAAATGCTTATATTCTCAGAAATGCCTCGTTTCAAGGTATGCACTTCCAGGTTTATTTTGCAAAGCATTCGAAATAATACAAACTCAATCAGAACTGTCCAACGAAACGGCTAGCGTCAGTTTTAAAACAACCCTTACCTTCCTGCGGCAGCACAACTGGCAGTCTTAACGCGTTCACACTATTCATATATCATACCCAGTGACAGGCAACGTTCTAAACAGGCAATGGTTATTAATTATACTGTTTCAAATCGTAATTTTCCTGCCAAGAGACAAACACTTGGCGAATTCCAATGATTTACTGACATTTGACGGGCGATTCTAATACAGGGATAATCAAATCTGAACACAGCAGTGGAAATATTTAAACTGTGTCATAGATTGACCAAAACGATGTTGTATACCCTTAGCAAATGTTCATTGCAGTAAGTTTATGCCGTAATTAATTGGTAGGTAGCTGTTTGGTTTGGGACAATGCGTATGTTAGTTTTGACGATTTTTTCCGACGAGACGTCAAATTTGCCCCTGTTAGCCATTACTTACGTTACTATGGTAGCTGTGCCATTTTGTACGACACACCCTCATGCGTTCGATTTATGGTACAATTTGTATCATGAAATGTTCTAATTTATTGCAAAGTTTGAAGTAATTTGAATATACAATTAACATTATCGAGCTTTTTCTTGAAATTTGAAACACCCCTCGCAAATACTGAACAAAACGAAGTCAAAGAAACTGTAACGTTCTATAGCTACACCGGTGCAGTGTCAAAATGGCGTCATTGGATCGCAAACTTTCATTAACTTCATTAAACGCTTAATTTCGCGATGGAATAAAACTGTTTCTCGGATGAACTAGATCCCAAAAATTTATTAGTTTAGAGTGCATGGTGTACACGTTTTATGCATTCAGTAATTCCCAAAATTAAGCTTTGTAACATAATGCTTTAAACTTTCATAAGTGTATATGCCATTTAGAAATCAAACATTATACTTATACTATGCTCAGTACATCTAGAAACGCAACGTTTTCATCCTTTAGTTTTTCTTACTTCCATTGTTCATACATGTTTTTATTTTGTGAAATAATATTGTATAATCGCGTAGAAACATGTTTATTGTCAAAATTTTGTCGATCGGGCTACGTAACTCCCGTGCGTCAAGAAAATCACAAAACGTACGAATTCCACGTGCATCATTTAGGCATGATAATTTTTGGTGTAAATTGCTTTGAATCCTTTGTAAGTTTTGTCAATGGATAGAAAATCACAAAAGAAAAATTCTAGCCTTCGAAATTAAAATGCCAGGATGGTCTGAACCTGGGCAAAATTGTGCGTTTTGGATGCCTATGACGGGGACGTCAAACTGGAGGTTCCACTTCGGCTAAATTGTCATGAACCGACAATATTTCATTTGGAGACACTTTACCAGCACTTTGGCTCTGTTTACAACCACTCATGTACAGATCACCCATGTGAAACAACTCTCCGACAGGACCAGTTACTCGACATGCACCATATCTAGGCAAAGTTCACAACTGACGAAGACACTTCTAAACAACTTGTTGGACGTCAAGAATATGTAATCAATCAATAATTAATCAATATTTGATTTTTTCACTTAGAACAGCGAATCTGAAACAAATAGGATTTTACCACTTTGTGTTCCGTTTCTTTTTAGCCGCACTATACACACAAGCACTGTTCCATTGCATCGATAGCACTTTATGAAAACAATGTTACTGTTACATTGTTCATGGAATAAAATATCATCAAGTAAATACAGTTTGGTTGTCAATCATAAAAAGTTTGAAAAAGTGTTGACAGTGACCCCAGTGTTGCGTTTCTAGATGTACTCAGTATATTATGGCATGTATACAGTAAATGAAATACTATTCATGTAGTAGGGGAACATTTTCGAAAATTTGTTACCTAAGTGACAATGGAAAGACACTTTCAGATTTGTAAACATATGGCTTGGGGATGTTAAAAAAAGGAGAGCAGCACTGAGGTTAATGTATAAAGCACTTAAATCAGCGTTTCCATGGCAACCATGTGCCTAAATCTTTGTATTTCTCACTGTATACGATAATACCTAATATCTTTTTAACGAATTAACGTATTTTAATGAAACTTGGTATATTACCCCACAATATCAAAGCAATGATGAAAATATACTCATCGATTGCAAACGTCTGATGTCAAGGTCATAGTCAGAGGTCAAATTGTTACTTTATTCTGGATATATCAAACATTTTTCATGATTATATTCGTGTAATGAAACCTATTCTTTTGAAGTGATGATTTTAAGTATGTCTCTGTACACAGTGATTGTCATGTAGATGCTTTTTCTCATTTAAAGTTTATTGGTAGAGATCAAATGTCACATTTTAAGCATAAAAGGTCAAATATTCACTTTTTATGATTTTTGGTTAATTTATTTAAAATGTTTTGTTTTGTTTCAAATGATTTTAAATCACATATGAAATACACTTAAATACGATTAATGCAAGTAAAGTAGAAAGTCCTGATCGAAATCGCAGTTTAAAAGATCTGAAGAAATATGACATTTATTTACAAAATTAGTGAGTGGGGTAAAAAAATAAAAAAAATATTCATATTTATTCCAATAGGGGACCTTTGATCAGAACCACACAAAGTCTTGTCGTAATCGGTTGACGGCTGATTATCAATCTAGTTATTGGCTGTTAGGCAATGTATCATCACGTATCCGTGGGGTATCAACTAGACAATAAACCCAAACATCATTACAAATACATGGCTAAATGAACATCGTCAGGAAGTAAAGGGTCAGGAGAAAACCGAAAGAGACATTGCGAAGGACATTCAACCATGAATTCTAAGTCATGGGGAAGAGTTTCGGAGAAATTGAAAATTGCAACAGGCGGAAAACATTGTCAGCGAGCTCGAACATGATAATATTATTATGATTATTTTTAATCAGGGCTAACTAAGACACATTAAGTGAGTCTCATTTAACTCTAATTTCTAACCTCCTTTAATTTATAAACCGTTAATCACCGCAACACCAAACAGTAAAGTAAAAAACAACCCAAAAAGCATTTAAATACCGTACAAGAAACGAACTACCAGATGGAACAAAGCAAGGATTTTACAGTATACTGTTTATAGACAAAGTCCTGAACAAAGAAACAGAAAGGCAATAATAAAGATTAATTCACCTATGCATTAATCTAATTTATTACGGCGGAATTTCACGGGATCTCCGGGTACTATATACACATGGTGCGTTTATCGCTACCCGGCGTCGCTATCGTTTCCATGGTAATTCTCGCGTGAATACGATATTCACTGAGCGTGAACTCACATAATTGCCACGTCGGCTCACTTGCTTGTTCGGCAGCAAACGACGAACTTTAAAGAAAATTAATTAAAACTTTGGCTATCTAGCAATACTTTATGATGCCGGGTCGAGGACAAGGTGCAAAGAGAAGGCGCGGTGCAGAAGCAACGGGGCCGAGGACTAGGGCCAGTGCTAAGCGAGCTAGACCGGCGTTGGACGACGGGACGGAGCCAGCGAGAGGTATAAATCATAACGTTATAGATTTTAATGAAATTATTTGTGAGGCTCAGGTTCATGAGGAACAAGACCAGGTTAATGCTAGTTCGAACAGTAGCATCACTAATACTAGTCCCGTGGAGACCCGTAGTTTGTCTAACGCCGGTAATGCTCAGACCCTGCCTCTAGGAAATTTAGATATAGGGGCGTTGCCATATAACGGTACATGTTTGCCGCCTGTAATGCAACCCAGTGCTAATATGTTCACGTTTAATGAAACTCAAAATGTTGAAAACATGCTTTTTGAAGGTCACGAGCTGACACGTGTCGCCCAAGACGATATTACGTTACATGTACCGCCTACTCTAAAACAAAAAATCTGTAAAGGCGAGTACGTCAATCTTTCTTTGCTCATAAAGGGTGCGGTGGAACTGGCCGAGCTATATTCCGGTAGTACGCTCAAATTAAATACCGACGGTACGATTGCCGTCCGGCCCACGGTATGTAAAGATGATATCGGAACTATTGAACGCTGGACAGACGCGTTTATTGTCTATATGTCTATCTATTTGTCGACACACCCCTCAAAGATACATGAAATGTTGCACTATTTTTATGTTATACGAGAATGTGCGTCCCGCCAGGGGGGACAATTTTGGAAAATATACGACCAGCAGTTTCGCCTTCGTCAGGCCACCACACCGTCGTCGTGGTCGGTGATTAATCAAGGCTTGTGGTCTAGGTGTTTGCCTTCAATGCAAGATACATATAGGTATAAACAATTTGGGGTCGAGTCGCGGAAGCATGGTCAATCGCAGAACATATGTGTAGCTTTTAATAAAGGCTCATGTAGCTGGCCGAGTTGTAAATATAACCACGCATGTATTAATTGTGGCGGCACGCATAACATAATGAACTGTCACACAGGTACTCAGTCAGGTCCTTCACGTTTCGGGTACCAACAGGGTACTTACGGTCAATCGCAAACATATAATGCGGGTCATAATACCCATCAAGGTTTTAATGGAAATCCCTTTCGAGGCCGCCGCCCATACAGAGGGCGGGGATATAACCAGTACCGTGGTCAACGCGGTTCATATAGTAAATAATAACATACCGTCGCTTATGAATAATCCGACGAAATTAGCTCCTTCACCTATTAATATCCAATCTTTAAACCACTGGTTGTCTGATTACAAATCCCGTGATGCACTAATACTATTAGAAGGTTTTACACACGGCTTTCGTTTAAATTATACTGGTCCACGTGGGACACGCTTTTCAAAGAATTTGGTGTCGGCTAGACAATTCCCCGAGATTGTCCTACAAAAAGTACAAAAAGAAATCGATGCCGGTCGTGCGGCTGGCCCGTTTACCGTTAGTCCGATGAAAAATATTCAAATATCTCCGATCGGCGTGGTACCAAAGAAAACACCCGGGGAGTTTAGGCTGATACATCATCTTTCTTACCCAGAGGGGTCACCGATTAACGATTTCATTGACCCGAAATTATGTTCGGTTAAATACACAGAATTCGACCAAGCAATTCATATCATTCAGGAACTGGGAAAAAAGTGTTACTTGTTTAAATCGGATATAAAAAATGCATTCCGTTTGCTACCAATTAACCCACAGGATTTCGAACTATTGGGATTTATGGTGGAGGATAAAATTTTCTTCGATAAGTCTCTTCCATTCGGCTGTAGTATTTCCCCGAGTTTATTTGAAAAAATTTCAACCTTCCTTGAGTTTTGCGTTAAAACCAAAATGAAATCGGGCCACCGAATACATTATCTAGACGATTTCTTAGGGGGCGAAAAAACGTACAAGTCTTGTAAAGAGTTGATGGTGTTATTCAAATCAATTATGGACAACTTGGGCGTTCCGCTTGCGGACGAGAAAACAGCAGGCCCGACTCAAATTATTATTTTCTTAGGTTTAGAGCTAGATTCAATAAAAATGGAGGTTCGGATACCTCTCGATAAAATAACGGAAGTCGTTCAAAAAATCGAATTCGTTCTGTCGCAAAAGAAGGTTTGTTTGAGGGTCATACAGTCACTTATAGGGTCTTTGAACTTCTGTTGTCGGGCAATTCCTATAGGTAGGCCATTTTGTAGGCGCCTTATAAATGCCACATGCGGCGTAAAACATATGTATCATTACGTGCGTGTTAATAAGGAAATGAAATCTGATCTCAAAATGTGGATGCGTTTTTTCAGTGGACATAATGGTGTCTCAGTCTTTCACGACCGTTTTTGGGTGTCTAATGATGACGAGCAATTTCATACAGATAGCGCGGGTGCTATAGGGTTTGGTATTTGGTTTAAGGGGCATTGGTGTAACGCGAAATGGCCGGACGTGTGGCATGAAAATGGCTTTACCAAAGACATTACAGTGCTTGAACTGTTTCCTATTGTCGCGGCAATTTTTATTTGGGGTAATGAGCTACGTAACAAGAAAATTCGTTTCTATTGCGATAATCAGGCAGTAGTCCATATATTAAATACCATGACCTCTAAATCACCCGCAGTCATGATGTTAATGAGGGTATTTACGTTACAATGTTTGCATTATAATTGTTGGGTAAAAGCTTCACACATCAGCGGGGCAAAAAACGAAATAAGTGATGCACTATCTCGTTTTCAGTTCTCACGGTTCAGGAAGCTAGCTCCAGAGGCGGATCTATATCCATCGGTAATACCGAACTTTCTTTGGAACATCTTCGAAGCAGATCTAAATACTTGGCCAGTGCATGAATAGCGGAAAATACCGCTTCGACCTATTCTACGGCAAGGAACAAGTTTCAGTCATTCAGGGGCTCGTATAACTTACCAAATAACTGGCCACTCCCTTTAAACGGGGTGGTTTTGTTCATTACGTATTGTTTTGAAAAGGCCTTGTCAGCTAGAACAATAGCAACATATATTTCTGGTCTGGCTTTCTTTCATAAAATTAATAATTGGCCAGATTTTTCTCAAGCCTTTATTGTCAAAAAGCTATTGGAGGGTTGTCATAGATCACGCCGCACATTCGATACGAGAGCCCCGATCACTATGGATATGTTAAAGGAAATATGTAAGCTTCTACCCACGATTTGTCATGATGCTTACGAATATCAGTTATTTAAAGCTATGTTTTGCCTGGCATATTTTGGCCTATTTCGCGTAGGAGAATTAGTCTTTACCAAGGGTCAAATTAACATGTTACAATCAAGAGACGTAACTCTTGATATACCAAACAAACATGTTTTGATTTCCATGAGTAGGTTTAAAACAAATCAACGTGGTAATCCGGTGATTTTAAAGTTACCGTGTGAGCGGGATGGAAGCATATGTCCTGTTCATTCGTTACAGAAATATCTTTTTTATAAATCGAGTCAAACCGGTCCGCTGTTCATTCATAGTAACGGGGCAGTAGCCACCAGATATCAATTTGCAGCAGTGCTGAAAAAATGTATTGACCGTTCTCAGTATAACCACTCAAATGTTAAAACCCATAGTTTTCGCATAGGCAGGGCTACGCAATTAGCTTTAATGGGATTGTCGGAGTCAGCCATTATGAAACTTGGAAGGTGGCACTCCCCCGCCTATAACACATACATACGGGTTTAACCGTACTTTAGGCCAGGTTTGTCTAGCGGGTGATTATATTCATGGTATTATATATATACTTATCATGCACGGTATAGCAATAGTGTCGCTATGGTGATAGGACTATCGTAACTGACAGGCTTTAATAATGTCTTTACAGACGTATGGTTTATCGGGGATTCAATTCCATATTGGGCTGGGGTGCGAGCCGCCGAAAGAGGAATGCCGAATTTGAAGTTGCCGGACAACCTTACCATGGCTTGGTGGTGTAAGCGGGGTATGAGTTTGGACGATTTAATTAGCTCCTTGCAAATTCCCGTCCTGTTTAGGAGTTGTCTTAAGTTATATTGTTCCATCTAGGTGGCAATGATCTTACAAAACATTCCTTAAAATGTATTTTTAAGATAATAATAGAGGCTGTTACTTATGTTCATCAAGCATTTCCAGAAGTAAAAATAATATGGGTTGACATTCTCCCCAGAGTAACCTGGGGAGAACACGCCTGTAGTTTGAAAGCCATAGAGAAAAAGCGTAAACGGGTGAACCAGATGGGCCGAAAACAATACAACGGGCATATTACGGTCGACATCGACGTTCTTACACTCGGTTTCTTCCGCGATGACGGTATACACTTGTCCGACGTTGGTTTGGTATTCTATAATGACGCCATTCGCGAAGGCATTTTAAGTTATATATTAAAAGAATTTTGGGGAAATAAAAAATAGATAAATAAGAAATAGGGATATCGAAGCTTAATTATATTTTTCATTTTGTGGCGTAAAATTCTGTAGTGGGGATGCAACCGAGGGCATATCTATTATTTTTATTAAAAATGAATCAATACAAAACATATATTTTGCATTTCCATGGGTTTTCTCTCGGTTTCGACAGCTGTTACCAGTCGAGACTGAGGTTCCTGTGGTTACAAAATTCAGTCACTTGACTGTAGTTTTTTATGAGCGTTTAAGACTTGTCCGAGCGCTGACTCAACTAGAAAAATGGCATCTCTTAAAAGGTCTCATCTGTTTAGATAAGTCACATTTGGTTAAAATACATACTTACTGTAGACATGGTTCTTTATATAGTGCCTGGAGCGTACCTGGTTTTATTACGGGGTACCTGGAGCGTACGTCCCGGTATTTTATGGGTACTCGGAGTGTACTCGGTATTTTATGAGTACCTGTAGCGTACTCGGTCTCTTTTATGGGTACTCGGAGTGTACTCGGTATTTTATGAGTACCTGTAGCGTACTCGGTCTTTTTTATGGGTACTCGGAGTGTACTCGGTATTTTTATGAGTACCTGTAGCGTACTCGGTCTCTTTTATGGGTACTCGGAGTGTACTCGGTATTTTATGAGTACCTGTAGCGTACTCGGTCTCTTTTATGGGTACTCGGAGTGTACTCGGTATTTTTTATGAGTACCTGGAGCGTACTCGGTTTCTATGTGTAATCGGAGTGTACTCGGTTTCTTGTTACAGTAAATTAATGTTAAAGTTTGATAATAAATCTTATATGCCCTCGGTTGCTACCTTGCGTAAGGCGTTTTCACCTCTAACAGCGTTACCTGTTAGAGTACAAGTCAACATGGCCATTCTTCGCCACTTTAATTTAATTCATAATCGCAATAAGGCAAGCCTATATATATTACATGTATTATAAACAATATTCGCTAGTCATTTGGTATATAAAGATAATTATAAAATTAAATTGTTATTACTGCTGTCAGTTGTTGTTTTGAAATTTTATCTTGGAATAATAAAGATTAATTCACCTATGCATTAATCTAATTTATTACGGCGGAATTTCACGGGATCTCCGGGTACTATATACACATGATGCGTTTATCGCTACCCGGCGTCGCTATCGTTTCCATGGTAATTCTCGCGTGAATACGATATTCACTGAGCGTGAACTCACATGATTGCCACGTCGGCTCACTTGCTTGTTCGGCAGCAAACGACGAACTTTAAACCCACCCTACCGCACCCTTCAGGCAATATCAGTCATTATTATTAATTATCAATGTTAATAGTCTAACTATGTTTAATGGCAAATAGCAGTTACTATTATTATGCTGTATGAGTCATTTTTCTGCCGATCCGTTTGTTGTTATTTCAGTTTGATATTGAGAGAGTCAGTAACATTGGCATACGTATGTTGGTCAAAACAGACACATGGTCACGTTGAGGTTGTACTGGAAGTAAACTACACAATATACGACACAAGATGGTTCAATATGGTAACTATGAGGACAGATCCGGCATCAGATAGCATCCAGTCTTCATGGAATTCACGTATAGGAACTCTTCGTGTGCAAGGTGATTCTTACGTACGGGAATAATGCTGATAATGTGTTTTTGTGTTGTGATTACCATGGTATCAGTGTTAATTATGATAATATTAGTGTTTAATATGATGTTCTTAGTGTCGTGAATGTGTATATATTAGATGCTGAAAAGGAAAAGACATGAAGCCTATAATGTGAAGTTCAGAAAGTACATTTGTAGCAAAGGACGTGATAGTAGTCGTTCTACCAGTGACCAGAACTGTGTCTTAACGGTGATTTAATAGCCAATAAACAATTAATAACCATATCTAGATATAGCACTTGCCTTACTCATGCATTTATCTAATTATAGTAGATGTTTTATCATTTATTACATACATTGTCATGTTGGCGTAAAATTCTGTAGTGGGGATGCAACCGAGGGCATATCTATTATTTTTATTAAAAATGAATCAATACAAAACATATATTTTGCATTTCCATGGGTTTTCTCTCGGTTTCGACAGCTGTTACCAGTCGAGACTGAGGTTCCTGTGGTTACAAAATTCAGTCACTTGACTGTAGTTTTTTATGAGCGTTTAAGACTTGTCCGAGCGTTGACTCAACTAGAAAAATGGCATCTCTTAAAAGGTCTCATCTGTTTAGATAAGTCACATTTGGTTAAAATACATACTTACTGTAGACATGGTTCTTTATATGGTGCCTGGAGCGTACCTGGTTTTATTACGGGGTACCTGGAGCGTACGTCCCGGTATTTTATGGGTACTCGGAGTGTACTCGGTATTTTATGAGTACCTGTAGCGTACTCGGTCTCTTTTATGGGTACTCGGAGTGTACTCGGTATTTTATGAGTACCTGTAGCGTACTCGGTCTTTTTTATGGGTACTCGGAGTGTACTCGGTATTTTTATGAGTACCTGTAGCGTACTCGGTCTCTTTTATGGGTACTCGGAGTGTACTCGGTATTTTATGAGTACCTGTAGCGTACTCGGTCTCTTTTATGGGTACTCGGAGTGTACTCGGTATTTTTTATGAGTACCTGGAGCGTACTCGGTTTCTATGTGTAATCGGAGTGTACTCGGTTTCTTGTTACAGTAAATTAATGTTAAAGTTTGATAATAAATCTAATATGCCCTCGGTTGCTACCTTGCTTAAGGCGTTTTCACCTCTAACAGCGTTACCTGTTAGAGTACAAGTCAACATGGCCATTCTTCGCCACTTTAATTTAATTCATAATCGCAATAAGGCAAGCCTATATATATTACATGTATTATAAACAATATTCGCTAGTCATTTGGTATATAAAGATAATTATAAAATTAAATTGTTATTACTGCTGTCAGTTGTTGTTTTGAAATTTTATCTTGGAATAATGATAATTTGTACACGTGTATGTCCGTGTCTATCGTATGATACTCTTGTTTTCTGTTCTTTTCTGTTGCAAACGGGTGGTATTCTGATGATTCTATAATAGACGCATATAAGTGGTATTCTAACTTTTTGAAAACAACATTGAGATGGAGGCAAGAGAAACAAATCACAGCCATTCCTTGTTTTGCACATGCGCACAACAATAAAAGAAACAACAAAAATTAAAGGCGCGGACGTGAAAACCAACACACACAATGATTTTACTATAAAACACTTATCTTCCTTATCTACAAGCTGTAGTAAAACCACCACTAGCGACCAATGGGTAGCCAGTTCAATAATAAACATATTCTTATCAACTATATGGTAAACAGTTATTGTCATAATTAATATTACTTGCATATACATATAATTACAGTTCACAACATATTTGTAAAACAAGCATGAACAAGGGACGTGAATTGGAAGCATGCAAACGAAACAGTTACTTAGTACAAGGTGTTTAATAATACCTGTCCCCATAACAAAGGAATGACAAGAGTATGTGCTTGAGCTCATCTGATATCTTCATATACCAATGGAAAGCCAACATTTCAAAATTTTCTCATGACATTGGTTTGTAGTGGGGACAGATATTATGAAACACCATGTACATACAACATAAAATGAAAACATGCGGCCTTACTTGATAAATATTGTCACCCGTTCTTTGAAAATGGTGCCAATGTCCGTTCTACATAGAATTCCGTTAGTTCAACACCAAAGTCAGTTTCCATGGAGTCTTCTATGAGTAAATCCATTACGTCATATTTGGACATGCTGGTGACGATTTGCTGTGAAATAAACCTCATTGCTATGGAGAGGCAAACTACTCGACTTTTTATCATTATTTAGCATGGATATTTATAGCTTTAAGTTGTTTTATCAACATAGTCTGGGCACTGTTTTATCAAAGCATTTACGGTAATCGTAAACTTACGTTCAAATTTGAATCCTTTATAATTATGTTACGGCTTCAAATTCTGGTAAAGCGATAGGTAAAATCATCAGTTAATTAATTCAGTTAATGATTTAAACAATATATTTCCCTCATTTGCAGATGTAAACGCATTATAAGGTATTTAAATTTGGGCGTAAGTTTAAAATGTTCGTAAGTCATTTGATAAAACAGTGCCCAGGGCCGTAACCAGACAAACCCAATATTTTCTAGAGACTATTTGAAACATTTATTTCTTCAAAATATGTTCAATTTGGCAATGTCTCAACTTATACCTTTTTCTAGAGGCTAGATAAAAGTGAATAGATGAACCTACGTTTTCTGACGGACTGATATCTGCACAATGACTAGTGAAGAAAATACAGCATTATTCTAGGTAATTGATCACCTTTTTACTTAGGATACATGCACTTTTATTGTTCCACACTACTTTGTTCAAGCCTAGGTCCCACTGAACATTTTTGATTTGGCGATGTATTTCAGATTTAATCAATGGTCATAGAGCATTCGTCTGCGGAAATTCATCTGAAAAAAGGTCCGCGTGGTCTAAGTCCTGTTCGAGACTCATATATTTCCGTCGGGAATACATCTTCGAGGCAATAAAAATGAACATTGCAATTTCACAATTAACAAAACTTTGGACACGCAGTATGGTAGAATCAGAACAAATCGCAATGTCAAAGTTTCGCGACATTAAAAGTTCTCCTTTTTTAAACTTCAGAAAAAAAATGTCTTTGCTTTATTGGCCAATCAAAATTCACTAACGTAATTTTTTGACAACTTATTGTTTTTACAATTATATGGACTACATCACAGGCGTACGATTCTATCGATCTAATAAACTTGCATGAAAAAAATAGTTCCTTTCTAATCAGGGCTCGGCACTAACACTGGTCCCCTTGGCACAGGGTCATTGTAAATCTTGAAGTACCAGTGAAAATCATGAATGACCAGTGAACGTTTTTTTAATGTCGGACTAGTGACAAAAAAGTTAGTTTCAACATTTGCTAATAATAAACTACAGTTACTGTTTTATTGGAAAGGGATTTTTATGCAAGTTTATTAGATCGATGGAACCGTGCGCCTGAGGACTACTTAGCAAAACTTACTCTGATATTTCTAATATTTTGACATTGTAAAGTCTGGCCAGTAAATCGTGAATGGAACATGCTGAAGGACATGTGAGAATTAGACAAAGCAGAAACGGTGTTACGTGCGATTCTATCTTAGCTATCGAACTCACCCCGTCTGTTGATTTCACTTCTGTTTACAACGAATTACAAGTGAAATGTTGATGCTGGGCATCAAAGATGCCGCTAGTTCTTTTTAAGTAAATCTTTTTATTTAGTAAAAGGTATTGGTAGAAACTTGTAAACAAACTAAAATTCCGGCGTGATGTGTGATGCACAAGGGAAGTTATTCTCATGTGTTGAGTGTACGCTGCAAAAACTTAAGATTGCTGAAAATGGGTATTTTTCACTAATTCAAGGGCAATAACTCTGGTTGTACTAAATTGAAAGGGGAGTGAAACCCCAGGTGCACTAGAGTACATGCTGTCAAACATTTCTATAAAGGTTTCATGATCCTAGGTCAAATACTTTTTGAGTAGCATGTGAAACAAGTCAAAAATGGCTATTTTACACCATTTCAATGGCTAATAACTCTGGATGTACTAAACTGAAAGGGGAGTGAAACCCCAGGTGTAGAGAAAACATCCTGACCATTTCTGTGAAGGTTTCATGACTCTATGTCGTGTACTTTGAGTACCGTGCGACATAAGGAAAGCGGCCAATTTTTTCTGTTTCAAGGGCCATAACTCCGTCAAAATTGGTTGAATCATAAAACCCTGATAATATGCACCAGGTCACATGATGACAATCATTCTCTGAAAGTTTGGTTGAAATCTATGAAGAAATGTAGGAGGAGTTGTGCACAGAAGAAATTGTTAAGGCCCGCCGACATTCAGCAATCTAATAACCAGAGTTTTCCTTTGGAAAACCTGGTTAAAAACTTGAAGGCAGTGAAACACCAGGAAAGAATAGAAAACATGAAAACATTCTATTTTCTATTGAAATATTTATTCAAATGAACATAACATGTTTTAGAAATATGAGCACCATTATAATATTGATTAATGCTTCACAGATGGCATTTAGCATGTTTCATAAAATAACAAAGTGTATTCCAATAACGTGGTATAGCCTGACAACGTGAAACTGACACTAAAGGACATTGTTATTTCGTGGTTTGTGAGCTTGATAAGTAAATTTATTGCGAATTAATACGTTCAACATAGTTTAAAATATGCATAGAACTAGTTCCATTTGGCAGGAGTATAGGAGCGCATATGAATATTTTGTAAATAAGAAGTGTCAGTTCAATGTTGGCAAGCTATATTTACCCGTTTAAATTTTGGCAAAACAAACTATTCTGACATACATAAATAAAGAAACATAGAGATTAAAAAAACACTTGCATTTATCAAATTTAGATTAAGACAAAACCTAAGAACTGGAAAAAATCGAAAATCATAACTAAAAAATATCTGACAGACATGAAAGTATTTAACATGTTCCATAAAAGTTCGAAAGGAAAATCGCCGCTCCGCGCAAATAGTTTTTTTTTTACTTTTTAATAGCCCCTGCTAAGACCCGCAAATTGCAACATATGTAGCCGTTATATAAACACCCGTTCCGAACTGATTTGGACTTTAGTATCTACCGAACATTTATCATCCTATTTTACCCCTGACGGGCGAGTCCAACAGCGTTATAACCAATCAAATCTTGTATCCTCCTGGGACTTGGACTTTAGTACCTACCGAACATTTATCATCCTATTTTACCCCTGACGGGCGTGTCCAACAGCGTTATAACCAATCAAATCTTGTATCCTCCTGGGACATCTGCTTGCACCCTTTCATACTCGATGCCGCCTCCTGGCGGCATCGAATAACTCTTGCATACTGAACATCTAGGAACGTACACTTTCACCTAACACATTTGCTCAATAAATATTTTTACCCATAGCACTTATGTCTTACATATTGGGTTACAACTTTGCTTAGCATTTTGTCTAGTACTTTTAGCTAGCAATTTTGTCTTACACTTTTGTCTTACACTTCTGTCTTACACTTCTGTCTTACACTTCTGTCTTACACTTTTACCTAGCACTTTTTTCTTACACTTTTGCCTAGCACTTTTGTCTTACACTTTCGTCTTAAATTTTTATCTGGCACTTTTTTCTTACACTTTTACCTAGCACTTTTGTCTTACACTTTGTCTTATACTTTTATCTAGCGCTTTTGTCTTACGCGTTTGCGTAGCACTCTTGCCTGACACTCATGTCCTACTCTTTTTCCTAGTACTTTTGTCTTACACTTTTGCATAGCACTTTTGCCTAACACTTATGTCCTACACTTTTTCCTAGTACTTTTATCTTACACTTTTGTCTTACACTGATGTCCTACACTGTTTCCTAGTACTTTTGTCTTACACTTTTACCTTGCACTATTGTCTTACACTTTTGCCGAGCACTGTTGTCTTACACTTTTACCTTGCACTATTGTCTTACACTTTTGCCGAGCACTGTCTTACACTTGTCTTATACTTTTGCCTTACATACACCCCTGTGTGCTACTTTAAATGACGTCTCGGCAATCAGTCCAAACAATGTGTGTACGTCTCAATGTCAAAGATTCATGAAATGAAATGAATATTTTCACAAAAACCGAACATGTTCATTTCATTTTCTGTACAATAACTTCTTTTCAGAGGTAGAAAGTTCTATGTATGACTACGTATATATTACAATGTTTAGACTTTTGCACGCGTTGAAACCAAATAAGCATGGATTCCGTGATTTTTGTCATGGTTTTGTGTAATACTTCACACATGAGTAATGTGTGGACAGCTGATTACTGTGACGTGTTTGGTGGATATTTTTCATATATACGTAGTTCGATTTCGACCATTGAGCCGTGACTGCACTTTTGAAGTTTAATCCATTCGCATCGATAAATTACACACAGTAGTAAGTAGCATAACTATCTTTAAATAATGGCTATTGAATAAATCACGGGTTACCCGCCCAAATAGACTAGTATGAAAGTTCATGGCTCAGGGTTCAAAATTGACCTAAAATGGCTTTGGGATGCACGGACTGTTTTGGTCTGCAAAATAAATAAGACCAAAAGTAAATAGTATCCCATGAATAAGAATCACTCCCGTGCGTGACCAACCCCGGACAACACACAAGTGACCGAACTGTCATCCTTAGTACTATAAGATACTCTCCAGGTAGGGAACTGTCATTATAGGGACCAAGAGGGATTCATCCGTGTAGGGAATGTCATACTAGGTATTTTATGCTAGGTAGTATGGTACTATGAGGGAATCCCGGTGCAGGCAACTGTCATCCTAGGTGTTATTGGGGACATGTCATGTAGTGAATAGTCATCATAAATGTACTTTTTTATCATTTGAGAAAACGAGGCAATCCATGAATTATAAGGATCTCACTGGTATTATCTGTAAAACGGTGGTCATAACTGGACATGCGTGCACATATGTGGTGTCTTCGTGCGAAAACGCAGGTGACACCTAGGAATACGTACGTGGTCAGAACGGCCTTCTTTCGTTTTTCTGAGCACGACGCAGCACTTTTCGTGTATGTGGAACATTCGCTGCCTGTGTGCGACCTATATTCTGTCTACGTATTCGTCCCCGTATGAGCGACGCCATAGCAGTAACTAAGATTTTCAATAGGGGTGCAAAATCGGGTCTTGAAGAGATGACCGGTGTGTTTAGAATACGGGACAAATGAGAATGTTATGAAGTGAATCTATTTCACCCTTAAAGAGACTACTTTGGCGAAAGAGGGGATGTGTTTGTACACGACGCACCCCCCCCCCCCCAGGTACGGCCATGTTGACGCACATGCAGTATGTGTGTCTTCTTTTGTCAACTCACAACGCACGTGAGCAGTACGTGCAAAAACTTCCTACAATAACTTGACCATCGCCAGGAGATCGTACGCTGTGCGCACGTTGTAGTCATGTATCACGTACTTGGGACGATGCCCAGAGTTTTTATTACGGTCAGGGAAAGCCTTTTATCGACGTATTTCCTCCGTAGTTCCTTTTCGAAAAAAAGAAGTGGGCGCAGCCTTGCAAAAAATGTGCGTGCCTAAACACGCACGTTGGGTTGTGGCCATAAAAAAGACTCATGAGTTATCGAATCAGTCATCAACCGTCCTAAGGGAGGGGGGGTTGGTAGCAGTCTTAGTAGGGAATTTGAAGTACTCATGACTGTATAAAAAAGCAAACCAAGGTCTTCATCATGCACAGACAAAGAGTTTATGCCAAATACTTTCACCTGCAATGCTAATTTGACTGAACTATAAATATTATTCTATGTACATGAGTGAAGATATTTTTGTTAAACTAATTAAATCAACATAATACATATTTATGCCTGTATATTTCACTTGATTGTACTCATACATTTGTACTTACTATGCAACCACAATACGAAATTTTAAATTTGACATTTGAGCTCTAACATGATCTTGACATCATGGTTGAAAAAGGAACATATTTTTACAAATATTGGAAATAGTTCACATTTGCTAATAGTCAACTTCATCATAAGATATGATTAATAAACAAATTCAAATTGTGTCATCTTTGGAACGATTTTCATTATTATCAACATTACCCCATACGGTCCTACCCCGGAGAAAATTGTAACATTTTGGGTCGAAATAAGAAAATTTTGGGGAAATATTTCAATATCTAATTAAAAGATGAGTATAAATACCACCATGGACCAACTTTCCTAATAGTTCAATTTAGCAAACTGTTCTCTGTATAGTATAGTGTCTTAAATATTATATAAGGTAAAATATTGCTGCTTTTCATAGATTTTAAAAAATTCGTACCCACCCACTTTTATATTGTATTGTCAATATTTAAATACCTTTATTTTGTACATTTGTTAGTATTTGCAATTCATTAACTATATAGCATATACTTAACACAAGAAATGATATATATGGGGTAAGAATAATCGCGGCTGGTTAAAAATCTTACCCCTACGCCTTATTTTTCCTCAATTTGACGTTAAATATGATGAAAAACAACTTAAAAATGTTCCATGTTTACAATAATCCACCAAAATCACTTTATATGACAAAAACAACATACCATAAATTGTTAAAATGACTTTTTCCCACAAGAAATGTCATTTCTTATGTACCAGGGGCTAAATATAGATAAAAGCTGATATTTTCTGTTTTGGTAGCCCTCTTGGACGCCATCTTGGATTTCTCAAAGCATACCTATTTGTCAGTGCTGCTCCCATCCTTAAAAGGTAGAGTAAGGTGTTGGGTGTGTGTATGTTAAATATTGAGTCATTGTCATTCCGGTAACAAAATCGGCCAAAATTGGAAATAGTTTCCCCTACTACATTATTGATTACAACTACCGAACATGTGTTACCGTTCGTTAATTAGGTAACGGCTTTTATCGGTATTTAAACATAACACTACGCTTCAGAAGTTGAAGATTAATTTTAATGCGTTAGTCACGCAATATATTTTTGGCTTTTAAATTTAATAAACCGACGTTATGCGATCATTCTTCATTTAAATAAATAAGTCGAAAACAAGTGTATTAAGTAGGTCAGTCCAACAAAATGCAATTTGTAATAAATTTTGCAATTTACCAACTGCAGTTGATTCCCTTAAATGAAAATAAATATTGTTGGAACCAAACAAATCGACATGGCAAAACTTTCATAACAATGAATCTCGTTCGCCGTTTTATGCATTGACTGTCGTACACCACAGTCAAAGGGGAATGTTGCTATATCTGTGTAGGTCATAGAAGATAAGACTGTAAAGTTACACCTTTGTTTACCACAACGTTTGATCAAACTAGTTTCTACATTGTAGACGTAAAATGGCACCAATGTTTGGATTATCGATTCTGTTATTGTATTTTGTCAGTTTTTCAGGTAAATCAACTGCTTTTCTGTTGTTGTTTCTAGTCATGCTTGAATCAATACATTGTCGCAAAATGGTTTAGGCCTAGCCATACCAAATCGACTTTATGTTTAGTGTCGTCGTACACCTCGGTTTTGAAGTCAATTTTCGAGAGAAAAAAATACTTGAAAACCCATTTTCTATATTTTCATGCTCGTGAGACATTTTGCTCTGGTGACGTTATTTAACTTAAAATATCATTATGAATAGCAAACGACCCAATGAGTTCGTTTCTGGTTACTCTTTAATACCCTATTTGAGACACACAAAATGTTAATGCTGCAATTGGTTCTTAATGAATGAATGCTCAATTTCTTCTAATAATCATATCCTGCGTTTCCCTTTTCTGTAAAGGTTGTAGGATTATGTCTTACAATTGCTTAGGGATAAGTTCTGATAAAACGTACCCGTAAATGGCCATTGTCCATTATCATATTCTAGAAACTAGTAATATATTTCTATGTAATAGCATTCAAATAAGTTGGAATGTACTTATTCATACAATCGCATTTAGGAACAATACCACAGTTTTCAGTCATGCGTGTCATGCTGTGTGAGACGTAGCGATATTTATTGGTGTAATTTGAACGTGTCTTCCGTCATGCTTTGAACAATACCCTGACAATATAGTGTCACCTCCGACCGATTCATATTTAACAAAACAATCCTCTAATAGTATCTATAAAAATGTACGTTGTACTAACAAGTTTAGGTTTTCCTTACACACTATATTGTTTTCATATGATTATTAGTTTGTTTCCAAAATATACTACGAATATTATCTTATGATAGTGAATGGTCACGTGTATGTTTTATGCACTCAATAAACTAAGTATGAAAAATGCCTTAAAACACTGTGTAACTTTAATATACATTTATTATTCAAAACCATCTGCTTCTAACAATCTTCAGACGCTGCTTGTCCAAATGGGTCCATCAGACACGGAAACATGTGCTATCATTTTAGTCACGATGTGGAAACTTGGACAGGTGCAAAGGTCAGTGTAGTTTACCACCTCAACACCGCTGCATTCATTACTTCAACTATTTGGGCCTGGAAACCGTTGATCACATGTCTTCCTATTGTATCCGTTCTTTAACACTTTTTTTAACTTCAATGGCATGCGAGAACTATATGTATATTGCAATCAGCACATTTACAAGGCGCATGCGTAGACTTTCTTAAAAGTGATAACACTGAAATATTACAGCCGTGAAATTGTTTTTGTCATATTTTTAAAAGACGATGGTTGACGACAATGACGAGTATTTTTTTAATGAAAGTATAAAATCACACATGACAGCTTCTATTGAATAAAATGTAACCAATAATGATAACTCATAAACTCACTTTTCAGACGGTACATAGAAATTACACGTTGATTTTATATATGTCTTATAATGTAATATATTATACAGGCCATGTGCGAGGTAATGAAAATGCAACTAGTGGAAATAGAAACTATTCAAGAGGGTCATTTCCTTGGACAACAAACCATAATTAACGGCAGTAAGCAAACAAAAATGTTAAACTATAAACATTCATTATTTAACCCTATACGAGCTCAACATTTGATGTCATCATGATCAAATGCAACAACATCAAGTAGTCAAGGGAACTATGAAATGTCTCAGACATACGTATAATATTAGAGCACATGTGATGATGCTATTGACAAACCCATTAAACAATGTCTTGATTGTAATATGCTGTAGACTATTTATAGACTGACATGGCATATAGACATTTTCCAATACTCGATGTACCTGTCAAGTACATATATACATACCAACAGATAAAACATGTCCAAAAACCGCATAAAGGAGAGTTTTTAATACTGTGTGTATACCTGATTTCTTCTCAAATTGGTGATCGAAGGATATTTACCAAAATATTAAAGAATAAAGAATCGTTCGCTTTAATTTATATTCCAATTGACCCGGATGTTTTTCGAAATACTAAAAAATGTGCCACTTTTATCAATGGATGCACGTTTGCGACAAAGATGTCAATTGTTTGGCAAATCAGACCTTTGTTAATTTTTGTAAAGGCTCTTTTGTTATTTACCCACCGCATAGTATTTTGGCGATAAACATAAATACATCCTCTAAAACCAATAACTATATAAATTGGAACTGTTTCCTGCTTATCACATGTGTGCGAACATATCAAGTGTGTATTATCGTTTGAAGATATATTATTAGTATTGTTTTATTGTAGAAGACTATTGAATCGCTTTGACAGATGTCATTGAAGAAGATGCGTGGGTTTGGATGAACAGTCTCACTCCTGCCACATTCACCCTGTGGAATAATGGTGAACCTAATGGTCATCAAGGTGATAATTGTGTCGTCATAAGAATAAGTGGAAGTTGGGATGATTCAGCATGCGGACACTCGTTCAATTTTATCTGTGAAATGGAAGATGCGTAAGTACACAATTCATTCGTACATTTTATTGTGATTTATGCCAGACGATGATCCGCAAATAGTGGTAAATCATGTGTTTGCAATGTTTTGCTTTGATAATGGGATTCAAACCCGTACTGAATAGCGCCATCGTCTTACTCGTCATATTTAACTCAAGTTCCGATCAAAGCATTTTCGTCCGGAATATGTTAATACTTATATTTGGACATTGTTGAACATCCGACGTTTTGTGGAAAAGAATTGATTCCACGGTATAAAGCAATATGTCAATTAACTTACACATCCGTTGTTTTTGTATTTGCAATTAAGTAAGAACCAAACATTCACATTTTTGTACGGGCATTCTTTTAAACTTGTTTATGACTGAAAATATTTACTAATGTCTTTATCATGTATCGAGTGACATCAATGTTGCTTTATCTTTTAGATTCAAATTCTTTGGCTACAACGTTGTTTGACTTTGGCCTTTACTATTCCCATGCAATAAACATGAAAGACGTGTTCTTCAGGTACCGAAGGGTGTGATTGTGTAGGTACATGGTGCTTAGCCTTGACCAAACAACGCCATTCGAACATTGTCCCAAGGAAAGTTATGTGGGGCACATTTTGTTCAAAAACTTTTTTGAACATATGTCATGCTATTGCGCGCTGATTTGTTTCCTTTGCAGAAGTAATATGATATAAATTTTATTAGTTATGACAAACAACAACACATGCAATCAAGCACGCTGCTAACTCATTTTGCTTAACAAATGTCAACTTTTTGGTTAGATCGTAGAATTTTCTCAAATAGCAGTCTGCTCTTGTACCGTAAATGACTCAATGATTATGCATTGTCTAATCAGAGGTGACAAAGTTATCGATATAACTGTCATGTCGTGGTATTTATGTTGGATTATGACGATTGTCCCCCTTTTATTTGTGTTTTGTTTTGGCGCTTATGAACACCGATATTTCGTAGTTTAACAATACTTGCGAAACTCCTTTTTTGGTAACTACATGTACAATGGATACTCATAACCTAACTCCAAACCATCTTGTAGTTCTTTTGGTTTGCCCTCGTTCCCATACACAAAATGAGTACGATTATAAAACAAAACGCCACTTTATGGCTTGTTTTGATATTTTGTGTTATTTCACTTAAGGGAGCAACATGACAAAAACCACCCTTCTGTTGACGAGTACTACTGATTATCTTCACCAAAATGGTAAACCAATGTTTCGTTTTCCTCTTTCGGTTCGTTGGGTGTATTTTATCCTTCAAAAAGCCAAACGACCACATCCTTTAAAGAAATTGCAATTTCCGTTTGAACCGTATTGTAAATATACAAAACAATGATTGACACATTATTTTTCACCGTTTTAAAGAGAGAATTCATTTATACCCGATTAAAAGCAAGATATCGGACATTCATCACTGTTCAAATATAAGTGGAGCACCTCTCGTAGTATCATCTAATCCTGCAACTATTACAGTTGCATAAGGTTTGGTTGATAGTTGCCATTATCAATTTGTAGCTGAGGATGGAAGTTGTTATCGTTCTGAATATTGCATTCTCCCTCTTTGTGCATCAGTTTTTCTAATGATAGGTACTCTCATATAGGTAAATGTATATATTTTGTTTGAATTGAATGTTATGACTATGGCGATCATAAATTATCCAGTACAGTCTTTGCTATGTTATCATTAAACCCATTTTACACAATTGCAATGTTTCAGAGTCATCGATGAGGTCGGAAAGCGTTAATAAATACAACACGCAGCTAGCAATGGATTGTATTGAAGTGTTTTCCAAATTATTAAAAGTGATATGAAATTGTTTGTCTTGTTATGGTAACACCGTAAATTGTCATTTTATAAATACTTTAGAAACAGAATCAGAAGAAGTAGCTTTTAATTTTATCAAATGTTCAACAACTTAAGTTTTCGGTTTGACTAGCACTGAGGCTTCCGTGGTGGTCGCAAAAAACAGCAACAACAACAACATATATAGAATAATGATGGACATGTGAACGGCACCGAAATACGAGATCAATAAAGATTATTGTCTTAAAGGGACTGTGTCACGTTTCAGCGTATAGCAAAAATCAAATGAAATTGTTAAACATTCACTATATTTTGGCATAGATTCATGTATAGCCCATAAACAAGCACACTGATATACTAGTAAATATAACTTGTGAAACATAAGGATTTCGTTGTTATTAAGGTATTTTTCTCTCATTTAAATTGCCTGAAATTTACTCGAATGTGATGAAAACGAATTTAAAAACAAATCAAATACTTCATGATGTTTAGACTGAAGTTTGTTTATGTTACAGACCGATCTAGTGAATAATTTTACTCAAAACTCACGCTGAAAGGAAAAACTACGCTGTGTTTAAAAGGAAAAACACACTGGTGTGCGCGATGTTAAAAGTGGTTAAAATCGATTATTTGCAATAAATATTTCTTAAAGCAACAGACAACAATGTGCTATTATACAAATACTTAATTCGGTAAGAAAATTATACTTTTTAAAAAAAAAAATCGCTCCATCTGTGACACAGGCCCTTTAAAAACTTATGTTTTCTAGACTTGTTTAAGATATATTGGATCCGTCCCGGGTTATCTTCAGAGACAAAGTTTAACGACAAGAAAGGCCAAGGTGTAGACAAGTAGAGGTCAAAACTTATGACGTCATTTCTAATGAAATCTGGCATGATGTAATGCGACTGGTGTCACAATAAAAACGTGATCACCGTGGAAATGTTATTTGAACGATATAGATATTTTGCGGTCTTTTTGCCGTGTACTTAAACGCATTTAACTTGTATACAATACTATACAAAAAATGACTGTACTATTTTATTTTCGTTCCAGAGTCAATATTGTTGGATAGCGAAAGCGATATGAATGCAACATTGATCTATTGTAAATGAATTTTAATTAATTAAACCGCACATGGATAAAACTTTTGTTTTGACTGACACCAAATGGATATTAAAATAGATATTTGGCTGTTAACGGATGTTACACCCTCAATTTTCATAAGGTATCCTACTGACATTTTCACACAATTGAACACCCGATACATGCATGCATGATATAGTTGAAATGCCTCAAACACATAACACAAATGCTGTCAAGCAAAGCCTTGCATATCGAAATGTCCACCATTGACTTTAATCTCAATGCAGATTCCTACTTAATCACCAATCTCAATGTTTAGGTCCATCCCCTCGAAAAGGTCCAGCTCTTTTTCAGAATACCGTGGAAAATTCAGCACTAAGCTCTGAAGTTCTATGACTTAATTAAACCTTCTTTATGTATAAAATTGCCAAACATATCAAGAAATAAACAGTTCATATATTCAACAAACTCCATGTACTTTTCATAATAAAATCTAACTGAAATTCAATCGCAATGTATTGTAGTCACAAGGTTAGCAAGGTTTTAAAAAATCTTGTAGTGGCTGGGTTTGTATTACGTTATGGAGAAAGTCAAAGTAAAAAGTGTTTTTTTTATTATTGTGTCACCCCTATTGAAAGGGCCAGCCAATTTAACCTATGAGAAACCTATTTTTCGTGCGCACAGAACCTCCCGAATCCCCTTTCATAGTGCCGGGCGCCTGGCAGAGATGGGCCTACGGTAACCATTCTTAACTAGCTGGCAGCTCACCAACCGGTCACATCGGTTCTAACGCAGCTTCCACCAGGATTCGAACCTTCGACCTTCCGCTCCGGAGGCGGACGCCCTAACCACTAGGCCACGGTTGTCAAGTATCTGTCCATTCGGGGCATCGTATCCATTATTTCTCAGGAATAGACAAATACGCGGGCTTTCTTTGACTTAAAATATACCAATACTGTCAAATGTAACTTACTTTTCTTTGTAAAGATGCAGTAAATTTCAAAGTAGAATGAAAATATATATTTTCCAAAACGTTCTCCCTTGATGAACCTTTTATAAATAAAAGATTAAAAATATGAACATGTCTGAACGAGAAGATAATGTTATTTTCATGAAACCAGTGAAATATTACAATAACTCTCCATTACTTAAATAATGGTATGTAGGTCATGCAAATATGTGTTGTCAGTTACGTGTTACACGATCAAAAAAGGTATGAGGAAATCCGACAGGGAAGGCAGCACTAAACCTAACAAGCATTGCCATTGGACACTGCGTTCGTTCTGACTTTGATAATTAACATCGGCCTGAGTTACTGTACGTGTGCTTATAAACGAGCCTAAAGAAATAAAACTGGCAGCCCTTTCCACATATTTGCTGATCACAGTTCATACATACTAGTGATAAATACACAATAATAAGAGATAGTCATTATCACACACAATGTCATGTCTTTCGATAATAAGCTCAAGTCATTGCATATAAAAATCTGTATTGACCTGAAGCGAAGAGAACGTATTGCTACCATATTTCGTCCGGTGCGACACAAGTAACTTTTTAAATAAACATACTTTTCTTTCAATCCATATTTGTAAAATAAACGTTTCTTCTTATTTAAAACCATTTTGAATTTTCGAGCATGCGCACAAGGTAGCTCGAATCTGTTTAAAATGAATGTTTATGCGAACTTGATGCAAATGAATATTGCACGAACCAAGCAAATAGATATCATGACAAAACCTGTACAACACTGAATCTCGTTCGACGGTTTAGGCATTGTCTGTCGTACACCATAGTCAAAGGGGAATGTTGCTATATGTGTGAAGGTCATAGAAGATAAGACTGTAAAGTTACACTTTTGTTTACCATAACATTTAATCAAACTAGTTTCTACCTTCTAGACGTAAAATGGCACCAATGTTTGGATTATCGATTCTTTTATTGTATTTCGTCAGTTTTTCAGGTAAATCAACTGCTTTTCTGTTGTTGTTTCTAGTCATGCTTGAATCAATACATTGTCGCAAAATGGTTCAGGCCATACCAAATTGATTTTATGTTTAGCTTCGTCGAACGCCTCGGTTTTGAAGTCAATTTTCGAGAGAAAAAAATACTTGAAAACCATTTTCTATATTTTCATGCTCTTGAGGCATTTGCTCTGGTGAATTTATATAACTTAAGATACCATTATGTAATAGCAAACCTCCCATTGAATTCCTTCCTGGTTACTCATAATATCTTATTTGAGACATGCAAATGTTAATGCTGCAGTTGGTTCTTCTCTTAATCACATTCTACTTTTCCCTTTTCTGTAAAGGCTGTAGGATTATGTCTTACAATGAACTTAGGGATACGTTCTGATAAAACCTACCAGTACATGGTAAATGTGCATTATTATGTTCTAGCAACTAGTAATATATTACTACGGATTTGCATTTTTAATTAGTTAGAATGTATTTATTCGTACAATCGCATTTATGACCAATACCACAGCTTTCAGTCAAGTGTGTTATGCTGTGCGACGTGTAGCGATATTGATTGGTGTAATTTGAACATGTCATCTGTCATGCATTGAACAATACACTCATAATATAGTGTCACCTCCCACCGATTCATATTTAACAAAACAGACCTCTAATAGAATCTATAAAAATGTACGTTGTACTAACAAGTTTTGGCTTTCCTGCGCACACTATATTGTTTTCATATGATTATAAGTTTGTTTCCATAATATACTACGAATATTATCTTATGATAGTGAATGGTCACGTGTATGTTTTATGCACTCAATAAACTAAGTATGAAGAATGCCATAAAACACCGTATAACTTTAATATACATTTATTTTTCCAAACGTTGTACTTTTTACAATCTTCAGACGCTGCTTGTCCAAATGGGTCCATCAGACACGACAACATGTGCTATCATGTCAGCCATGATGTGGAAACTTGGACAGGTGCAAAAGTCAGTGTAGTTTTACACCTCAACACCTCTGCATTTATTACTTCAACTTTTAAGCCTGGGAACCGTGTATCACATGTGTTCTTATTTTATACGTTCTGTAGCACATTCTGTGACTACGTGGGCATGCGAGAACTAAATAATACATTGCACTCAGCTAAAACATTAACGCAATATATAATATACAAGGCGCGTGCATAGACTTTCGTCAAAAAAAATGATAACATGAGAATATTCTAAACATTTAATTACAACCGTGAAATAGTTTTTTTTTATTTTAAAAGGCATTGGCTGAGGACATTGGTGTATCTTTGTTCTAAATTAAGATATAAAACAGCGTAACTAAAACGCACATGAAAATGTCTATCGGGTAAAAAGAAACCAATAACAATAACTCATAAACATATTTTTCAGACGATACATTGAAATTATACGTTGCTTCTATATATTTATATATCTTATAATATATATTATACAGGCCATGTGCGAGGTAATGAAAATGCAACTGGTGGAAATAGAAACTAGCCAAGAAGGTCATTTCCTTGGACAACAAGGCATTGTGAACGACAGTAAGCAAACAAAAATACTAAAATATTAACATTAATTATTTAATCCTATACTTTTCAACCTTCGATGACGTCATGCTCAAAAGCAACAACTTCAATTAGTCAATGGAACTATGAAATGTCTCAGATATATGATCTAAGCACAGATGACGGTGCTATTGACAAACCACATTAAAACAAAGTATTGATTGTAGCGTGATGTAGCCTATTTATAGAATACTAGATGTTTGAAAGGAAAAGATCGAAGTCCAAACGGTAAATGTTATCGATTGAAGGTCATTCTCGTTCAACCAGCGTATTTTTCATGTGAAATATACGAGTTTCAAAAGTTCTGCATCTTAATTAAAAATTCATTTTTTGGAACTAAATACGATTGCAAAAATGGATAATGGTAAACGTATTCGTTTAAATAAGACGCTAGAAGCTGGTGTTTCACTAAAAATACTTTGTATCGAAATAAATTAACACGTCTCTATCATAATAAGAACCCTGTATATGACGTACCACGTGACAACAGGGCAAGGGTCAATGCCACTGACCATGCCATGTAATGCTGCTATAATTTTTGCACCGAGTACAACGGCATTGCTGTAGCTTAATTGTAGTCCACCCGACATTAAAATAATGGCAACATTGCTTTTATTTTGCGTTTTGTATGACAAGGAGATTGTTGCTTAAAATCAGATCTGTTGTATAGACTGTATTACAACATCAACAATTGTCTGTGGTCAAAGATAAGCAATTTTCAGTATTAATGTACTTTAATACCTCCCTGCCACTGCGCATGATTAGTTTTTCGTTATTTGTACTTTTTAATCATGAGGTGGTGTCAAATGTGGTAATATTGTGGACCAATACATATCTTAAAATTGATAACTGCCATGGATTTTATAAAGTACACATCGCTCTACAACTGTGCGTTTGAATCATCATAAATAGGTTTGAGATTCTAATAAAAAAGACTCGCAATATATTGGATGCGGAACTTTTGGAACTCAGTATATATCAGTCTGGTGACTTGACTAAACACTGATTCATGGGAAATATTAGCATTACTTTATTGTAGAAAACTACTGGATCGCTTTGACAGATGTCATTGAAGAAGACGCGTGGGTTTGGATGAACAGTCTAACACCTGCCACCTTCACCCAATGGAATACTGGTGAACCTAATGGTCACCAAGGTGAAAATTGTGTCATCATAGGAGGAAGTGGAAATTGGGTTGATTCAGCATGCGGACGTTCGTTCAATTTCATCTGTGAAATGGAAGATGCGTAAGTACACGTCAAGTGATTTATGGCAGGCTATGATTCACACATAGTGGTAAATGATGTGTTAGCAATATTTTGCATGCATAGTGGGACTCATACGCGTACGGCGCCATCGCCTAACTCATCACAATTGACACAAATACAGTTCATGTAAGTCACGCAGCTTTCTACAGAATCGCGATCAACGCATTTTCGTCCGGAATATGTTATAACCCTGAAAATATTACAGTTGACTAAGGTTTGGTTGTTAACTTCCATTCTTAACTTTAGCTGATAATGGGACGTTGTTATATTTCTGAATATCGTTTCTCCCTCTTTGTGGATCAGTTAATTTGAATGATGGGTTGTGCGACATAGTTGAGTTGAATGTACTGTAAAAGGCAATCATAAATTAGTTTGTCCTGTACTGTCTTCGTTTTGTTATCATTAAACCCGTTTTATGTTATTATAACATTTCAGAGCCATCGATGTGGTCGGAAAGCGCTAATAAATACAACACACAGCTTGCAATGGATTGCATTGAAGTGTTTTACAAATTATTAAAAGTGATATGAAATTGTTTGTCATGTTTTGGTAGCACAGTAAATTGTCGTTTTATAAATACTATATAAACATAATCAGAAAGAAGAAGCTTTTAATTTTATCAAATGTTCAGAAACTTTAGTTTTCGGTTTGACTAGCAACGAGGCTTCCGTGGTGGTTGCATAAAAACAACAACAATATACAATGTATACATATAGATAAAGGCTGACCACGTTAATTAAAGACACTGAACTACTAATGCAATAAAAAGTATTGTCTCCAATATGCACGAAACATTGGACAGTGATAGGTTCGTTGTGGGGATTGGTTAATTTCTCTGAGCAAAACCACAGCTCCACTCCACCATGGTGTAAAATGGTACCTGTGAGGGCAGTGTCTATTCCTGGGCGCCACAGATCGATGTTGGCTGCCACAGGAGAGAAATAGTCTCCGCAGGGAGGCACGAGTGTAGGTTTCCATATGTGAGAAGTTGAAATGTCAAAGGGTGCTTGAGCTATAGTTTATTGACATCGCCAATATATCAGGCCATTCCAATGCATGTATCGAATTGTTATTCTACGCCGCCGATGAGGATTTCCTCAGTTTGACCGGTGAATGTCACTAGTTTATATTCGTATATACACTATGCATTTATTGTATGCTCAATTCAATCCTACATGTGGTCGCTGCAGAGATGTTTGGAATGCATGTGTGGTCTGGTCTTGCTGCATTCGCTGTGTGCAGTGGCAATCATATCATACTATTTACTTTAATGCTTTGTTCCCGTCCTCAAATCTTACATTTTATTTATATTTGATTGGTTCCGGCGTTTGAACAGTTTTTATTCAACAAATATATTACAACATGCGGTTATTAATTACAATAAAAAAAGGACCGGAAAATCAGTTTTGATAAAAACACATAAATATCGCTCCTTCTCAAAATATGAAAATAATCACATACATAGAATGATAACGTCTGGATTGAATGACGTCCGGATAAGAAGAAAGTCGGTTAAGGGAACACTAGGAGAAGAAACTATGATGCAGAGGAGACTGTTGTAAAGATCAAACTCGTAAGGAGCTCGTTGGAGGGCAAATGTGATCATGGTATTAATAACTTTAGTTTTCTAGACTCGTTGAAGAAATATTGGATCCGCCTCGAGTTATCTTTTGAGACATACGTTTAACGACAAAACAGGCCACGATGTAGACAAGTAGAGGTCAAAACATTATGACGTCATTTCTGATGACATCTGGCACGAGGTAATGCGACTGGTGTCGTATTAACGCCATTTCACAATAAAAAGTAAAAAGTGATCATCGGGGAAATGTTGTTTGAACGATATAGATATTTTGCGGTCTTTGTGCCGTGTACTAACACGCATTTAACTTGTATACAATCCAATACAAAATAAATATAGAATTAAATGACTGCATTGTTTTATTTTCGTTTCAGAGTCAGTATCGTTGTATAGCGAAATGGATATGAATGCAACATTGATCTACTGTGAATATATTTAATGAATTAAACAGTGTAAGAATATGGATATTAAAATAGGTATTTGACTGTTAACGGGTGTTACATTCTCAACTCAAACTTCAAATTTCAAACTTACGTGAGGCACTCTTCTGATATTTTCACACAAGTGAACATGCGATACTTTCATGTAAGATATAGAAGAAATGCCTCTTACACATTTCAAACAAGAGCCATACCCATAGGTCGCCTATACTCAACCCAACCAGCCGAGCACAGAAATCGGTAACATCACAACACAACTACACTTCAAGCAATGCCCACATATAAGCCAAAGTAACAATTAAATATCCAAACCCCCGCCGAAAACACGCAGGATGACCCAATTATACAAAGAAATTATAGACCAGCGGTGATTCCATGAGACCACACGAAACACAGTCAATAACCGACGTGTGTGCAAAGTAATGGAGTGTTATTGTTAAGGATACAATCCATTCCTGAAAAATAGTGTAGACTTAATGAATGGGTTTATCCCATGTGTGCGTTTTAATTGTGTGTATAGCAGGGGAACAGTTACTGCCGACACGAACGCAGAAATTGTAACCTAACAGTTATGTTTGTTCAAAAGGTGGGATAATTTTGACAAGCTTACTTTGGGTATGCAGATAACTTAATAAGTTTTTGAATAATATCGGGAAGTTGTCGATTTACACAGACATTTTGTGTGTCACCTATTTCCTGGTTATGTGTATATATACTGTCAAGTTGTTTGTTGATTATTAGAGAAGGAGACTGAGAGAGCCGAGGGTTGTGATCGGCGTATGTTGTAAATAAAAAAAACTGTATGCACTTGTAAACGATAGTCTGTTGTCGCTAAAGCAATATATAACACGGTTACATTATAAACTGTCATAGTCCATAGTCGGCGAATAATTCCTTTTTGCTTTTTATTTTACTTTTAGTTTCAATTACATGATGTATTTTGTGGTATATCAGAGTAGACACCCCTCGGTCCCTGTAAAGAATAATTCATTGTGTGCTTAAACGGTTATATGTTTAATAATTCTATATTCAAATATTCTTTACAATGCTTGATTAAGGTATTTGACCAGGTTTAAATGCATTTGAAATTCTCTACTGAAGAGGTCACGTTCAAATGACTTCTCTAGTGTTTGTTGTATTATGGCCTTTCACCTGTATAAAAAGAGAATTTACGAAAGTCAATCTACACTTCGCCCTGAGACTACCAACCCCATTCCTTACCTTACAGACAATTTTTTAGAACAGGAATACATAACTACATGCACAACTGCCACTCGAAACATTTAATTGCTTCATTTTAATTAGAGTAACTACATTGAAACATGCCAAACTCGTTTCTTCTTGAGCATTAACGCTTTCCAATTATCTCAACTCTGAAAAGAAAATACAATTATTCAGTTTAGTATCAAATTGTGTTTAACAAGTCTTAAGGAATTGCAGGCAACATAAAAGTGCCCTACCTAACGGTTGAAAATCGGTAGGGGATTAATACTGCTTATAGCAATTGGCAATAATGGGAGTAAATTCGGAAAAAATGAAATGAACAAAAAAGCGGACACTCTACAGAAACAATCTAGATCGACAGATACACAAAGAGACAATCACATATTTCCTGGGATATTTCCTACCATATAAGTAGTATGTATGTTTTTAAAACTATCATACCCAGTAAAATAATGTAGCATTTTGATGCAATTGATTGATCTTTTATCGTAAGGTAATGGTGCCCCGTTCATGATCTATTGAAGGCACGTCCCGACAAATTAGTAACTGACATAAATATTTCATAGATTTGATCCCGGGTCGCCCGATGGCACGGCAAGCGCACCAACCACTGCGCTACGGAAGCACACATATCACAAAGGTAGTTTTGATTCTTCACACATTGAACAATACATACTCATCCTCCTTTTCACAAATGTAATTGAAAAGACTACTGCAATGGCCATCGTTCCAATGTCCATCTGGTAGCATAAGTGCACAATTTTCATCCCCGCCACCATTACTTGGTTCACCAGTGGTCCAATGTTTGTACGTGGCATGGTTAAAACTGTTCATCCAAACCCAGGTGTTTTCTTCAGCAAGATCAGTTAACGCAATCCAGTAACTTTCTGAAATAGTAAGTATGGATAGTACGCAATGTTCTACCGTTATACGTTTTATGGTATCCCGTCACATTGTCAGTTGACCATTGGTATGATTATATATGTAATGAGCCGTTCTCTTGGAAAACCGGACTTAGTGACAAAATTGCGAACATATTGCTAAAATATCGTTAGAAACACGAAACTCGTATGTACATTTTTCTGAAGATGTGAACAACTTATTACGAATATTTGCAACAATATAGACTTTTTAAACCACCCACTTTCACCTTCTGTTTCAGTGACGTCGAAAACGTCATTCAAATGTTCTTGACGTAACGTTTTCCTGGAAAGCGGTTCATATGTTGTTCGTAACATGAAACTTATATTATGCTAATGTAAATGCAAATGTTTAAAGGGACTAAAATCCATTTCGATGATAAAAACTAGGGCTGTAACGGTATACCGCGGTACACGAAAGACCGCGGACTTCAGTCCCACGCGGTTCACGGTACAAGAGTTGCATATTTCGGTAAGGTTCGGTATAAGCATTTTTTTAGCAAATTAATATTCAGAGAACAAAAATGTCTGAAAGCCCTCTGATTATGTATTATTATCACGCATCATTCTTTTTCATTGTATTAAGATATGCCTCATATAGTCCAAAATCATTTTAAAATAGTTGATAGCCACATAGTAATTGCTGTTATAGAATCAACAAATTCATTGTCACGTAAAAAATGTAGTATTTAAGCTGCTGTTAGAGAATATTGTATAATACCGAAATATACCGAACCGTTAGAAAAATTGACGGTACGTATCATATCGTGAGGTGGGCGTACCGTTACAGCCCTAATAAAAACACGTTTTGTAGACATTTTAAGCACAAAACTATTTTTTACGAATACATAAAATATTCTTACCTCGTACAGATACATGAACGATCAATTAATGAAAAATTCCAAACATGTTTTACCGTCCGTTAATCTGGACATGGCTTTTCTCGGCATTTATACTCTACGCTGACACTACGTTAAATATAGATTTTACTGCGTTAGTCACGCAATAGATGTTATAGGTTTTAAAGGTAAAAAACCGACGTTATGCGATTATTTTTCTTCTAGATGAATAAATCCAGATTCGTATATAAATGTATAAGGTCATTCAAGCCAAATGCGATTGAAAGAAAGCTTTTGATAAATTTCGCAATTTACCTACCGGAGTTTAGTCCCTTTTATAGGGGGTGTGTGTACCTATATACACATAACTTGTCTAACCAATCAATCACATTTCGCATTCGTCATTCGATAGTCTTTAAAACTGATATTAATTAATTATTAATGAATTATGCATTATACGTGATGCAGGGCGTATTTTTTAAGAATTAGGCCTCCAATGTATGATCGTCCGGATCATGTTTTCGTTTCATTTGAAAACTTACTTTTACCACCGAATAGGTCAGCTTGATGTTTAAGCAAGTCGTTTTCACTAGCAGTTCCTATTTCAACCAGTTGACCCTTCATTACTTCACATACTGCCTGAAAACGAACAGACAGCATGAGTTGTATCAAGACAGGTTTCGCAAACAATTAATAACATTCTTGAATACATACGTAGCTGTTATGACAATTAAGTTGATAAAAACTGAACACCGATAGGTATCTTATGTCCATGTATGTACTTGTGAGAAACACAATCAGTACACACGTTGTCTTGCATTATGATACATGATATTTTTTCTAAATTATTTGTCTATGTAATTTGGTAGTTTGAGTTTAAATAAACAATATTTAAGCAGTTGTCGTAGTGAAAGCTATGATATTAAAAGCGTAAACGGACAGGATTCTGATAAACGGTTTCTGAAATATTAAGCAAATCATTTCATATCGAATGACATTTATGTAACCTTTGCACCGGTCCAATTCTCCAGATCATGACTGAAGTGATAACACGTTTGTTCATGTCTGATCCAGCCACCAGGACAAGCAGCATCTGCATAATTAAAGTGTATATAGCTATATCTAACGGTCATTTAATGTCAAAATAATTACTTGCATCGTCTTTAGTATGATACTAGACTACCTTAATTGCAAATTAAAACTTCGGACGGGTTCCGTGAACTTTGATTCAATCGTCGAAAAATAGGCGACTCTTATAATTTCAACCGCCGACTTATGGTGTTCTAGAACACTTGCGTATGATAACGGACAATTCGCATGTCCACTAAATAAGCTTCTTTTAAAGCTGAAGCGAAAAATGATCTAATGGATAAGAAAGAATAATTGTTTTTTCTTTTTTTTTCTTTTTTTTCAAATAAATATAGCTCTATACACTTTAACAGATTATATACACACAATCTGGTGTTTAACATAAGTTGTGCTTTACTAAATCCCTCCCCATTCAAGTTACATGTTGTGTAACCATCGCGTAGAATTCGGGCTCTTGTGCAAATAATGATCAAGATCAATTAGGTCTCAAATGTGCTTGGTTTTGGTAATAAAACCTGTCCGTTCTATACCAAGTAAGGTATCTCGGATCGCCCTGAAATCACCATATATATTGTTTTGAAAACATTTCTCTGGTTTGCGAGACCCCCGTCACCTAACCACGTATTTATGTTGTTAGATACTAAATAAACAGTATTTTGACTAGCAAATATAACTCACTGTATAACCACGTATTTACCCCATATGTATTATATTCACTTACCTTTATCATACGTTAATGATATTAAATGTTGAGTTGGTTTCCCTTAATCTTAAAGCAATGCCCCTCCTTAATGTTTGGCCCCAATGGTGAAAACGCTCCTATGCCCGTGTATGTAAGCATTCGACGTGTTGGTTATATCGATGGTTTAGAACCAGAAGGTCGTAACTACCACTTACAACCTTATAAGACTCATACATATTTGAAATCTGCTTCACAAGGCGCTTCTTATGAGCCTATTTTCATGAAAATCTGGAATTGTCATGTTGACCAAAATGAAGTTTTAAAAACGTGTTTTCCCATAAGTTAAGAGTAAATTACAGACAGTTTTCTCTCGTTTTCTCAAAATATATCGATTTGGTAGTTACGACCTTCTGGTTCTAAGCCAGCGATATATAGAATATTATGGATATTAGAATATGTATACTCGATTTACCTGTAAAACTGACGATTGAGAATAAAAGAAACGATATTCCAGTAACACGTTTCATAGTTTGTCAGCTTATTTATAACACTTGCTGTAATATAAACAAGTATAATATTGGTTCGTTAGCAGTGAATATGTGTGTCCCTTATCAGTCATTTCAACAAGGTGTACTGCTTATCTATTCTTACATATACTACGCACTGTGCTTCATAGATTTCGATCAAATCGCTGGCTTAGAATGAGAAGGTCTTAAGTGCCACTTACGACCGTATAAGAATAATGCATATTTGAAATCTACATCATAAAGCGTTTCTTATAAGCCTATTTTCATGAAAATCGGAATTTGTCATGTTGACCAAACTGAAGTTGAAAAAGCTTGTTTTACCATAAGTAAAGAGTAATTGTCAAGACAGTTGTTCTTGTTTTCTCAAAATTTTAGTATCTGGTGACTTGAAGCTGAGCGTTGATGAAACACCATGTTCTTGGAACAGTCAATCGGAACGATACGTAACATTTATTTGTTGAAAACCTTATTCGAAATTTGTACATAAATCACAGCATTAAATTTCGTTACTAGTAATTTGATATTGATTTTGACGTACGTATTTCAATGATAACAAATACGATGCCTTTCCGTGAAAACGGCCGCCAACACACAAAGCTGGACAAACACCAACTTCCCCCTGTCCTTGTGACATTTTCTAAAATAGCATACCCTAATCTATCATTATAACAATCTTTAATATAAAGCATTGCTTCGCCATATTTTAACACTTTTTCCACATAATGTTGTTTATTTCGCATTTTTAGACTCTAAGACTTTTGGCAGCGATGCATGTTTTTATCGATTTTCATCTCGGAACTATGCATTCAACTTTTTCGAAATAATTTCACTGATAATTTCTATGAACAATCCCATCAGTGGTACTATTCCGCGTTTTGCAAATTGATTCATCATAGACATCATACAACCTATTTAACTTATAGCGGTGGGGAGCGGTTGCCTAGTGGTAGGGCGCGCGCTTCGGGATCGAGAGGTCCCTGGTTCGATCCTCGTTTGGACCACTGGTTAAAATCTCTGAGCAAGTCCCACAGCTCCACTTCACCATGGTGTAAAATGGTACCTGTAAGGGCAGTGTCTATTCCTGGGCGCCGCAGATCGATGTTGGCTGCCACACCACAGGAGAGAAATAGTCTCCCCAGGGAGACACGAGTGTAGGTTTCCATATGTAGCCCAATGACCAGTCGAGTTAAAATGTCAAAGGGTGCTTGAGCGGCCTAACAGCTGAAAAGAGCCCCAGAAATTTGGTAACTTAACTTATTTGGCAGTGTAAAGACGATGATTATGCCACTACATAGGGGGAGCAAGGGGTCGGTGAATGCTGCATGGATTTGTGTCTGCGTACATGGTGAATTTCCATTAATACATGTTTCCATTGCTCATAGAAAAATTGGTAACTTTTTTTTGTTTTAACTTTATAGTGTAGATTTTGCAATGTTGGGTAATTTTCAATTTTTGGTGCCATTTCACCATTACTGGATACAGAACTCTTTCAACTTTTCTTACGACTAATATGACTTATTTTCTCATTAAAAATGCAAAAGAATAATTTACCAACACTTTCTTGATGCTTATAAAAGGGCAATTTAGCCTTAAACACAAAAATAACAACATCATCTACTAAATTGTTGTTTTTAGCTTTAACCAAATAAATTATATAACATATAATGATCATATGGTGAACTTAAAACTTGTTCTCAAATGGTTTAAAAGAGATATTTCTATTGATTTCATTGAATATTGCAGAATCATGTTTTGTTTATAAATAAGTTGAACACTTCTCGTATATATCGTCGCTAAAAACTAATGATTGCTAATGCCGAAATATTTGTTGTGCTGTGCTGTGCTGTGCTGTGCTGTGCTGTGCTGTGCTGTGCTGTGCTGTGCTGTGCTGTGCTGTGCTGTGCTGTGCTGTGCTGTGCTTTCACCTGATAATTCTTATTCTCCAGTTGTTGTTATTGGTGCTGCTGTTTGTTGTTGTTCTTGGTGTTGTTCTTGTTGCTGATGTTGTAGTTGTTGTTCTTGTTGGTGTTGTTATGCGACCACAATGGTTTCCAAGCGCCAGTGCCAGTCAAACACAATATGACAATACAACACCATTTACGAATGCTTCTTCTGATGCTCTTAATATACCAGACGTGTGAGTCGAAGGTGACATAAAAACGAAGCAATATGCTTACAATTGTTCAAATGGGTTTTATCATGTAATTACATTAACTCCCACAATGCTTCACTGTGACATACCAAGTAGTAGAAGAAAAGCATAAGTTTGTTTATTTTGTTCTTCTCCATTCATGTTAAAATGAGTGTTTTGACAGAGTTGCATCCCTGAAAACCACTTGAACGTCCACCAAGATCGCATTTATTACAAACATCCCAAGCCAAAAATAATGCGGTGCATAGTGAAACCGGTCGTTTTGTATGGCGAGGAACCATAGCAGTTAACAAAACATTAGCACACAGCATGAATGTCTTCCAAACGAGACGCATAAAGAGAATTCTATATCCAACTCAAACGTAGACCTTAACCATGGAACACGTACATAATTAACGAAAAGGGAGATGGATATGTCACTTTAGCCGAATGAAACCATGTTCCGCAAAATCTCTTGGAAATGAACACAACCTGGAGAGAGAAATAGAGGAAGACCGAATGAACCTTAGCGAAGATCTACCAACCAAGAACTGACGGGTGGTTATAAGATCATGTGGAGAGACTAACAGCAGATAGGAAACATTCATGTTCTTTGATGATGCCCTAAGGTAGGTACAAACAAGCCCGCACAGTCTGGTAGGTAAGTTTCTTTCGAGACCTATGTTGTGTTATCCTTGACCTTTGAATGTTTATTTGACCTAGTGTTTTTATTAATTAAGGCCTACATTTACTGTATTTGTATGTTTTAATATTATGATTGCCATGTAACTGCACCAAATAACTGCACCAATATGTGGTATCTCGATAGTTTGATGACCAACTCCACTATCAAATTGTTCACACGTGGAGAACATTACCGCAGCCGATTTCAAATCGGAAAGACCATGCGTTCAAAACCAGGTCGTTAAATAACATAACTGGCAAGATCCTGTATTCAAACCGAGGTCGTTAGTGCGACAAAATATGTGCTGTATATCCACTGCGTTTTCCGGGTTCAAATACACACCTATACAAACTGAGTTATTTAGGTGTGTTTCAAACGTTTAATCCAAGTGCAAGATGTCTGTCCCGGAATTTCCTTCACACAGAATCGTGTCTCCGGGACAAACGAATAAATACTTTTATAAGGCCGAATGTACCAAATGCCCATTTGCAAGACTGAAAGTATACTATAATTGGACATCGGTGCTGACGTTTGAAATGTTAAGTTTATACTCGTATTCGATAACGTAAATGGTCGACGCAATAATAGAAAAGATACAGGATGTGAACCGTACAGATTCTGAAGGGATCGGTGATGCAATGAACATAAAAGTATCGTCAGACTAAGTCAAAACACATAGAAATGGGCTCTATATAAGGTACGTTGTTTAGTACGTTTTAAACGGTCACAATTCTTCGCTACAACTAGACGTATACACTAATCATGAACATGATACCGTTTACTACAATATCGTTTCTTTTATTCTCGGTCGTATGTTTCTCAGGTATGAAATTACTTACTTCATTATTTTAATAATTATATATTCTGCATAACTTCATTCACTTTTTTCAACGTAATTCCTGTTACATGTATTAAGTTTTCCAAGGACATCCAGCTTGTAATGCATGTTTCAAATACAACAGCAAGTCCATATAAATATGACCCGGTCTATAGTCCGAACATTTTTAATGTGTACCTTAATCAATTGCAAAACCGGCATTTTTTAAAATGTTCTACAATTTTAATGGAAACATGTCATGAGAAAATAATCATGTTCTTAGTTAGACCATTTGCTACAAGCTGATACGTTTAGGTGCAAAATTCTAGATCAATATGTTTGTTGTTTCTCACGTTTCTGTGTGATTTCGGTGGTTGCGCAGGCATACCAAAAATAATTAATGAAACACGTTATTTGGTCATATTTTATTTAATAATTTATTAAGTTAAAGCACAATATGGCATTTTAATATAAATTGGTTGAAAGAACACTAGACCTTATTCAGACAGGTGAGTTTTACTATTTACAACTTCATTCTAACTGAAATTAAGACTGGTAGCCTTTTAGTTGCATCATGTTATTTTTCTTGTAACTTTTCCTTTCTTTTGTTAACTACCATACATTGAATAACAGTTTTGTGACTGCATGAAAATAGGCCTACCGTGTACTTTTTAAGACATTTGTACTTGTGGGGTTATGTTTCGTTTTTCTTCAGTATCTTGTTAAGTTATGTCGTGTGTCTGTAGCTGGTGTTTTTGTGCTCTGTTCCTGTTGTTTGCCATCTTCCCTGTTTCATTATCATTTTGACTCCGTTCTTCTTGTTAGATGGTGATGATCTTCGTTGTTCGGATCATGTTATGATAATTTGGGCAGGGCACTGTGCTTGGATCAGCAAAATATCATGTTCCATGACACAGGCTTCATCATTTATTAATTATAAGCTGCTTGCAAAATAACAAGTTAGCAAATATACCAAACTATAGTTAAACATTATTTAGAATAAAATGTTATTTCTATCGATGCAGATACTGTTTGCCCAGAGGGATGGGTGCTTTATAGAGGCGGATGTTATTTCTTTAGTCCTAATGCACAGACTTGGTCTCGTGGCAAGGTAAAATATAGCATTATCTTTAACCGCTAAGTATAGATCCCACGTATACATGTATCAAAGACTAATTTTCGTAATTGTGGATGTACGGGTATGCTCAGTTATTTCTAGCGCAACGTATTCGTCTACTTTTTCTCAATATACATACGACCCAGTCACCAGGAAAACCTACTATTTTGTCAAGAAACATTTTTGAGATTTTCATAGTGTTAAAGAATAATATTCGTGAAGTAAAATGCAGAAGAAAATGTGTTAAAATCTTGAGTATTAAGGAAGCTGCAGCTGTTTTTGGTAGAATCAATATTCAGAGCTTTTTTGTCTGACGTCGCAAACTTTAACGTTGTTCGAAGTTATTGAAACAAGCATTCTACATGTATCATGATTACACTTTTTTACTATTCTTGACATTAACTGTTTTTAATAGCATCATAATTTGGAAATTATGTTTACTTTTTAAGTATGTATTTAACTCTTTATTGATTGCATTCAGAGATATGCTATTTAGTCCAATTGCTGTATTCAACAACGTATTTTTCATTATTTTTTTCAAAATTTGTCACCAAATTAACTAAGTATGTTGATTTAGGTTGGAAATTCATTTGACATTTTAAAGCTTAGATATTGTAATATTATATGTATATGACTTACAATATTATCAGTAAATATGCATTTTTTCTTATTTTTAGTTTTTTCAATACCATGTTTCATAATGTCAAAATTGCATTTGTTTCCTGGGGAAGAGTCCATATGGATTTGACTGTTTACAGGTCATTTGTGAAGAAGCAATGCAATGTCAACTTGTGGAAATAGACACTTCTGGTGAAAACGATTTTCTTGCACAAGAAGCGACAAAGCGTGGTAGTAAGTCAAACAGTATTGCTTCAATACATACATATTTAGAACTGCAAGATGTTAAAGTGTATAGAGCTATATCGGAAGATTCAAAAACTGAAAAACAATTATGCTTTGGTATCATTTTATTTTTCGCTTCAGTTTTAAAAGAAACTCTCTCTCTCCCTGTGATTTATATTGACATGCGAACTGTCCATTTTCATACGAAAGTGTTCTAGAACACCCTATGAAACTATAAGAATCGTCTATTTTTTGACGATTGAATCAAAGTATACAGAACCCATCCAAAGTTTAAATTTTCAATTTAGGTATTCTAGTATCATATTAAAAACGATGCGAGTAATTATTTTGACACTGAATGACTGTTAGAATATATAATTTTATATATACTAAGCTCTATACAATTTAATACCCAGGTTACAAATAACAAACTCCACCCGACGGCGATTTGCTAATAGGACTTCTTTTAGTTCATTAGCATTAGTTTGTGTAAGCTGGCAATCGATTTGCTATTCTTATAGATAATATAGATGCGTTTGTGAGCGTGTGTGACAATTACGATTAGTATTGCTGAGTCAGAATTCGTTAAACAACACAAAATAATTCGTCAGAATGTGTTAGATAAATTTGTTAATATGTGGTTCGGGGCCTTTAAAAAGTTTCCAAATACAGAACAATGCGCTCTGCTGTGCCATTTCCAATCCCTTAAAAAATATTTGGGGGGTGGGGGTTGGGGGGAATACCTTGTTTTGTGAAGAGCAGATTATGTTTGAGAAAAATTGCAAAAAATAGTTTTTGTTAGTTGAGTTTTCATTTCCAACCCCTTTAAAAATAATGGTAATAGCTTGTTTTGTGTAGAGCAGATTATTCTTGAGAAAAATTGCAAAAAAAAAGTTTTTGTTTGAAGAGTTTTTGTCTAACTATGTGTGTTTTGTAACAAACTTAAAATCAAGGTTCGTACATGTTTGTGAAAGTCGATCATTTTTGGGTAAAACCTTATGTATGTTGTGAAAATCGTTTTCCAGACTGCTGCCAAAATTCGATATTTTGGGGCAAAACCGGTACAAATCTAAACAAAAGCGTGAACTTTGGGGCTTGACAAACGTTTCAATGCCTAACACTTAACTGTCACGACCACGGAGACGTACAAGTTCACCTCACTTATTTCTTAATAGACCTACTCCGGATCTCCACGAATCTGTAGGTACAAATAAAGTTTTACCGTTCTAATCCGTTTAACGCTTGAATATTCAATGGACAATAGAGTTGGGGTCAGTTGTGTTTGCATATGAATACAAAAGGACAGAGCTGTTTGTACCTACATGTAAATTAAGGGGAAAACCACCTTGCAAAGAGTTCCGGATATCAACTATTATACATATTCAGTCTCGTGGTCAACGCCAACCTTTATCGGCGAATGGATTAACTTTAAAAGTGCAGTCACGGCTCATTGCTCGAAATCCAACTATAGCTTTGACCAATATGTGTCTGGTCGTCAATGTGTATATAGCTGAGGCCCATCTTCTGATTGTAATGATCATTTGTACAAACAAAAAATAGAATGTTTTTCTTGCAAATATTTTTACAAAGTTGCTTCAGTTATACAAACTAAGATAAAAGCTATGTTTGGCCTCAATATATATGCTCTACATTCTTCACTGGTGTGTGACCTAATGTACAGTTATACTGGACCAAATTGTTGACCTTTGCTATTCCAGTCACTTCTATAGCCAATTTTTTAATTACCCTGTTTTAGACTTAAAATTTTGCATTAGGCGTCTATGCAAAGTACATTTTTCTGTGGACCAAAACTTCTGTTTTATTTTATGAGAGTTGGTAAGGGTGTTTTACGAAGACATGCCCATTTTTGCTCTAATCGTCAATGTACTTTTTAAGATATTCAAGGTTTATGGCGGTCCAGCTAAGTCGCTTACGCACTACAATGTCCAAAATATAAATGAGAATTTTTAACTGTGGTAGGTACATAGTGCCTTGCCGTTTAAGATATCAAAATATAGTGTGAGGATATTTTGCTTAATGCTGGTCTTTTTGGAGAAAAATAGTGTAAGACATGAATGAAAAGTGAGAATTTTTAGAATTGGTTAATTATTTTATTGTTTTACCCGAAAAATCAAATACCAAACTAGATTACAATACATCCTTTATGTGTCATGATCCAAAATTTAATATGCGTATGTTATTTCCTTTTTCTAATATTGCGCTTATGACGGGACCTGTACTAATCATATAGCCTTACCATGTTTGTTTATTGACGTCATTTTAAACACCAGAATCATTCTTACGCCTCTAGTTTTCATAATGTCATAACATGTCACTAAGTTGGACCATTTTGAAAAGATAAACCTTTTTTTGGAATCCTAAATCATAACTCTACACAATCTTACCAAAATATGAAGACGTGAAATTTTGACATCAGGTTGGAAATGCCACAGCTCAGCCCAAATGATGTTGAGTGGGTCATAGTACGTGTTTAGTGTACTAGTGCTTAGTAACGTAATGTATATATTACTGTGAATGTCGCCCACTTCTACACATGTCGTGTTCCGCACCTAAATGAGTAATAAGGTAATAATGTTAAGATTGTGTACTGTTCATTTCAGTGTCACTCCTTATGGAAGGCCTATGAAATTACACCAACAATTTTCACTCGTTCATTAGATAAAAGAACTGGTTTTAAAAGTCCCTGTCCACCCCTTCATAAATATACTATTTAACGCATAAAAGAGCCAGAAAAGGCTTTTGGTCGGGACATATTATGTCTCTACCATAAAAAAACAATCAAAATATTGCTGGCTTAGAATGAGAAGGTCGTAAGTGCCTAAGACTAATGCATATTTTAAATCTATATCATCATGCGTTTTTATGGGCCAATTTTCATGAAAATCGTAACTTGACATATGACCAAACTGAAGTGGAAAAAAACTTGTTTTACCATAAGTAAAGAGCGAATGCCAGACAGTTTGTCTTATTTTCTCAAAATATTTATTTTGTAGCTACGACCTTCTCATTCTAAGCCAGCGATATATATACATTAGCCGTGTTTAAGTTATAATATCAGTAACTACTACTTACGACCTTATAAGACTCATACATATTTAAAATCTGCTTCACAAGGGTGCTTCTTATGAGCCTATTTTTATGAAAATATGAAATCGTCATGTTGACCAAAAAGAAGTTTTAAAAACTTGTTTTCCCATAAGTAATTGGTAAATTACAGACACTTTTCTCTTGTTTTCTCAATATATTGATTTTGTAGTTACGACCTTCTCATTCTAAGTCAGCGATATGTTGTAGTATAATTGCTATTAGATAATTTGTCTCATTGTCAGAAGGAGTTGAACCCAATTAGCTATAAAATAAATTGTTACAGGGTCTCATTGGATTGCGTTATCGTATGTTGTCGAGGAAAAGACCTGGGTTTGGAAGAACCGGCTAACGTATGCCACGTACACACACTGGACTGAGGGAAAACCGAATAATATCGGAGGAGATTTCTGTGGACTATTGCTAGGCAGTGGGTATTGGAACGATGTGCAATGTAACAACACATTCAATTTCATCTGTGAAAAGGCAAACCATTATACGTATGTTTTCATTCACGTTCTTACAAAGTCTTATTATTTATTACATATAATTGTGTTTCATTTGTTATCATGATATTGTAGAAGGTTAATCAATACCCGGTAAATATGGTCATCTTAAACTTTCACTAAGTGCATAAGGTCCACCGTTCATAGGAACGAGTCGAGGAGATTCAACCAGTGTTGCCTATCAACTTTCGTACACATATAGAAACATACTGTACATGTGCCGACTATTTGAAGCCAAACATAAACGGTGCATAGCCACCTACACCACGGTCGCTAGTTACAGTTTTTGAAATTATTACACCAGCTTGTTTCAAGAAAATAATCGCGCTTCGGGATCTAGAGATCCCGGGTTCGATCCCCTCTGGACCACTGGTTAATTTCTCTGAGCAAGACCCACATGCTCCACTCCACCATGGTGTTAAATGGTACCTGTGAGGGCAGTGTCTATTACGAGGCTTCGCAGATCGATGTTGGCTGCCACACCACAGGAGAGAAATAGTCTCCCCAGGGAGACACGAGTGTAGGTTTCCATAGCAAACACAATGAACAGGGGAAGTTGAAATGTCAAAGGGTGCTTTAGCGGCCTTACAGCTGAAAAGAGCCCCAGAAAATTGGTAACTTAACTTATTTGACATTGTTAAGACGATGATTATGTCACTACATAGGGGGAGCAAGGGGTCGGTGAATGCTGCATGGATTTGTGTCTGTGAACATGGTGAATTTCCATTAACACATGTTTCCATTGCTCATAATTTGAATATTAATATCATATTTATGTTATTGACATGCATTTGAGCTGAGTCCAATGTTGAAAAAGAACTGTTAGAAATACATGATTTTATTATATTTTCAGACTCATAATTGTCGGAAAGCGTTAATATATTCGAGACGAAGACTTGTTTTAAATTGACAAACTTTTGATTAATTAATTTATTTATGCTCGATTAAATTCGATCTACATTTGTACTTTGATTTTGCTGTTGTTGTTTTTGTTGGTTGTTGTTGTTGTTTTTTGCGTAGTTTGTACCGTTTACGACACAGTTGCAGTCAAATATACGACAATCAGTTGACCGAACAGTGTGTCTGAAATAACTTGACACTGGTTGTAAATCAATTCCAAAAGAAAGTGGTTATGCACCAGTCAGTTGCACCCACGTCCTACTCCCGTGTTTTACCTTCCATCTTTCCCCGCACTGCCGGGAAAATGTTAAGATTTTTTCGGACCAATAACCCGGGGACAATATTTAGTTGTCAGGGACCAGGGAAATACCGCAGATTTTACCATCAGCTGTATATCAGAGTGGTTTACTAACTGAATATGATCATGGGACAATGTTGTTCAACAACTACAGAAAAAAGCAGACCAATTGGAATTGATAAAATACATGAATCAACGTGACATCCTTAGCTCATATGATAGCGCGCTTGCCACCTAATCCGGCGATTCGGGTTCAAATCCTGGTGGAGGCACGCACATGTCTGTCATATTCAGCAGGAAGTTGACTGTCTAATAAAGGATATGCTCTATTAATATGTTTAAGTGCAGTATATGAATCGATTACAGAAGAAACATTCTATACCGTTCTATATCAAGAACAAGCAGCTAAACATTTAATGAAACCACTTTTTACGTACTTTTGAAAGCCAATGATGGATCACTTTTTAAGACAAAAATCTCAACAACACTCAACGTTTTATTTCTACGACCCCGTACAAACCGAGCCGAGGCGTGCATATTATCCTGTATTTGCTGTATTTCTACTGAAATATGGCAGGCACATATGGATGGCTTTGAATGAGAAGGTCGAAAATACTACTTACAACCTGATACGACTCATACATATTTGAAATCTCCAGTACCAGGCGCTTCTTATGAGCCTACTTCTATGAAAATCGGAACTTGTCATGTTGACCAAAATGAAGCTATAAAAGCTTCTTTTATCGTAAGTAAAGATTAAATTGAAGAAAATTTTCTTGTTTTCTCAATATATCGTTTTTGTACTTACGACCTCTTAATTCTAAGCCAGCGATATGTGAGCCTCCATCTGAGTCGCCCGGTTAGACGACAAACGCACTTACGGAGCTACGGAGAGATGCACTCACACTCGCATAACTGATTGTCTAGCGAATGTTCGGCGTTACAAACGGATACGTATTCAGCATGCAGTGCCGTACCCAGACACGAATTTTAGCCGAGGCAGCCTTGGGACTGGACATGACCGTAACTAGGGATTTTCCAAAGGGGTGCGAAATCGGGTCTTGATTGGGTGACGGGGTATTTACAGGAGGGGTCGTCCAAATTCGTTCTGTACATGCTTTTTTGAATATTTACAATGTATTTTGCGAGCAAAGCGAGCCAGAAAAAGTGACTTTTTGTTGAAGCTGACACAAATTTAATTTATGGCAAATATGCACTATTTGTCCGAGCTCACACACATTTTTTTCCACATGATATTATTTATGCTCATTAATTATTTGGCGAGCGAAGCGAGCCACAAAAAATGCACTATTTGTATCAGTCCACACATTTCGTTCTCTACATGAAATTGAATGGTGATAATTATTTGGCAAGCAAAGCAAGCCAGAAAAAAACTATTTGTACGAGCCCCCACGAAATTCGTTGTCTACATGATATTATTAATGGGCTTTAGGTATTTGGCGAGCGAAGCTATGCAGAAAAAATGCAATATTTGTCAGCACAAACTCGCGTGGTGTGATTAATCCTTAAAGATGCATGATTTGCCCTAGCTCACACAAACTCGTTCTCTGAATGGTATGATCAATCCTCGCATTATTTACCCGAGCTGCATGCCACATAAATTCGTTCTCTACACGAACTTATGAAGCATTGCTGTTATGTGACAAGCAATGCGAGCCAAAGAAAATGCACTGTTTCTCCAAGTTGCATGTCATGCAAACTAGTTATCTACATGATATTTTAAACGAGTAGTTATTTGGCAAGCGAAAAGATCATGATTTCTCTGAGGTTCAGGTAGCACAAACTACTCTCTACATGACATTATATGTGTTCAATTCATTTGGCGAGCGAAGCGAGCCGAATTTATTTACAAATATAAAACATTGCACTTCTAACCAGGACCACTTAAATTTGTGTCAAAGGGGTACGTTTGCGCCCGATGCAATCCTTAGTTATGACCATGTAGTGGTCCGGTGTATTTGTTAACCTTGAGCGTTTCTGAATGCACGCAATTAAACCACCGAATACACTTTCAACATTGACAAAATCAGAAAAGTAGAATAGCGAAGTGAGCTAGATAAAAAATATTTACATTATTTGAACACCATGCCAAAACATATTCTGTATTTGATAGTATTCACTTTAAGATTTATCTATGTAGCCTTCTAAGTGATAATAGTCACTGATACAGCTGTTGTGAAGGCGAAGCCAGCTGGAAAAAGCATTATTTTATGAAAACCACCATTGGCGACAGGATCGTTTTTCTATTCGAGACACCTTTCATCAGCATATCCTACGAACTCGAAGGCTGTACATTTGTGTTAAGGGGAAGCTTGAACGATTTGAATGCAAGTAAATTAAGGGATCAATGTCATGCTCCACGGGAATTTTAAAACGAATTCATCTGCTACATTCTTTGGTCCCTTGTTTTGGTATTGAAACGGAACATCAAGAAAATGCATAGCAATTTTTAAAAAAGAGCTCAAAGGAAAAAATACTTATATGCACATGCTTATACTCTTAAATGTGTAGCCCACCTCACTATTAAATTGATTCTAAACAGTACCATGCGAGCGTAGCGAGCGAAAATTGGCATATTAACTATTTTTACTCACAGAACATTGACCTGGATTGCGGCGATATTAAAGGAATGGTGTGCCGGTGCCACTTGCTTTCTATATATAATGATGGGAAAGTGTCCGGTATACTACCATTAAGGTGCAAATCTAATGCCTCAAGTTGCACTATGTATACTACCATTAAGGTGTAAATCTAGTGCCTCAAATTGCACTATGTATACTACCATTAAGGTGCAAATCTAGTGCCTCAAGTTGCACTTTGTATACTACCATTAAGGTGCAAATCTAGTGCCTCAATTTGCACTCTTTGTTTATAACTTGCGACAGCTTGTAATATTTTTTTATTATTCAGGCATTTTATTTAACATATAAGTTGAAGACGAATTTTCCACCAAAAGGTTAGGTGTGCAAATTTTAGCCGAAGCTAACCTAGTGTCTCAGAATAAATTGCCTCATTGTTTATTACATGCGACAATTTGAGACATTTTATTTTAAATATATTCAGGGATATTTTATTACATGTATATATTAATAACCAAAAAAAAAATGTTTGGTCCACAAATTTTAGGCGAGGCAGCTGCCTCGCCTGGCCTCAGTGTAGTTACGGCGCTGGCATGTGTGTATCGCATGCATGTCCACAATTCATGTTATTACTATTTCAGATATTCTTAAAACTATTTTTTAAACCCAAAAGAACGAAAACTTTGATTACATAAATAACATAATAACACTCCAAGTATTTGCATTCTTTAATGTGATTTGATGATAAATGAGATAAAACAAATTACAAGACTCGAGTAACATATTAAACGGCATGTAGATGAATACTATAGCTTGGCTTTTTTGACCTGAACCTGACCTTTATGCAAGAATATAATAAAATGTTCTTGCTTTGAATATATCAATTTCCGCAAGCAAATCGTGCAATATCGGCATTTAAGATTTGTGTTTGTAAATAGATCTCGAGCGTCATCGTCATACTCCCCGATTATGAAAACATACACTCGGTGTTGTAATCGTAGGTAATATATCGACTGTTAAATTATGCTAATCAATAGGTCAGTCTCATGTCAATGTGGCCAAGCTATGCCAACATGATTTGACAATAAACGTTCACAACAATGACGAAACAATGTACACAAATGTACTAATTGGCATGGACCTTGTGCCTTTCAAAATCAACATTTAATGCGTAGTTCTTTGAAGTCCATTTTATTTCCCAACGACTTCGACCCTGAAAATAGGAATAAACGCATTCGAATTCTATTTGAACAACATATAAGCATAACGCACTTCGGTATATGTACATCGCACTAATTAACATCGAATCGTTGATTCGTGTAGAAAAGGGCAGACACGTGTAGTCGGTACTGTAAATGCGTTAGACTGAATTCGAGTTCGATTCTTGGAAAGAGCATGACTTTGTCTGTCCCTTCTATTGACAATGGATATGTATTGTGTGTCAGTTGCGAAGGATGAAATGCAATAAGGTCAACTGACCTGCGCTCTATGGTGTCTTAAATCAACAATACACAATAGATCGTATATGTAAGGTAATGTGTATTCAGTTTCAGACTGTATATCATCATTGCACTCGTTATGTTTATATGATCGTGTTATAATAGGCCTTTTCGACGGGACAGTTTGGTAAATAATTTTATAATATTGTTCCTGTGGCCCAAAACCCTGTACCACTACGGACTACAACTATTATATTCGGACAGGAACCAGTCCATAAACTATTCCACAATACAGCCGATGTCCGTTACTTAAGCAAAGCGCTGCGTAACGCTTTCCATGTAAAGTAATTTATGTATTCTATGTTTAATTAAACGGGGGCTAACTGAATGAAGACGCTCGCTAGCGCTTTGCTTAGGTAACGTGCACATGGTTTGAAACGAATGGGACTTTGTCCATCCGCACGCACTGCGCACGACATAGGATGGTTGTTTCCATGGTAATGTAACTCTAAACGTTCTAGATGTAAACTATGGTTTATACTTACTCGTCCGCTTTTTCACAAATGTAGTAGTTGTTCGAGCGACACTGAGCGTCGTTCCAGTTTCCACCCGGATATAAATCTACACAATTTTCTGTGCCATCATTGTTCGGTTCATGTGGATTCCATGGGGTGAATGTAGCAATTGTGTGACTGTTCATCCACATCCACGTATCTTCTTCCACAATGTCCGTCAATGCAATCCAGAAATTTTCTAAAATACGTAGTGAAATTGCAATTATATACAGTACATTTGCTATATCTACAGACAGTTCGAAGCCATACTAAATCGGCGGCGGTGCATAGCAACTCACACAAGAGATGGACACAGAACCTACCATCCACATCCCTTCCAGAAATATAACAATGTTTAAATGAAACACAGACTAAAATATACGTTTTCTCTGTGGTTTGAAGCAACTCATATTTATTTGTATCGAGGCACCGTCACTGATAACGAATACCAACCGACGTCAAATTTCATATACTGCCAAATACGTAGTTCACGTAGTATGTTTACACAATCAATTGTTAATTGTTTTCTTAAGGATGGAGTGAATGCCTCTGTTGTAGTTTTATCCGTTGCGATTTAGTTCTTATTGGCGAGAATACGTAAGATATCAAAATATGATTCTACTAATATCGGATTGTGGAATTTATTGGTTTTCCACAGTCCACACGCAACACCTTAAAGTCAAGTACCCTCCTTAAATAGACATGTTATTATTGTTGTTATTATAAGTGATACTCACTGTTGTATGTTTTCGCCTGTTGTCCGAGGAAGTGGTTTTCTTCATCTGTTTCTATCTCTACTAACTGGCCCTTTATTGCTTCACACATGACCTACAATGTGTGTATATAAATATTGAATACAATTTCCCCACTCATGGTCAATCAAGGGTGAATATAATACCGGTATCCAAAAACGAGTTCATTGTCTCTGTGGTAGGGGAGACCGGGGCAAGTCCGGCCCATTTTTAGAAAAAAAAACAATTTCCAGACCGTTTATCTAGTTTGATCTCTGAAAATTTATATTAAGGTAAGACTAAGTTAGGCAGAACTGTCCGCAATCCCTCCTACAGTGTTTCTCTGTGTTTATAGGTAGTAATTGTTGCTCAAAGTGACTAGATCAAGGTGGCCAAACATGCCCCGTGTCGCGGCAAGTCCGGCAAACCCACGGGGCAAGTTCGGCTAGCAGGGACTATTTGGTACATTATTTGTATTTTAGGGTACCCATTTGTATATCAAAAAAGGAATTTTGAAAATCTTGTGATACCAGGATTATGTTCCCTGGACATTATTGACTTGTAGCACTAGAATTAACTGGATGTGCATTCGGATGAATAACACAATAAGAGATTGAAAGTAGACGAACAATTGATGTCTTTACTAAAGCAGTTTACAAGTGTGTTCTTTTAAAGGCATTGGCACTGACTCCTTTGCCTAGCTTTTTCGCAAAAGAAAAACAACAACTTTTTTGTTCCAAACTTTGAACGCAATCCTACGTTTATCGTTTTCTACACAGATATATATTTACTATAAATGTCTACAGTACATGTTTTCTTTAAAAATGACCAACTGTTTGGTAACATACATCTATGCTTAGAAGAATGCATATCAAATGAATCCAGTTTATCTTAGGTATGCAAGTCAATCATTTTAAAGAAACTGAACCGTGTTAGATCACCAATTATTTTTGCAATAATAAGTATGTCACTTCGACTGTGATTAAACAGATCACATCAGAACATACCCACTGCCATTGACCAGGTCATAAGCAACACTATGCAAGTTCTGAATGACCGTAATGTATGGAGAGCACCAGCTAGAACTTATTACATGTATTCATTTTACCAGGCGGTGTGCATGAGAGGTCCAGGATTTCATCCATTGCTTAATTTCTATGAACTAGTATAACCAACTTGTGGTACATTGCTCCATTCTACCCAGGTATGTAAATGTATAGGCCTACCTGAATGGAGTCGATGTGTTGTGTCTGCCAATAGCGCCGTGTCATAATTTAAAATTCAACAACAACAATAGCGCCGTGTGTAATTCAGACTAACCGCAACTGAAATTATTGGGTTTGTAGATGTCCAGCGAGCTGAACTGAATTATTGTCTGAACAATAATTTTACATAATGTACTTTGTCATAGCTCTAACATTTCATGTGCACATGCCTTTTGTGTCCATGCACTTAACCAAAATGTCCAACGCCGCTTAAACAAAAACAATGACGATGAATGCTGTAAATGAAAAAGTATTCCAAATATTATAGACTTGGATAAACAACAACAACCAATCATACACTATTCCGACCAAAAGGGTGTTATGGGCCAAACTTGCCCCTTCTCAAAGGGCCGAACTAGCCCCGAGCTATAAATATAAAATCATCACGTAACAACGCCTTACATGGTGCATAAAATGGTACAAATATGGTTCCTTTTTAAAGCCCTTCCACATGTATTGATACACAATAGAAATTAAGTTGGAATCTTCACGGATCTCAAGAAAAACAAAAAATTCAACTATATGTAAAAAAAATAATCAACTATTGAAAAATTGAGTTTTGGTCCCAAACCGTCACATACCATTACAAGGTGGTCATATTTGTATGTACACGGATATAATCATCAAGGGTGACATAACTATATCGATGACACATCTATATCTTGGTTCAGACGTTTTATACAACAAAATGCCGAACATGCCCCGGTCTCCCCTATACAGTCGAGGTTTTATACTGTAGACAAATAGAAAGATACCAAGGCTGAAACAATACGTTGATGCTTCTTTGTAGATTAAGTTATAAACATATAAGGTCTCAGTATGCAACTTGAACAAAAAGTGGTTTAATCGTACTTACATTAGTAACAACGAATCTAAGTGAATCGCTTCGGTCTTTAGATGTTATTATTAAAATATTTGTCGTTCAATTAATTCAAAACTGTAATATCATGGGCAAATACATGCATTTGAATGTTTCAAATCCCAACTTTTTACAAAACAATACCTTGGCAACGCCCCACTGTTCCACTTCTCTACTGAAATGGTAACACATCTGACCATGCCTAATCCAGCCATTGGGGCAGGCACTGTCTGTAAAGAATAGAGAAGAATACTTTATAGTATCTTTATTGTGTCGTAGAATATATCGGAGACGGGTGTTTGAAAGTAACAATATTTCGGTTCGATTCCAGTCAGGCAAACGCTTAAGTAAACGACATCACCCAACGCTCCACCCAAACCATGGACACGAGCGGGTACTCAGACAATGTCATTTCGTTTCATATTGTCCAATAAATACATTTGCATTATTCAGGATGGGCATACATGACATTTTGGCAAAAAGACATTACCAGATGAGTCGGTATGGTTTCGGACAAAAACTGTAACCTACTGATATAGCTACATGGGCTGTGGTCTCTCTCGGCTTGAGCGTTTAAACATGTCGCATTAAAATAGGGCATAGAGTTAATATTTACAGTAGTGTTATTTTTGTTGACATATATTTTACTTGTTATGTCTATCCTGTTATATAAATTAATTTATTCATATTTTCAAAAACAGTATGCTCACCTTCATTAGAACACCATTTAATTCAAATCACATTATATTAACTAAAAGTTAACTCACCTGAGAAATTTGTAAAAAATACCAGCAGAAAGCATAGGCTAAACGCTGTGGACATTTTCCTGACCTAGTATAAATGTCAAATAGTAGTGTCTAAAATTCTCTTATCGTTTATCAGTGTTGTCCTTTATCTTGGTAATTTTGTTAATTTATGTCACCTTAAGTATACATTAACAAGCCCGTCTATTGCGATTCAAATGAAAACAGTAGGGTCATACGAATAACATTCTTATACAGTGGCTATAGCTATTTTCTTCCAGAAAAATGTTGCAATGAAAGAAAGTTTTTATGTACACTTTCTTTTTATGTATCTCAATTCGATCCATTACAAAGAGGCTTACTGAGCCTCACTCTGGCTATAAATTATAATTTGCTGAGTCATTAAAGCGCTCTATAATAGCGTGAGGAGACAACATTAAATAACTTTGGTTTACAAATGTAATCATATTTTTAATTATTTTAGGTAATATCCATTTCCAATGATTGAAATTGCACGTTCTAATCGGTTACGGGTCCAAGGGGAGTAATAATGTTCCTTCTTTGAGAAATACCACTAGTGATACATTCTTGATCGAAAAGGTATGCCATGATGAGAGCATTTAGTAACAAAAAATGGAAAAGAACATGAAAGGGAATTAGATAAGCAGACTAAAAGTAGGTGTAGGTGAGTTAATCAAACAAACTAAACGTGGTATTGACTGGTAATTCAATTTGACCCGAACCAGTCGTTACCATTGTTTGTTCCCAAATGACATTCCGAGTCTGTTAACCATTGTGGTAGTATACTTTATGATGTGTTCCTTTTGTTTTTCATGTTTTATTTTACTTAGTTTATATCTGGAGAACAAGCAAAGAAACCGGTTACGGGGAATCAATAAAACGAATTCAGTCGTATGGAAAACGTTCAATGCTTACTTTTGAATGCTACAAAAAGACATAACCTAGAAAATCTACTAGTATGGTATTTGACAAGAAATGAATTAAAAGAGTAGCCCAAATGAAGGGAAAATGTCTCTCCGATAATGTTGTAAAATGCGTCCCCAATTACATCATTTTAGCATATGAATAATGAATCTGTTTACTAATTTCTTCAACATCAGTATGAAGGACACTTAGTGCGAGCGTTTTAACGTCCGGACTTTGTAAAAATATCAGACACTGTGATATATTAACATCGCTTCCAATGTGTATAATGTTTCGTTCCTACTGGATTAAGTGACGCCTTTTCCAAAGGTAAATCGTTGGCAGCATCACACTTCTACGTCCTTCATTTTGTACAGGTTCTGTTAAATCACCCACTGTATTTCCCTAAGTACGTATATGTATATCTGAATAAAACGCAGACAATGATGACGGAGTAAATAATACATTCATTGAAGGACAACGATAAGACTTGAATGATCAATAAAGAAACCATTTACATACTTGCCATTTATGTCGTATGATCTTATGGTGCTGAAGATCGACATGGTTTATTGAACTTTAAAATAGTTCCACTTATTGTCCATGATTGTAAAACCTGCAGCATGATACATTTCGTTTTAACCTTTTACGACAAATGTGCTCATCGACAAATAAACTTATTCAACAGTCCAACGTAAACACAAGTTGACAGGTGTCTGTGGTTTCTGGTTGGGCGCTCAAAAAACGTGAATGGACAGTCCTTATCTGGATCAAACACTGTGTCAAACTATGTTTCAAATTGTTAAGGTTCATGTTTAGTCCCGTTAAACGCATAAGTTTGGTGTTAAATAGTTTGAAACCATTACTCATTTATTTCCAATTCCTGCAACCTTAACTTTGTACTGGTCGAGCCAAATCACGATTAAGAATCCTTTCGCGTTTTCCACTCTAAGTACGCTCGTACGTACATGCATATCTGAACCAAAAAGACAGACACTGATGACGGAATAAATAAAACAGTTGGTCAAGGACAACAGTAACTCAGACGATTATAGACGTGAATGATCAATAAAGCAATAATTCACATAAGTATTTACATAATATGCATATTTCTCTTACAGAAGATAGATGAATATGATTTACGGAACATTAAAACAGTTCCAATCAGAAGGACTGTAAAATGTGCAAAAAAGATACATTTCGTTTTAGACTCTTTAAGACAAATGTGGCACATCGACAGAGGTCGGACAAACAATTGATTATATATTCCAAAAGAACACTTCTACAAGTGTGGAATAACCGATACCTGTGATCTATTGAAAACCTTGTTTCTGACTGGACTCTCGGGAAGAGTTTCGGAATATTGAAAGGTCAACTATATTGATCTGAGTATGTGTCTAGGTCAGTCCGTTCATTATCGCGGTCCATATTTAACACGTTAAGCGCATGTAAGATTAAGTCAAGTGGTTTGAAACAATGACTCATTTATTTTTAACCGAATACTAGTGGGATCAGTAGAAGATGCATGTTTTATTCCCATTAATGTGTATTTGAAACACACAAACACAATGAACTCAACATTATGTGAAAGAACAAAGGAGTTAAGCAAAAACACAACTTTATTACAGTAATTACATACTTAATTCAACAGAAACAACAAGGCAAAGGAGAAAAATCAACACAGTGATCACAAGGACATGCAAACAGATGAGCACGAAATTGTGTAGCTTAAACATTGTAAAAAGATGATGATAGAATGGCACCATAAACAGCAGTTGATATATACAAACAAATTACAAAGTCACTGTAGATACCTCCGCGGTTACACTATTGGATCATTTTTTAGCTGTGCCTTTAAGAATGTGCTTTTATTGCATCTTTTGGACAGGAAAAGTACAGTCGTCGAGATGCATCTCTTACACCGTTACATCGAGATAAAACTCATCATGATGAAAGGAATAATAGGCGTTTAACTACATGTGTACATATATATCAACACAACAAACGGACAACAAAATAATACTAGTAATCACCCCAGTAATCACCTGCTCCTAAATACAACTATGTCATAGAGCTGTCGTTAACACTCTTATTAAGGCGCCAAATAAAAGTTATTTAGCTCATGATTATAACTGTTATCCGTTTCAACAGGTTGGACGGAGGCAGCATGAGTATGTGAATGATAGCAACAAAATATGATGAAACACCAACAAACAGTTGAATGGACATTGCATCTGTTCTTTCTTCTTTTATAATGATGGCTAGCGTAGAACATTAATGCCATGCGTTGGGGTTAAAATAGAAATAGACTGTTAGGTTTCACAGGCTACTCAATCCACCTAGTACTTCCTAACAATGTGTGATATTAATGTGTGCAATATGTACATATTTACTTATCCCTTACTGCAAAGAAACAAATATACAGCATTACTCAGTGTGCAGAAGAAGATATAGGTAGGGTTAAAAACAGGATAAAAACAAGTATTGTCCTATCTATGGTGTGAATACAGTATCATTGTTATACGAATATGGGTCGTATTTGCCATAACTACTCTCCTTTCAAATCACATTTGTTGTACACAAACTCAGCTTGAAGAACATCAAGATTGGCAAGAGTTTCATCGTCCGTGAAGAAAACATTAAATGAATCGGTCACCATATCATACAATGATGTTATATTAACATCAAGGCCGCTTCCTACCACTATAATTTTAACCCCTATAGCCTCAAGTGCCGCCTTTTGATTGTCTAAATCGTTGACAATGTCACAAGATACTCCGCCATTGGTGAAAACAATAAGAAAGCGCTTTGCGTTTGGCCTTGAAATGTTGGAGTTTATAAATTGATGTCTCGCAAACTCGTACACATTTGCTATAGGTAGTTTCTCCGAAGTTGTTGACTTCTTCATTTTACTTATTTCTACTTTTATATCAATAGCATTTGGTACCATTCCCATATCAAACACGGAATTAATTGCTGCGTCAAATGATGTCAAACTGGTTAGTATGTTATTGACACCCATATCCATTTTATCAATCAAGTAGATCATGGCATTCTTGCTAAGTTCAGATTGTTTGTATGTCATTGTATGCGAAGAATCAATAAAAAGTGCCACGTCTGACTCTGAGCTATGTATGCACTCTGAAACGGAAATGAAACATGTACGCACAAGTTTAAATAGATGGTCACAATATGGTTGAATTTATACAACAGCCCGTATTGCATTACATGATGTCCAGATTTGGCTTCGTATCAGATCATACATTTAAAGTAAAAGGGTATACACAAAACATAATAAAATGCATTGAAGTGCAATCATTGATGTGATCGAGATATATGTGCTCCTCGTGGGAAGATCACGCTCTTCCTCGACATTGTCGGTTATGTCATGAACATGATAAATGTGCCAAACATTGGTGGAAATGGAAGGTAGAACCACACGTACTTAGTGACTTATTCGAAGACATTCTGTCAGATAAAATTACCGCTGAAAAAGGCTCAAAGATTGTTGCAAAACGAAGGTAAAAACTTACAATATCAAAAGAAATGTTATACCAATGTTCAGTCTCGTGTGGAAACGATTTGTATAAATCAAATGAAGTATAATGCATCCGTAACAAAGTGAAAGTATACATGTAAACATTGTATATTTACCGTCACAATCAAAGTGGACCAATCGTTTCAACACAGAATAAAGCGAGTTGAAATTTTCCACAGAGTAAACAAGAGATGGATCGGATGCTATACTGATCAGTTCCTGGTGACCAACTTGTTCCCCAATCCCTGTAATTGATACATGTACACAAAATGTAGTATAATATTTATAAAATACTCATGCATGCAACATAACGAGGGTTAAATATTAGAAGATCGGACAAAGAATGCAGCATTCCACTTAACCGAGCAAAGGCAGTATAAAATCATCAAACAACACAAAAATACGGCACACTGTCCAAACTTAACTGTACGAGAAATTGAAATGCCCAATTCCAAGCTGTCAAATAGAGTGGAATAACCTGAAGTTTCACAAAATGTGCTTGAACGAAGATATCAAATTACCAGACAATGCATTACTATCGCTTTGTATGTTGTTCGAAATTATTAACCAACGGTCACTGTCCATGATGTTTTAAACTAAGTCACGTCGTATATATGCCTCATTTGGTCGCTGGGATCACCGATTTTGGCATATATTTGTGTAACTAGGTCGTGCTGCAGCGGAAAATATGAGAGCTTGGTCGGGTCTTTGCTGCGTTGCATTAGGTCGCATGGATCACCGTTTTGACATATATTTGTTTAACTAGGTCATGCTGCAGCGGAAAATTGGGGAACTTGGTCGGGTCTTTGCTGTGTTGCATTAGGCCGCTTGGGATCACAACTGTTTTGTAATTTCTTTATAAAATCGGGTCATCCTGCATTATTGCAGCAGGAACTTGGACTTTTCGTCATTGTTTAGGCTTATGTATGGACAATGCTCCGTGTGTTGTGGTGTTACTGATTTCTGTGCTCGGCTGGGTAAGTTGAGTGCCGCCCTCCCTGTCCGATCTCCTCTTTTTTTGACACCGGTTACTGATTCCAGATGACACCAAATACCATTCTGAAATTTAGGTTAACTTTCAAACTATGAACATCTATATTGCTTCCCCATTTGCAAGATCTAACAAAAGTATGTTTACTTATAAGTATATATTTGTTTAGAATATGCAAGTGTTAATCAATGATATTTTTGTGTATGGACTTTTAACATTATATATGTACGTTACACACCTTGGCATTGCTTTTTAACTTTGACAACTTACCGAACACGAGAACTTGGACCTTAGAACGTACCTATAACAGCAAGTGTGTCCACAACACGTTGTTTGATATCATTTGCAGCAGCCTTAGTCTTCCTTCTATCATTAGACAAACCATCCGTCATAACGTAAACAAATCTTGTAGGTATAGTATTGTTGATTCTCCTTTCTATACCATGTCCAGCACTGAACACATCACCAACCTGTAAATTGGTAAGACAATATCCACTGTGTTGTTCCAAAATTAGTTATTTGTGTCAAGTGGACATAGAAAGTAATCAACACACCTGTCTGTGTAAAATTTGTATTAAATTTAATACAAACTGTTAAACCAAAATACATTGTGTACTCGTTGTTGATTAATGTATTTCCAAGTGAATGTTTTCGGGTAAAAATAATGGACAAAAATAGTATGTTTACTTTATTAAAACAGCATTACCGAATCTGGAAGCACCTTTAAAAGTGCACTGAAATGTAGTTTTTCCATACGATTTTCACATCTGTTAATGTTGTTTGGTAATTTTAACACTTTGAATCAGACGTTTAATACCGTTTGGTAAAAACACTCACCGCTTTAAGGCCTTTATCTGTAAACGTTGCACCAGGTCTAAATTGTATATTCATTACCGCATCTATAAGTGTGGAATTGTCCGTGTACTCATTCAAATAAAACTCAATTTTGGCTTCAAAGGAAAATGTCACTACACTTATTTGAAAGTCACGTGGTCCTACAGGCACATGCTGTGTGAAATTAACAACAAATTCCAGCTGTTTATTAAATTGTTTTTCAGTCATACTTATAGAAGAATCGAGGACGAACACTACGTCTGCGGGTGTGGGATGGCATATGTCTGTAAGGCAACACAATATATTACAATTTATGCATAAGATAAGGAACAATACTACATGAAAGGTTGAAAGGTATATGATCCTACAGACACGTGCTAGACTAATCGTGCTGTGTGAAAGAAACAACGAATGTCAGGCAAAGACTATCATGCATCTGGAAGTTAAGAATTCTGTATAATTTGTCGTAACAACAACACTATTTGTAGAAAATGATATCAAGTCTATGATTACGGTGTAATTTAACAGCTCTGGCGTTTTTTAAGACTTTCTGTTTTCAAAATACATACGCCCTACGTATATCGTAATAGGAAATTAGTGCCATATGCATAATGTGTCATTCTTATTGATTTCATTCAATCTTTACATGTTTTGTGCGTACATAGTACATCTAAATACAATCTTAATAACAAATCGGTAGGTGGCATTAAACAGAAAAAGTGAAGCCTTGAAATAGCTACCAAGTACTATACTTCTTTTATATATTGATATCGACCAACGAGAAATAAAATACAAATGCGAGCGAATTTCAATAATGACTTACGTTGAAAGGGCTCGGCGATCGCATGAATATTTTGTTCCTATAGTGAGAGTCTAACCAATGCATTGCCTTACAATGCAAAGTACGAAAACATTCGACCATGTTTGAGGTCTGTTTGGTACTGTCAGCATATACAAATGTACACGTATACTTACTTTTATCACAAAGATCGCCGTATATTCTGTCCGGACATATACATTTGAATCTGTTCTCCATATTAACACACGTGGTGCCATTTTGACACGGATTACTTGTGCATTCATCGATATCTGTTGTATATGTATGTATATAAAACGACAGTATCTATGGTAAATCTACATTGCGTTCGACAGCAAATACTAGGCTACATGTAGAATAATATTCGGGTACAGTTTTCATGCAGGAGGGGGTAAACAAAGCTCGTGTAATGGCTCGTTTATTTAAATATGCGCAATGCAATTACATTATTTAGTGTGTTTTATATGAATTACATTCAATTATGCGTTAAGAAACTAACAATAAGTTAAGTATATGGTAATGTCATCCGAATAATCAAACACTTACAACACAATACCGTTTGTAACATAATATAAAATGTCTCTATCGTTTTGCATCAATATGTGTCATGACTTGAGTCAGTTTTTACATAAAAACATGTTGATTGTTGAAACTTCAGAGTCCAAATAACACAGAGTATCGTACAACAGCATTGCGACGTCTACAGTCGGTTTGGATATCTGGATATATTTTTGACATAGTTGTAATATTGCGACCAAAATATCGTGCAACCGATGCCATACCGGTTTTAACGAATCACGACGAGACCAAACATGTAACACACAAGATACAAAAATATTTTGACTTACCTTTTTCACAAATAATTCCTTCAAAGCCTGGTCGACAAATGCACGTGTGTGTAATACCTTTTGGTACGCATGTACCACCATTCTTGCATCTAGCCACCGATGTCGCATGACAAATATAATTTAAGTAAACAAAAGTGAAAGGTAAAGTTTAATAGGGACATTCGCGATTGCAAAAATATGCGACACAAGTCTTTTTTTATTCAATATAAACAAATATTTGTACAAAGAGATTATATACATTCATCATTCAAAATGAACTATCATCATGGAACTAATTTACATCGAATCGTTGGTTCGTCTAGACCAAGGTCCGGATAGTGCAGTCGGTAATGTAAATATATGTATGTTAGACTGAAACTAGAGTTTGATTTCTGTAAGAAGCATGGTGTTTGCCCCTTACATTGGGCAATGTATATGTTATGTGTGTATGTTGTGAATGTACTTGGTGTTGTATCAAGAATTAAACGCAGTATGGTGTCTTAAATCAGCAATACACAATAGAATCGTATATGTACGGTTATGTGTATACAGTTCCAGTTTGTGTCTCATAATTGCCTTCATTATGTCGAGATGATATGTCGGACTACAACTTTTATGTTGGGGCGGGAACCAGGCCGTAAACTGTTCCGCATTACAGCCGAGAGAAAAAGGAAAACCACTACTGAGTACGTCATAATCTATTTGTAGATACAAATATATTGTTAGTGGTTTCGGCGACAACTTTTGTAGTCTGGTTCCCTGTCCTAAATCTTACAGTGGTTTAGGTCAGGCAGCAACCAATAATCGATATATACAGTGGTCAAATCAAAATGGCGGACGTACGTTAGTTTATATAGGCAATTTTAGAATATCCCCATAAAGTGTATGATATGTATGTGTCATTTTGATGTGACTTTGCAGAGTAATAGAAAAAATAATGGTCTTTGCAATGATAGAAGTTTATTCGCTACAACAGCACTAATATCTACAAAATAACGTTTATAAAATGATTAAAATATTTTTGTAGCAGGGTTTTAATAGTCCATTAATTTCTAACTTTACAAATGGCCAAATTAGCACAATCGGTAGAGCCACTGACTTGTAATCAAGGGATCCCTGGTTCGATCCCTGTACAGGCCAGTTATTGTTTTCCTTTTTTAATATTTTGCTTAATTTGTGTAATACAAAAACTTTATTTTCTTATCATGTTTCTTATTCAAGTATAAACTAATAACGAATTACGTTACATATAAAAAATAATAATAAAAAAAATAATGACAATACTGGTATCGAACCTCCAACATCCATGTTACTGGTTTGACGCTTTACCAACTAAGCTAACCGGGCATTTGATTACAGAGCGATTTATATGCACTATATACACGCTGGTACAGAATTTTTCTTAATTTACTTTGCATTTTAATGTACATATCGGTTGTGTCATTTTAATGAAATATGTTTAATTGAATAGAACATACATTTTCCCATTAATATACAAAATTTCATCGATATGACACATACATAACACACATTTTTGGAGGATATTCTAAAATTCCCTATATAAGCTAATGTTCAACCGCCATCTTGTTTTACACATGGAAGCGACCATATTTGGTAGATTGCGCCGGACCTATACTGCAATGTAATGAAAGATTTAGGTACCGGGAACCAGACTACAACTTTTGTAGAAATCATTTATACAAAATATACTTGAATTGTTATGTATAACGTAATTTTCACCACCAACGGGAACAATAACCGTCGAAACGGATAAAATAGTCCACATACACACAGTGCGATTTGAAATATCCCGCACAAGAGCTACTGATGTCCGTTGCCTAAGCAAAGCTCTGCGTAGCGCTTTCCATGGGAGGCAATCCATACCTTCTATGTTTAATTGAACCGGAGGTAACTGAATGAGGTAGGTAGCTTTGCTTACGCAACAGACACCTGGTTTGAAACAACCAGGACAATTTCCATCCGCCCACACTGTGTGAGAAATAGGGTAGTCGTTTCCATGGTAATGTAACTCCAAACGTTCTAAATTTATATTATAATGTATACTTACGCCTCCGCCCTTTCACAAATATAGGAGTTGGCCGTGTAACATTTATCGTCATTCCAGGTTCCATCCGTATATAACTCTACACAATTTTCTGGGCCGTCATTGTTCGGTTCATGGGGACTCCATGGGGTGAATGTAGCAATTGTTTGACTGTACATCCACATCCACATATCTTCTTGCACAATATCCGTCAGTGAAATCCAATACTTTTCTTCAACACATTTTGAAATAACAAATCAAATAACTCGAAGCCATCCTAAAGCGGCGACAGTGCATAGCTACTCGCGTAACCTACCATCAACAACACCCCCAGCAATAGAACAATGATTTAACGGATCATAAACTGCATTTACATCTTCCCTGTGGTTTGAAGCTACTCTTGTTCATTTTGATCCAGTCACTCCGGCAAAATCGGTCCGATAACAGGGTGCAGGATAACATTTTCAATAAACCGTCAAGTGGTCATGTGGCTTGCAATGTCCGGACACCTCGTCACGTGATCTGACGGACTTCTTCTTAAAGCGGAGTAGCCGGCTGAAACTCTGTACCCGAGGATGAGGTTTTCCTTTTTAAAATGAGCTTCGTTCTACGACTAACCTGCGTGTACATGACGTTATCAATATGTTCGACGTTGTTGTTTTATCGTGACGTCAGTGAACGAACATGACGTTACGCAAAAATAATGCAAAAGCAAATAAATTGTCCCGACCTTTATTCCCATTTTAAAGCAAATGTAGTGACAGGATAAATAGAATAATAGTTAGTGTCGTGGAGTGATTAAAAATCATAATTCTACTAATATTGGAAATTGGAATTTATTGGTTTTCCTGGGATTCCGCAGTCCACACGCACTTTTAATAATAACTATGAAAAAAAGCAACACCTTTTAGCTAGGTAACTTTCGATATATAAAGATGTTATTATTATTGTTGTTATTATAAGTATACTCACTGTTGTTTATTCTAGCCTGTTGTCCGAGGAAGAGGTTTTCTTCATATGTTTCTATCTCTACTAACTGGCCATTCATTGCTTCACATTTGCCCTATATTGTGTATATAAAAAATATGAACATCGAATAAATTATCTTCACTTTTGTTCAGTCAAGGCTAATAAAATCATCTAAAAACGATTTAATTGTCTGTGTGGTATACAGTAGAGGTTTTAGTATGTAGACAAATACAAGGATATCAAGGCTGAAACAATACGTTGGCGCTTCATTGTACATTAAGACATTTATTAAATGTATAAGGTCAGTATACGACATGAACAAAATCGATTTAATCGTCGTACTTAAATTTAATTTAGTAACAACAACGAGTTTGAATGAATCGTTTCGGTTTTTTAGAATGTTATTATCAAAATATTTGTACACTTAAACGAATTTCTAATTGGCCACCCTAAAAAATATAATATCATCTGGTAAATTATATCAATAAACCTTAAGCTGTGTTATTTGTTCATACCACGCACTTACTTATCTATTTCTAGAAAGAAATGGCGTATTCATGAACAAAATCATCCATGCGTAACGGTTGGTGCGAAATTGCTTTTTTGCACGTTGGCCTCGTGCACAGCTTGGAATAGTATCGTATTTGGTATAAATTTGTTCCCTGTAGATCGACTTTTCTTTAAACACTGTAATTTGTGAAAATGAGCCATGTGGAACTCGCTCATGACGTCAGGTACATGCATACATTGAACGAATTTCTGATTGGCCACGTTTTTTTATAAATTAGTTTAAAAAAAATGCTTTTAGAAAAATATAAATAATCGAAACCCCGATACTGTCCAATTTTATTGATGGAAAATGTGTTTATCGCAGTAATTCGAGCTAAACCCTACGTTATTATAAATATCGCTTTTTACAAAAAGACGTTTTGACGTACATGTCTGGATTTTGGTGCTGGTACTCTTCATTCTAACGGGCTCAGCGCGCCCCGTATTACTTATTCTCGTCAGAATTAATACCTTTCATTAAGCCAATTGACAGAGAATACATTTTGACAGATTTAAAAAATCTAACATGTCGGGCACGTGAGCCATGTGCACATAAGCCATTTTGCACTAACTGTTCCGCATGGATGATCTTATACATGCATGCGTAATTTATTTCTTGAAATCGATAGATAAGTGCATGGAATGATAATAACCACAATTTTAGAAATATTGACTGAATATATCGCATAATATAATATTTCATTGGGTGGCCAATTAGAAATTCGTTTAAGTGTAGTTCCATTTAAACTGTAATATTATCGGCAAATACATGTAATTTGAAAGTTTCAAATCCATGATGTTTTCACAACAATACCTTGGCAACGTCCCACTGTACCACTTCTTTACTGAAATGGTAACACATCTGACCATGCCAATTCCAACCATCGGGACAAACACTGTCTGTAAGGATAGGGGAAAATACTTTATCATGCAACTACAATGGTAACTGCCTGATAATACATGACCTGAGAAAAGTATGTGTTCTCAGGTCAATAGCCTGAGAACAATTTTAGGCTTCGCCCACAAATAACGGACTATTTTTGCAATTTCTCATTCCGTCTTAAATTGACAAAAAATGATAAATATCATTGAAAACAACATAATTATGCATTTAATAGCTATTATTTATTCAAAATTTAGTTTAGTTTTACAATCCAGATTAGCAATAATTCTTCGCCAGGTAGGGCTACGCCACTGTAATTGTTCTTGAATTCATACGGGTCACCAACGGATCGATCGTTTTGAAAGGCCCTGAAATAAACCAACAAACACAGATAAATACACTGGCTAAGCATCATCAAAGATAAAAATTAAAATTAAAAAATTCATAGCTATCGACTCTATATCCAATTCTCTGGACTAAACAAATTGTTTTATCTCATTTTCGAGACTCGCAAAAGTTGACCTACAAAACGAAAACCATGAAATACCCAGCTTTTTTGAAGAATCAAAACATTGTTAGGTTCAGTACAGTACACAACCCTACAGTTTATACAAAAATTAATATAAACTTGAATATACGCTTCCACAGAGCAAAGTCTTACTCACCGTTGTGTATTTCCATCTGTTTTCCCCAGCATTCTGCTGTGATTAAGTTGATCTTGTCTATTTTATTGAAAACTGTTCTCCACCCACTCGGTTTTACAAGCATGTCTTAACTGTTCATTTTTGAAGTTATTTCATATTCACGGAATGCAATGTTGTGCTCCCCGTTGCCATACACAATCCAGTATTTAAATTAATCCGTATTTTCTCATTGTGTGAAGCATAACATGAGAAATTTTTAAATAAATTAACGACATTCTCCACACACACTACGTCATTGATGACGTTTCATTGATGAATCATCCAGAAAAAAACATCACAAATTTATGAGCGGTATTTTATTCTACTCTTACGAAACGATGTTCTTATTTCGGTAATACTTATAGTTTGTTTAGATTTCTCGTTTTGACTAAAAAATTGAAATAGATCTTATTTATTTTTAAATATTAGTTTTAATTGAACAGCGTAGAATTGAGATCTATATTTTGTTTACGGAAGCAAACGATGTTGTGTTAATCGGCGGGCGGTCTAAGAATGATCGACAACTCTAGTTTAAAATTAAACCATATGCCTCTAAATTGTGCCCTCGTTGCTGGTTTCATGATAAATAGAAACTCGGATACTTGTCCGGCTCGAACAATGTTATCAGGCTTGAGGATATCGCCCGGGATGGCTCGGTAAACCTCGACTGATAACATTGTTCTCACCGGACAGGGACCCGAGTTTCTCTATATATAGTATCTTTATTGTGCGAGCCAGACCAACGCTTATATAAAATTCTTTGCATGAACACATTCAACACTCTACCTCAACCATGGACATGAACGGGTACACCGACAATGTTTTTCGTTTCGTATTGTCCAATAAATAAGAGATACATTTGCCTTATACAGTATGGACATACCACATGACATTTTGGCAAAAAGGACATTGATACGAGTTGAGTCGTTTCCAGGCAAATTTTTTAAACTAAAACGTCTACCAAAACGTATTTTAGTCATCGAAATGGAGTTTAGTCCCTGAAATTGTCGTGGTAGAACGGGTATGATATCTGGAAATGCACAGACTTCCGGTTACGAAGTTTAGTCTCGCTCACCTTCGTCCCATTAACGATCCGTGTAATAAATCAGAACGGCATGATAAACAAAGAGATAATCATACATAACATAATGTATATGTTTTACTTTTGCACACAAAACATTCAAATACTAGTATCAATTTCCTTTTTGTTCAATAAAAAAAGTGATTTAAAATTATATTTTCCCCGGTGTAGGCAGAAGAAAATAATGATTGCTTATGACATTCACAAAGCTTTCATTTGTAAACGACCAGTGATCATTAAACAATTCAGTTTAACACAGATAGTTGCTTATTTTTTATGCTACCTTGATTATTGTGGCCTACTTTCTGTGCGGACGGATAAATTTTGCATTTTGTTCTGGTTCCAAGCTGACATTTTAAAAGCCTGTTTGATTCGCGTATTATGCGGGAAACTGTCTGCAAATGTCTTGAAATGCATAATCGCCACGGACTAGCAGCTTCGCCCCTAGTCCAAAAAGTCAAACTTATCAGAAACGTTGAATGAATTGGCGGCTAATTAAGTAATGTTTGATTTACAAGCAAGGTGGCCCACATCGGAGAACAAATGGTTTTTCTCCGATACTTTGACAATAAAATGGATGGGTCGATAAGATGACATCATTGGTTTACTATAGAACATGTAGTTCGAATGTTTATTCAAAATTATTGTTTGACGTTAATATCCCTGATGCAAGTCAGACATTCATAGTAGTGTTATTTATTTGTGTCATCGAATCCAATCAATACAATGATGATGATTAACGTATAATGGAGCCCTGAAACATATGATTTGATACAATAACGTGAATACATAGTGTTACATACCATCTATACAGAAAATAACGCATATAAAATACGCAATGCTAATCCAAAACAGCATGTTTTTCAATATCCGTGTTAAATGTAACTGCAAAATAGATTTAAAATATCACAACTGTTTCTATCAGTGAGTGAGCTCTGACCTAAAATGATCAAAGATACCAAGGCAGTCGGAAACGGATTAAGACAAAAATGGCATGTTAAGATAGCATATCTGACGATAAGCACCATTATCACAACAAGTTCGACGTTTGTGTTCCACCAATAGGATGTTTATGTCTAGATAGCTACAGTTACGATGCTGGGGTGCTATTCTGATTATTATAAAGTCGGTGCATGAGTATCATCTTAGCGTAGGATTGAATGTTTGGCGGTCAATGTCAATGGAAACAATTTGACCCCACGTCGTGCGTTGTTCTAGAAACGGAAATGGATACCCTTGGAATTCGTTACGAGTTAGTTTCATAGTCCGAGGGCCGACGGTGCTTCGCTAATGTGGGATGCCATAGGATAAAATTGGCACGATAAGCTTAAAACATTAGAATTTGTTTTGGCCCCCTGTGTGGTTAATATTTATTTGACAAAACGTATTTGACAAATCGCTAAGGGTACTTGTAGAAACGAATAACTGTATGGATAAACTGATGTATAATCGATTAAATTTCAAAGCATCCATACAACTTATCATAGTAAGTAGATCTAAATGAAAACCATCGGACTAAATTTTATATATTTGAAGTGAAGAGTTTCAATCTTAATTTGGCCCTGGCAACTGGTGTATTTGTAGAGGACAAATAAGTCTATCACATCCGTATTGTTATCAATTACATTTGGATGAACAAGTTAGAACTGAAGAAAGCCTTCAAGTAGATCCGGTAACCGAATTAAAGAATAAATCCGGTATCCATATGACGTTGCTAAATACGGGGGGTATCAAAAAGTTCGTTGACAACGCCTGCCATTTGTTTAGCTTTTGACCGAATTCAGTAAAAATCACACATTCTTTAAAACAACGTATTTTGGATTGATATCCAAATTTCCAGCTCATATTACTTATTTCCGAGTTGGTGGTGGTTACTATGGTAACCTAAATTATGCCCCGCGGCGCACTTTAACAATAACATTCACTTGACCTCCTACATTTGCCTATAATTCTATGAAACGACATCCGATTTTAAATATAAAACCAACGACATGAACATTAAGACCGTAGCATCATCCTAGTGTATATATTAGAGCGCTGTTATCACGGATACTGATGTGACGTTATAAACATGTCGTTTTGTGTAGCCTGATTTTCGACGCATTTCATGACGTCGGCGCACTTTTCGACATGACGATACAATCAGAATATCGATCTTCCGTTGCATTTTGCCCTTTTACAAAATTATACACCAATACTGGTCTCAGATTAGAGCATATCGCCCAAGTATATTAAAGTAAGGTTGTCTTGCGAAAATGAATCTGTTTAAATGATATAAAAGATGTAGTGATGAGAGTTGAATGATGCTAATGTCGGTAGGTTAGACTTCATGTACTGTGGGCTTATCGGTGCTGGAATAAATGAATTTGTAAAATCTTTCACTAACTGACCGAATTTTTTTATGAATAAAAAACTATTTAGTAAAAGCTAAGTATTCTGGTAGCCAATAGAACAGTTCAATCCAGGTTGGTGAGTTTTGGATTTTTTAGACGATCAAAAAATGGCAGAAGTTTTGACGCTACATGACGTCGTAACGTCATAAAAGTGCGCCGGGTGGCTGTTGGTCATGTTTTAAATCGTTAAAATATTTAATTGATATTATCATTTATTCAACTTTTTATTTGTATCTCAGTACAGAATTGAATGTAGTTTTAGATGATAAGATAAATATTGCAATGGCATTCCGCGTATTAAAATGAACGGGTCGCACTACTACGTCCTTTGTATAGGTCCAGTCAAACGAACATTTTGATACCCCCTCGTATATAGCAGGACTCTTAGATTCGGCTTACGGGACAACGCACACTATATCAAACAAACAATTAAACACTCAGAAACTATATCCACGATGGTAACTCAAAATTACCTACATGACAGCCACTTCGAGAGGAGAAAATGAGTCAAATCGTTAACGTAAGTATGGACAAAGGTTTGTAAGTTTGATGTCGTTCATCAAATGACGCTGACGTGCTCCGGTATGCAGATACAGCATGTGCGCGTTTCTATGTAAAAATCATTTAGTTTCAACTAATTCAATGCCATTTGACAAATCGTTTTGTTATACATGTACTTCTGGTCAATTTATAGTAATATTTGAAAGCATTTGAATTTGTGGTTTGTGCGTTATGATATTTTTCTACAAACTTTTTTATTCATCCACTTACATGTAATTGAATAATTTAAATTAGTCCATTATTTTTTCACAACAATACCTTAGCAACGTCCCACTGTTCCACTTCTTTACTGAAATGGTAACACATATGACTATGCCAAATTATTTCAAATTATTGGGGCAGGCACTGTCTGTATGGATAGAGGAAAATACTATATAGTATCTTTATTGTGCCAAAGAAAGTGGCCAGTAAAAATCCCGGTTCGTTTCCAGTCAGGCTAACGCTTGAATAAAATGTTTTGCATGAACACATCCAACGCTCCACCCCAACCATGGACATGAACGGGTAGACAGACAATGTCCTTTTGTTTGGTATTGTCCAATAAATTCATTTGCCTTATACAGGATGGGCATGGACATGCCATGTGACCTATTGGCCAAACAGACATTGATACCAGTTTAGTCGGTCTTGGGTTTAGAGTAGTTTATATTTTTGTTGACATATATTTACTTGTTATGTCCATCCTGTTATATCAATTATTCGTATTTTCAAAATCTAGTATGTTCACCTTAGCACCTTCATTAGAACGCCATTTCATTGAAAGTGATAATTCTGTTATATTAACTAAAGTTTACTCACCTGAGAAATTGGCAAAAAATACAACCAGAAGGCAGAGACTAAATGTTGTGGAAATTTAACTGACTTAGTTTAAATGTTAAATAGTGTCTAAAATTCTCTTGTCGTTTATCATTGTTGTTCCTTATCTTGGTTATTTGGTGTTTTATGTCACTTTTAGTATGGATTAATTACCGTGTCATCAACAAGCTCGTCTATTGCGATTCAAATGAACACATTAGGATTCTTACGAATAACGTTCTTAAACTGTAGCTAGCTATTTGGCTCAGGTAACATTGTGCAATGACAGGATGTTTTTCTGTACACTTGCTATTTATGTATCTCAATTCGATCCATTTCGAAGCGGCTTACTGAGCCTCACTGAGCTATAAATTATAATTTTCTGAGTCATTAAAGCGCTCTATAATGGCGTGAGGAGACAACGTTAAATAACTTTGGTTTACAAATGTAATCGTATTTTTAAATATTTTGGGTAATATCCATTTCCAATGATTGAAATTGCACCTTCTAATCGGTTGCGGGTCCAAGGGGAGTAATAATGTTCCTTCTATAAGAAATGCAACTTGTGATACATTATTATAAGTATCGAACTGTTTAGCTTCGTTGAGAACATTAAATAAAAAAAATGGAAAAAGAAAATGGCACGAAATAGTTCATTCAATACATGTTTCGATAGTTTCTCATTTAATAGTGTGTATCTGGAGAGCACGTAGAGATAATCGGTAATGGGTAAACGTGAATAAAATAATCAAAATTAGTTGCATTGAGCTCGTTCATTGAGTACTAATGAATTGTTTATATTGAGAAATAAATATGACTCATCCCACAAAAAGACACCATACATGTTATTTAAAAAGAAACGAATTAATAGAGTAGCCTCAGTGCCGACAACAGTGTCTTTGTTAATTTCGTGAAGAACGTCCCCTATTTACATCATTTTAGCAAACGAATAAGGAATTAGTTTGCTATTCTCATCAACCTCAGCTTGAAGGACAGGTAGTTGGTGCGATAGTTTTAACGTCCTGACTTTGTAACCATATCATACACTGTGGTAAAGTAACAAATGCTTTCTATGTGTACAATATTTGTTCCTACTGGTTTTTAAGAGACACGCCTTTTCCCGATGTATATGAATGTTACGAATATTGTAAAACGCCATTGAATATGAGATATGTAAAAAAACATGTTGGCGTTTAATCAAATAAACAAGTTTCAGTTACTAGTATATAAATTGTTTGCAACGTCGCACTACTACGTCCTTTGTACAGGTCCAGTCAAATCACGTTTAATCCACTCTAAGTACGTACGTGTATATCTGAATAAAACACAGACACTGATGATGGAATACTAGTAAATAATACATTCGGCCAAGGACAACAATTACGCAGACGATTATTGACTGGAATTATCAATGAAGAAACCATTTACATAATATGTTTTCATATTTGTCGTTTATGTCGTACGACCGTCGGTAACAGAATATTGATGGACATGAATTATCGAACTTTGAAATAGTTCATACGCAATGTTCATGACTGCAAAATGTGCAACAAAGAGACGTTTCGTTTTGACGGCAAATGTGGTCATCGACTAGAGTTGGCCAAACAAACGTATTAAACAGTTCAACCTGAACACGCCTACAAGTCGACCGGTACATGAGATTTGCTGAAAACCAAGTTTCTGGTTAGAAGCTCAGGAAGTTGGGCAATATTGATCTCAGTCCAACAATGTGTTGTTATTATTAAGGACCATATTTAGTCCTGTTTAGCGCATGTTAGTTATGAGTCATGCGGTTTGAAACAATGACTCATTTACTTTTATCTGAATACTAGTGGGATCAGTAGAAAATTTATGTTTTGTTCCCGTAAATGTGTACTTGAAACACACAAACACAATGAACTCATAATGAAGTGGAAGAACAAAGGAGTAAAACACAAACACAGCTTTATTACAGCAATTATACTTTTTTCAACACAAACAAAAAAGCAAGGGCGAAAAATAAATAGCTCGACATGCATAAAAATGAAAACGAAATTGTGTATTTTAACAATATAAAAATATCATTCAAGAATGGCACTTTTAAACAGCAGTTACCATATACACACAAATAACAAAGTCACTGTAGATATTTCCGCGGTAACACTGTTGTGGCATGTTTGAGCTGCGCCTTTTAGACTGTGCTATGATTGCGTCTTTAGGACGACAGCAAAAGTTCAGTCGTCGAGACGCATCTTTTACATAACACCGTTACGTCGAGATATAACTCATTGTGATGTCATAGACGATGAAAGGAATAATAGGCGTTTAACTTCATGGGTATATCCAACATTACAAACAGACAACAAAATAATAATCACCACAGTAAAGCTAAACTTTGGCAGCTCCTAAATACAACTATGTTGTAGCAATCATTCATAGAGCTGTCGTTAACACTCCTGGTGTAGGCGCCAAATAAACAAAGTTATAAATGTAAATCTTGGTTATATCTGTCAACAGTTCGAAAAAGGTTGGACGGAAGCAGAATGAGTATGTGAATTTAAACAATGATAGCAACAAATATGATAAAACACCACTAAACAGTTGAATGGACATGGCATATGTTATACGAGTAAGGGTCGTATTTGTCATAACTACTCTCCTTTCAAATCACATTTGTTGTACACAAACTCAGCTTGAAGAACATCGAGATTGGCAAGAGTTTCATCGTCCGTAAAGAAAACATTAAATGAATCGGTCACCATATCGTACAATGATGGTATATTAACATCAAGGCCGCTTCCTACTACAATTATTTTAACCCCTATTGCCTCAAGTGCCGCCTTTTGATTGTCTAAATCGTTAACAATGTCACAGGAAACTCCGCCATTTGTGAAAACAATGAGGAAGCGCTTTGCGTTTGGCCTTGAATGGTTGGAGTTTATAAATTGATTCCTCGCAAACTCGTACACCTTTGCTATAGGTACTTTCTCCGAAGTTGTTGACTTCTTGATTTTACTGATTTCTACTTTTATATCTATATCATTTGGTACCATTCCCATATCAAACACGGAATTAATTGCTGAGTCAAATGATGTCAAACTGGTTAGTGTTTTATTGACACCCATATCCATTTTATCAATCAAGTAGATCATGGCATTCTTGCTAAGTTCAGATTGTTTGTATGTCATTGTATGAGAAGAATCAATAAAAAGTGCCACGTCTGACTCTGAGCTATGCATGCACTCTGAAACGGAAATGAAACATGTACGCACGTGCGTGTAAAATGTATGCAGATTGTTTCATCCAAAGTTTTAATGGAATGTCACAATAGGGTGAAAATGTATAAAACGGCTCGCATTGCATTACATGATATGTCCAGACTTGGCTTCATATCAGATCATAAGTTTTAAGTAAAAGGGTATACACAAAAGAAGAATACAATGCATTTAAAAATTATAGCAACATGCAAGCTGCGTGAAGCCTGTTCACAACACGTTTGTGTAAACTCATGGGCAATCATTGATGTCATCGACATATCTGGGCTTTCGTGGGAAGATCACGCTCTTCTGTGACATAGCCGGTGATGTATTGAACATGGTATTAGTGTCAATTTGTGGAAAATGGAAGGTAAAACCACAAGTACTTAATGACTTATTCGAGGACATTCTGTCGGATAAACTTACCGCCGCAAAAAGCTCAAAGATTTTTGCAAAACGACGGTAGAAACTTATAATATCAAAAGAAATGTTATACCCATTTTCAGTACGTGTGGAAACGATTTGTATGAGTCAAATGATGTATAATGCACCCGTAGACAACTGAAAGTAGACATGTACACATTGTATATTTACCGTCACAATCAAAGTGGACCAAACGTTTCAACACGGAGTAAAGCGAGTTGAAATTTTCCACAGAGTAAACAAGAGATGGATCGGATGCTATACTGATCAGTTCCTGATGACCAACTTGTTCCCCAATACCTGTAATTGATACATGTACACACAATATAGTATAATATTAATAAAATACTCATGCATGCAATATAATGAGGGTAAAATATGAGAAAATCGGACAAAGAATGCAGCATTCCACTTAACCGAGCAAAGGCAGTATAAAATCATCAAACAACACAAAAATACGGCACACTGTCCCAACAGAACCGAAAGAGAAAATGAAAAGCCCAAGTCCAAGCTGCCAAATAGAGTGGAATAACTTGAAGTTTCACAAAATGTGCTTAAACGAAGATATCAAATTACCAGACAATGCATTACTATCGCTTTGTATGTTATTCGAAATTATTAAATTACGGTCACTGTCCATGGTGTTGTAAACTAAGTCACGTCGTAGATATGCCTCATTTGGTCGCTTGGATCACCTTTTTTGACATATATTTGTTTAACTAGGTCATGCTACAGTGGAAAATTGGGGAACTTGGTCGGGTCTTTGCTGTGTTGCATTAGGTCGCATGGATCACCTTTTTGACATATATTTGTGTAACTAGGTCGTGCTGTAGCGGAAATTGGAGAACTTGGTCGGGTCTTTGCTGTGTTGCATTAGGCCGCTTGGGATCACAACTGTTTTGTAATTTCTTTATAAAATCGGGTCATCCTGCATTATTGCAGCAGGGACTTGGACCTTTCGTCATTGTTTAGGCTTATCTATGGGCAATGCTCCGTGTAGATGTGTTGTGATGTTACTGATTTCTGTGCTCGGTTGGTTAAGTTGAGTACTGCCCTCCCTGTCCGATTTCCTCTTTTTTACGCCGGTTACTGATTCCAGATGACCCCAAATACCATGTCGAAAATTAGGTTAACTTTCAAACTATGAACATGAATATTGCTTCCCAATTTGCAAGATCTAAAAAGTATGTTTACTTATGAGTATATATTTGTTCAGAATATGCAAGTGCTTATCAATTACATTTTTGTGTATGGACTTTTAACATTATACGTTACACACCTTATCATTACATTTTAACTTTGACAACTTATCAAATACGAGAACATGGACCATAGAACGTACCTATAACAGCAAGCGTGTCCACAACACGTTGTTTGATATCATTAGCAGCATCCTTAGTCTTCTTTCTATCATTAGACAAACCATCCGTCATCACGTAAACAAATCTTGCAGCTATAGTATTGTTGATTCTCCGTTCTATACCATGTCCAGCACTGAACACATCACCAACCTGTAAATTGGTAATACATTATCCACTGTGTTGTTCCAAAATTAGTTATTTGTGTCAAGTGGACATAGAAATTAATTAACACACCTGTCTGTGTAAAATTTGTATTAAATTTAATACAAACTGTTTAACCAAAATACATTGTGTACTCAATATTTATTATTGTATTTTAACATGCATGATTTCAGGTCAATAAAATGGCTGTTTTATTATCGTATTTCAAAATGCATGTTTTCGGGTGAATAAAATGGATGTTAACTGTAGAAAAAATAGTATGTTTACTTTATTTAAAGAGCATTACCGAATATTGACGCATCTTTAAAAGTGCACTGAAATGTAGTTTTGCCATACGACTTTCATATGTTTATTGTTGTTTTGTTATTTCAAAACTTTGAATTAGACGTTTAATACCGTTTGGTTAAAACACTTACCACTTTAAGGCCTTTATCTGTAAACGTTGCACCAGGCCTAAATTGTATATTCATTACCGCATCTATAAGTGTGGAATTGTCCGTGTACTCATTCAAATAAAACTCAATTTTGGCTTCAAAGGAAAATGTCACTACACTTATTTGAAAGTCACGTGGTCCTACAGGCACATGCTGTGTGAAATTAACAACAAATTCCAGCTGTTTATTAAATTGTTTTTTAGTCATACTTATAGAAGAATCGAGGACGAACACTACGTCTGCGGGTGTGGGATGGCATATGTCTGTAAGGTAAAACAATATATTTTTTATAAATATAAAAAAGAGTTAAAATAAAGAACAAATCTACACGAAAAGTTGAAAGTTATATGGTTGTATAGACACGTGCTAGACTAATCGTGCTGTGTGAAAGAAACAACAAATTTCAGCACGAAACCTTCGTATTCAGACAAAGAAAGGCATCTGGTGGTCAACTATCTTGAATGTCTTGAACATTTCCATTTAGTGTATAAGTAAGTTAAGACTTGTGTAGAATTTGACGTTACAACAACACTTTTTGTAGAAAATGACATCACGTCTATAAATATAGTGTAATTTAACAGCTCTGTAGTTTTTAAAGACTTTCTGTTGTCAAAATATATATGCAGTGTACGAGGGGCGTTTCAAAAGTTCCAGGAAAAGTGCTCTCTAATGTTTATTGTATGTTCAAATTACTTCAAACTTTGCATTTCAATAGAACTAGTCATGATACATATTGTATCATTACTCAAACGCATACCAGTTTTTCGTACAAAATGGCACTGCTGACATAGTAACGTCAGTAATGGCTACCCGGGACTTGACGTCCCGTCAAACTAACCAACACATTGTCCCAAACCAAACAGTTACCAATTAACTACGATTAAAATTACAGCATGGAACATTTTCGAGGTGAGGTATAACATCTTTTTGGTCAGTTTGTGCCATTGTTTAAATATCCCAACTGTTATCTTCAGGTGTAATTATCGCCGTATTAAAATCGCCCTTCAAATGTCAGTCAATCGTTGGAATTTGATCAATTTTTGTCTTTTGGCAGGACAATTAAGGCTTGAAACAGTAGAATTTATAAACACTGCTTGTTAAGAACGTCGCATGTCACTGGGTAGGATGTATGATGCAGATGATCAGAGGAAGGTATGACATGTTGTGAATCAGACGCTCTCTAGACGTTGCATTGGACATTTCAGCTGGATTTTGTGACACTTTCGAATGCTTTGCAAACGGAGACTGGAAGGGCATACATCAAAGCGAGGCATTTTATGAGAATATAAAGCATTGTTATTATTGTAACAGGTGATTTGATAGTGCCCTTTGACTGACAGGCTGAGATATAGTAAAAAATGTTAATAACGTACGGTCAGAGATAACGTTGCCCTGGGTAGCCATAACTGACGTTACGATGGCAGCTGGACCAATTTGTACGACACACCCTCATGCATTCAATTCTGAGTACACTATGTATCATGAAACGTTCTATTGCAAAGTTTTAAGTAATTTGACCTTAAGAAAAATATTATAGTGCACTTTTCTTGGAACTTTTGAAACGCCCTACGTATAACGTAATAGAAAACTAGTGTCATATGCATAATGTGTCATTCTAACTGATTCCATTCAATCTTTGCATGTTTTGTGCGAACATATTACGCCTTAATACGATCTTAATAGGCGGCATTCAACAGAAAAAAGAAGCTGTGAAATAGCTGCCGAGCCCTATACTTATTTTATATATCAATATGAACCAACGAGAAATATCATACAAGTGCGAGCGAGTTTCAATAATGTCTTACGCTGAAAGGGCTCGGCGATCGCATGCATATTTTGTTCCTATAGTGAGAGTCTAACTAATGCAAAGCCTTACAATGCAAAGTACGAAAACATTCGACCATGTTTGAGGTCTGTTTGGTACTGTCAGCATATACAAATGTACACACATACTTACTTGTATCACAAAGAACGCCGTATATTCTGTCTGGACATATACATTTGAATCTGTTCTCCATATCAACACAAGTGGCGCCATTTTGACATGGATTACTTGCGCATTCATCTATATCTGTTATATGTATATAATTAAGAAATAAAAATCTGTTCGCGTTTATTGTCGGTGAATAAAACACGGGCAGGAGTTCGGTTGCGGAAAAATTAAATCACGAGTGCGTAGCACGAGTGATTTAATTTTCCGCATCCGAACGAGTGCCCGTGTTTTATTCACCGACAATATACAAGAACAGAGTTTTTATTTCGATTCTAAATACGATAATATCCCGCACTATTCAACTGCGCGCATTCCATTTTCACCCATTTGACATTGAACATAATTCCACGATGAAATTGAGTGGCTTATTAGCTGGTACAATTACCTCCCTTGTTAATGAAAACGATCTTCGTAATTTTCTGAAGGAAATACCACAATTTAAACATTGAAACAATTTTAATAACACGAGTATATGGTATCTATTTCATAAAATGAAAAATATAATGGATTGATTATCAGAAGCTTTAATAAAACTTGGTTTCTAGAGTATATTGGAGTTTCTAAAAATAGATGCGTCATAGATGTAACACTTGATTCTCGTGCAACTCGCCTTGTCATCGTGACTCGTAGTAAATTTTACTATAAAGTTTACGTTCATTCATTCATAAATATGTCAAGTGATACTGGGCGTAAATAGAAACAGCCAATTTGATAGGTATGTTTTATGGGGGCAATAAAACATGGTTCGGTTCGTTCTTTGTGTATTGGATTAATCCGCGAATCGTGTTAGAATACGTCATTATCTATGGTAAATCTACATTGTGTTTTACAGCAATTACTAGGCTACAGGTAGAATAATATTCGGGTGCAGTTTTCATGCAGGTGGTGGTATACGCAGTTCGTGCAATGGCTCGTTTATTTAAATATGCGCAATGCGATTACTTTATTTGGTGTGCTTTTGTATGAATTGCATTCAATTTTGCGCTAACAAACTAATAACAAGTAGAGTATATGGTAATGAAACCCGAATGATCAAACACTTACAACACAATACTGTGTGTAACATAACGTTAAATGTCTCTATCGTTTTTGTACCAATACGTGTCATGATTTGAGTCAAAGTTTACATAAAAAACATTCAGGTGAAACTTGAGAAAGCAGAGGATTCATGGATTAATAAACTCAGACCGGTCTTCTTTTAGATCATGGTTATATCCATATGCTTAAAACCTATGATAACGTCATAAGAAAAACTGCAAAGTTTGAACCTGTACTGAAACATGTAGATCTATTAAAAGTGCGTCATAGTTCCTGTAGAAGGGCGACAGGTCGAAATATTGAGTAATTATAGATATTCTGCTATAACGTCATAACAAGTTATAGCCTACTGCCAAGTTTTAACCTGTACTGAAAATGTAGATATATTAAAAGTGCGTCATAGCTCCTGTAGAAGACCGACAGGTCGAAATGTTGAGTACTTATAAGATGACCGACAACCATCTAATCCGGAGTATTAAGGTTTTAAGTACATTGGTATACCCATGAAATAGGTGATGTTATTTGTAAATGCAATGTTATCAGTTTACTACATTGATTATAAGCACAGAGAAGTGTTAGATGCTTCCAAAATAACATAAGAAATGGCTGACTGTATTTATCCTCTGCTATCTCAAGTTTCACCAATCCGCATGTTTTCTATGTAAAATCTTACTGAAAGCATGACACATATTGATACAAAACGATAGAGACATTTAATGTATATGATATCTATTATTTACCTGTTTGACAACGTCTTCCCGTGTATCCAGGTCGGCACGAACAAGCATAATCATTTATTTTATCAATACATGTTCCCCCATGTTGGCATGGTACAACACCAGCATTAACCGATTCAGCGCATTCATCTATGTCTGCAATAACAATTTTACAATTTATAAAGCTGACCTACCCTGCATTTAGTTCAAAACAAATATATGTATAAACTAGTTTATTACTATAGATAGTAAATTTCAATCTCAATTTAATATTAGTGAAATGCTGACACGATAACTTTAAAACAGTAATAAAGTATTCTTGATATTGTATTTATTTTATAAAAACAATTAATGTTAGCTATCGTCATGTCGCACAGAATAGTAAGTAAACACATTTTAACTTCATCAGGACATGCATACTTGTATATTACTATATGTAATATGCGATATGCGATAGCAACGAGAGTAAATAAAGTAATGTTCTGTTCTGTTCTGTTCTGTTACTTATTATGTTTTAAGAAATTATACTCCGACAAGTGCAAAACGATATCTTGAATAGTTTGGCATCAGAAGAGGTCAAAACAAACTGACGCAATTAAAACGGCGCTTTTAGGCCTCCTTATACACCAACCATTCTAAAGGTAAGTGATATGAGGTGGTGAGAAATACAAATAGCTTTAATGAGATACATGTGTGTCTGCAGTTACTAATTTCACTATTGGTCGATTCTAAAATAAGATATTCATTCATGATGTAACCTAAGCTCCTTTTTGATAAACACGTATAGGAAGTTGCTCCACAAGCGAATCGAGTTGACTGACAGGAAAGAGTGTTGCTCAAGAGATTACCATTCTGAATAGGCTACATAATGCTTTATTTATAACATCATGTCGTGCAATACAAAAAGGTCAAAATAGTTCAAGTCATACAATACATCATCTGAGATAACAAACTAATCAAATAAGATAGTATTAGACGAAAACATCGCGCTCAAGTACGATTAGCCGTTGCATATTTGCATTAAATTCGATTGAATGAAGGCTATTTGATAAAGTGTTAAGCAAAACATCGTCATTGTGTAGTTATTGTAATACATGGATACAAGTGTCATGTGACTCGCAGAGCTACAGATAAGCTACGTATTAGGTTATTTCATAAAACCCCAATAGATTTTGAGAGGAGGAAGTAAGAAAAAGCAATGACAATCTGAATTACCCAAAACTAAAAGGATAATAGCGTGAAAAAAGTACATACGAATGCCCATTTACCCTATGAGTTTGATAACATACACAAATATAATTTTTAAAAATAATCAAAATTGAAACGGGGGAAGGGGGTAAATACACATTTAGACTATAACTTTATCTGTAACTCTGACAGTCACTTGTGGTAGCAATACACGTACCTGTATTACAGAATTTCCCTGTATATCCAGGTTTACATTGACAACTGTAGTTGTTGACTGCATCAATACACCCCGTGCTGGTTGTTGTATTACACGGGTTTGAGGCACATTCATCGATATCTATGTACAGATATCGATTATATAGATATACATTTTGTAGTATTATATCATTGACACCCCATGTTACTTCTACACAACAAATGAACAAGACAACACATATGTCAAAGTTCTACTTCATTAAGATAATGGCGACTGCATACCACTAGGGTTCAAAACAACTCGTATCATAGAATCACCGTACCAAATTACAGAAACAATGTTCGCCAAGCACATTGCTGACCCACTGACGAATATATGAATGATGCTATTATGATCGATTGTCTATTTTCTAGACCGGTCACGATTTAAAAGATTAATTCTAATTTATTGATAATGAATAAATTCAGTCGCGTATATTGCCTGGAGCAAACGGAAATTGGCAGATCTTTCACGATCGACCGATGAAAGTGGTGTCATGTCGTTTTTTGACGCAATGCAGGTAAATCAGTGACGTAAACAAAATACTCACATAAAGTAACACTGACTTAATATATTATTTCGCGCTCAAATCTTGTTAGAATGGAAATAAAATATTCAAAAGCTGTAGTTCATGTATACCTTGTGTTATGCAATGGTTTGACTACGGCATTCGTTGCGAGCTTATGCGTAAGAACTCCTAATCATTGTATAACGGTCGGTATACTATGGTGTTGCATTGTTCATAGCTTAAATCAATACAGTGGGAATTCATAAAAATGAAAAAATGAAACCCCTCTAAAACAAAATCTTCCATAAACAAAAGATAATCGCATGATCCTAAAACTGCATGTACGGTATTATTCAGAGAACTTCGATGATGCTCAATACTTGTGAAAATGAACAAAACTCGGTTGACTTACCTATTGCACAGATCAGTCCTTCAAAGCCTGGTCGACAAATACATGTATACGTTTCACCTTTTGGTACGCATGTGCCTCCATTCTTACATCTATCCACTGATATCGCTTGACAAATATCTAAGGTAACAAAAAGTGAAAGATGAGGTCGATATTGTATGTTTATTCCGCAAGGGACATATAACATTTTACTTAATACAAGTTATTAGGAATTGCAACCAATACAGAAGTCCCCTAACTGGTTTTTTTTAGTATATGGTCGAATTGTAAAACACTACACGCACATAATCTCCTTATGGGACCCTATCCACTTAATAGCTTAATATCCCTATCATAAAGAAAACTGTTGGACATATTGTGGCTCTCTTTCAAATGCATCTTGAAAATTCACGTCTATTTGCTATAACCGTACAACCACTGCATGCTAATACGTAAGCAGTGGTGTCAGATCTAGACAATGAAGTTAAAATACACAATAGTTGGTCCCTTCGGCGCAGCCTGATTGTATCCCTCTATATAGTATATAGTAAGATACAAGCTTGTTGCACCAAAGGAACGACTTGTCCTTATACCGATTTCTGCCTTGTGTACTGTGGTACATCGGTGGAAAATGCATCACAATGACATTACGGACTTGTGTAAAAACACTAACTTAGTTAAAGGGCATGTATGGTATGTTCTCAATGTCATTCTGAACATTCAATCTCAATGCTACCAGGTGAACAATATATTCTCCATCCGTCCCAAGAAGACTTCGAGATTGTTAGAAAATACAATACAAAGACAGAACCGTGACAATAGTTCGGATAAAACTGTGCTAAACGAGCAAAAGTATGAAAGATCTGTTTTTCTATCAAATGAAATAACACGAAGGCAGTATTTTGTTTTGTATTTAAAGCTAACAAGTAAGGAGGTCTAGAAATAACTCACCTATCATGATAATGCAATAAAAGCGTTACATCGGTAGAAACAATTATCATTCATGGAGCAGACTTCTTTATGATTGATATTGTCTATTCATTGATATTATATAAGATAAGCGACTTACCCGTACACTTAAATTTATAATGTCCATAACACCAGTCAACTACACCGACTACTTGACCAGCTGGACATGAGAAACCCTTGCTGGGTGCGACATAAGTTGTCAAATACGAATGAAACTGCTCCGTCTAAAATTGCAAATAGATGTTACATGAACAGTAAACGTGTATGCCCGTGTGGAAGCCTTGTTCAAAACAAATAGCTAAGTCGTTTAGGGGCCATATAATTCTGTTGAAATGTTGGATAGTGTTACATGGCTTTGATGATGTAATGTGTTTATGTTGGTTAACTAGTAGATCTATGCCAAGTTTAAAAGCAATGCATTGATAGACTTTAAAAAATAACTGAGTGTCAACATCTTGTGACGGACGAACGGACAGACCAACAGATAGTTGCCTCCGCATCAGTTAATACCAGGGCTTAAAATCGCCCCAAAAATCAATTGTGCACAAAGTTTGATCGAATGCCTACTACCTAAATGAAGCACTTTATAGCTATTTATCTGGCCACACCCCCTCCCTGTTGTTCTTTTGAGTATACTCCTCATTTAATGTAATAAGTACACCAACAAGTAATGCGTATATCTTCTTTATTTAACATGTCCATTGTTTGCATGTTTTGCGTGCGAGTAGTAAACCAGCAATATCCAATAATTCGATAATTGTAATTTGCCCGCCGCAAGCAGTGAATCTCGAATTTTCAAATTATAGAGAATGCACGTACAAAACAAAAGTTTTAACACGAAGTCTCATAACGTAACTAAAACATTGTCCATCAATACCCACATCAAAAACGCAACGCATGGAACAGAAAGTAAAGAAAGGTTTGCGAAACACACGTCCCATGGAGGTAACTAATCTAGTGTTATTAAAGGGACACAACTCCAGTTGGTAAATTGCAAACTTTACAAAAAAAGTTACATAAAAATCGCATGTTTGGCTTGACCGAATCTGGACTGACTCATATAGAAGAAAAATAATCGTATAACGTCGGTTCATTAAATTTTTAACCCCTAAAATCTAGAGCGTGACTAACGCAGTGAGATATATAATTTAACGTTGGAGTGATTAAATGCCGAAAAAGCCGTAACGAACGGTATATCATATTTGACAGTTTTCATTTATAGCTCCGTTTATCGTATTTGTATTGTAAGAATTCTTTATGTATTCGTAAAAAATAGTTTTGTGATTAAAATGTCTACAAAACGTGTTTTTATCATCGAAATGGAGTTTAGCCACTTAAAGGTCATTACGACCTTGACCTATGGCCTATTAACTTCAAACTTTGTAGGAGCGTACTGCTGATGATCAGCAAACTCTCTGTAATATTTACGAACTTATAAACTTTAGTTCTTGTGTTGAGGCTAAGAAATCGTTATGCCTTCAAAAGTCATGGCGATTTTGAACTTTGAATATAATGACCCAGAAATTAAATCGGGTCGACTGAGAATGATGAACGATCTCAACCTAAAGTTTTAGGTTCAAGGTCCACCTGTTCTGGAGTTATTGTTGGAAACCATTCGGCCTGCCGACCGATCGGCAAGCATGCGTTGTACATACACACGTGCGCTATATCAAACATTAAATCTTAAATACTTACATATCTTTAAATGTTTAAACATAGTAAGTCCTGAAAATAATATAACAGTTCTATATAATGTCATTTTTCAAGCTACAAACAAAATTATGCACACTATTAAACGTATCGCTATGTAATATGTCGGTGTACATATAATATTTAGTGAGTAAATCATTCTTAGTTTTCTCCTCCCTATGAAAGCGCTACTTAGGCAACGTTTATAAATCTCTGATTAGGTCTACTTAGTGTGTTAACTTCCTTGAAAAGTTTTCCTGAACAACTTACTAGATCCATTATTTAATTGACACTGCAGTCAGTTAAACAAAACCTGTTACTTTGTGTAAAACGAATCTCTACCTTGCATGCGTCTCCTTTCTGTTCACAGTACGTCTCGTGACAACATTCTCTTGGAGTAGCTCGCTTTCCAGTTGCAAGAAAATTGTTGGCATCGTATTTAGACATCAAGGCATAACAGGTCGTATCGCATTTTCCCGTGCATGGTCTGTGCGCTAAAAGTGTAACAAAATATATGAATATACTTGAATGTATTATTTTTGAAGATTTGGGCCATACCAAATCGTTTCTTCGTTGAGCGTCCGAGGACGATGTATGTTTGAAAATTGTGGGAATGATAAATACAAACAAGTATGTAATATCTTACATAACATGAATTTCCTTGTATCTGGGTTAGTATAACGAGTACTATACTCTTATACGTCACATGTGTAGTATAACGTTTAAATGACGTCACTTCATCCACCAAATGACGTCATTATATCGTCGCTACGAACTGTCTCCATTTACGACAAAAAAAAGATTTCTATATCACTTAAATCGTCTCGTCGATCTCTACAATAATGTCTAATCCAATGTTTAATCCGCCCAACACAAACGAAGTGTGATTGCTCTCCATGAAATAAATAAAGAAAATTGACTCTTATACTGGAGTTGGAGCACTATATGTAAACAAAATATCTAGCCAATTATATTGAGCAATTTGTGCATGTGATTGTGTTCTCTATCTCCTTGACTAGAAATACAGAACTTCTCTATCTCTAAATTGTGAATACCGAGCCAACTGCTCTATCTCCATTTCTGCAAATAAAGAACTGCTCTATCTCCATTTCTGCAAATAAAGAACTGCTCTATCTCCATTTCTGCAAATAAAGAACTGCTCTATCTCCATTTGTGCAAATAAAGAACTGCTCTATCTCCATTTGTGCAAATAAAGAACTGCTCTATCTCCATTTCTGCAAATAAAGAACTGCTCTATCTCCATTTCTGCAAATAAAGAACTGCTCTACCTCCATTTCTGCAAATAAAGAACTGCTCTATCTCCATATTTGTAAATAAAGAACTGCTCTACCTCCATTTCTGCAAATAAAGAACTGCCCTATCTCCATTGCTGCAAATAAAGAACTGCTCTTCAAATAAAGAACTGATCTTAACCATAACTTAACTAAAGAAATGCTTTAACGTTGAGTAAATAAAAGCTCTATCTCCTTAACTATTTATATAGGACTGCTCTATTTCCAGTAGCAGGAGATAGAGCAGTTCACCCGAAGAAAAAAAGAAATATTTTTACAAAATTTCCAAACACAAACATCTAAATAAATGAAAAAATTCAACTTTTTAAAAAAAAATAACTTGATAGTTCATTCCGATTATACACGTATAATTGTGTCCACATTATGTGGAACGGTTACAGAAATATGACAAACTGAAACTTTAAACTCAATTTTCTTAAAACAGTGAAAGTGGTAGATAGAGCAACGTTCCACTCAGGCGACGATATCCCGAAAATGACGTTATTTTGGCGTCGTTTATGAACCGGAGTGTGTTAATGAGTAAATTTCAGACAGGTTTTTTCTTGTTGTCTCAAAATATCGATTTTGTTCTTTCGACCTTCTCATTCTTAGCAAGCTATATACTCGCATACGAGCCATATACATGTGCACACCTGTATTAACAACCTGACAAAATCACACACGACAGAACATTTGCAACTTTGTGAAATTTGTGATTTTTATAAAATTGTTTGAATATCATTCCACATATCCATGCTGCATAACTATGTTGAGTATTTCAGCACCTTCAAATACTTGTGGGACGAGCTTTGTGTAAATATATATATGTACACTTACAATAATTGCTGAGTAAAGACGGTAAAATGTTTAAATGTATTTTATAAAGACATTGTTATCTTACTTGTGCAAATTACACACATGTATGCATAAAAGGTACTTGATCAAAAAAACAAAATTATATACCTCCAGTACCGACAGTAACGCATATAAAACTCGCAAAACTAATCCAAAACAACATGTTATCCACTATCCGCGAAAACTAAACTTCAACATTTAAAGTATTCAATAAAGATTGATCAATTTTATCTATCGGATTATAACTTGAATTAAAAAACCTCTGACCTAAAAACTCGAAGATATGTGATAACATATCTATAAGCCCGCTAGTATCGTAGGAACCTCTTACAAGGGGTATGTCGACTTTTATCTACCATGTAAAGTTGACCCGACCGGTGCATTTTATATCCGAGTTCAGTTATTTTTTGTAGGCAAGTAATGTGCTTGCTTTTCAATGAAATTACAAATATCTCCCGTATCCGTATTGTGATAACAGGTCAGTGCTAGGAGACCAGTAGATCTCGTAAACAGTGTAAGCCAATAGATACGGTATCCGCAGCATTGGGGTACTGTATAAGCAAATCATTTACGTTGGAAACATTCGAAATTGGGGGATTAATTTAGTTTGAAAGGATTCATTAACTGAATCTGTGTTGTGATATATATTTTGGACCATTTTACCACACATATTGTAGTTGTAAATGAGCTATAAATGATTTAAATGTAATCGTTAGATGAAATTCCGTAAGTGCTTTGATAAAACATATCCTCATATTTCAGTGATTAATCAAGATCCTAAACTAGCTATAATTCGGGCGAAAACATATCTAATGGTGGTCACACTTTAATCAAAGCGCTGACAGAACAGGTTTGTCCTGTGGTCAGACAAATATATTTTTAGTCGCAATGCTTTGGCACATGTCCTGTGACTGAGAAGGCAATTATTGCAGTATTTGAAAATGATTTCTAATCCCTACCGATTTATACTACGCCATTCTCTTTCAAAGCCCGCGAATTGTCCAAACCGGAAGTCCAATGATAATCGTACACGATGCAAAGTAGTTACGTGTATGTTGACACAAACAATATTACATATAAATGTAAAAAGACAAATGTACCGATATGCAATGTTGATTAAATTAAAATAGGAACCATCGTAATTTAGAATTTACACAACATTTGCGATGTTTGTTTTCCACCAATATCCCAAATTGGATATTTTTGTCTTAATAGCTACAGTAACAATGTTTGGGTTTTATTCCGAATTATGTCATCTATAGTCCAGTTAGGATATTGTGACACTGGCAGTGATGTTATCGTTTATATGTTTCCAAATATTAAAACCACTGCTTAAACAGGTAGAGTTTAGTTAGGTATTAAACTGTTTGTAAAAGCTGTTACATGTATACTTGTTTTTTACGCCGTAATAGTAGTTTATTTCAAGTACCGTCCTATAGCCCTAATGGATAAGTGTTGGATGGAAAACAGCAAGTTTCCTAATGAAAGGGATCAAAGACAGTACCAGGGGTGTGAATGTCAGCTCTAGGGGAATATGTATCACTAAATAACTACACAAATCTGTAATATTTGCTCCAGCATACTTGTGCTATTGAAATACCCCTCTTTTAGCCCCCCTAAAAAAGTGACAGCTCATCAACATACTTACTTCTTGTTATACTTCCAAGCTCCCCTATCACAGTGTCCAGTTAGCAACTGATACTATAACCCCAGTTTCCTGCCTTATCTCATTGGGGCCATAGGAGGGGATACTTTCAATAGTAAAATATTTCAAGTACCCTCCTATAGCCCTTATGGATAAGTGTTGGATGGAAAACAGCAAGTGTCTCTGATACTTTCAATAGTGGATTGTTCCACTGGGTCACGTTATTCGTACCCTAACTGGACTGTGAAGTTGGTGCGTATTTAATGAGTAAACAGGAAACAAATTCAAATTGTTATATGTGTTATCGCCCAAGCATGACGTTGAATGATTGGCGGTCAATGTCAATGAAAACAGTGTGAATATGTCGAGGTATCGGTGCAACACTACGGTAACAATACTGAGCGTCAAGAGGTCCCCAAACATTACATTCGGTGTCTATTGTTTTAGAATCGCCAACTTGTTTATGTTGACTTAACTGCATATGTGTAGAGGGATATATAATTAATATAAATCCATGACCCAATCGATTTCAAGAAATCAATTGACTCATAATAATGCTACACGTGAGACAACCCGCATCCAAAGGTATAAACGTTGGATAAAGTTATCCACTGAATAATTATTATCCTATCGCGCTCGAATAGACGTTTTACCATTTGTGAGACTGTGGTCGTTCAAGCGTGACGGAAGCCAACGGAAATGAGTTCAACATAAACACTAAAAGTACACTAATGGGCACGTTTTTCAAGTTAACAATTGCGAATGTTTGAACTTCTAATTCATTTTCAAAACTTTGACCCTCAGTATATAATCAAGACGAGCTTTGAGCTAACTGTTTCAGGCACTATTGTCTTATTATTTACGTTGATGAAAATTGATGAATTGACTCAAAATGCATGATTATATATGTTCAACCCGTGTAAAGTTTGACTTACATGTTTTTATCCATTATAATGTTTATCTTTGCATTAACTGTCATTGTAAAGCACTTGACGTGTATGTTAAGTTCATTATAAAAGAGCTATATCAATAATGTATAGACTTTATATACGCTTGATGATTTAGCAATGTCAAACGGATACCGGATCTACTTGACGGTTGTTTCGTATTACCTTGCTCATCCACATGTTAATCATACCAATACGGATGTGATAGACATGTATCCTCTAAAAATACACCAGTTGGGCCACATTTAGATGCATAATAAATGTCGCTATACATTGAAAATCAATACTCAAAACAAAACGTTAAGTCTGATGGTATGTGTTTATATCTACTACAGTATGATAAATTGCATTAACATTTTGAAGTTTAATAATATATTTCATATCGCTTTATCCATACCGTCATTTATTTCTACAAGTGCCCCTTAACGATTTTTGTTATCATGAAATACGTTTTGTCAAAAACTATCAACCACACAGGCGGTCGAAACAAACCTTACTTTTAGGCTTCTCGTGTCTGTTCTATCCTATGACATCGCATATGAACGAAGCACTGCCGGCCTCGGACTATGGAGCTACCTCCTTACAAATTCCTAGCGTTTGTAGAACAACGTGCGAGGTCAAATATCTAATTGTTTGATGATTACGTCAAATCAACGACACGAGATAACCATAGATGTGTCATGTCATATTTTTCGTCTTGATCGAGGTTTATATGTATAACTAACGCTGTTACACATCGTGGGCTCAGTGCAAAACTATGACGTGTGCCTCTATAAGTCAATGTATACTGAGCGTCAAACGTTTTGCAAATAAATTAAAAATTCCAAAACTTGAAAGAACTATTCACTCACATGTGTCCATTCGTGTACCGTAAGTGTTTATGTGGAACCCATTTCCGTTGGCTTTCGTCTCGCTTGAATGATTACAGCTTCATATGTGGTAAAACGGTAAAAGCGCGCAAAATAAGGGTACTAGTATTTCATTTTCACGTCAAATGGATTTGAAACATGTCTGTGATACGAAATATACAATTAGTTATTCAAATTAGCTAGACACGTACACTTAATTGGATGGAAAAAAAGAGTAATGGTGAACATACTCATGTATAATTTATGAGATGCTAGAGGCTGATGCTTCACTAAACATACTCGGACGGACCGTAACATGTCAAAACAGGTCAAGAGTCGATACGGTACCGCTGATCTAGACAGGTAATGTCACTATCATTTTAGCACCAAAGTCTAAAGCATTGATTAGCTTAAACATTAACATTTATGTGAAACATGATTTGTGTTATTGTGCTAAAAACGCTGTTTCTATAAAGCCGACATTTCGTGCAACATTCTATTACGACCTAAAATTGTCTGTTGTCGTAGGGAGAGCTCTGTGTCCCCTCCACAGTTAAAAACAGTATATCGTCATGTGTATTCTTAATCATCGGGTTGTAGCATTATTTTGGATCAAGAGATGTCCTAAAAACGATACTTGTCATGGATTTATGTCAATTATTTATCCCTCTACAAATGTAGTAATAAACTAGTTGGCAATTCTAAACAATAGACAACCGATGTAATGTTTGACGCTCAGTATGGTTACCGTAGTTTTGCACCGATCCCTCGACATATTCATACTGTTTTATTGACATTGACCACCAATCATTTAACGTCATGCTGTGGCGATAACACATATAACAATTCTGTATTGTTTCCTGTTGACGTATTGAATATGCACCAACTTTAGATGAAATAATTCATAATAAAACCCAAGCATTGTAACTGTAGCTCAAGGCATAAACATCCAATTTGGGGCACTGGTGAAAAAACGTGGCGCATGTTGTGTAAATGCACAATTACCATGGTGCCTATCGCCAGATATGCTATCTTAACATGCCATTGTTGTCATAATCCATTTTCGACTGCATGGTATGTTGAGTATTATATAACACCCTTGTTAATGGATCCTACGATATTGACGGGTTTATAGATATGTTATCACATATCGTTGATCATTTAGGTCAGAGCCTACTCACTGGAAGTATTTATATTTTATTCAAGTTAGAAAAGGTTAGGATAAAACCTTTATTGAAAACGGATATATATCTCCGTTAAATTTTGTAGTTAGGTTTAACGCGGATATTGAAAGAACATGCTGTTTTGGATTAGCCTTGCGTATTTTATATGCGTTATCTTCTGTGTAGATGGTAAGTAATAATATGTAATAGTAATCACTTACTCCCTTAATTGTATCAGAACGGTTCCAGTGTGCCATTATACGTCAACATGATCATTGCAGGGTTAACGCAAGCTTTCTTCGTGCTATTACTTCTGCAGAGTCTCGAGGGACGGTTAGTGCCCAAGCCCATAAGGGCGTGGTCACGAACACCTCGTGTGACTATGCAGATATTATAACGCTAAAAATCTTGCGTAAACGATATTATAGCATAAAAACAACATCTTATACGTATGTCTTTCAAAATTATGATACCAAGGTTGGAAATTTTGTGCGACCTCGCGAAAACAAACGCCACATCGCTTAGCAAACGTTACATCATACAAACTTTTGTTATGACCCTCAACTTCCGGAATCTGCAAATACCAAGAAAACATGGATATTGGGCCTTTGTTTTCGTTTATTTTTTTAATCTCATAGGAAATGTATTAGTACTTCCAAATAAAATATGCATTACATTTTATTTGACGATGTAAATTATTACGTATTGTCTGCTTTGACCTGCAATGTGCATACGTACAACTGGACACCAACAGCGCGCGAATCTTTATGTTTACGCATTGGTTTCGACCGGTTAACGTATGGACAAAAAGCATCGTTTTATGCTAGAATAATGAGTGAAGACGATGACACCAATAAATAAAATCAGTAAGGTTTTTTTCTGACCTAAATCTGGGATACATGTATTTATAACAAATGAATTATACATGTACTATAGTCTTGCAGAAACATTCGCATGAACTTTGTTTAATAGTATTATGCACAGTTTACCATATCGACCCGTCCATGTTATTGACAAAATATCTTAGCAAGTCGAATTGTTCACCGATGTGGGGTACACAGTTTGTTAATCGAACATTACTTAATTGGCTGACAGCGACAACTTACTTACTTACTTAGACCCTTTGTTCCGCTGGGTAGCATAGGTCATAGGTATTTCCACATTCTTTAATGTCTGCCTCGACATTTTCTCGACAGGTGTTGCGTTGACGTCCCCTTTTCCTTCTACCTTGAAGGTTCCATTTTAGAGCCTGCTTTGTAATGTTGGTGTTAGGTTTTCGTAATGTGTGCCCTATCCATCCCCGTTTACGTCGGTTTATCTCTATGTTGATAGGTTCTTGGTTGGTAATGTTCCAAATGTCTTCGTTGCGAACTCTGTCAATCCATTTTATCTTTAGTATTCTTCTTAAGCATAAGTTGGTGAAGCATTGTAGTTTAGTAAACATGTCTTTGGTTGTTCTCCGTGTTTCTGATCCGTATAAGAGGACCGATTTCACGTTTGAGTCGAATAACTTGAGTTTTGTTTTTTCTGGATAGGTTGTTGGAAGACATATGTTTCTTAAAATATTGAATATTACTCTGGCTTTGTTGATTCTAGCTTTTACGTCGGCATCAACTCCACCTTGATTGTCCACGATACTTCCTAGATAGGTAAAGGAGGCTACTTCGTCTAACTTCTTATTGTCGGTTTTAATTTGCTGGATGTTGTTGCATTTTTCTTTCATAACTTTAGTCTTGGGTATGTTTGGTTTAAGTCCAAGTTTGATTGAAGATGCTGTCAGTTGAGATGTTTTTTCCTGCATTTGCTGTTGTGTGCTTGAAAGAAGAGCGATGTCATCAGTAAAATCTAAGTCGTCTAGTTGTTCCCACCAAGTCCACTATATCCCATTTCTTTTTCCTTCTGTACAATCTCTCATGATCCAGTCTATAGCAAGTAAAAAGAAGAAAGGTGATAATAGACAGCCTTGCTTCAATCCTGTGGTAACTTGAAAGCTGTCTGGTAGTCTTCCTTAATGTAGTACTCTACATGTCATGTTGTCATAGGAGTTGCGGATGATGTTGATGATCTTTCTTGGAGTTCCATGGTGTTCCATTAGCTGACACAACGACTCTCTGTCCAAATTATCGAAGGCCTTCTCAAAAATTAATAAAGTTCAGATATACAGATGTGTTCCATTCTATTGATTGTTAAATAATAATTCTTAGCGTTGCAATATGGTCGACACATCTTCTGTCTTTCCTGAAACCTGCTTGTTGGTCTCTCAGTTCTGAGTCTACAGCTTGTTGTAGTCGCATTAGAATAATTCTGCTTAGAACTTTTCCTACCGCTGAAAGTAGCGTTATTCCTCTGTAATGTTTACTACATTCTCTGAGGTCACCTTTCTTCGGGATGTTGATGATACATGTATGTCCCTCGTTCCATTCTTGAGGCATGGTTTCATTTTCCTAGATGTCGCCAAGTAATTTATGTAACATATTTGTTAAAAGGTCTATGTTCGTTTTGAGTGCTTCAGGTGGTATATTATCAGGTCCGGCTGCTTTACCTGACTTTTGCTTCCTTATGGCTTGTTTGATCTTATCATTTGAAGGTTTATTGCAGTTTAATCTAACTTAAAGTTCTTCTGCAGCTCTAGTAATGTTAGGTGTTTTTGTTGGTGATGGTCTGTTCAGCACTTAATTATGTAGATGGTTATACTATCTTTATCTTTTATTTGCTGGCTTCTATGGTTTAGATTTCCGGCAAGTTTCTTGGTGGTATCATATAGTTCTTTCGTGTTTTTTTTCTTTGCAGCTGCTCCCGCCTGTGAAGCGAGATTGTCCATATATGCCCTTCTGTCTTTCCTTTCGTTCTGTCTTACATTTTTGTGAGTTTGGTTGTTTTTTTCTTAAGCATCAGCTTTTTCGTTTCGTGTTCTGTCCCTGTTTATATTTCCCTTTTTAGTTTTCCTTTCTTGGAATTTTCTAAGAGTTTCTGGTGATATCCATTCTTTATGTTGTACTTTCCTTCGACAGCGACAACATTTGGCTTTAATTAATTCAACGTTTCTGATAATTTTGACTTTTTACATATTCATGTCTTGTCTCAACATATCAGTTTCGTCTAGAGTTCGATTATCACTACTTATATATTATTTATATTTGACTTCCGGTTTGGACAAGTGATCTTTAAACAGCGGTGGTCAGTGCTATAGCATTATACTACTGGGTAATGATAAATTAAAGTAAAAATGGTAATTTCATGATCAGTTGTGTGTCCAATAATTATGTTAATTCATATTTGATTATGAATTCAGCAGCACACAGGCCTTGTGATGGCCAATGTGACCATAGATGTTACGCATTGTTCTCTAAATATGATGCTAATGCATTTCTTGCATCTGGAAAACGATCAACACCAAGAGAATGTTGCCATGAGAGTTATTGTGAACAAAGAGGAGACTTGTGTAAGGTAAGTAATCACTACTATCATTTAAATCGACGATACGAAAACAAAGTCTGCTTAACTAGTATGACAGTCAGTTAATGCCTGCTTATCAAACAGTCGCTATGTTACTAGTTTCTGATGACTGCAGATACTAGATAAGCATAACAATGATAGGAGTAAAGATGAAAATAATCACCATATCATTTGAGACGAAGTTACCTTTCAAGCGGGGCAAAGAAACATCATTTTTTGCATCTAGGGTGCATGTATCAGTCAATGTATGATCTTTACACCCGGGTACTGTTTTATCAACGTACTTACGGAAATCTCAAACTTACGATCAAATTTTAATTCTTTATATTACTTTTACAACTATACCATGTGGTAAATGAAGATGTAATACTAATCAAGATTCAGTTAATGAACTCATACAAACAATATCTGTTCCTTATTTGCCGTCGTTAAAGTGTTATACAGAATTTAAATTTGAACGTAAGTTTACGATTTCCGTAAGTACGTTGATAAAACAGTACCCAGTAGCGTAGCTGCCGCTAGGCCATTAGGCCCGGGCCTACACATCATTTCGAGCAAAAAAACATTATATAGATATTTTTTTAAGTTTAACTTGAAATTTGATCTCCTAAATATACGTCAAAACGCACCAGTACCTTTCAAGGAATAAAAAATTCCGGGGGAGCATGCCCCCGGACCCCCTACTTCTTTCATCTTTACCTACGGGCCTACATATTGCTAAGGTCCTAGCTACGCCCCTGTACACTTAATAAAAGTAATATCCACTGTTGCTTTGCTACTCTGCAAACAATGTTATAACACGCAGGGAAACTGCCGTAGACTTGTTTTCAGTGGACACTACAGTTAGCTGGCTTAGAATGAGAAGGCCGTAAGAAGAGTGAGGTCATAAGACTGATACATATTTAAAATCTGCATCATAAGGCGCTTCTTATGAGCCTATTTTCATGAAAATCAGCATGTTGACCTATATGAAGTTGTAAAAGCTTAGTTTGCCATAAGTTAAGAGTACTTTTCAGACAGTTATTTCTTGTTTCTCAATATATTGATTTTGTACTCACGACCTTTTCATTCTAAGTCATTGATATGTGTTTGTAATTGTAGACAGAGCAGTATCGTTCGTACTTATCAACTTATGTCGCACCTAAATGTCCTGATGGTCAAGTGGTTTCTGTAAATAACTATTGTTATGGACATTATTCGTTTGGGTGTACCGGTAAGTCGCCAATGTAATGTTTGCATATGTGGAAAAGAATTATGGTGGATTAGAATTTACCTTATAGTAGACTAAGGTGACGTGAAACCATCGTACAATGCTCGAAGAAACGGTTTTAAAATGACACATGATCGCTACAACTTGATATACATTGTACAGTTATGCCGAGCATATAGCCTTTATTTGCTTTATTTCTACTGAAACTTGGCAGGCATATATATGTACCTCCACCCGGATTTGAACCCGGGTCACCGATAAGACGACAAGCGCACTAACCACTGAGCTACGGAGGTACACATAAGCGGTTGTATCTTAGATTTTTAATTCCATGTATCGAATCTACTTACTAAGTAGTTGTTTCATTTTGTTTTTGTTTACTGTAGATATTCAAAAACACTGTAATCAATGTCGTTTACCCAGATAGGACTGAATGTAAATTAAACAGCAGGCTAGATGATTTTTAGAAAATATTGCACAACTTGTATTTCATCGGTTATGCATAAATGATGTAAGACGGGTAAACACATTGATTTGTGGACCGTCATAAAGGTTTGAGAAGTATATTACATGTTTTTGCAATCGCGTGTGTTCCTATTCACCTTTACCAAACAATGTTTTGTGTATTTAGATATTTGTCAAGCGATATCAGTGGATAGATGTAAAAATGGCGGCACATGCCAACCAAAAGGTACCACGTATACATGTATTTGTCGACCAGGCTTTGAAGGAACTATTTGTGCAGTAGGTAAGTCCATGTATTTTTCTGTATCTTGAAGCGTTATAGGTCGTTGGTCTCGTCGTGATTTGTTAAAAGCTGTATGACATCGGTTGCACGGTCTTTTGGTCGCAAAATTACGGTTATGTCATAATTAATAGCACATGCATCAAAACCGACTGTAGACTTTATAATCATAAGGCTGTTGTGTGATGCATACAATGCTGTCTCGTGTGTCACTTGGACTTGGACAAAGTGCAATAATCTTGCAAGCATTGTGCATTTGATTTTTGTTGTTGTGAGATTCATGCGATGTTTTAATTTCACAGTACAGTGTCACGACAGTCGCATGGAACATGGTGATTTCCCAACAGGCTGCCCAACAATGTGATTAATTATTGTTAAAAGTCCGTATTTTTATTTACTAGTATATGTCTTTGTATTTGAATTGTACATTATGAGATATCAGATGAGATCAAGCATTTTCGCTGGTCATTATGTTGTAAATAGGACAGATATTAGGATTCACCCTGCATATATTTGTTGATTGTTTATACATTGTGTAATATTTACCTTGTAAAGAGAGAACAAATAAAAGTATGTTGCCCAATCCAATTTATTTGGAAATAAAATATATATTAAACTATATGTTGAATATGTGTACATAGATATTGATGAATGTGCCACCAACCCATGTAATACAACTACCAGCACGGGGTGTATCGATGCAGTCAACAATTACAGTTGTCAATGTAAACCTGGTTATACAGGGAAATTCTGTAATACAGGTAAGTATATTGCTACCTCATACTCAAAACAGGACACTTGTATAGCTTTATAAGATTAAAGTGAGACTCCTTGTATAATTTGTTTAAGTCCGGAAAACTCCGGCATTATAAAAAACGTATACTTACAATTATACGTGGCATTATTTAGAGGGTAATACACGACATAGCTTGGCCGAAAGGCAATAATCGGCCCGGAAAATAAATAATCACCGCGAGGGCTTTAGCCCGAGGGTGATTATTCATGCCAGGCCGATTGTCAACTTCCGGCCAGGCTCAACAACTCACGTTTAGTAAATTCCATGGAGATCTACAGTCATTTATGATGAAAATCTTGTATATTCATAAAATTGTCAAAGCAATTTCAACGTAACGTCATTTAAGCTCCAACGTGACGTCATTATGACTCAAAGATGACGTCATGTTAACCTGGATAACGTAACGCGCGTCCGTTCAACGGGCCGATTACGATAATGAGATTGCAGACCGGGCCGATCATTCTGATCACCTCGGTTTTTATCCAATGAAAAATACCTCTGACATAACAAGGCGACATTTTGAACTACTTTCAGTCACATGATTCGAAAATGGCAGCTCCCCCAGTTACGTCAATCGTAAAAGCTCGGCCATTTCCGTTTGTCTCCGGTAAATACACCTCGTAAATAAGTGTAGAAATACACCAATATCGTTCGCCGGAACTTCGCCCTCACTACTAAAGTCAGCTACATCCGCGTGAAAATAACACCTTATGTATCCGTCAATACGATGGTTATTTTATATGTTCTGATCAATTAACTTATTCCTACGGCATAGCAGGACGTATCGCGAAGAAAATGCCAAATATCTTTGTAGAAAACTAATATCTAGCACGGATTATAAATGAAATTTACGTCTTGTTTATCACATGACGTCATAACGATATTACGTTTATTTGGCGTCAACGTAAACGTGACGTTGTGCGAACTTTTATTTCGTAGCGTTCTTTCCTAGTTTATACAACTATAATTGTATTCTTGTTTTCAATTCTAGTATTTAGCAGCTGTCGTCCTCTTTCTCAAGTTTAAAATTTAACATATTTGTTGCCGTATGTACGTGTACATGTTGTATAAACGTAACTGGGGGAGCTGCCATTTTCGAATCATGTGACTGAAAGTAGTTCAAAATGTCGCCTTGTTATGTCAGAGGTATTTTCCATTGGATAAAAACCGAGGTGATCAGAATGCCAGTTACGTTTGTACAACATGTACACGTACATACGGCAACAAATATGTTAAATTTTAAACTTGAGAAAGAGGACGACAGCTGCTAAATACTAGAATTGAAAACAAAAATACAATTATAGTTGTATAAACTAGGAAAGAACGTTACGAAATAAAAGTTCGCACAACGTCACGTTTACGTTGACGCCAAATAAACGTTATATCATTATGACGTCATGTGATAAACAAGACGTAAATTTCATTTATAATCCGTGCTAGATATTAGTTTTCTGCAAAGGTATTTTACATTTTCTTCGCGATACGTCCTGCTATGCCGTAGGAATAAGAAAATTGATCAGAACATATAAAATAAGCATCGTATTGATGGATACATAACGTGTTATTTTCACGCGGATGTAGCTGACTTTAGTAGTGAGGGCGAACTTCCGGCGAACAGTATTGGTGTATTTCTACACTTATTTACGAGGTGTATTTACCGGAGACAAACGGAAATGGCCGAGCTTTTACGATTGCGGGCCGATAGGCGATAATCAATCACGTGGTGGTCATAATCAGCCTGAAATTGGCTCATTTTTGTTACTATATTTAGTAACAAGTGTATTAATTTGAGTTTAATACACGACAGAGACGGGCCGGAAGGCGATAATCGGCCCGGAAAATTAATAATCATTATTCATGCCGGGCCGATTATCAACTTCCGGCCAGGCTCTGAAGGGTATTAAAGTATTTAATACAATTGTTCGATTTCAAAACTCAATGAAAGTAACAGTTACTCACGCTTAGTTCAGTTCGTAGATATCTAAAATACATTTATGCTGAAAATCTTATAATTCTCAAAATTGTCAAAGAAATTGTACCTCTGTGTAACGTCATATTTTAGCTCTAAAGTGACGTCATTATGACTCCAACGTGACGTCATGTTTACCTAGATAATGTAACGTGCGTCCGTTCAACGGGACGATTACGATTATGAGATTGCGGGCCGGGCCGATAGGCGATAATCAATCACGTGATGGTCATAATCAGCCTCAAATTAGCTCATTTTTGTTACTATATTTAGTAACAAGTGTATTAAACAGAGTTTACGGTACATAGTAAATAAACATACGAACCGAATACAGCCGAATATAGCCGGGCACGCTTACGAACTTTGATGAGTGTCAAATTAATCTGGTCAAGCTACATGTATATCCGTGTATTACAATACCTAAACAATGATGTAAGTTATAAGATGTTGAAAGTGGCAAATGTGAATTATAGTTACCGCTTTTTAGGCTCCCACAGGTTTTCCGCCGGTGGGGACTATAATTATGTTTGCCGTCCGTCCGCCCGTCCAACCACCCGCCCGCCCGCTCGCCCGCCAGCCGGCCAGCCATTCAGTCAGTGCTAGGTTTATGAAACTTGGTATGTGGATAGGGACCAATAAGGATATTATGCACGTGTAACTATGTTTTTATTCGGACAAAAATTGTGGTTACCATGGCATCCGAAACATTGACAACCTAAAAAACAAGGTAGGGGACTTTTGTATTGCTTGCAATTCCTAATTACTTGTTTAAACTAAATTCTGAATTGCCATCTTTAGGTCTACGTCCCCAAAACTGGATAGGGCATACAGTCAGATGGGTTCGGGACCTAGCATCAAATATGTTGCTGCAGATTAACATGATGAATCTTTATTTCTCAAATCAGGGCATGAAAACCAAAATGCTTTGCTACATTTTGTACCTGATTTCCCAAAATTATAGAATTATTGTTCTCATTGTTCAGGTTCACATTTCGCTCATCATGTTTTGCTTAACACTTAATCAATTATTCTTCATACAACCGTATGTTAAGCAAATATGTAATAGCGTTTAGTACTTGAGCGCGATGTTTTCGTCTGACACTATCTTATTTGAGTTGGTTGTTATCTCAGATGATGTATTGTATGACTTGAACAATGTTGACATTTTTGTATTGCATGGTGTGGTGTTAAAAATAAAGCATAATTATGTAGCCTACTGAGAACGGTAATTTCTTGAGAAACAATCTGTCTTGTCAGCCAACAGTCGATTAGCTGGTGGTGCTATTTACTACACGTGTTTATCAAAAGGAGCGTGGTGATTGGTTACATCATGAATGAAAAACCCATTTTCTAATCGACTAAAAGTGAAATTTGCAACAGCGGACACGAATGTATCCAAAAAAAGGTTGTTTGTATTTCTCACCACCTCATAGCACGTATAGATCTACAACGACCTTCGAAATATGACCCCTGGACGAGTCCATTTGCCAAGGTTGAAACGATATTTACCGTTATTTTACGAAAAAATATGAACACTTTTTCGAAAAACACAGTTTACTTCAAGCTGGCAACGTGGCTTAGTGGATAAACTCTTCTCTTGGCAGAAACATACTTTATATATGGGCTGTGGGTTCGAGTCCGCTGCTATACTCTTTTTCAATAATTAAATTTCTATTTCAATAGTTTTTATCGTATAACGTGACAGTGTATATTTTAATTCTTAATATTTTATAAATTCTCGTTTTATAACAAATGAAAAATATTTTGTTTCCATTACATTGATTTAGTCTTGATATTGTATTTATTGCTCAATTTTCATCCAGGTGCTAATTGGATATAATTACTAATAACTCGAGTCAGTGGCTTCGCTGCAATCACCATTTTAAGAATTTGCAGTAGAAACGTCAGAATTAGCTAATGGTGTATGTTGTGTGTCTGTGTGGTGCAGTGGTCATAGTACATCGCTTACAATCGCTTATTTTATTCTTTCCAGTTTGAGTTCGGACCCACTAACGAACAGTTTTTTTATATTTAATAAACTAATACTTACATGTAATGCTATATGCATTCATTGTATTACCCGATTATGATCACATATCATTATATAATTTTTCTATTCATATTTTGCGTTATTCTTTGTCCCTATATCAATTATATCAATTATCAATCTTGTCAGTCCGAAAACCCTCTCTCACACACTGACAAGTCCTATTTCCTTCTCCTCCATACAAAACCTATGTACGTTCTCGATGAGATCGTTCGCGTCGTCGCTATGTCAGCGTACCAGCTATGACATATGTGCTTCCCACTCACTGAAACTTTTATAATTATGCATCTCTGTGTAATTAGAAAAGCACGAAACATGTTTGCTGAGCAAAATTTTAAAAAAAATATGTAGCTGACTGCGATTCGAACTCATACGTTCAGTTTTGAAATACTCGTATTCATAGTAGCTTAGCCGACTGCGCTATGCGCATTACTTGATAAGTGAATTCTTATATATTCTTATATTAATGCATGCTCTATGGGTAAATACACCCCTATAACCTGGATTACTCAAATGTTAAAAGTACAGTTACGCCCGAGTGCTTGTTGTAGATCTATACCTTCAGATTAATTTGTGTATAAGGAGGCCTGAACGCACCGTTTGTTTTGACCTGTTCTGTTGTCAAACTATTCGAGATATCGCCTTGCACATGTCGGAATGCACTTTCTTTAGGTAACGGAGTATGAGTTATAGTGAAATAGTGCAGTTTTCTTTCGAAAGGCTTTTTGTCTTCAAATTGAAATTGATGGATCAATCATGCCTTGCATAATGATTATACTTCATTTAGTCTAACTAATTTTAGACACCAATAAATTAAACAATATATATTGTTGAAGCATGGCAGCAATTTCAATGCAGAGCTTGTTCGCTCACAAACAAAGTCAACATGACGTTGAGAGCTACAACTTTTTGCCCGAGATATATCCAATAGTATAAAGAACAACCTCTTATATAGAAATCATTCTGGTACATATTTATGAACTTGTATCTTGCAAAACTTAAATGACCTTGCCAACTGAAAGTAAAAATTGGTAATAGTTCTAGAATATATTTCAAAGAATAAATATTTCAGTCAAAAACGGAATTAGAATATTTACCCTGGAGTTATTAGAGTTATGATAGAAACATGGTATGCGTTTGGCCTTTAAACATTGTCCCGTTTGTGCGTTTGTTAACGTGTACTGAAAGGCATGCATATTGCTTCAAACACACTTTTTAATAAGGGTGGATTGTGTTTTTTCACAAGACGTTGGTATTCTGTTAGAGTCAATAAAAGTCTGTCGGCTTCAGTCCTTTTATATTCTTAAATAAAGTCAATTCTTGTTTACTACCCCTCTCACTGTTGATCGCCTTCCGTCCCCTTAACAAAATAAGTTCTGAAGCAATATGCGAATATGCATGTCTAAACTCAAGTTAAAATGTGTTTAATAACACTCTAGCGACGTGACTCTAGCGACTTAAACCTAATTGTATTAGCAAAAATACGAGAGAAAGTATATTAGTACTTCAGTACTGTTTTAAAGCAATAGTGTCAGCATTTTATTATATCAAATATTTAAAATTACCACGGTGTATTGTTTTTAACTAAATACAAGGTAGGTCAGTTTTATTAAAGTGTTACATGTATTACAGAAATAGATGAATGCGCTGAATCGGTAAATGCTGGTGTTGTACCATGCCAGCATGGGGGAACATGCATTGATAAATTAAATGATTATGCTTGTTCGTGCCGACCTGGATACACAGGAGTACATTGTGAAACAGGTAAGTATAGTTTTGTGCTAGTATTACATCTCGAGCGTTTTCGTGATACATTTTTGTAGTCTCCGATTATGAAATCATTCAATCGGTGTTATAAACGTAGGCAATATATCGACCGGTAAATTGTGCTAATCCGTGTTAAATTCGTCAAGCTAAATCATAATAACATTAACAGTATTTTTTCAACTATGCATGTGACCATATGTGTCTGGTAGTTCATAACTGATATGCTGGGTATTGAAACTTTCGCTGCAGAGGATGTTTGACTATTCATAGACAAATACAGTCAGCAATTTATTCATTGATGCATTTGTTTGAAAATACTCCTATAGTGCGTACAGAATAACATGGAAAGCGGGAACTATCGGAATAGCCCACATAGGTGGTTTAATTAAATGTGCTCGATTTATCAGTGATACTTTAGTGTAGAATTGACAATATGTGTTTACTTAATCAATCAATTTTTCCAAAGTAAGCAAATCTGGTCAATGTTTGTAAATATCACAATATCCTGGGTGCACTGAAAATGTATATACATGCTTGTATAATAATGAAAATGAACTAATTATTGACAAATAAGATATATAGTGTATGTGTATACCCATATGCTTAATATCTGTATACGACGGTTGGATTTCTGTCATTTGAGGTGAATGTAAATTCAGGTGTAAAAAAAACAATTAATTTAATCGTTTTGTGCATATTTAAATGAACGGTTCAGTGCACGATTATTACAAAAAAGTTATACCCCAACATGCATAATGCTATTAAACTGATCTCGAACATACATGGTTTTATACGACCTCAATGTAGATTTACCCTAGACAATAATGTTTTATATTATAACAGAAATAGATGAATGCGCAAGTAATCCGTGTCAAAATGGTGCAACTTGTGTTGATATGGAGAATCGCTTCCAATGTTTATGTCCGGACAGAATATACGGCGTTCTTTGTGATACAAGTTAGTTTAAGATGTATATGTCCAGACAGAATATACGGCGTTCTTTGTGATACAAGTAAGTATGAAATGTATATGTACGGACCGAATATACGCTGTTCTTTGTGATACAAGTAAGTATAAATGTATATGTCCGGACAGAATATACGCTGTTCTTTGTGATACAAGTAAGTATAAAATGTATATGTCCGGACAGAATATATGGCGTTCTTTGTGATACAAGTAAGTATAAAATGTATTTGTCCGGACAGAATATACGGCGTTCATTGTGAAACAAGTAATATAAAATGTATATGTCCGGACAGAATATACGGCGTTCTTTGTGATACAAGTAAGTATAAAATGTATATGTCCGGACAGAATATACGGCGTTCTTTGTGATACAAGTAAGTATTTCAATGTATATGTCCGAACAGAATATACGGCATTCTTTGTGATACAAGTAAGTATAAAATGTATGTGGTCGGGCAGAATATACGGCGTTCTTTGTGATACAAGTAAGTTTAAGATGTATATGTCCAGACAGAATATACGGCGTTCTTTGTGATACAAGTAAGTATATCAATGTATATGTCCGAACAGAATATACGGCATTCTTTGTGATACAAGTAAGTATAAAATGTATGTGGTCGGGCAGAATATACGGCGTTCTTTGTGATACAAGTAAGTTTAAGATGTATATGTCCAGACAGAATATACGGCGTTCTTTGTGATACAAGTAAGTATATCAATGTATATGTCCGGACAGAATATACGGCGTTCATTGTGAAACAAGTAAATATAAAATGTATATGTCTAGGCAGAATATACGTCGTTCTTTGTGATACAAGTAAGTATAAAATGTATATGTCTGGGCAGAATATACGTCGTTCTTTTTGAAACAAGTAAGTATAAAATGTATATGTCCGGGCAGAATATACGTCGCTCTTTGTGATACAAGTAAGTATATCAATGACTATGTCCGGGCAGAATATACGGCGTTCTTTGTGATACAAGTAAGTATAAAATGTATATGTCTGGGCAGAATATACGGCGTTCTATGTGATACAAGTAAGTATAAAATGTATATGTCCGGGCAGAATATACGGCGTTCTTTGTGATACAAGTAAGTATAAAATGTATATGTCCGGGCAGAATATACGGTGTTCTTTGTGATACAAGTAAGTATAAAATGTATATGTCTGGGCAGAATATACGGCGTTCTTTGTGATACAAGTAAGTATAAAATGTATATGTCCGGACAGAATATACGGCGTTCTTTGTGATACAAGTAAGTATAAAATGTATATGTCCAGACAGAATATACGGCGTTCTTTGTGATACAAGTAAGTATAAAATGTATATGTCCGGGCAGAATATACGGTGTTCTTTGTGATACAAGTAAGTATAAAATGTATATGTCTGGGCAGAATATACGGCGTTCTTTGTGATACAAGTAAGTATATCAATGTATGTGTCCGAACAGAATATACGGCGTTCTTTGTGAATATTTCCGTAATCTGTTAACTTATAAACTTGAAATTGTGTATGCTCACTTTGATATGTATACTTAGCAACTTTTCTAAGTCCTCACTTATACTTTCGTAGATAATTTTGTCAATCATGTTTACATCTCCATGAAATTTGGCTATAATACGCGTCAATTATCAGTTTGAAAAATTGTATAACAAAGATTTGACTTTAATTTGCATTTATAAAATTAAAACACTTTTAACTTATCAACCAAGGGAGGTAAACGTCACAAATACATATTTTGATATATTTGAAGACAACCATGAAGTCTGATTTTTCCACTTGCGGTCATTGACACGAGTCGTAAGCATTGTTGAATGTATCGACTCAGTGATTTTAACGTCTAAACGCTTATTACAGTCACGTCTCCGAATAGTGCGATTTTACGTCATAACGTCACTTTAATACAAAACTCTCTCACAACCACCATTATAAATCTGACAAACAATAAGTTAATCTTTCATTATACACTCATAAACACGTTTACGTTAAAAATCAATTAACCAGTGATGTATTTGTTACTTTTTCTTACACGTCGGCAGAAAATAACACTATGCATCTTATAAACCTCACGTGACGTCTTTGTTCTGACATCAGCTGACGCATAATTGTGATGTCAAGATTATTTTTCGAATGTTTTTCAAAAGTGACGAGTCTTTGGACATAATTCCGAAGTGTTTGGAACAAATTTCATGCATGTGTAAATGCTTGGAGGCAGAAAAACGAAAAACGCACGTGCATCTCGGATCGAACAAACCATGTGACAAATGGCCAGTTTTTGACACGGATTATTTTGACTATTATGTATAAACTTCACTTTTTGGCACTTTACTATATATAACAAAAAAGTTACTAATCATTGAAAATGAGGACTTAGAAAAGTTGTTAAGTGTATTATCTACAGAATTCAGCTTTTTCTGTGAAAATACTTTAAGAATCACTCGTCCATAGCGGAATTGCTTTAAACCGCATTTCCCGCGTGATGATGGGTGGCTAGAGATTTGCATGCATATTGGGCAAATGTTTTGAATAATATGGATGGAATAGTCGAAAAAATAAAATAACTAGTAGAAAACATGGTGTCAAAGAAAGACTCCGAAAGATCGGTCGGTATGCTCAAGTGTGAGATATCCGTACTAAAAATAAAAGTTTCGTTGATTTAAAACACCGAAGTCAAAATTTCATTCATTTAACACAAGTTTAAATACATATACACATGTTAAGAAATATAAAAATGCATTAGAAATCGCAGGATGTAAGAAAAATGTATGCTTCAAGTGCGAAAACTCTTGGATAATTATCCGCATTGTTTCAGAACAATCAACTTTTACACTAAATTGTATTATTGTATATTACTGAACTTGCTTACATGCTCAAGTTATGGTGTTTTGAAAATCAAGCACGCATATTTAAATCGCATTTTTTTCCATTGAGGGCAATAATCAGTCTTTAAAATATACCCATAGCGTGCATGCAATTTATTTCGAGTAAAATGGTAATACTGTCACCGTTAGGGTTTTTCCAATAGTATTTTTGTGTCGCCTGAAAAACACATATATGTGTTACTTTGGCGGCGGCGGCGGCGGCGGCGGCGGTGGCTGCGGCGGCGGCGGCGTCACGAATTGCTTGTCCGGAGCATAACTTTGTCACCTTATGTTCAAATGACTCAAGATTTGGTATGCATGTTTCTTGCAATAAGCCAAATTGCAGTGCGCAAGAACTATAACTCTACCTTGCATCGTTTTTTTAATTATTTCCCTTTGATTTATTTTATTACAACATTTCTTGTCCAGAGCATAACTTTGTCACCTTATGTTCAAATGACTCAAGATTTAGTATGCATGTTTCTTGCAATAAGCCAAAGTGCAGTGCACAAGAACTATAACTCATCCTGCCGTCGTTTTTGAATTATGTCCCTTTGATTGATTTTATTACAGTATTTCAATAACTGTGTCACCTCAAGTTCAAATGATTCAAGATTTGGTATACTAGTAGATGTTTCTTGCAATAAGTCGAAGTGCAGTGCGCAAGAACTGTAACTCTACCTTGCATTGTTTTTTTAATTATTTCCCTTTGATTCAGCATTTCTTGTCCGGAACATAAGAACAAAATTTTCATGTGTGACGTCACCATCCTTTTGGCGCGAAACAGTAGCGCCAACGACTTAAATGTGTTATTGCTGACGTTGTATTGACCCAGTAACTTTGATAATATGATAAAAAGAATGTGCCACCCGTTGTCTTTGAGATCTACGTCTCCAAAGACAACTCATGACGGATCCTATATTATTGCAGTTAAAGTAAGGTTAAGTCACTTACAACATCAATTCTCATATTTCATGTAGTCAGGCGACACATGCGACTTGCGGAGCTTTTATTTAATGTATAGTTTTCTTAGATTTTTGTAAACTGAACACTCTTAAACGAAATGGAATTCATTTTCAAGAATGCTACAGCATCTACATATACATTCTTGAAATGGTACTTTGGTCGGCTTTTGTCACCTCTCAGATTCAAATTCTAATTAATGAGCCGAGACCACTAATTCCCAATCTAATCAACTTGTACCACCAAAAATCTCTTACAATAAAACCAAAAACCTTCGTAACTTATAAATTAACATAGGAAGCAAACAGTTTTCTATTTGAAATTAAAAGTGGTTGATTATTCCATTTAAAACAAAAATATTGTCAACAGTTCCCAGCTTGTGCCTCTGTATATCCATTATTTTTTTCAGTCCAATTATTTAATATATTGTTTATGACCCGAGTGAACAATTTTCCAAGTGTATTAAATAATGTTACCCTCCCCCCCCCCCCCGAAAGTTGCTTGCTTAATTTTTGCTCCCCTTCTTAAATATCGGCACTATAAACCTCCAGTCCATCCTTCGGGAAAATATCCTGTTTTGGAACGTATGTATTTATATTGTTTATTTACCACCTGATGTTGTGTAAAACTAAGTTAACATTATTTAAGTTTAATCCGTGTTTAGTGATTTATTTTCATTATTAAAAAATTGTTACAAAAAGTTTCAACGGAAAAAAAACAAATTTAACAAAATACAGTTAACATTATTTCAGATTTTGAATCACCAGACCATATCCATATCCAAGTGTGCTGTTGTATTTGAGAAACTGGCTACATGGAATACGGCTAAGGTATAAAGATAATTTGTTTTATTTTTATGTAATGCAGCTAACCAGTATGAGATTGAACGTTTATGTATTTTACACAAGGGGAAATGTTGATCTATATGTATTTTTGAATATCATACACAAGCCAAGGCGTAGTATAATTTATAAACATATGCGGTTGAGTCGCCGTGCAGCGGGGCCTTGGGGAACTTGGTCGAGTATTGGCTACGTTTCATTCGGTTTTATTTGTGAAATTGGGTCATCCTGCATTTTTTCGGCGGGGACTTGGATTTTTAATTGTTTCATCCCCTTATGTGTGGTCACTGCTAAGTGTAGTTGCTAGAAATATGTAATGTTATTTCCCGCCCCATTCCCGCCTTGCTCATTATTTTAAACTAGGTCAAATCGTATTCGTGCCTCTTTAGGTCGAATGGCGTTAGTTTCTTGTCCTTATTGTTTTAAACTAGGTCACACCGGGGTTGTTGTGCCTCATTTGGTCGCCGTTTTGGCATGTGTTTGTGCTGTCGTGTCGCCGTGCAGCGGGGACTTCGGGAACTTAGTTGAAACTTGGCTACGTTTCATTCGGTCTCATGCGATAACCGCTATTCTATAATTTCTTTGTAAAATTGGGTCACCCTGCATTTTTCGGCGGGGGCTTGGATTTTTTTTATTGTTTCTTTGGCTTAAGTGTGGGCATTGCTCATGCTAGTTGTGTTGGGGTGTTTCTGATTTCTGTGCTTTGCTGGATAGGAAGAGTGCTACATTCCCTGTCTGATTTTCTCATACCTTTTTTGTTATTGCTTTGTGGTTTGAAAAAGAATCAATTCCCATGAATTTCGTTCTTCGGACTCTTCTAACTGCATATCCACAAGTACACGGTTTCGACGATTTTAATTTTTGATCTACGTATGCTTGTTTTTGCACTGTGGTTTGAAAATGTTTTTTAACAGTTTGTATGTTGTTTTTGTTCGTTTAACTTCTGAAACACCAACGGAATCGCCATTTTCTTAAGCAACAAAAGAGCGTTGGTTCCTAGCTCGTGTATGTATCGGAACGCATAGTTGGCAGCCGTTAAAATCGACACAACAGTCAATAGTGAAATTGTGCACTCCTGCTGTTTGAGAAAATGGCGACCGAGCTACACCTGAATGTTTAAGAAGGTAACCGAAAACAAAGTCAAACAAGCCGTTAAGATCGACAAAATCGTGTGTCTGTGTGCGTACCCTGCATAATAAAGTAAAACTGAGAAGGTAAAGAAAACTATTTTGAACAACATTGTCTAAGTCGCCAGTGGAACAGAAAAAAATATGGTCTACTCTGAACAATGGTAGGAATCTCGCACATGTGAACCTTGCTAAGCTTGTGTGCACACTTTTAAGTTAACGGTGTGTCTGTAATCTGGGCGACATTAGCTTATTACACGCGTTGATTTATGCACACTTTAATTACTGTGCTAGAAATCGGTAGGTTCACAACACATCAGCACTTATTGTATCAGTCTTGATAATGTTGCGGTCTCTGGATACTGAATTGTTATAGATAATTATGTAATATTTGCTATGATATAATTATTATCATTATTTGCTTTAAATGTATATACATGTAAATCATTTACTCTGTTGAATGCCATTTTCTGTAAATATTTTATGATCTAGAAAAATGTTTTGAAAAAAAGGAAACATATGTTCTGTTCTGTCTTGTTTCGCTTCGTTCCGTCACATATATGAATAATTTGCACGTGTATTATACTCATAGACTGTTTGTAAAAGGATGATTAAAATTTATGTAAAAGTTCTGTTGTGTCATGTCCTGTTTCACTTCGTTCCGTCACATATATGAATAATTTCCATATGCATGTATATACACGTGTATTATACTCATAGGCTGTTTGTGAAGGGAGACGAGGTCATTTATATGTTCCCACCGATGGTTCGGACGACCGTTCATTACGGAATTACATCACTGCTACAATCGGTAAATATAATTTGTCTCAATCTGGCTCTGATCCAGAATTTTGTGAGTGAAGTTGGGGCAATGAGTGGGTATTTTAGTTGAACCCTCATCATTTTACCCGGGAAACGTTTTGAAAATATACGTGTATGACATTGTAGCCTCCAGAATCATTTAAAGTATAATTTAAGCTTTTTTGCCTTGTTAAATTAGTAAATATGTACAGTTATTTCTGTTGAATTATTTAAAAACTCGTCACTTCACACCTAAAATCTCTTTTAAAGCAATACATGATGTTGTATGTGTACATCTGGTGTAACCAATTCACATAAACACCAATTTTTGGTTTCCTTGTCAACAAATTCAGTATTCTTTCAGATTCGATTCACCCCACAGCTCTATGGATTGGAGGACAGCTGATGACGGACGATACAGTACAATGGTCACATAACATCATCACCAGCGCCAACAGGTATATTAATATGTTGCATACTTACACTAAAATGTAATAAATACTTAAATGTAGTGAATACTTAAATGTAATAAATACTTAAATGTAGTGAATACTTAAATGTAATAAATACTTAAATGTAGTGAATACTTAAATGTAATAAATGCTTAAATGTAGTAAATTCCACAACATCACTTATTTTTAAAGTTATATTATCACTTATGTATCGGCATTTCGCCTTCTTCAGAGTAATCACATACTTATACTTATAATTACTTCATACTTGATACCTGCGACTTACACAATAATATATTACATAAATGTAGGCCTAGTGGAGAGACTGCCATCCGGGCACTGGATTGAGCAAATATTATGCGCCTGGTTATTTGTCTGCAAGGGTTGCGCCAGTGTTCGGGAGCGTGAGAAGACAGGGTCAATACTGAAATAGATACGATGCCTAAATTGTAGTATAACTGCCCTGCGATAAACTATTTTGTCTTGTTAACAGCTGGGTGTACAGGAAGCCTACAGCAACGAATGAAGCATTATGCATAGCGCTAGATGCTATGGAACAGTACCACTGGACAGCTTACAATTGTAGCAGTAAAAGATACTTCGTATGTGAAGAAACGTGAGTATTTCCTTGATATATCATATATAGTGGAACTATTCCAAATTGAAAATCATGCGTAACTGACAGGCTGACTGAAACGCACGCTGGCAGTGCATTCAAACTGTCGTCAAAAAAGGGATTATCCCAATTAAACTGGTTTTGAATTAAACAGCGAGAACATGGGTTTGTCCTGTAACTCAGTGTTTTCTGTTACAAGGCTCTGTTAGAGCACTCTGTCGACAATATCTTTCAGCATCTAGACGTTCTTATCCATGTTTCATGAAAATGGGACTGAGTAGTCCATGTATACATATGAGTTACAGATTATTAAATTAGAACAAAATAAAACGGTTTGTTTACACACGGCTGGTGTGTTCCCTCATTGAAAACTGCGTTTTTATAAATTATAAAATTTATTCATTTACAAACTAGTCAAAAGAAACTGCATTTATACAATTAAGAACATTTAGAATTATAACAGTAAGACGAATTCTTCACGAACCAGTAGTTTCCTCGCATCAACGAAAATTAATGGTACCCACTAAACTCGAATTGACAGGCCTAAAAAGTATATTTATATATATAACACACTGAGAGGCAATGAAAACGCAACACTTACATAGTATAGCATAACACATTTAATAAGTGTGCAAGAATCGCGAAATTTTGTCATATAATGGATATATCCATTTGGCACCTGAATATCACTACGAATCAGAAAAAGTTGTTTAGCAACACAATTGTATGCCAGTTGTCTTTGGGTCAGTATAAAACAGAAAGTCGCATTTTTTTAATCTTATAAAACCTCCGCATGGAGCAAACATTGTGTGCATCTATGACGTATTAATCGTATAAAACGTTCATGGTATGCTTGTGTGACGATGTTCCGCTCTAGCAGAAGGGCTATGTGAAGTCCAGGTCCTTTAAGGGGCCTGTACATTGTTTCGCGCACGACCACTAAAACATTTAAACATACTCTATTACAGCCTTGATGTAATGTTTATGCTCAAAGGGAAGTAATAAATTGACCTAATAATGAACTTGCCAGTTTCTTTATAACACGGCTTTAAAGTTGGCGGATCTAAACGTATATTCCAAACTGCTCGTTTTGAGATTAATATAATTATATTGTATATGTCACATGGTCGGTGACAGTATCACCATTTGTTACTGGAAATAAATTGCATGAACGCTATAGGTCTGATTTTAATACTGATTAGTGCCCTCACTGCAGAAAAAGCGATTTAAAAAGGTAGGCTTAGTTTTCATAACACAAACTTTTTACGTCTAAATAAACGTCACAATTTGAGCATGTAAACAAGTTCAGTAATATCCAATAATACAATAAAGTGTAAAAGTTTGGTGATTTATTTTAAAAAATGAGAATAATTGTCCTAGAGCTATCGCACTTGCATTAAACATTTTTGTTACATCTTGCGATTTGTAATGCATTACTGTATTTCTTAACAGGTGTATATGTATTCAAAATTGTGTTGAATGAATGAAATATTGACTTCGGTGATTTAAATCAACGAAACTTTGATTTTTAGTACGGATACCCCACATTTGTGCATACCGACCAATTTCTCGGAGTCTTCCTTTGACAAACGCACGATGTTTTCTACTAGTTATTTTGTTTTCCCGACTATTCCATCCATATTTTTCAAAATGTTCGCCCAACATGCGAGCTACCCATCATCACGCGGGAAAATGCGGTTTAAAGCTATTCCGCTATGGACGAGGGATTCTTAATTTTTTCATAACGAAAAAGTTGTATTATGTAGATAATACATATCGAAGAAAGCATATAAAATGTCAAGTTTATACGTTAACGGATTACGGAAATATTCTTAACGGATTACGGAAATATTCAAGTTTAAAAAGTGTTGCGTTTTCATTGCCGCTTAGTGTACGTCCAGATTTAAAATCACTAAAATGGGAACACGTATTTCAAAAGAGTGCCACATTCCCAGAGTTGAAAAGACTAAATGGAACATCAATCTAAAGATAGCAAAACACTTAAAGATGTTAGTGCACTAAATTGGAACGTTAATATAAATATTGTAACAATCAAGATCGCCAACACTACGTTGGGACGTCTATCAAAATGTAGTGACACTTTCAGATTTGAGTGCACTAAATAGGAAGGTGAATCTTATTATAGTGAAACACTTCTGAATCTAGAATCCCTTAATGGGAAACTGTATTGCTGGAAAATGAAATTCGTAATTTTAATTATTTCGATGGCTTAGAATAAGAATGTCGTAAATAAGCATCACAAGGCGCTTCTTATGAGCATATTTTCATGAAAATCAGAAATTGTCATGTTGACCAAAATGAAGTTTTAAAAACGTGTTTTCCCAAAGGTAAAGATTAAATTACAGACAGTTTTCTCTTGTTTTCTCAATATATCGATTTGGTAGTTACGACCTTCTTGTTCTAAGCCATCGATTTCCTTAGCTGTGTTGTTACTGTTTTCTGTGCTCGACTGGTTAAGTTGAGTGATGCCTCCCCTGTCTGATTTCCGCCTATATTTTATGATGGAAAATTAACACCAGCTACATTTTGTAAGTATATAGTAGTAGAAGGGACTTATATAGGATCATCTGCACCATTGCTATCGTTTTCATTGCAGCACTCCCTACGTACCAGGTGTGGTAGGATAGATTCAACTTTTATCTACATTAGCAGAACAACAAAAACAACACAGTGATGCGTTACATGATTGACATTATGCTATTCTGTATAACTTGTTGTTAATCCATCTTGTGGACAGTATAGTAAGATTTAGATTATAAATATATGTATATATTCAAGATGCAAATTTAAATAAAAAGTTGACGAAGATATGATACTAGTATAATTATAAAACTTAGCAGGTTCTTCCACGCAGTGATACGAGGCTCGTATGGCCGTATATACTTGCATTTAGTGCAATCACATTATAAGATATTCAGTTTTTGTATATCTTCTCGATCTATGTATAACTTTTATTATGAACTAAGGTGCTACCAACAGAGATGATTTGATTTCGCTTTCCATATTGGACATTGAGTGGAATGGTGACCAAACGGTTAGCATTCTCAACTAACAATCTATAGGTCTAGTCGAAGCAAACTTCTAAAACACTTTCAACAGTTGGACATTCCAACAAAACTAAACTGGTTTAAAACTGAGGAATCAGTGATAAACAACTGACACGTCCACGATCCAATCAACAATATAACGGTGTGCATGGCGATTGAAAAAGACAGCAAATACAATGCATAACATGAGATGTATAATATATATACCACATTTATTCCCTTGCAACGTTTAAACAAGAAAAAGGCATGAATGATATTAAATATTATTTTAAAGAATAGTCATTTTAAAAGTTTTAACCTGTATTGTTGATACCGAGACTATCTGTTAATTGTCGAAGATAAGGTATCTTTAGACCTTCTGAATTAATCGATTTGCTGCTTACAATGTATGACAAAGATGATTTTAGTTTGTGTTTTTGTACTAAAAACGCTGTTTCTAAAAAGCAGACATTTCGTGCAATAGTATAGTTATTACGACCTATTATTGTCTGTGACCAAAGGGAGATACTTGTGTCAACAGTTACCTCCCCTCCACTGTTAAAAAGTAGTATGTCGTCGTGTGTGTTTTAAATCATCTGGTTGTCACGTGTAGCATTGTTGGATCAAGTTATCCAAGTTACCTTATACATGGATAACGTTACCAAACTTTGATTGGTAAACAAAGTTGCTTTAATCAGTTGTATAAAACCATCTATCCAATTGTGACGTTTGCAAAATGAAAGTTAAAAGGGAGACACATCTTATACTGTACGAGGAATCAAATAATTCGTAATTCTGTTCCGTCTACGAATGTTCTTTTGAGCATATTCGCCAAGTATGATGTCAGAATCGTCAAAAGTGTGGTTTTAATCGAGGCGCTGAGTGGCCATTTTGTTTTGGACACGTTTTGGATAAAAGTTATCCGGACTCGAGGAGAATGGTTAACTTTTCTGGATAACATAAAAGTGAACTTTTGGCTAACTTTGTCCAAACTTTTATACAAGTGGTTTTGGAAAAAGTTATTCAGAGTTGTCCAAAAGTCAGACTTATCCAATAGTTATCCACTGGATAACTTTATCCAACGTTTATACAATTGGGTGCGGGTTGTCTCACGCGTAGCATTATTAATAATGTGTCAAATCATTTCTTAAATCGATAATTGTTATCAATCACATATAAATTTAACTCTACAAATATGCAGTTAAAATAACGTAAACTAGTTGTCGATTCTAAAAGTAAAGACACCCGAGGTAATGTTAGCGGAACTTAAAACGCTCAGTATATGACGGGATATAATTTATAAGGGCGCAAATAGGACGCACGTGTTGGTACCACGAAACCGTTTAATCTTAGAATTAATCACGATCACGAGTTCGGATGCGTAGCAACTAAATCACGAGTGTAGCGCACTATTGATTTACTTTAAGCACCCATTCAAGTGTCTGTACTTTATCATAGATTAAACACAAGTAAATATTCATTATTTCGATTCTAACAAAGCCAATATTCCATATTCGACTTCATATTAATGCAAAAAACAGAGGCACTATTTTCTTCCTAGGTAAGCTATAATATGCTTCGTAATTAACCCAAACTTGACTAATCGTTATTTTCCGAAGCTGTGTTTTAGACGGTAATTCTTGCACATCTAAGTTTTCATTATGTCTATACAGGCAAGTCTGCTTGTTGAGTCTAGTCGAAATAAAATTGTTTGTTATTATTTTTCCACAAATACATGAACTATTCCAACCTTGCAGCCATAGTTAAAATACACCCAGGGGATTAACCCATTCATAAACTCTCCATTATTTTTCAGGAATGGAGAGTTGTCTTAACAATAACTCTCCATTATTTCGTATACACATTTAATTTAATGTGTATACGAAATAATGGAGAGTTATTGTTAAGACAACTCTCTAGGCCTGAAAAACATAACACACATACGTAGTGTTAACAAAAAATGGAGAATTATTTTTATTGAATGTATTAACAGGTAATGGAGAATTATTGTAAATAATGTATAATTATACACCAGTGAGTTACATTTATTGCCCGCCATCCCAAATAGATGGGTCGGGAAATTAACTTTTAGGTAACATTGTCCCAAAGGTATTGGTTCGGTGAAAAAAATCCCAACATTTCCCCGGCAGTGCGTGGGAAGCTGGAGGGTAAAACATCGCAGCCATACGCAGGGGTTTAGGCCGTGGATGCAACTGACTGGTGCATTACAAAATGTACTGTATGTGTTCACAAAAAGGGCAATACAATTTGCAGGAAAAACGGCACTCAGCTGAATGAGCGGAACACAAAAAATGAAAACAAAAGACAGATAAAAATGCTCAAACCACAACGAAAGTAGAAAATGAAATCAACCCGCTGTTACTAAATAGCTTTTAACATTAATATAATTTCGGAATGAAAAATGAAGAATTAAAACATTGTAGTTATGTCCATCAAGTTGCATATCAATTATAAATATCCATGTATAGTTTATGCACGAAAATATATCCTCTGACTGAAACAAAGTCTTAATAATGTCCACCGTGTTATAACATCAAGTGACACTGGGTAAATGACCATTGATTGATCGTGTAACACATAACTCACAACATGTGTTTGTATGGACTACACACCATTTTAAAGTAATGGAGAGTTATTGTATTAGTTCACTGGTTTCATGAAAAAAGCATGATCTTCTCGCTCAGTTATGTTCATATTTTTAATCTTCTATTTATAAGAGGTACATCAGGGTAGACTTTTTTGGAAAAATGCATTTTCTTTCAATTTTGACATTAACAGCATCTTTTCAGAAAATCAAATTTACATGTTACAGTATTGGTGTATTTTAAGTCAGAGAAAATCCGCGTATCTGTTCATTCCCGAGAAATAATGAATACTCGGCCCCTTCGGGGCCTCGTCTCCATTATTTCTCAGGAATGGACAGTTACTTGGACTTTCTCCTTAACATAAAATTCAAACACATGAACTACACCCAGAGGTATTTATGCACAATTCATAAATTGTAATAATATAATTTCCCTACATAATAAAACAAGATTCGGAAGAACTTTATTAAATTTCCTGCGAACATTAGATGTTTCCATCCAGTAAAAACATAGCATAATACCACTGAGGGTGCATCGTAATTTTACGAGATTCGTAAACAGAAGACATACGCTTGAACGATTGTACCTAAAGGCAATAATTCTGGAATACAGACAGAATGTACAAGCGAATATCTCAGGAGGTTAGTAAATTTTCTACGCATTTCGACATTTAAAATATACATACGTGGGTGAATCAAAAAGTTCGTAGAATTTTATTTTGCAATAACTTTTTTGTTTTCAGAGTTATTGTCTTCATATTTATGCTGTATGCATGCATGGGTATTTTTTTACATACACAGATTTATAGCGACCTAATGATACCCGTTTTAAAAATATTTATATCTTAAACAAGGGCGATAACGTATACCGGAGCACACGGATAATTTGAAGCACATTTTAATAAATTTCCTATAATATCTCGACTGAAGGACCTCCTAAAACCGTCAAAATGTTATGTCTGATTGCATGATATCATGTTTAAAGTCTATTAAAATTTCAGACGTCATCTCCGATAAATTATGTTTTAATCGACATTTACATAATCGTACTAAATAGAAATATCGGCGTAAAACGGGTCTACCGGAATTTACGGAATCACAGGCTGCTACTGTAACAAAATCTGCGTGAAACTGGACTATACGTACGGAATCAGATCTATACAATACATGGTTTAAAACGTGAAGGTATATATCCTGAAATAAATAGACATCGATTTATAAGTGGAATTAGTGCTAACGTGTAGGATGCTAAAGGTTGACAACCGAATAAAATACACCCGATTTTGGCGACGTTCGTTCGCAGCGTCGTCGAAGAGGAACAGCGCTATATAATAGCGGCTATAGCAAAACAATTAGAATACTCTTATGGGACAGCGCACACAATATTAAACGAACAATTGAAAATGCGGTAATTATGTTCACGATGGTAATTCAAAAATACCTACATATTAGCCACTTCTAAAAGCGAAATTGGTACGTGTATCAAACACTTATAAAAACAAACATGATGTGACTCCTGGAGGTGTTAGAACAATAAATCATTATATATAATGGTTAGAACAATTTAGTAGCACTGATTGGTCTAAACCTTTGGAAGTACAATCAATAAATCTAAGAGTGCCGTATGTGTCATTTTTTTGAGGATTTTTTAATGTGTCTAATATGTGTGTATATACATTTATAAAGATATGAACACGAATTATGCAGTAATAATCAAAGCGCTGATAGCGCTACGAGAACAGGGTTTGGTGGCTTCTGTCTGAGTACAATTGCCCACTTCAACACTGAACTAGGCTTGCTAAAGCAACCCTGTTCAAATACTACTGCATGTTTTCGCCATAGCCATGGAGTATGCCTGATGAACACATGCATAAGGAAATGTTCAAATGGGTGGCTGGTAATGGTAATAGTGGGCTATTTGTGAGGGAATCTTTAGCCGTCTCATAAATTGGATGTACAGGCTTCGAAATAGTCTTTGTGGACGGCGGCAAATGTATTTTGCATCTCATATAAATTGTCTTACGATCATACGAAGGGTCACTTAAGTGTTGTATTCGTATGCCCTATTTATCCTTTTCACATCGCCATCTTAAGGGCATTCGTATTCGTTGTAACGCTATGTGGTCACTGGTTCAATAGGGTTTGTTTCGTCAAACTATGAAAAACGACAAGATATGAAGACAACACGACTTCGTGAAGCCCCTGTAATATCAATTAGAAATTCTCACGGTTGCGGAAGGATGTGCCAATAACGTTTGATCTATATAATGCGCATGACACGATCTAAACATCAAACTACAACCCCTTCCAGTATCATTTTATCAACGTACTTACGGAAATCGTAAGCTTACTTTCAGATTTAGATTCAGTATAATTATTTAAGAACTGCACATTGGGGGCATATCGCTGGCTTAGAACAAGAAGGTCGTAACTACCAAATCGATATATTGAGAAAACAAGAGAAAACTGTCTGTTATTTACTCTTTACCTTCATTTTGGTCAGCATGACAATTTCAGATTTCATGAAAATATTCTCATAAGAAGCGCCTTGTGAAGCAGATTTCACATATGTATGAGACTTATAAGGTCGTAAGAGGTAGTTACACCCTTCTGGTTCTAAGCCATCGATATATTGTTTGAGGGAACTCATTAACTAATTGTTAGTACATTAGCTCCATTTACCACATTTTATAGATGTAAATGTATTATAAAGAATTGCAATTTGATCGTCAGTTTACGATTGCCGTAAGTTCGTTGATAAAACGGTACCCAAGTGTGTAATACAAGCGAAAATAAATCAAACAAACACAAATTCGAATCAATACAAAGTGTACAGGTAAATGCAATCTATGAACAAATATACGTGATTCCCTTCATTTGCAGAAACATGTTTAACTCTTTGAAACAAATTAACCACATCAATTAAACGTTGTAAGTAGCAGTTAAGGAAAGTATACAATCTCCAACTTAATAAAACAACAAGGAAACAATAGTGACACGTGTATAAAAAGTTAAACCTTAAGTGTTGTTTCTTGCCATAACTTTCCGTATCGTTGAATTGGTAAAGTTTTTTATAACAGCCAATTTAACGAGGACAAACATTTAGGTTACTCTTTGCTGGGGCGAACGGGACGCGTGAAGCAATACCATGTGACTTTGGACTATAGACCAAGAGGAAATTTGCTTCACTTCGAAAACAAACATAACCATTAGTTGTTTATTTCTGTATTGATTTATATGCAACATACTATATGAAAAAGGGCAGCCATCTTGGACGCCATCTTAGATGCAGAGCGGTTGTGAAAGAGAAAATTTGTAAGAAATGGATTTTCTTAATGTTCGGTCATATTACCGACGACGGTGCAAGTTGAAGAGACGGGCTCAAATTGTGATTAAACCAATCTCAGCTCTTAGGCTTTACGCTACACCCCTGGAACATTCAACAAGTATTATATATTGTCCAAGAATAATCAAGATCCGATATAACATTTACAAAATGTAAACGTTTAGGTACAGTATGATACTAGTATCAACTTACGATATCAATCTACATGTAAACTGATATGGTGTAGTGTTGATAAGATATCGCTACAAAATGGCGAGTGAGAATTACATAAAGTATTCATCTTGTTTGATATGTCTAGAAGATTGAATTAATAGAGTTGCGAGACATTTTTGTGTGAACTGTGAGAATTATTTCTGTAGATGATGTGTAAAGTTTCACAAACTAACGTCTCTAAAGACAAATCAGGTGAAAGATGTTAATACTTCTGACACCATTGTTGTGGATTATGATGCTAAATTAGACAATGAGCTGGAAAAGGCGAACAGTACCAGACGCGTACCAGGCAATATTCCAGTCAAACATCACTGTTTTTAAACCCAGTCAAGAATCAGACTGCTATTTACAGGACATGTGCTTTACATATGCAAAAGACTTACTTCTGACAGCCTTTGGAAATAACTATATGAAAAGATTCAATTCTAATTTGCAGTTCAAAGATGAGATAGAATTATCAGGTTATCCAATTGCTGTTTGTGAAAGTGACGAACATAGAGTAGCTGTGAGAGTACAGGGCACCAAAGTCGTACAGTTCGTAACAATTGGTCTGTCAATGCAATTGACGTCATCATTCTCACTTGTTGACAATGAGTTTGGAATGACGTACGACGCGGGAACTGGAGAATTTTTTGTATGTAATGAAAATCTGATAAACGTGTACAGTAAAAGGGGAAATAAACTAAGATCATATGATAAGGATGCGAATGGTGAGAAGATATTCTCGAAGTCTAGGAAGATTGCATTGAGTGAAAACAAACAAGATATATACGTCACTGATTTAGATGAAGGATTGGTTGTCTTAGAAAAGAATGGAACAGTAAAACTGAAAGTATCGCTATCAAGTGGCACATGGCCATTATGTCTTTTACCTGGTGGTATTTGTCTGGCTTGGAGTATATCATCAGATGTGATAGTTCAGCTAAACAAAGATGGAAAACAAGTGGAAAACCTGATTCACTCTGAAGATGCAAGAACAAATACATTTTGTGCAGTGTATGATCGTGAACATTCCAGATTGATAGTTGGAGGATATCCTAGTATGATATCTGTGTACACACTGTCTGCTATCTACAAATGATTCAATCCATATATCAATCGGGCACAATATCGGGCAATACTTCCTCATATATCGATCGATCGATCGATTGTTATAAAATTATTTTATAAGTATCCTACAATTCTTTAAATAAAAAAAAATGTTTGCTTTTCTAACACTTTAATGATATATTATCTTGAGTTGTGTATTTTGCCTGCATATTTTATAAAATAAAAAGTATCTTTTACAATGGATGGTGGTTATTTTATATAGTTTGTGCTTTTGTGATAAGGACGCTGTTTCTCAATAACCGACCTTTCGCATAGACTCTATTACGACCGGCCAAAGAAAGATAACTTGTTACCTCCCTTCCATTGTAAGGAAGTAGTATATCGATAATTTGTATTTTTGATCGTGGGGCTGGGTGACATGTAGTATAATTATTGATCAATACATTTCTTAAAATCGATTGCCATGGATTTATAGCTTGGCTAATTAGACACGGGCCTGACCTATTAGTTAGCATAATTTAACAGTCGATATATTTTCTACGTTTACAACACCGATTATTATTATATACAGTGCAAAATTGTATCCGCAGGAATATTGCAAATGAATAAGTATACTGAAACAGGATAACTATACCCGCATGTATATAGAAGATATATCATATACGCTATCTAAAACCACTATTTGTACAATAGTTTATCTGTTTTAATTTTGATTTATTTAACCAGTTTATCATTGATATGTAACCGATAACATGTCGGCACTTGTATACAGTGTGCGTGTATAATAAAGTAAAAGGAACTATAACTTATGAATAATTTACAGGAAATATACTACAAATACGTTATTTTGTTATTAAGTCCACTCAGGTAGCGCAGTGGACGAGCATTTGCTTGTCACCTGAGTGATCGAGTACCTACAGGGACAGCAAATTTTACTTATGAGTCACATACATGTATATTCGTGTGCACTGTAGACTGCCCGAGTCCCTTCTCTTATTGCCGCACACTTGACAGAGGTGTGTCTACAGTTTTAGTCCTTGACAAGATGGCGGCACACCAACCGACCGCTTCAGTTCGGGATTCGAACTCTCGATCTCCAATTTCCGAGGCGGACGCCTTAACCACTCTCGACCACAGTTACCTGTCAGAAAGTTGTAACTAGAAAGGGTTGCTAGTATTCATGGTATTCCTCGATACTTGGTTAGATTTAAAGGCCAAAACTTGCCAATAGGCACTAAAGAGGATGCAGGTCACAAACAAAAATGTTAATCAAAAATACGATTATTAACGTTCTTGGCTGTAACAAGTACGTATGTCAGTGAAGAGTATGACAAATCTTTACACGCTAATTAACCTACATAATTAGTCAAATTTGACGGAGTGTTATACATAATCTGTTACACGGTCATATACCTTTGATACGATGTACATGTACATAATTAACACAACTGTTATCTTGTTAAAGTAATAGTACATGAACATGTATATGTACATGGGCTATAGTAAAGGTGTCGTGTCACACATAACGGGATAGTGTAATAATGTACTGACGATTAGTAACATTTATAACTATCAAGAAGCTGTGCATTCGACTCATTATTTTTGTCTATCAGTATTTTGTAGTATGAAGCACCAAATGCTACCAGACAGTAAGAGTTTGTCTGTCCGTGTGTAGTAAAGAAAATCATCAAAATTAGTATTGCATGTACGTATTTAGGAGTTTTCAATTGTGTTAGTGCGTGTATCAGCATAATTATGCTGTTAAAGTTAACCCTGTAATCAGTTAGGTTTCGACCGTCCTATGACGGAACTATCGTCCATTTCGAATACGTTCACTTTGTATAATATGTATACAAGTATGGTTTTCAGGATGCCGCTGCAATAAAACCTCGAGCACTACATGTAGCACAATGTACCAAACATTAACAAGAGTAGCCATATCTCTTGTATAAGCCATCGGGTCAAAACGGGGTGATGGGGGGTAATCACAACCGGAAGTCAGCATACGCCTGTTTGACTTCCGGTTTTGCATGGTAAATTCTACCTCTAAGAAGAAAGGTCATCTCTTTTTATATAGTCAGGGCGTGTGAAGACACCTTCGAGTGTAATTACGTCATGTTTATTACTATTATGCTAACAGCTAAATCAATTACATTTTTTGTTAAGACATTTAATAGCCAGTTTTAATGCTACGAGTATTTAGGTTACACGACGCGTATATTCATACATAAACTTATGAAATTGTGATATATCTTTTTGTATAGCGAACAACTGAAGTGTAAATTTATTTCCGTTTAAACTGACGTGATATGGTAGGTCTGCACAGGGAAGTAAATGTGAGGTGATACATTATCATAGACTAAAGATAATGTTGTAAGAAAATGGAACATACTTATATGGAGTTAACCTAACACAATCGGAGGAAGTTTGGATATTGTTTGATATTGTTTAAGGTTATTGGTCAAGTTTAAAACTATTACTTTTAAGAGTGGAGTTTAAATCAATTAGTATCTGCTTTCATGTCATACATTTATCAAAGTTGTGAAGTGCAGTGTTTTTGTGTGAGCGGAACATAAAAATGACAACTGGTATCTTTATGTAACGTTATTAAATAACTGATTAAGTACATGTATGCATAAAATATTCCTTTAAGTAAAAATGACTCGTGGATATACGTTTGGGGAAGCATTTTGGGTGAGTATAGGTGTGCAGATATGTATATGATGACATGTGGGGGTGGTCAAAAAGTAATGAGACAAACGCTTTGCCCAAGGTTACATTACAGTTCATATCTCTACTTCATGTAGTAATGGGTAAAAAGATATGTGACGGTGAGAATATAAGTTTTATTTGACGTTCAACTTAATTTATTTAAATATCATTTTAGAGCGTTTGTCTCGTTACTGTTTGATCACCCCACGTATATTTTAGACAAAACCTCCGTTAGAAGTCGTTTTTTTCACGATTCTAAATTCATCATTTTGATCTGTTGTTGCTATATATGTCATTGATAAGGTAAACATTAAACATTTACAGTGTGTAGTATTTGTAGAATTGAAGTATTGAGTTACGTGAACTTACGTGTTATGCATTATGTTATTTAAAACGTACTTAACTGAATAGAATATTTCATATGCACATCGGATACTTCTATACCCGACAGTGGCATTTGATATAGACCCCTACTGTATAAGCTTAACAAAATAGTGTTATTTTCAAACCATGTTACCGTACAAAAGTTAACCTTAATTAAAACTTACTAGTTGGTGAACGTGTTTTATTGCTGTGATAAAATTCAGAAAATTAAAACTCTTTTTGACGGTCGGTGTGTATAATTTAATTAAGACCGGTTGGACGAACTTCAGCGGTCTAGAAACTATACACGTCATTGTGTGTCCAGTTCTGAACCGCCTTCTATGCCATACCTCGACTGGAGAGTGATTGTATATTATGTATTTTCCTATTAGTTTACCAGGGTATTGACAAGTAAATAAGGACTGGCATACTAATAATAGTATACAAACAATGGCTTAAATTGGTAATGCTATAAAAAATGCCATTTATGAAAGTATAAATCGAATTTCTCGTAAATTAGTAGCCAGTCCGTATCTACTATCTAGTGCTGAGACAGTTTGTCGCTTCGCTATTAGATCTTGGATGCAACAAGGGAGATTGCAATAAATACAGTGCGTGGTATCAATACATCAATATCATGCGTTTACAATTTTGACCCAACCCATCATTCATCATTGCATGGAGTCCTAGTAGGTATCCGTCAGTCGCAGCGACTATGGAGAAGCGCCATCTTGAGAAGTTGTTTATAAGCATCTTCTTGTGTGGCTGTATATGCCAATTCTGGATTAACATGCTTTGCTACAGCCCTGGCATACAAAGGCTGTTGTTTTTTTGTGTTTCTGATTGTTGAATTGTAGCTTGCTGATTGTTTTTTCTCTTTGGGGTTTCTTGTGTCGTTTGGTTCGTAGAATGACATCTCGCTGGTGACCATACTCTGTCAAGGAGTCCTACCTCTTCGCTTAACATCAATGCAAATTCACTTAATTGATACAAGACAAAATAACACAACAATACAAGATCGTATGATAGCAAAACTGAATGGCTATATCATAAATAAATTGTATAGTCACATTTTGTTATCGGATCCGTCTGAATATTACGTTTGTCGTGGTTTAACAGAGATAAATTTCCTATATGTGTTATGTTTTTGCTTATGTTGAGATCCTAGATTTTGATTCAATACCTGAATACATATTATGCAATAACACAGAGAGGATGTCGAAATACCGACACATAGCGTTGGTTGTTAGGATCAGAAAATATTATATTGCCGTTAATCAAACTGATAGATAAGCTGTAGCATGACAAGAAGATTTTGACAATAATTTGAATAATAATTTTGTGTTTTATTTTGTATGTTTTAAGGAATAATGCCAATGAAGCAAAATGCAAAAGAAATTTTTGAGTTTTGAGATCAAGTTACATTTGTTTCTGTAGAGCCCATATTATATACAGAGTTTTTTTGTCTCGACGACGTAAGCGATTGTTGACGTTACTGTAACAAATATTTCATAGTTGCCAAAATGCGTAGCAAAATCGATTTTTTTTTGCATTCAGATATAACATATTACTCTTTTGAACAACATACTACACGATTTTCTCAAGCAGAGTACTTTTTTCCAAAATTGGTCAGCATAGCAACGAAGTATGTGATTTCGCGATAACTCTTGGGGAATTGTAAAGCTAAGATATATTGTACTAAAGGGTAAACTACTTGAAAAAGAAGCAATTGGCGTGCTATTTTTTATTATTTTAGAGTTCTAAACCTTGTTTCATAATGCAATTAAACAGTGTCAAAAGAGCAGGTTTTCTTGGAGAACGGCACATGTGTCTTTGGGATGAAAAGATGGACTGTTCGAATTCTGAAAGAGGTTCGTTCTGATATGGGTTGGTGGTGACCTACCTGCTAGTAAAGTTAATAATGTACATCGAGTATCTGCCTTATAGTCTTTAGTAGACGAATCAGAAAGCAAAAGTGCTTCGGATGTGCGTAGATAGCATATCTAGCCAAAATTACCATTTTTGTTATTTAAAAATCACCTGTAACTATGAGTTGGATGATATTTTGGTTTTATGGTTTTATGGAAAAATATATAACACTATGCCGAACTTAAAAACTTATCAATTGTTTTACGTGTAGTAACATAGATAATCAAACTACCATTATAAGACACGTTAAATGTCACTTGCTTACAACAATAGCTTTGATATATGATCAACGACATGGCATATAACTTATATTTTGCTCGTTATATTATTTACAGTGTTTACACCAATATAAAACAAGATATGTTGTATTGGCCCAATAAATGTATGTCAGATGCTCAACTTATTTGACTCTTGTTCAACATAGAAATGCTGAAATAATAGACGCACATACATGTAATATAAGTTATATATAGTTATATATATGTGCATAGTTAAATCATATTCATTATACAAGTGTGTTGGTTAGAAAGTAAAGCAAGACCATAATGTATTTCAATAGGAACCCACACGATATATCGATGGCTTAGAATTAGAAGGTCGTAAGTGCCACTTACGACCTTTTAAGATTCATACATATTTAGAATAAGCATCACAAGGCGCTTTTTATGAGCCCAATTTTATAAAAAAAACTGAACTTGTCATGTTGACCAAAATGAAGTTGTAAAAGTTTGTTTTGCCATAAGTAAAGAGTAAATGTCAGCCAGCTTTTCCGTGTTTTCTCAAAATATCGATTTGGTAGTTACGACCTTCTGATTCTAAGCCATCGATATGTACATAGTTGACTCGTATTTATTATACAAGTGTGTTGGTTATGAAGTAAAACAAGACCATAATGTATTTGAATAGGAACCCACACGATATATACCCTTCCTCAAGCTAAGCAGTGAATATCAAATTTAAAATCATCACATCAATTTGATGTCCCTAACTGCACGTCAGATAAGATAAAACAAATGCATTTCTATTCAAATTAACCGACGTTTAAACATACTTAGAGGTATAAATGGTTTGTGCATTACATAATCAAACGGGCTAAGTGCATAGATAAATGCATATTCACCGAAACCACTATGTAAATAAACGCACACACAAATCTTCTCTACATGTAACGAGTTGTCATAATTATAGATTAAGTAGCCTGAAACAGGGTAGAAAACATCGACCACCACGACAACAACAACAACAACAACAACAACAACAAAAACAACGTGGTCTTAGTTGACAAATGACCATCTCATGGAAAATACGCATGTTGGTGTATTTCACTGGTGGTCTTTAAATACTTGGTTGGCTGTACGAGGGTTGTACCAGAATTACGTAGACTTTTGTTATACGTTCCTTACCATTCATCATACAAACACATAATTTTGTGTGGAGTGCAAATAATATTTACTGCGTAAGTACGTGAAATTTCAAAGCCGTATCTTATTTGGATCAAATTCTGCAGCTTTCGGGGATATATAGGGGTATGGTATGCGGGGCACGTCAACGGAACGTCACGACGTCGGCGGAACTTCAAGGATAAGTGAAGCTCCTAACTGTGCACATTGTAGCTACAAAGATGGGCAAAACCGTGCACAACACTTACGAATGTTTATTTACTGCCTTAAATGTGATAAAATTCCAATATATTACCAGTAATGTCGCATATAACCCTTATAATAGAACGTCGATCAAGGTCTATGTGGTCACAGAAACAGCTTGGTGACGTCGCATTCGCCGTTGGTTTTCGCCGTCGGTCCATGTAGTTTTATTCGGTCCCGACCACGATTGATGCGCTTGTGTTGTTTGAAAACCAGGTAACTCGATACAACAGATTTAAAGTTAGTAGGTTCCAACATTTAAAGCGTTTGTTATGGCATTTTCCAGAGGTTCACATGAAAATTCATGTTAATGCGATTTCCAGCGTATTTCGCTAACGTCATATTTTCACTGGTGACGCGCAACAGCTGTTGTTTGTTTTGTACAATATATCAACAACGGTTACCTTAATAAAGTCGAAATTTATGGCGTACGTTCCAAGGATATTGCGCCTGTATGCCACGAAGTCGCGTTAAAATTAGACTTGATATCTGTGAGGTACCAGCAGTTGAATAATGCCAAAAATGTTTTTAAAATTCGCTGCCCCGCCTACCCAACTATTGGTTACTATGGCGACAGATTAAATGGCTTTCTAACATTCTGTTAGAAAACATTTTTACCGATACTCTTGAAAAGGGTTTGAAGTTTTTGTACGGCAAATTTGGTGATAAAACATGCTTAAATAAAAAAGTTATGACTAAAGTCTACGTAATTCTGGTACACCCCTCGTATACTAGAATGTATAAGATACAATAAATTATGAATTTCAATAGTACAAGGCCACCGGCCCACACTTTAGAAAAAAACATGACTTAATAGTGATCTTTTTAAACAATAAGTGCATAACGATTTACAAGCTGGTTAATCAATATTAATTTATGCAAATAGATATATGGCCTACTAATTAGTGTTACCAGTATAGTAATACACTCATTGAGATTGATTACATATAACGATGGTTGTGTGGACGTCTTCCTTCGTCGGTAATCATACAGGTTCATGATTCGGCTAACTCTCCATATGGCTTGCTACTCATCAGATTATTTAGCGTAGTGGCAGAGCGTCCACTTCAATTATTTTGTTTCATATTCGATCCCAGGCTGTGATATCACGGTGGCCATACCACATAATCATAGCAAGGAAACTCTCTATAAACTCATTCACTACGTGGTGAAAGTAATAAAACGTTCATGTCATGAAAAGGCTTCTCAAATATATGCAAAGAAATGAGCAATTAAATACGAAAGCGACACGTACAGCTTGTTCGATTTTGTATCTTAATAAAACGAAATACGCTTACAACTATTTTGACCTGTAGGGCGATATGATATCTCACATACCACGGTTGTTAAGGAAAATGAGCGTAATGAAATATTACTGTAAAACGCTAACTAAACGAGATGGTATGGTTGTCGATTAATTTGGGTGCGACTTTTTTCTATAGTCCACCCTGTGGCTATAGTCCATACCTTAACTATGGTCCTGGGCATACACCACTAAATATCTTGGGCATAAATAGACCCTAAACCTAAGCGCAAAACCTTACCCAAACCCTATTCCTAGCACCTAACCCAAACCCTAACCACTGAACCTTACCAAAACCCTTACCATAGCCCCTAACCCAAACCCTAACCCCTAAACCTTACCCAAACCCTAACTCTAGCCCCTAACCCTAACCCCTAAGTCTTACCCAAACCCTAACTATACCCTAAAACTTACCCTAACCCTAGCCTCTAACCCCTAAACGTAACCAAAACCCTAACCCCTAGCATAAACCCCTAAACATAACCTTAAGTGACTGCAAAAGGGCTACCTGGAACTATAGACGCCGGACAGAACCGCCAGACGGAACTTTAGCCGCCAGAACTACAGAAAAGAGCCTTCGCCGATTAATTTTTGGTTGGATAAAATAATATTCTCGCTTGATGTTACCTTTTACATCGTTGTCGTCCTACGACATAAGAAAAATAATAATGACGTCAGGAAATAAAAAGATTTCTTTTAAAAGACCAACAAAATCAAATTCACGATAAACAATATTGTGGCATATGAGTTGTTTGAAGCAATAAGCGAAAACACAGGCATTTTCGAATCATTATAAAGCAAAATAGTTTGTCTTTGGAGTTTGTATCCTAAACATCTATTGAGGATCTACGTCTTGTTTAAACCATACTCGCATGTCAAATTAGCCTGTGTAAATATTGCTCTTTTCGGTTGGGAGTATTATTTGCAATGATGTCACAAAAATTGTTAGTTATCATATTACTTTTCGTACAATACGTCCTATACATGTATGCCACTAAATTGTGTGGTAAATATAGAACGGACATAATATCATATACTATAACAAAGTTTTCATGTACTTAAATTTACTTTCAGCACATTCTGAAACGCATTTTAATCACTTGTAAACATGAGAAAAACGTTTCGCTTGGAGGTATCATGCGTTTAATTCACTAACCGATGTTGCAGCGTTTAAGAATTAACGACTACAATTAGTATCCTTGTCACGTTTAAAACGCGAGAAAGTACTGTCAAATCTTTGGCCACTAAAAAAGCTTGACCGCGGTACTTGCAGCCAAAATTTTAACGATTATATGTCAGTATTATGGCAATTTTCGTAAAATGTTGTTGTTTATTTGAGAAGTTCTTAAGATCATCCCCAGTTGTTAGTCAAGTCCCCAGACTATTGCGGATGAAAAATACGTTCTAAGATTTGTTAGATAAAAAATCCAAAAAATTGGCAGCGCATTTTAAAGCACGCAGTTCACATTATTCAAGAAACAATAACCCTGTATTTTGAGTCGTTTTTTTCTTGCAGAATAAATTATGTTCAGTACTGCCGAATGTGTTCGTATAGCGTATTTTAAGCACACTTTGTTACATACATTCTAAATTATATGTTTAAAGGGATTGTCTAATGTTTAGGTGCATTGCGAAAATAAAAATAAAATTGTCAAATATTTACTTAATTTTGGTATACTAGTAGACGCCTGTCTATCCCATTAACAAGCGTACTGATAATACAAACACACCGATTTTAAATATAACTTATGAAACACCTGGATTTTGTAATATATATATAGTATATTTGCATCCAAAATTCTATACCATATTGATATGGCATAGAATATTACCTACTATCATTTAAATTGCCTGACATTCATTCGCATGTGATGAATTAAAAAACTAACCAAATACACCATATATGTTTAGGCTGAAGTTCTTCTATGTTACAGATAAATCAAATGAAAACATAACTCACAAAATCTTGCTGGGAGGAAAATCTGCGCTGTTTTTAAAAGAAAAAACCACTTAGTGTGTGATATTGAGAGTGGTTTAAATCGATTAGTTGCAAGAAATCTTTCTTAAAGTAACAGTCAGAAACTTACTATTATATAAATACTTGATTTGGTAAGAAAATTATACATTTTAGAAAAAATAGTCGCTCCACCTGTGAGACAGCCCCTTTAAATATCATAAGAGCGCAATATTAATGCATACTTATATAATCAAGGACGTATAGAACTGACATACGTTCTTTCTAACTTGTGTAGACATAAAATGGTAAAATAATATCATGAAATATGGTGCAATGTGATTCTTAAAGTGTGTGCTTTTAACAGATTATGAATTTATGATAAAAATATACTCTTATGTTGCACTTTAGATGTTACTTTTCCTGCTTACGCGTCGTATTATAAAATCTATGTAGCATCTGACAGTTAAAATGTTTCCGCAAAGGTTGCATACAATAAGTTCCGGGTTTAAAAGTCTAGACTTTTGATAAACCTATAAGAGTATGTTACTTCCGTACATTGTTGGGTATCCTTTGAATACTAGTCTAGTTGTCATAACTGTAATCGGTATCTATTAAAGACGCATTCCCTGTAAATAGCATATTTTTCTCTACTATCACATTAAATGAGCTATATGTATAAAGTGTTATCATAATTTGTCAGAAGAAAGTGTGCGCAAATATGTCTCTAAACTGTCAAAAATATATATATTTAAATCACCAATAATAATTTATCGCTTTCAGCGATTTATTATTATTTGGTCAAAGGGAAACAATTCGTGACTATTTTGGCCCGTTACCAACTGTTGGAATTTCCTTCATATCAGACGGAAATCATTGTAAATATTTTAGACCAACTTAAAATCAAGCACGATGCCAAGGTTGCCAATGTGGCTTTGCTACAAATGTTTTAATAAATGTCAGTTTCGCCGTTATAACTGGCACTAGTATTTTGAATTTCAAGTGACGCCTGTCCTAAAACGCAAATGGTATAGGTCAAAAACTACTAAATGCATACGCGGCCCAAAATCGGTGATGAAATGGTTCGCGTGTCCGTAAAATTATGTGAACCGCCTTTGACGAACACATTTTTTCTTTATTAAACATGGCCCCATGTTTTTGGTCTTATTTTGTAGCTGAAACATACTTCATGTGTGTCAACTGACCATAGACTTTAACATAACGCAAGCTGACAATGGTCACTTTACATTGAGCTCAATAGCAAATTTATTTCGTGGTTTGTAACCTATAACCCTGACAAAATCTGGTTATGACGTTTAATTATCTACGCCGACTTATTTTCATATTTCCTAGTATTAGTATTAATATTGTCTGAACATTCTAATGTAGATGCCAATTAATTTCATTCATTCAATTTTGTACATTTTATATTGGAAAGTGTATGTGTTTATTGTGAATTATCTTCGTCTCTAGACACAATAATTTGTACCTTGAACATGGCTTGGTTTTTTCACCTATACCTGTACACTATATATCGAGTTTGTATTTCCTGGTGTGGATGCATGCATTAATATTTTTAGAATCCAATTAAGTCAGTTTATATTGAATTTATACATCAACCAATTGCTATATTCGTTTACTTAATTGTCTATATAGTTCTAGATGCGACCGCACCAAGCCTTCCCTTTTACTGAAACGTTAAACCAAAAATTCATTGCGCATGTCCTTACCTTTCATTCGAAAACTCACCCACCTACTTAATTCTAGTTATTATTAAATATACAGTAAAACTTCGTTATGTAAAGGAGTTATTGGACAGGTAAAATGTTCGAGATAATCAGGGTGCTCGAAATAACCAATGGGCATATGTTGATAATATAAGCGGGTACTACTATAAAATTTGCTCGATATAGGCCGTAACGCCATAACGAGGTTTTACTGTAAATACCAATATCAAGCATTATTTAATATAAATAACTTTCATCACTATATTTGATGAATCAATTTAAGTCCATCCCTAGTGAACTCTTTGTGAACCAATTGATATATTTAAGATGTCTTTATTTCCTTCATGCCTTGGTCCCAATCAGACTGAGTCTTGTCTGCATCGGCGGCGTATTCCCGATTTGATTAATGCGGAGAAAGGGTGGGACCTCTTGGTCTATAGGAAGCATCAGGGTCGTGATAAGAAACAGTGTGATATCTGCGTTCGTCCCAATGACTTCCGAAGCTTATTTATACAGATCGGGAGTATAACTCTAACGCGATATTCTGCAATGTCAATATAAACAGAAATCACTGACCATTACATCGATTTATGGAGAGCAGAAGTTTATTTAACCTGCTCACTTTTATTCACCAAGTAAATTAAAAGCATGGTACACATTGAAAAGATAATCCCTTTTCCAATATCTTTGTGTTGTTTTACCTGATTTACCTGTTTTCTTTAGGTGACAAAGATCCCCATACCGCGTTAGAGTTATACATCGCTGAGGCAAACAAATGATCAGTGGTACCAAGGTATTACTGTCTGTGTCGTGATATGACTGTGTAAAAACCTTCGTTGCTGACTCTGACTGTAATATCAAACAAATGCACTCTGAACATGATGTAACAATATTAATTTCAGACTTTATTGTTTCGTTTAGGTAATACTATGATTTATTATTTTAATAACGTATCGAATAAGCGTAGGCTAATGAATACGTGCATTTTATTTTACAATACGACGTTATAGTAGAAATCACACCAATAATATGGCCAATCCTATGCGAGACATAATTATTAAATATAGTCTAAGTTTATTTCATACTTTGTGGCATTCACAGTCAGCACTAAAAGCTAAGCGGTATAATGTCGTCGGCTTAAAATAAGCAGGTCGTAAGTAGTGATGGCTGGTGCATACTATTATTTAAAATCAGCATCACAACGCGCTTCTTATGAGCCTATTGTCATGAAAATCGTAACTGGTCATGTTGACCAAACTTAAGTTGAAACTAAGTAAAGAGTATTTGTCGGGCAGTTTTTTGTTGTTGTTTATTTTGTAATTACGACCTTCTCTTTCTAAGCCAGTGATATACATTTTTTGTATAGCGTTCGCTTCGAGTGCGGGATGACAGGTCTGGGTTCGGCACATGCCGTGCAATATAAGTACCAAAGTTTTCAAATGGTACAGCGATACTTGGTAGTATACTGGTACATGTGTAGTGTCACCCGATGTCAATATACTGAATATTACTAGGTGATCCCAGATGACTGAAAAAAACTGTAGACTTGTAGGACTTTTCTCGATCAGTTTTGTATTGGAAAGTGTGACGTGTAATTGTGGTTTGTCTGTTTTCTGTGCTCGACTGTTTTATTTGAGTAAATACTTCATTTCCAGTCCCACAGGTAATTGTATCAAACTTGACAACAAAACAAAACGATAAACAAACATTTTAAAAAAATAAAAAATTGCACAAAAATACCTTTGATATAGATCTATTCTTGATAAAGTTAAGTTACATGTGCCGTTTCCTTGCGTTAAAATATGTCATAAAAAGTATTATTTTTATAATTATAAATGAGTATATATGTCTCATATTACAGGATAGCGATATTATCGGTACATCAGGATGGGACGTGATATGTAAACGTATGAAAGATGGAAAGAAAGTATGCTCGGATGTTGCCCATTATCTCAAGGATAGGTGAGGTCATAGAATAATATGTACATATCCAAATTTACACAGGACTGAACTTATAGATCTGTGTAATTCTAATTCGACCAGGATCATATACCAAAAGATGTTTATGAAACGTCGTATCTGACTGAAGAGTTACTCGCACTTCAAAAGTCGCGCGCTTGAAGCCCCAAATCCCATACACCACTGATGTGCTTTAGTACCAGCAAAATAGGTATTGCATACGCTAATGTTAAAATTGAAAAACAATATTTTTCACTGTATTTTCTCTTTTGCTGTATTCCCTATGATACGTGCATAATTATGGTTGGCCACGCAGTTCGCTATTACTTGTTGACTTTTACTCCGCCGATGTTCGATTGGCTGCAGACTCTCGAGTCGTGTTTTTGCCGTGGTTTAAATATTCTTTTATATTGTTATTTGTGGTTTTGTTGTTTCTGCTTTCACTAGTTGATTATTTTATTATATTTATAACCAATTCAATGTTTTTTGTTGTTGTTTCAGGGCCAAAGCGGAATCTGATTACAGTAAATCATTACAGAATTTGGTGAGGAAGGCAGACGGACGTGAAGAAATTGGGTAAGATGTAATGATAAGATAAGGAGAAGTCGCAAAACAGCGGCAGAGACAACATGGACAACATAAACACGTATCGCTGGCTTAGAATGGGAAGGTCGTAACTACTACTTACCACTGTGCGCTTCTAATGAGCCTATTTTCACTAAAATCGGAACATGTCATGTTGACCAAAATGAAGTCCAAAAAGTTATTTTTTTATTAGTAAAGAGTAGTTTTCAAATAGTTTATTCTTGTTTTCTCAAATCATTGATTTTGTACTTACGATCTTCTCGTTCTAACAATTTATTAGGATATCTTTTTTTAAATGATCTGTGACATCTAATATCAAATTGAACTGTGTTGGTATAGTGTAGTTGGACTCAATCGGTGAAGCGCCATACCCACTAGGGTAGAGTTATGTTTGTTTCAATTGGTTTCCTGAATTTAATGTTTGCATGCGGCGGTGTTTAACTTATCTGAGTAGTACAGCGTCATATTCCAGAAAGAGGGTATGGTGAAGCAGGTTTCGATACTACTTTTGATGTAGTTTGTCTTCGAGTCACTTGATACACTGTAATCTTAGAAAACCGAACACAATTCGAACCGCCTGATTTATTCGGATTTCACAAAAAGTCCGGTATTGTCAAACAATACTTAATAGGTTATTCATCGTTCTTAAAGGTTTTCTCACGTGTCGGTTTTCACACATGATATAGAAATTTTATATATTCTATGACAGGGTGTTAGGTGGGAGTTGGCGAGTGTTAAAAGCACAGACCGAGAGGATCGCTAACGTACACGAAGAGGCATCAGTCACATTTAATGCATTACAAGACGAACTTAACAAATTCAATGACGAACAAGCGAAGACAAAGAAACAGGTTATTCGACCAATGTTTATATCACAAAATACCACCGCCCATCTAATGATGCCTTGGTCCCACTGAGATTATTGTGCCTCATCGATGTACTCCCAATTTAATAAATGGGCTTCGGAAGGCATTGAGAAAAGGGTTCTCGCAGTCTAGGGGAAGCTTCGTGGTAATCATTAAAACATGTGTGAATCCCTGCTCCCGATACCTCCGGAAGCTAATTGATTTTATTCGGTTGTACGGCACCGGTGCCTAAAATTGCTCAGTGGGACCCATGCACGAAATTGTTATTTTTCCTGGTAGGCATATCCCAATAGGGCAGTTGCCTGTTTACACGATGCTTTGGCCATTTCACTGAAATTACTGTGCAGTATTGCAGTTATTGCATTCTTGCCGATCCGAACAAAGCCTTTATTTCACTGTCAGCTTTCTGCTGAAAAGTGACAGACATACATGTACGAGTGACTCTTGTCCGATGTAACTAAGATAAAAAGATTAATATTAATAAAATAATTTTAGAAAAAGAGGGTCTTTTTTACCAGAGTACAATTTTAACGTTTGGTGAAGAGTCAATGAATAAGACACAAAAAACTTATGTGTGTGACTTTGTAATAAACTATAGTTTAGAATATTAGGAACATAATTTAAATGTTTCCTCTAATACTCTCAAACATGGACATTCGTCTGTTTACTCAGAAATAATTGCTATTTGCTGGCTTATTGACTACATTACTTGTATCTCACTTGGAAGATTCATCTATTCTAAACCCTTATTTGTTAATTTATTATGACTGTATTTATTATTTTGTAGACTGAAGACAATGTGAAGAAATATATACAAAGTAAGAAAAATGAATACCAGAAAACTATGACGGTGAGTTGTCACATGTTATAGTGTGTGTGCATGTCGTCATTACGTTATCATTTTGTAGTAACGTTACAAACGAAAGCAATGTCAAGATCAAATGCTTGATGCATAAAAAATAAAAGGGTCATAATAAGATCAAACATTTTCTCATGACGTTCATTTTCAATGGTAGAATTCTGTCATGTGTAATGGTCCGCCATGTATGATTAATTTATAAAGACTATTTGTTTGTTACGTGATCATTGTCAGAGTTAACAGGCATTGTATAGAGAACGCCAACAGAACAGCCTTACAGATGCGAAGCGTCTAAAAACCTGTTTTGGGTTGATTGATTGATTGATTGGTTGGTTGGTTGGTTGGTTGGGTTGGGTTGGTTGGTTGGTTGGTTGGTTGATTGATTGATTGATTGATTGATTGATTGATTGATTGATTGATTGATTGATTGATTGATTGATTGATTGATTGATTGATTGATTGATTGATTGATGGATGGATGGATTGATGGATGGATGGATGGATGGATGGATGGATGGATGGATTGATTGATTGATTGATTGATTGATTGATTGATTGATTGATTGATTGATTGATTGATTGATTGATTGATTGATTGATTGATTGATTGATTGATTGATTGATCATAGTTCTCGTTTAAATTTATATACGTCCTACACTTAATGTAGGAACATTTGCTCCTGTTTGTTAGATTAGTTTTCATGTCAAGTATATAAGCAAACACTACAGCTGTTTTTGGATAAAACCAGCTGATAACGGCATAAATATGAATCAAAATGCGGTCGTCAAAAAGATAATGATATGGAGAAAATATCATGGTTTCCGTGAAATCGAAACAATGATACTTGGATAAATAGATTCATGTTAATTTACAGTATACAGTCTTTTCAAAATTAAATGAGAACGGTTTGTGAGCATCTAGTCGTATGTCAGGTAAATCATGTTTATCTAGGTTCAACTGTGTATACCTGAGTTAACGATTGTCCCCGCTGTTCTTTCCATTGGGATAGTTCCAACATTAGTACGACTTATTGAATCGACTATAATTATAGACGTTGAAGATCAAGTTAGTTTACAATTTGCTGGCAATTTCATATTCCTGTCAAACTTGTCCGTCAAGACACCTAATGTAAACGAACAGCAATCACGGCAATCCGTTGTCTGTACGTTCGATCTTATCACTTTTAAAATACCATTGAATATAGTCCAATTGGGAAATAAAACTGATGGTCTTATTCGACAGTTTTTGTAATACTGGTCTTTGTTTGCAGGCTGGTTAAAAAACTAACATAATGGACTATTCAATGCGAATATGTACACTATGTGAGATATAAATGAAATTTAGAGAAAATTTCACACTAATTGTTGAACTTAAGAGAAAGTTCACTAAGAGAAAAAGTTCACACTTATTGTTGAACTTTAGAGAAAAGTTCACTATGAGAAAAAGTTCACACTGATCGTAACAGGAAGTTTTGATATCTTGAACGTGTCTCCTACTGAGGATCGCTAATCCCAGATGAATGGATGTAAAGTCATTGAAATTTAAATCTAATTTTAATATGTTTAGCGCGTATACGACGATTTAAACCTATCAGATGAACTACCGCTTGTATAAACTCCACATCCAATGGCTGTATGTGTATTTTTTCTTCCGGGTTGCACTAAGTAGTAGGTCCTTAGGTCATATACGCAATATTTTTTTTTTTGCTGTTTTAATAAGTTTATGGTATAAATATATGATTACGTCAATCTCTACACTTCAGATATGATTATAACACACAATAAACGTCATCTCTTATTTCGATTATCTTATTTTATGAATAAACTAACCCGAGTTACTTCCCTTAGCTTGTGACGTGTTTTTGGAACATCTGATTAACACAGAGGCTGTATACTTTTAGTGCATATTCGCATAAATCTTGATCTCTATTGAATATGTTCGGTTTAAATGCATTAAAGTTACATGAAATGCATGTGCTATTATGTAATAGTGGGTCAAATATAAAGCACAATCATAAAAGATTTCTCCACGGGGGTTATACATACATATACACAGCGTCGATCTACGAAGTGTCATACAGTTAATCTTGGTACATTACGCACATCACGGGGGGGTTGTAACATGCCAAAAACGAGATTATAATCAGCTGCTGAACGATTTGATGTTTAATTTAATTGTTTCTGTACGTATTATTGATTATACAAATGTGAGAAAATTCCTAAATCGGTATGTGTACATAGATAAGTTTACGGTCAATGCAACTGGAGACGCGTGTACATTACGCGAGTTATAGGAAGTGGGTTGTAACGGGCCAAGTATTAATAATATATTTTTGTCAATTAAAATGCAAAGAAGAACAGTGTATTATACCAGATATAAAATGTTTATAACTCGGTAAACGTTTCATTAATTTAGTATGGAACAATAAATTGCATTTTTCTAAAACGATATGAATCGATCATTGGCTTTTGAATTCAACAGTGTGTACAGTAATGATTCTTCCTAGCATGAACCTAGATTCACGTATCCATCTCACATACCCCAACAAGAAAGTACATAACGGAAAAATATAGTTACGCACAGTTGAAATCATATGCCTATGATAAAGATTTTAAAAATTCGTGTTTAAATTGTGTATCGTTTTGCTCAAGGAATATGGCGTGTCAGATGTTGCAAAATTCAATAACTGTCTATGTTTGTGGTATATTCGTATATATATGTTATATAAACTCATATATACATTGTAAAATGTTATATATATATGGTATTTTATCATATATATGTTCCATAAAGTTATATATATTTGGCAAAAACCATATGTATGTGGTATATTTCTATATATATGTTGTATAAAGTTATTTATATTGTAAATTAGCGTATGTATATTCTATAAAGGCGTATTTATTGTAAAAGTTTTCATATATATATTTTTATTCATATATATATATATAAATTGTTCATATATAATTTTTTTGGTCGTATATATATGTTCTATAATTGCATATATAATTTTTTTTGATCGTATATATATGTTCTATAATTGCATCTTGGGAAGTGTTTACATAATGATTTGAAACGAAGGATTTCATTGGACAGCGGTAGCGGGAGTTAAGGGTCTGTGGCGAATCGGTCGGTCCTCCACCCGACCCGTCTTGAAACACGGACCAAGGAGTCCAACATGTGCGCGAGTCATGGGGTCTTACGAAACCCAAAGGCGCAATGAAAGTGAAGGCAGTCTCCGATTGCCCAGGCAGGATCCCGTCGTCCTCGTGGCGGCGGGCGCACTGCCGGTCCATCTCAGCCGCATCGTCGGCGAGGCGGAGCAAGAGCGCACACGTTGGGACCCGAAAGATGGTGAACTATGTCTGAGCAGGACGAAGTCAGAGGAAACTCTGATGGAGGTCCGCAGCGATTCTGACGTGCAAATCGATCGTCAAACTTGGATATAGGGGCGAAAGACTAATCGAACCATCTAGTAGCTGGTTCCCTCCGAAGTTTCCCTCAGGATAGCTGGCACTGATTCGCTGCAGTTTTATCCGATAAAGCGAATGATTAGAGGCCTTGGGGACTAAATGACCTCAACCTATTCTCAAACTTTAAATGGGTAAGAAGCGCGACTCGCTCAATTGGAGCCGCGCCTCGAATGCCTAGTGCCAAGTGGGCCACTTTTGGTAAGCAGAACTGGCGCTGTGGGATGCACCAAACGCCCGGTTAAGGCGCCCGATGTTGACGCTCATCAGATACCATAAAAGGTGTTGGTTGATATAGACAGCAGGACGGTGGCCATGGAAGTCGGAATCCGCTAAGGAGTGTGTAACAACTCACCTGCCGAATCAACTAGCCCTGAAAATGGATGGCGCTGAAGCGTCGAGCCTATACCGGGCTTTCTATATGAATTATTGAACATATATACGCAAAAATATCATATATATATTCTATTAGGCAATATGTATAACTTTTTTGAAAATATATATACAAAAATACCATATATATATGTTTTTATAAATACATATATGACTTTATAGAACATACATATGGAAAATACCATACAAATATGATATTTTACAATACATATATGACTTTATACAACATATATATGATAAAATACCATATACATATGATATGTTACAATACATATATGAGTTTATCGAACATATATATGCAAATATACCACATAAATATATAGTTATTGAATTTTGCAACGTCTGACACGCCATAAAGGAATTACATTTATTTATATACCTCCCTGTTTTGCTTTATGGGTAATTATTAAAAAATACTGTCAGACTATCCGAAATCGAACGCTGGATATATAGTATATAAAAAATAGAGCGATATTAAAGATTTATTCTTTGTATGTGTTGTTCTGTCAACTTTAACGTAGAATACTGTATGGAACAACGCATGGACTCGTATACATGTACAGTATTGTTTAAATATTTTTAAAAATATGTCAAAACGGGGCGTGTCCTTATCCAGTGCGAGCATCGTGGATTTAACACAATACAAACAAGATACATGTATGTAGCGAACTCCACTGTTGGTAATCTGCTTCCGTAATATAACTCAATTCTTGTTACAAATCACAAAATAATACTTGTCTGAGAGTTCAAACACGGGCCTAATTTTCCCGAATATCAACGCACGGTCAGAATTTTTATCCTACAATTTAGACCGGCTTATATTTAAAGACTAAACATCAGTAAAAGGCCGACACATATATGACACTGCACTATAGGCCGCCAAAAGCAGGCGGTCTATTTTATGTTAAAATAATATACACGGTATCCAGCTTTTGGGTGATCGTTGGCCCTGCCTGGCCTGCCATAGGTCATGGGCGTGGCGAATTTATTACAAACAAATTTGTATTCGCCAATCAAAATAACGCCATGAATTGAAATGTAAGTATTAATTATGGTCAGTTGAGCAAGTGCGTAAAAATATCTTCAATGAATGTGCGTAGTAAAAAACTTAAACCAAGTTTTTGTTTATCAATGTGAAACTTTTTGAAAATGACAAGCTTAGGATTCGTGTAAACTCTAATATGTTTTCTGGTGTAATGGAAAGCTTCAAAAAGGTAAAAAATTATGTTCATACTTCTGTGTAAGCATCGCACTATAATACTGTCACTTTTCAATGATACTGGGATATTGTTAATAAATTTTACCATGAGGTGTCATTCAAAGAAACCATGCTTTTTATTACATGTGCATTGCAATACCAACAATATTGAAATGATCATTACGCCGATTATTGTGTTGGAAATGCGTGAGTTTACATTACCAAATTATTTAATTTTCAGCGCACATGTACATGTTCTAACGTGTCATTGTTATGCACCTGTCAGTAGCATCCACGGTACCCCACTCCTGGGGATGGGCTTATGGGTTGTCACCCCGCCTTCCACGGCCTGCGGGTGACAGCTGATGGGACAATCTCCAGTATTTCCCCGGTCCCTGACAACTAAATAGTGTCACTAGGGTATTGGTTCGCTGAAAAAATCCCAACATTTCACTGGCCATGCGGCGGAAAGCTGGAAGGTAAAAACACGACCGTCTATCCTCGAGGGTTTGGGGCGATGATGGAACTGACTGGTGCAGTATGTAATGTTGAAAAAATAATTTATTAAGTACCAATCGATTTAGTTAATGCTAACTCTCATTTGAATTTGTAGCCATAATTGAAAATGATAAAATGGGATCAACTCGGCATCCAAGAACTATGGACAATGTTTCTAACTTTACCGGTTATCTACAGACTTATTTTCAAATTTTCCTTTTACAATTTTTCGTCAATAATTTCCTGTCTAGAATTATAATGTTCATTTCTCAATTTAGAAATTCAGTGACACAATTATGTTTAATTTAGGAAATAGATCTTAGTTTTCCGTGATATACCGGCCAATATATCACGGTTTGGAGTTAATATGCGTAGGAATTAATCACGAAGGCCGTAGGCCTGAGTGATTAATAACTATGCATGTGAACGACAAACCGTGATATATTGGCCGGTATATCACGGAAAAATAAGATCTATTTGCATTCTAACACGTGTAATATGCGCAATTTAATATGGACTCATTTTTATTGCAGAGTGATGCGTTGTTTGTCGTGTTGCTATAGACAACTTCCGCTGTTTAAAGTATAAAACCTCCACCCCTGGAATATTGTTGGAATATTGTATTTTGCTCATTTCATTTAAATAGAGGCATAACCACAGGTAACTGTATCGTTGAAAACGAAAAAAAAATTTTTTTTTGAAAATTTATATTTTTCTATAAAGGTTTATTTGTTCTAGATGAACTAGAATTTCAATCAATCAAAAACAAAATTTAACTATCAATATCTTCATAAAATAATTATATAGAGGATATTTGTATTTTTCCGTGTATGATCGGCTGATAATTCACCGAGTGAGCAGCTGATGTAATATTTTCACGAGTGGCGTAGCCACGAGTGAAAATATAAGTCAGCTGCTCACGAGGTGAATTATCAAACGATCATACACGGTAAAATACTAATATTCTATTTATTTCATGCTTCAAATTCCTTAAATGATGGAAATACTCCACTATATACCTCGATTGTTTTGCGTGACGTCGTTTTCCCGCCATGCACGCGTCGAGTTGCAATCAAATAGTTCTTTTGCAATGGCTTCAATTTCGTCCATTTGTTTTACATAATATGTATATATAATACTGTGTTATTTGTTAAAGATTAAGAGAGCAAGTGAAAATGCTTATTATTTTATTTTTGACGGCGAGGAAATTTGATTTTAAAAAATAGTCCGTTTGCCGTGAAATTATGAACTGTGAAATTATGAACAGTGAAATTATCGGGGAATAATCCACCGTTATTCCGCCGTAAACCACCGGTAAGCATGAAATAAATTCATATACAGCAATGTTTAAAGTACTTATATGCCAGATCTTATCACAATTGATCAAATAGTTAAAAAGTTATACTATAAAATGTAGATACTGTTTCCCAGCCGATTCATATGGTGCAATCAACACAAATCCATACGGCCGTCCCTCACAATGTTGTTCACCAGCGACAGTTAAAATATATCTTTAAGCAATGGATTTTATGATATGACGTTAATTTTTGGCTTACATTCATCCCGTAACATTGTTTGTGTAAACACACATACTTTTATAGATAATTGGTATGGATAAAGTAGTTTTTTTATTAAAAACAAACTGCACCTCTCGAACCGGCTCGTGGATTTCTGTACAAATTGACCTTGATAGAAAAATATAAATTTTCAAAAAATTTTTTTTATTTTTTTTTGTTTTCTTTTTCAACGATACAGTTACCTGTGGGCATAACTAGAGCTTATTCCAAACTATGTATATCATAAAAACTAAAATGAATCGATAAATGCAATTGCTGTTGCAATAATACGGATATAATTAAATAAATTAAGAAAGAACGCTACGCAAATAAAAGTTCGCACAACGTCACGTTTACGTTGACGCCAAATAAACGTCATAAATCCATGACGTCATTTGATAAACAAGACGTAAATTCCATTCATAAAAAGCGTTATTTATACGTGGGAGGTAATTAAACAGCCAAAAAGTAGTACGGCAAAAACTGTGATATATCGGAAATTTAACCACGGTACAGTCCTATACGTTTACACGGAGCTAAAAAAAGACTGTGTTAGAATTATAAATTCTTTACAGAAACTGCCAACTACGCGTCATTTCGTGTGTACTACAAATCATGTATCTATATGTCTAATATACATGCGTGTACAAATACGCAGCTAAAGCCATTTCTTGCGAACATAATTTTTTTCCTCATACGGAATGCTTTACTTATGGTCTGTTACAAAACCTAACACATAAATATACATAAATTAATAGTGACAGCTATATATATATACATACATTCAAAATCAATCACCGATGTATACACGCACGTGTCAAGTGTATAAACAGCGTGATATTTATACCCCCTGTAGCGCGCAGTTTGCACTGCTGCGTTTGTAATGTATAACACGCCCAGCAGTTGAAGTCAGTAATGTGCACATCGGTATGTGGTCGTTCTTTTGTTTCTTAAATATTGAAAGGAATTAAAACGTGATTGCAATGACAACACATACAATACTTAGAACATACCACATTATAGTAATTTCCGTCACTGATCATGAATTTAATCCGATAAAAACTCGACAGGACCCATTCAAATTTAGTTAAACTGAAGAGGAACAGTTCCATTTATGTCCAAAATGACGTCACACGGTCTAAAAATCAAGGGAGACAACCGGGTTGGATTTACGTTGTATTTTTGTTATCGTCAACTTTATCGTTATAAACCATCTTAAATATTGCAATTATGTGGATTACAAGTACGCCATGCCTTTTATATGATATATATCTATGTAAATGTGTTACTATAGTTAAATTAAGAAATTCTTTCGTATTTGACCTTTAAGTTTAATACTGATATTTGAATTAGCGTCAATTAATATGCAACCCCGACGTACAGTCCGTTCAAAGTCAACTGAGAATGGTAATAAACATAAACCCGTCCGTCAGGTAGCTATGTTTATCTAGGTTTAACGGGTTGTACCTGGGTTAACTGCATACCATGCCTTTTTTCAAATGGGTTGGTTAGTTCCCGCATTAGTATTACTTATTGCATCGAGTGCACGCTATATGGACAAAACTGATTTTAACATGGTGCACTAGTATCCAAATATAGTATGTCTTTTAGTGATCAGATCTGCTGCTAAATTGCGAGAAAACATGGAGTCGTTTTCAAGGTAACTGATCAGCCATGTTGGCTGAGATTAAAGTCACAACAACTAAATGGAAATGTGTGTTCTTGTTCTATTTGCATGCCGGGTTTTATGTAAGACCGAAATGTCGATTTTCGTCTACATGTATGGATGTTGTTTGGCTCATTGTTGAAGCCGGTGTAGGGTCCATGAACGCCGTTTATAATTATAACATTGTCGAGGAACGGCTTTAACCTGAAAAACGTCAATAATATAAGAAACAAGTTACGTGACACACATTATAGTTGCACAAACAAGTCACGTGACACACATTATTGTTGCACAAACAAGTCACGTGGCACACATTATTGTTGCACAAACAAGTCACGTGGCACACATTCTTGTTGCACAAACAAGTCACGTGGCACACATTATTGTTGCACAAACAAGTCACATGGCACACATTATTGTTGCACAAACAAGTCACGTGGCACACATTATTGTTGCACAAACAAGTCACGTGGCGCACATTATTGTTGCACAAACAAGTCACATGGCACACATTATTGTTGCACAAACAAGTCACATTGCACAGTGTTGTTGTACAAACAAATCACATGACACACACATTATTGTTGCAGATGAAGAAATCCTATGAAGATAAATGTAAAGAATTCAACAACGCTGAAGAAAACTTGAAGACTGTCCGATCGTCTGTGACAACAAAGAAAAATGAACTAGAAAAGGTAAAGCCAGGCACGGATCCAGGCGGTGGGCACGAAGGCCCGTGCCCCCCCCAGTTGGCTGAGATTTTTTTTTAAAAACTTTGAATAAATAGTAAAACAGCTATTGAACAAAACATCTCGAAATAATATGGGTATTTTTTCTTATGTTCTAGATGAAAAAGTATTTGTAAGATGGGCATTTTTCGTGCTCGCTTCGCTCGCAGAATATTTTAATATACATGTATATATTTATACGTAGCTGTTGCATCACAGAAATCAATTACAAGAGAATTTTTGCCCTAGCTCATTATATTACCTTTTGACTGTTAAATAATCATAACTAAACCATTAAGGTTAACTCTCAGAATAATGAAAAAAAAAAGGTATTTCAGGGCTCCCAGCTTGGCTTAGAATGCACTATATTCATCCATTGCTTTGAAAATTTTCCCGGGGGAGTATACCCCCGGACCCCCCTACTTATGTTATAATATTCCAATGACCAAAAGGATGAAAGCTGGTATATACAAATACTGTATGTGAACACTTACTAATATGCACGAACGTACACAATGTACATGTTGACGCTTATAACATAAAAAGTACTACGGATTCCCCCACATCTACAAATGAACCCCCTTCCTGTGCATTTTTACACACACATTAAGCAATCCCCCCGGAATCCCATACATACCTCGTGCCCCCCCATTCAGAAATTTCTGGATCCGGGCCTGAAAGCCTATATCCTAGTCTGTCTAACACACCCTATGTTTAGAAATACAACTCCTCAATCAACTCAATTTTCATGAAATTATTTCCCTTTGCATCCTCAAACATAGGAGATAATCAAGCTCAGAATCGGATGGCAAGACTACCTATACCTCACTGAGCAAAATTTGCCTCGGTGATGTACTCCCGATGGAAATAAATGAACTTCGGGGACAGCTAGGATCCGCTGGTCTAGAAGCTTTGTGGAAGTCATGAGATAACTATTGACATCGCGAGTACATCGGAAAGTTGCAATGCATGTATCAAATTTTAATTCCATGTCGCCAATGAGGATTTTATCGGTGGAACCAATGCTTCAGCCATATACACACATTAATGATGTAATTATATGGTGTATAATATGTTTTTCTGTAAACAACATTGTAAAATAGATATTCTAGGATCAAATTAGTCCTAAACAACATGTATATCTTAATTGGCTTATTACGACTGTATAATCAATATTTTTAGTTATTTCATACAAAATAAAAAAAGAAGTTCTCAAAGGTCGGGAACAATGAGCTAATGTTAATTGGTCTACCTTGGACTTTGTCTGACTTAGAAAAATGCATTATTCTGGTTCCTGTTAAAAAATATTACATTACATGTACATTAGATTAGGTCCGGCACAATCCACATAAAATTCAATTAGATAAAACCCACTTATATGCATAAAACAAGATTATGTAAGCATTTGGGGACGGGGACCAGACTAAATAATGCATTTATATACGCAACTAATGTTTCCTCAGGATTTGTAATTCTTGATCCTATTAACCTCGTATTACTTCAATATTCAATGTTGCAGAGAGATAAGGAGTCAAGGACTCTCTCGTTTATGATCCGGTGGGGTTTTAACATGATTGCTTGCAAACCGTGTTCATAACAACGTGTATCAGTTCTGAAAGCTCTTCGATTCTTCGTAAATAAAATCGTCCAGTGACAGCGAAAAGGAACTGTCAGTATGTTAAGTAAGAAAGTTGATACTAGTAGCTCCTTTTGGTTGTCAATGAATGAAATTCTAAAAATAGTACAAAGGGTTTAATCGCATGCAATCGTTATTTTTTTTTAAATATATCGACGGTGCCGAACCAAAACCCCGTAACTCAATTTTGGCGCGAAAACTTTTTTGCAGCATCCGCATTTGCTAGACGTCCCGCGCAATTCTGTCTTGTCGCCATTTAAATAGCCAATCGCGTTACTTAGATGGCGGCAAGACAGAAATACTCGGGACATCTAGCAGATGTGGATGCTGCAAAAAAGTTTTCGCGCCAAAATTGAGTTACAGGGTTTTGGTTCGGCACCATCGATATTATGAAAGATGTGTACGATGTATGTATAACATTGGAAGTCATTTATGATTGGCATTGTTTAATTGCCAGGCTGAAACAAAGTTACAGAAAAGTAAAGAAACAAGAGAAAACGCAGGTTTGTGTGAACATTTTTATATGAAACTGAGTAGATGAAATCTTTCGTCTACAGGTTGATCAATATTTATTGTAGAATTATGTCCACCAATTACTATCACTATAAAACTCATTACTGTCTCTTAATTATGTCATGTTGCTGGTCATTATGGTATTGTATTTGTTCTTTATATTTTACATGTGTGTACAAATGTCTTTGAAAATAATTATATGTTTTGCAATATTTATATGTTATTTGTGGATTAATGGTAAAGACGGTGTAATTATGCTTATTAAGAACTTTGAACTTGAACTAACAGTCAATGTCAATCTGTCAGTATGTGTCAATTGATCAACCATTTGGCTAATCAACTCATTCAAAGTGTTGATGTGTAGAATTTTAGCAGTCTTAAAAGATTTTGTCAGACTTTCGAAATTGATCAATTTGTAATGTACGTATATGAAGATTTTTGTTCCTTGTAAACACATAGATACGGCGTACCAGAGTGCTGTGGAGTGTCTAGATGCAGCTCGCAATAACTGGGAGAGAGAGCACAAGCAAGCGTGCAATGTAAGTTCAGGGCTAAATCACTACAACTTTTTCTGTGCACATTTGATATACCGTCTACGAGAGGTGTTCAACTTATTTATGAACAGAAAATGAACATCGATTTTTTGTTACTCTAACAGTGAAATTGAATAAAAACTTAATTATTGTGTAAAGTAGTGTATCAAGAAGTATATATAATAATTGTAATTTGCTTATACGTTACGGTTAAAGCCCTACATTCTCCCTTCTTTGTTTCTGGTCCAGAACTTTATAGAGGGATCAGCATGATGCCAGCATTGTGCCAGCATGAGATCACTATCAGTGATTATCTGGGGTCATAAAACACTATCTGGTCAGTGTAAGGGATTAGAGGCCCATATAGCTACTGATAATCAATAATGTGCTACTGTAATATGTTCCCTTGAAAATATGTGTTACATTGTGTGTTTGTTTAATTTGTATAATTAGATATATTTCTTTGATTTTTGTTTCCATCTGGTTTGAGTGTGTAAAAACTATTTGCCAAAATATTTACTATTTTAGTTATAAATATTCCCTAAGAGTTATTTAAATAAATACAAACCCAAACCAGATACAAATAAAACTAAGCAAATTTACAAAAGAGGTGCACAATTTCAATTCCGATTGTGCGTCTGTGAATCTACCTTTTTTTATAAATGTAAGATATATAACATAATACTAAGATCTAGTTAATATTTTTTGTAATTCATAACATTTTTATATCTTATGAATAATAGCAATTCACTCATTTCATTGAATACATTATTTTGAAATGTTAATCATGAGGCATACAGCTATATACTATATATTTTCAGATTTTTTAACACTTTTATAATTTTGCATTAATTGCATGCATTTGTGTCTAATCACACGACAGTCATTTTCAAGCAACACAATTGAAATAATTTCAATCTTGTTGGTTCAGTTTTTTTTCACACAAAGTCATGTATTATTATACATGAATATGGCTCCACAGTGAGCTTTTAAATATGCTCCCCACCCACCTGTACCAAATATTATTCCTGTAATTAAAACTCAGTTGCTCCTGCTTGACATTTTCGTTCCAATGTAGAATTGCGATTTATTTTTACTATAGTCATACACATATTTTATAACTTCCTGTCATAAAGGGAACTCTTGTTGTCTCATTATCTAATACTAGGGCCCCTTGTAAACTAATTAACATGCTGTGCAATGTTGCATAATATTATGTAATAGGGTACAATATGGTAAGATATCTTAAAAATCAGTAACCACATGCTGAGAAAACTATGACCAAATTTGGTTGGCCCTGTGCCAAAATCCAGGTCTTTAAATCATAATCAGCATTAGGGTAGAGGTAGTTGTTATTTGCGTTTTGAAGGTCCAAAATTCGTAATAAATACGTTTACATTTTCCTTCTTTAATCGTTGTTTTATTATCAATCAGATAGAAAATTATATTGTTTAAGCATGAGAAGACTTCGACATCCACTGTTTGGTTATATTATATATCAAAGTTATAGTCTTAAGTTTTTCATTTGGCGTTGTATATGCTGAATCTGGATGAAACACTATGTTCTTGGAACAGTCACTAGGAACGATACGTAACAATTTTTGTTGAAAACCTGATATGAAACGGTTTGTGCATAGACCACAGCCTTCAATTTCGTCAAGTTCATATTGATATTTGACGTGCGTATTTCCATAATAACAAACCCAATGTCTTTCCATAAAAACGACCGCGAACGTACAAAGCTCGAATAACATGAACTTGTCCCTATCCTTGTGACCTTTTCTAAAATAGCATACTCTAATCTATCACAACATTGTATAAGATTCAGCATTGCTTTTGCCATAATGAAACAACTTTTCCACATACTGTTGTTTATTTCGCATTTCTAGATTCCAAGACTTTTGGCTGCGAGGCATGTTTTTCTTGATTTTCAGCGTAGGAACTTCGCATTTTCCCAGAACTATGCATTCAACTTTTTCGACAAAATTTCACTGATAGTTTCTCCGGACACTCCCATCTGTGGTACTATTCCACGTTTTGCTAATGGATTCATCATAGTTATCATAAAACCAATTTAACTTTATAGTGTAGGTTTTGGCAATGTTGGGCAATTTTTTATTTTTGGTACAATTTCATCATTACTGGAAACAGAACTTTGATTTCACTTCTTACGACAAATATAACTGATATTTTCATTAAAAATGCAAAATAAAGCATCACTAACACTTTCTTGATGCTTATAAAAGGCCCGTTTGCCTTAAAAACAGGAAAAATAACATCATCTACTAAATTGTTGTTTTAAGCTTTAACCAAATGAAATATACAATGTATGATGATCACATGTTCAACTTAAAACATTTTCTCGCATGGTTTAAAAGAGATATTTCAATTGTTTTTATTTAATTTTGCAAAATCGGTGTTCATGTTTTGTTCATAAATAAGTTAAACACCTCTCGTAATACTTTAGAATTCATTAGTAATAGACTGTAGAGCCCTTTAACGTAAATGTATTTGTTAAGAAGAAATATGATTGTTTACAACAAAGACGAACAAACATGTTTTACATCTTGAAGTGATAATGCAACGATTAGAATGCGGCAAGTGTTGCCATGTGTATAGTAGTGTTGAAACAATTGAAACACACTCTTGTGAGTACTTAAACAAACAGTAGAAAACAATGATCAAACAATAACGAGTTTTCAAGTAGAAATGACTGAAGTGATTTAAAATAATACGTCCCCTTTTCCAAAGGTTTCGTAAGTCAACTAACGTTCGAACCACAGGTAACAGTATCGTTGAAAAAGAAATAAAAAAATGAAATTGAAAAAAACCATTCTCGAAATTTAGGTATTATATCTACGTATGATACCTAAATTTCGAGAAAATTTTTGTTTTCAATTTCAATTTTTTTCAATGATACTGTTACCTATGGTTCGAACAATACGTTTTAGCATGTTTAGTAATACTGACTAGTACATTATACATAGTGTTTTTTTTTTCATTTTGGTAAATAAACAAACGGACAATATGGTATATGAATTAGTGCATTGCTGGCTAATAAGAACATTTGGGCCGCTGATATCGAGTGGCGTCACAAAATGTGTTTGTAAGAATCATGAGAATTAAGCAATCTGAAAAGTTTTCTTCTCGCAATGAGATTCTTGCTTAAGTATTTGTTTAACGTTAAGTTTTTGTTCAAAATGTAACCTGTAACTTAGCATTCACAACCATTTGACAAAATAACATTTAAATCATTTTAGATATACGAAGAGATGGAGAAGAAGCGAATAGAAACATTACGAGATTTGTTGTGGCGTGTTACTAACGTGGATTCTCTAGCTTGTGTCAAACATGACGAGGTACGCAAAATTGTTCCCCAAATAATCCTGGTTCGTAAGAAAGCATTTCACAAATAAGATGCCTGTAATAAGAATTGGACAGCAAAGGCAGCTCTTAGCTTAAATAGCATAGCATAGAAAACAGCAAAATTACATTATATATCACAATTCCACGGCACATTGTCTGTTTCGTCTATCTTTGAAACGTCAAAATACCGAGTCACATGTCACATGTATCAAAAAGCTAAAAGACCTATAGCAAGATGTAGTGTCAGTCAAAAAGACAGTCATAAGAAGCTGATTGCTTAGAATCATTTATAAAAATACCACCTAGAATAAGATGCGGTTAACTGCTGAACTGATCCGTACATGGAATCTAAACATTATTTTCAGTGCAGTGAAACCGTGCGGACTGTATTAGAAAAATGTGACATAAGTGAAGACATACAAGAATTCATTGACAAAAGTAGAGTGGAAAAACAGCCACCAGGTATGTTATAGGTCGCAGCACTATGTGTTGATGGTTCCGACCTTAAAAATACAACAAACTCATCTAAAAGATAAGTCAGCGGTATATCGTCCGCTTGGAGTGCGTCAGGATCGGGAATAGCATCATTCGTACGTCAGACCAAATGTCTACCGATGTATCAATTGAAATGACGCTAGTATAGAAAGCTTTCTGCTTATTTGTTTGTCGATGGTTTTGTGAAAGGTTAGCCCCTATCAAGCAAATGAATTAAATCATGTCATATTTTTTCAACCAAATTATGCCTTGTCATTAAGCAACCCAAGAATTACATATATTTATGTTGGATGTTTGCGTATTTACGTATAGGTAGGTCGATATTTAATCTGATGGTGGAATTCTGCTTTCAGGTCCAGTACAGTATGAGAATTACTACAATGGGAAAACACCGACACGACCTGCTCGTCCACCCATGGCAACACCGCTGCAAAAGAATTGTACGTATATAGATAATAACCAGTGGTGGTATTCAATATTGATCTTACTTGACTTAATCAATCACATCACATCATTCTAAACTATTGGTACGTAACATGCGATATGATTGGCTATCCTCACTCTCCAATTAATAAGATCAATATTGATACCACCCCTTCTAACGACAGTTTTACATTAAACAAAGTTTGTAGTTTCGGCTTTCGTCTTTTATTGATACTGCCACCCATAGTACGTGCTTGTTAAAAAGGCATAGATGGACCCAACATTTGAACAGCTTGTTTGAACTCCCAGGATCTATTTGGATCAAGACCTTGTGAAAACACAAAACCAGCATCTTTTAACCAAATTTGTGGACAAAGTCGAGCCACTTTCATATATCTACGGACCATCTATTTATTGTTGCATATTTATGTTTAGAAAGCATTCAACGGCACCAATCGTGTATATTCTAAATATATCAAGGTACATTTTTGTTTTGTATATGATAATGTAACATAATTGACATTACGTCAGTTTTCAATCTATACCCTTTAAATCAATTACATGTATAACAGTAAATTATAATCACCTGGCCAAATTGATTTGAAAACCTTTGGCGAGCAGCCTTCGACAAGCAACCAGGCGGTGCGATATTTTCTCTGGCGTAATGTCAATTGTCGTAGTGTCCATTCAAGGCTATGTATTATATGTATGTATAACGAATATTAATGTTGTGTGTGATTATGTTACACATTGTACTGCAGCGTTTGACCACGGATTATATGCAACAGTTGACGTAGCACCTACAAGTCCTGGTAATGTTTCTGCTAAACCTAAGCAAACAATCTTATTACAAGTAGTCAGAGATTATACACCTACTGGACTGGTAGCATATTATATACTAGTAACCTTCTAAACCACTAAAACTATCATTGTCACTTTACCCACCATTTTAGCTGGTAACATATTATATGATAGTAACCTTTCTAACCAACTAAAACCACCACTGTTCACTTTACCCATCATTTAAGCTGGTAGCATATTATATGATAGTAACCTTTCTAACCAACTAAAACCACCACTGTTCACCTTACCCAATATTTTAGCTGGTAACATATTATATGATAGTAACCTTTCTAACCCACTTAAAACCACCACTGTTCACCTTACCCAATATTTTAGCTGGTAGCATATTATATGATAGTAACCTTTCTAACCCACTTAAAACCACCACTGTTCACCTTACCCAATATTTTAGCTGGTAACATATTATATACTTGTACCCTTATAACCCATTAAAACCACCACTGTTTACCTTACCCAATATTTTAGCTGGTAGCATATTATATACTTGTACCCTTATAACCCATTAAAACCACCACTGTTTACCTTACCCAATATTTCAGCTGGTAGCATATTATATACTATAGTTGATTCAAAAATCTCTGCCACAACCGCGTAAACAAACATTCGCCCCGGTCGACTATTAAATGTATGTTAGGATTAAATTTTACCATCAATAATACCCTTAAATGATTAAAAAGCTAATGGTCCTATAGCGTAGTGATTATACTTGCTGCAATTAGCTATTCAGAAAGAAAATATTATGGCGGTTTTGACAGACATCTTTGAATCGACTATAGTCACCGTCTAACCCACTTAATCTACAGGTGATTGAATCATTGATAACTATTGATGTGTAAATTTTACTTTTTCATATTGTTTTTATTTTTCACTGATACAGTTACCCGTGATAAAAACCACAACTATGCACAGTACCGGTATATAATTGAGCCGTTCTCCAGGAAAACCGGGCTTATTGACAAAATTACGAAAATCATGATAATAAATCGCTAGAAAGACAAGACTCTTATGAATACTTTCTGAATATTTGAACGATTTATTGTATAAATTAACAAAGTTATAGACTTTTGAAAATTAACAACTCCTGCCAAGATTTTGAGTGACGTCGCAAACATCATTCGAGCGTTATTTGACGTAACGTTAACCATCATTTCATAACCCAGTATTTGATGAATTATTGACGTAAACTTTTCAAATTTGTGTCACATTTTAGAATAATATTCTGATTTTAATAAAACACGACAAAATTGTGAATGTTTGCTTAAAGGGAAAAGTAGCTGCTATGTTTAACCACTAACCCCTTGTTTTTCTCAATTCGGATATTTTTTGAAAATTGGTCACCATAGCAACGACGGAAGTAATTTTATCCGAAAATTTAAATATTTAAGATAGTACTATGATATCCAACAGCTTACAAGTAAATCGATGAACATTACTTTTTTCTCATTTTAGACCTATTTCTAAACATTTTTAAATAATTACTATTGTTATGTCAAGAAGCCCGGTTTTCCTGGAGAACGGCTCATTATTACAATGCCATTTTGGTTTTGCTAACTGAGAAATATATTCAGCCGCTTTGTCTGTATTATTACAATGTCATTTTGGTTTTGCTGAGAAATATATTCAGCCGCTTTGTCTGTATTATCACAATGTTATTTTGATTTTGCTAAATGAGACATATATTCAGCCTCTTTGTGCGTATTATTGCAAAGCTAAAAGGCCATTTTTTGTTTTGTTAAATGTGACATTTATTGATCAGAAATTTGTCTGTACAATTATAAAGTCATTTTGGTTGTGCTAAATGTGACATATATTCAGCAGATATCTGTCTGTTTTATTACAATGCCTTTTTGTCATTTTGGTTTTGATAGATGTGACAAATATTAAGCAGATTTGCTTGTATTATTACAATGCCGTTTTGTCATTTTTGGTTTTGATAGATGTGACATACATTCAGCAGATTTGCTTGTATTATTACAATGCCATTTTGGGTTTGCTAAATGGTCATTTTGGATGCGCTAAATATTACGTATTCTGTATTATTTGATCTACAAAGCCATTTTTGGTTGTTGTTGTTTTTTGTTAAATGAGACATACGTATATTCAGCGTATATTTCTCAGTATTATTACAATTTGCTAAAAGATAATTTTGATTTTAATAAATGTGACATCTTTTAGCACATTGTCTACTTTTTGACTGTTGTAATACAAAAAGGACTAGATCTACGTATACTTAATTATATTTAAGTAATTGGAAAGTACATGTTTGTAACTAAAAATATAATAAAATAGATGTGCATGAGCAAAGACGTCCAAACACGTCTTTGGTAGGAGCACGTGTTTCAATTCTAGAGTAAGCAATGTGAACTTGGACAACGTTTGCCATTCCCTATTCGTTCTGCCAATTGTATGATTCTAGTTTTATTTGTTCTTTCTACTTTTCAGTTCGCCTCTGAATTGAATATTCGTGTAGGTGAAATAGTGGAATACATTGGACCTAGTAACATGGAGAGAATGTGTATAGTGAAAAATCAGGACAGAAAAATAGGAATTGTTCAACAAAGTTGTGTGGTGCAGTGTGCAACAAGTCAAAGTAGTCGAGTTACTGCAATGTGAACTCATACAATAGTAGTTACATGTATAGTCGGAATTACATTCAATTGGTGCTCTTACAGATGCTGAACCCCAGATGACCATCGAAATACGCTGTTTTAACACAACTGCAAATAGATTTTAATATTTTTTGTTTAATATTTTCGCTTGACAAATGCCTGTTATATTAGGTCTTCATGTATTACGCGAAAGTTGGTAGTCGCGAACATGTCCGACGATTGGCAAAACGCGAAAGTTATTATCAGCGAAAGTTTGTATGTACACAGTATACCTTCTCTGCTAAATACATTTTAATTATTGTTAAAAACTTTGCCAATATATATTATGATAATGTATTGGGTTCATGTTTTTGGACCTATACCAAATGTACGTTACAAAGATTGCGCTTCCAATACTGAATACTTGAATGAACATATTGTTTACTTAATGCTTTGCTTATATTTAGGGTACATTATCGGGGACGAAATATTAATACTCGTATATCAAACTAGGTCAAATTGTAACTTTGGACATTTGATATAATGTAAATATAGTGAGTGAAGAAGAGATGTATTGTTACCATGGCAACTAAATGCATTTTCATTTGTACAGGTACACGTGCCATATAAGGGAATAGAGACACGTCTAAATTGCTTTCAAAAGCGTTGTTTGTCTACCAATCAAATTGTTGGATAAAATACCCAGCTTACTAAATTTACTCGTTGTGAGGTCGACACAGAAGTCAAGTGGATAACCTGGTGAATAATGACTGAGAGGTGCTTCGATCCTTGATCGGGGCTTTTCAGTGTTTCAAACCAAACTAGACATGTGCAAGTTGGAAACCCAGTGGTATTTGCGGGTTTACCGGTACTGAAAACTGGGCATGTTAATGAAGCACGGAGTCTGTCCAGAAAGAGCTAGAGCAGAGTTATCCATGCATCACACCACTGTCTCTTCGTGTCTCCCTTCAGCTAGACACAGGAACGCATTGCAAATAAGTGCTGTAGTTTTTTGTAAACAAGCAAGATTTGCATTGATAGTGCTGTCATGCTTCAATTAATTCACTTTGTTAGTATCATATATTTTTGCTTCCCTATTAAATGTACTTTGTCATAATAAAATGCAGAAATGCTTACTGTATCGAACAGTCGATATATTGCCTACGTTTACTTCACCGATTGTATATTTTCATAATCGGGGAGTATCACGAAGACGCTCGAGATGTAATACAAACACAAATTTGAAATACCGATATCGCACAATTTGCTTGCGGAAATTGATATATTCAAAGCAAGAACCTTGTAATATATTCTTGCATAAAGGTCAGGCTCAGGTCAATATAGCCAAGCTATACGTATGTGTAGTTGTATCATTTGTCCATGACAAACATCATATTCTATATAAATTATATTTCAGTGACAAGTCTGCTAGATAGTCATTAATGTGCTTATTTTATTATTTATATTAAACATTTAAAATTTGTAATGTTTTTATGTGTTTTATTGTAATATATATATCCTGTAAAGCTCTACAACCATCGAGTAAGGAAAATTGAGTGACACAATGTCATCACATAACATGCTAAGCATGGCCTTTATTTGCCAGTCAGCATTCCGCAGAAATATGACAGGCAAACAAATGCCTCCAACCGAGTTGCATGATTAGGCGGTAAGCACGCTAGCCTTACCACTATGCTAGGAACAGCAGTATAATCAAGGCCAAAACTTCAGAGATTAAAATATTTGGTGCAAGTAAAACACAATTTTACTTTCGTTTTCACATATTAGTCCAAAATATTCCTCATCTTCATAAAAGATGGGTTTTTCTTCGAAGTTTTTACAATGGAAACAGAATTACACAAGATAAAGATGTGACAATGCCACAGACCGTTTAAGAAGCTTTGTGAATATTAACATTAGCAATTACCAAATCTGGCACAAGATTTGGTATTAATTTACAGGGAAATTGCATTATCAACCAACACACACAGAATAACAAGAAACACCTTAGTCAATCTCTTTATTGCTTTTAATGGCAACATATGAAACAAAGTACAAAACATCAAAACAAAATCATAAAATAAATTTGAATAATTATGAAATATACCTGGAAGAAACATTTCAACCATATAATTATACATCAATAGAGCAAATATGCAGTTCATTTAAAAAATTTTTATAGATATTACATATTTATTTATTTTTGAAGTACATAGGTACGCAAATTTGTTTCTATTGACATTTTAGTCAAGTATATTAAAATGAATTTCCTAATCACTACATGATACTTCCACTGGAATAAAACATCAAATTCAAAACCTAGCATTTTAAGTAAAACATTAAAATAAGTAAGTTGGTTAACAAAATGCAGTAAGTCACACAAGCTATCAAACACCACCATATTGAAGGATTTACGCAAGACAAACCATTGGCAGGTGGCTAGCCTCTAGTCCTCCAACAGGACAATGAAAATAATAGTGTGTACCTTAAATTGCATTTCAGATTGATTAGTTTATGGTTGAAACGATTTAATAATAACAATTTTCAACAAGTAAAATGCTTAAACTTCCCAAGAAAAAATAGCATTGTTAAACTCTAGTTCATTACCTAAAGTTTGCCATTCAGACAATCACTGTTCCACTTCTATAATGCTGCATCAACATTCTTCCAAATCCATGACGATAATCAAGTAAAATAATATAAGTAAAATTCATTTGTCCTTAAGAACTTGCAACACATTTTATATAATAGCAGTCAGTAAATTTCGGACCTAGGAAGCAGTCAAAAGCGAATAATTCAATCCAACATAGGGAAAAATGAGTTACATTAAGTGTTAATGATGGTAGCAGATATTATGCACCAGATAAAGCAGAGGTTGATAAAAAGGGATTTAAAATTAAACAGATACACATCAATAATTCAATGAACCCAGCCACCAAAAGTGATATTAAGTTCTGGGCCCGATCTCTTGAAACATCTCAAGTAGAAAACTCGGCTCAAATAAAAGATTTTGCATCAGTCTTAATCAAGTCCGAGTTCGGGGCAAACGAAATTTTACTGAAATAAACCCATTTATCATGATAACAATTTTGCAACTGGTTTAAGATCTGAGAAATCTCCCAAGATTTAAGATAATATTTGAGCTGAGAATTAATCAAATTGAGATATTTATTGAGATCGAGGCCAGTACTCACATTACAATGATCATAAACATCCATCTTACGTGTTGACTGCATCAAGTCTTTTGTAACTTTTTTTTTCATTTTTTTTAACAAAAAACATAAATATAAAACAGGAAAAAAAACTACCAACACAAATTTAGGTTAAATCTGGAGATTTATCTAAAGTGTAAGTCGTAAGAATCGTCATTTGAACTATTCCCCAGATCACAACAATCTGTCAGATGCAGGATAACCAAATACTAAAATACCAACTCGTCAAGAGGGTCACACACGATACACACACACAAATTAACTCATTGTTTAAGATAATGATCACAGTTTACAGATATTATGATATGGTTCATAGTAACAAAAGCAAGTATCCTACAGCAGCATAATGTCCAATCCTGAAAATACCAGACAAGTCTGTTTCGGGTGCTATTAGCAACACCCCTACACCAATCCTCAGTTTCAAATAGTTATTTTTCAAATGAATATAAGTTAAGTCAATTCTGTTTTCTGCACCAAATAACTTTAAACAAATTTCTGCAGACAAGTTTGTTCTCTGTAGAGCTGCAAATCGATTCCATCCTAATTTGGGATATGCCAGGACCCCTGCATAAGGTTACTTGCCATCACAAGTCGTTAAGGTAGATATCAGTACAGACTATTTTCCACCACGTGCCATGGATGTGGAGAACAATACAAGTTGCTTCTTTTTCTTCTTGCCACTACCACCAGTATTCACATTACTACTGCTAGAAGCCTGTGGGCTGGCAGTTTCTGAAAACAGATAATATTTATATTTTTTTATTATTATAGTTAAAATGTCAAAGGGTGCTTGAGCAGCTGAAAAGAGCCCCAGTAGGTAGATAATTGGTCATTTAACTCTTTTTTATTGAATTCATTCTCTTTAAAACAAGTATTGAGTTGTGTCAAGAAAATATACCCAGAAATAGCAGTTTATCAAACACACCTGCGCTGTGTATGCGCATTTCTAATCTTTGACATTCACACCGACAGTATGTTTATAAAGCAAGCGCAATATATAGGCCAAGTCGAGTATGAATGTTGTCAACAATCTCATTTGTCTTTTCAGGTTTGCAACAAATATTACATTAATGCTTATTTATAACTGAACTTTTGAAACTTGGTGAATAAAAAACAAATTAGAAGCTTGAAAAGATTTGTCTCTTATCTTTTCATTGAACCAAAGGGGTCATTTAAAGGATCAAATGAAACCCCTTGTTAGTATGATAGTGGAAGAATATTTACCTGTTTTAGTTCCAATACTTTCAAATGCTGCTTCAATGGCACTACCAAATGAGCTTTGAAACTTGGGGACAGGAACTTTATCTTCATTATCACTTTCATCACTTCCTGTTCGTCCACTAGACGCCGACATTGGAGACATGGCACTATCAGTCTTAGCTTTAGGCCATACTGTACTCTTTGAACCCGCTTTCAACATCTGTAAGATAACCATAATACTGTGAAACCTCAAATAAAGACCACATCAAAACAAGAGCACAGCTTATGAATGCTAAACACTCGACTTTCTCGTTTTTGGTAATAACAAGTGCAGGTAACTCGACAAATATAAGTCACAGGGTTATCAACTTTGTCAGCATGGGTTCCACTAGTGAGGGTGAACACCTGTGCCAAGTTTCAATTGGATAGATGAGCATATATATATGCCCGACTTACTTCAGCAGACAGGTGACTGGCAAATAAATGGCTACGACCAGAATTTTACATGATAATCATCTTAACAATATATAAATGTAGATATGATATTTACCGAAGCGAATGAGACTACCGATGTCTGGTCGCCACCTTCATCAGCTGGGCTGGTACCTGGTCTAAACTCTGTAGCATGAACATTTAAACCTCCAGTCCCTGCAATACATACATACACTTGATTAGATTGAAGATAAATCTTACTTTTTAGAATAATAGTGGTGAACACTTATCACAATATCCCTCCAGATTTAGTCCCTAGTAAAACTCTGTAAAAATGATTCCAGATAAATGAACTAGTTGCAGACAGGACAAGAACATATCGCTGGCTAAGAATGAGAAGGTTGTAACTAAAAAATCAATATTTTCAGAAAACAAGAAAAACTGTCAGACAATCACTCTTTACTTATGATGAAACAAGCTTTTTCAACTTCAGTTTGGTCAACATGACAAGTTCCGATTTTTATGAAATAGACTCATAAGAAGCGCCTTATGATGCAGATTTCAAATATGCATTAGACTTATAAGGTCGTAAGTGACCTTCTCATTCTTAGCCAGCCAAATGTACATTTTTGAACAGATCTGTAAGATTTTTACCTAAAGGACTGCCAATAGGTGTATCTAGAGAGGGAGAACTGGTGTCACTGCGTGCCTCACTGGTTCTATCGCTGTAGGTAGAGTTTGAACGTTGCTGGAATTGACTGCGAACTATAGTACCACTAGCTACAAATACAAATAATATCATTCATAATTTTCTTACTAAATCAAAATAAGATTTACAGAGTTCCTAAAGAAGACCAATAGGTTGAAATATTGAGTATAAAGAGTGATGCCTCTTTGACTGCTCTTTGATTAAAAGATTAACTGTCTTCGAGTCAAAGGTTCTACAACCTCGACCTTAGACTTAAACAACATTAAGGATTAGTTGCTGGTCATGATAAAATCAACCTCCATGTAATTGCTGTTGTTTAAGTTCACAAGCATACAATTTTGAGAATTATCTTATTCAAGATTATTAAGAAAATTAATTCCTTGTTAACAACTTTTTTTGATATTTCATTAGCAGCTTTATCACAGATTTTGTGCAAGATGAGAACAAACCGATGACATCACACCAGCTGTATGACATCACCAAGAATATAGTTAAGTCAGTTTGTCTCGTGACTTCTATCATATAGCACAAGCCATCAGACAAAGAAGAGGTAACAAGACAAGTTTACCTAAACCTAATTTCTTTCTTTCTTCATCTTCAATCTGTCTTGCCATTCTCTTGTCATCTTTAGCTCGTCGATGTCGCAATCTTTTGCGTCTCTCAATATCATCTAGAAAATAGGTAAAATAACCTGAATATATCACACTCATAGATACAGTCCCGTGCCAAATTAAAGTTCACAAAGCGAAAAAATCACAAAATAATTTGATGAATTTCTTCAGTTAGAAGAACATAACAATCGTAAAATAAGAACAATTTGACTATGTTTACTATCATTTAGTAGGATAATCAATTTCTGATAAACTTGTCATGCACTTGCCTCATTTACGCAGTCCATTCTTGGTTACTAAGCAATTCTAGAACACCACTAAACTTACTTTTTAAGAACAAATGAAGTTGATTTTTAAGAATGTCAATTACTCCTTTATATTTCTGTAAGATTGACAAACAAAATACTAAAAGTATGTAACCATGGCAACCAAGCTTATTCCATCAATGAAGAATTTTCACTGATGTTCTTAAATTGCCTAGTAACCAAAACTTTGATAAATGTAAATTATTTTCTGAACAGAATCAAATCATGCTAGGACTATTCTATCATATGATACCAAATTATAGTATAATATATTTCTATTTATCGTGTCATGCAATTTCAAAGTGAAAAAAATCTGTCCAATTTTTCATGCATTTTTTACTTAGTGAACTTTAATTTGGCACCTGACTGTAGCTTTATTGAATGTTAACAAAATTTAAGACATTGATTGACGTTCATTTACTTTTTCTTCTCATGTAGGAATAGTAGATTATTGAATCAATGCTCAATGCCCTGTCTAGGAAGACAACAACACACCAGGGACTGCCAATGAATTTGCTATCACACAAATAATTATCCACACCAGTACAATAATTTGTGTAGAAGAAACACACATCAAGAACCAGGCAGGTTCTGCTAGTATTATTGAATAAACTGGTTTTGGTCTTTGCCGTCATTTTCAATCGCCAAAATTAGAAAACTTACCAGAAAAATGTTTAAGTGTGTCCTTATTTACGAGTGGTGGCTTCAATGCCAGTTCAACAACTTCAAATCCACAGGTCAATGGTAAATGACTGAGGTATCTTAATCTCTTTCTAAATTCCTGAAAAATACACACAGTTCTTACATAATAATCAAAAGCTGGCTAAAATGGGGGTTTACATCAAAATTTATGTCCCTCACAAAGGACTATAACTCTGATGAAAACTACACAACCAAACATTAAAAGTTCAGCTTTCTGTGCTAAAAGTAACACCCTCCTTTCAACTACATTTCTCCCCTGTCTCCCAAACAATCTAACAACAATCTTTGGAAATAGCCCTTTGTGTTGTTTTCCAAAAAAGATTAATTTACTATAAAAGAAAAATAGTTGCAAATTCAAATTGAGAATCAAGATTATGATAAATCTATGTAATGGTTCAATTAGACTGCAAAAGACAAATTGTGAAGAAACATGTGAAATAAACAAATATAAATAGTAAGATTCAAAGTACCTCAGTAACAAAGACGCTCTCTTTTTCTACAATTGAAGCAGTGAGCTTCTGTGGACAATGTTCCAGACTGCCATACTCTTTCACCAAACATCTGGCATTCAATGAATGTAGATATATATGCTGTCCATCATCAGCTAAATATATACAATAATTAGTTAGTCACAGTATGTCAATCAGCCTGCCCCTTTAACCCAATTCAGGCCTGGTAATTAGCAGTCATGAAAATCATGGTTTCAAAGCCAGAAATGCCACTTTTCAATATAGAAAGTGAAAGAATTTTCAGGATTCAAAAACCTGAAATCAGACACAAGCCAGAAAAATACTAGGCCTGCCACTAGAGCACAACTGCTTGATAACCAAGTGATACAGGTTTAAAACCTAGTTAGAGTAGGGAAAGTATTTGGGTATGGTCATATCTTCCATGTGAAGAGAAGCTGTCAGTATCTCGAAGATAGTACAGATTAACAACTCACTTCTTCATATAGCCTATTCAACATCATTAAACATGTTTATCAGGTTTAGCAGCTTAACGCGAAAAAAAAAATCAAAAATATTTCATATACTACAGACAAATGCTTCGGCGAATATGTGACAAAAATATGAAAACAAAAAAAGGGTATATTGGCAACTTGCTATCAGATTAATTGCAAGGACAAACAGGGCTCGACACTAACACTGGTCCCCTGGTCCGAAGCCAGTGAAAATCAAGTAGAACCAGTGAAAGTCTTGAAGGACCAGTAACTGTTTTCTTTACAAATTTTACATTTCTTTTCTGGGGAACCAGTGATCAAATAAGTTAGAGTCAAGCCCTGACAAGGTGAATATATACATTATAAGATGAAGTACCTTGATAGAAGTAGAATGCATTGTCTCCAGATTTGTGTCTGGTCTTATCTCCGGTCTGTGTTGGTAGTTCTAGGTGTTCTGCAGCTTCTTCTACAGGCATTATGTCAGGTATCATCTCTATGGGAGCTTCCTTAGCTTCAGGTGAACCAATAGGTAACTCATCCTTGACTTTATCCTCCATAGCGGATGGTGTGATTGCTAATGAAGGACTGAAAGACAACAAACAGGTTTTCAAAAGCTTTCCTCGAGATAAATCATAATCTTATTTTGAGGCAGTAGAAGTTTATTTTCCTTGTCCATGTATGTGCCTAAGTGACGTCGAGGGCATCCATGTACACATCAATATTATAGATATTCTTACATGAAGATGATAATTTTGACAAAAATTAATGAATATTTGGTCCATTTTTATTCCACAAAGATTACTCATATTAGAAGCAAGACCGGACTTAACCTCATGGATTTCAAATGACCATAATCTGGTCAATAATACTTATTAAGTCAATGTTTTTATTTCATAGCAGTCGAGTCTTTCTACAGCAATAAAACTGAAAGTTCAAATCATTCAGGATATGTATAGGTAAGTTTAAAATCTGCCCTAGAGCTGTGCCATGACGTCGGGATATTTCCCAAATGATGTCTACTGCTAAAAGTGCAATCCCAGCTCATTAATCTGTTTCGAATTATAGGAAGTGATGTAAATTAAAATCTTTTGACACATAATAAATCAACAAGATATTTTCCAATCAGCATTTATCCTTCTCAAATTTTCGTTAGAAAACTAGGGCCGAGGAGTTTGGATTGGATATTTGCCCACAAAAGTTACCTTTTCTTGCCTTTACTAGATTCGTCCTGACTACTAACATCATCCACAGAGTCTGTGGTAGTATCAACATCACTCACAGTATTAGCAGTATGATCAGGATTGATAGATTGATTAGTTACATCAGCTTCTTCTTCCTCATCATCTGAGAATGCAGATCTATACTGCTTGATTTTCTGTAATATAAACACATTCACATTGATACACAGCTCCAACAGTTCTCACCTCGGGCACTTTTCCATAACTTTTTTGTAATTTGAAAAGACTATGCCCCTTCATACCATCTTTCCAAATGAAATATATTCTGTATTTTATGGTATTTACATGAAAACTTAGTTTTCAAGACAAGATACACTTCCTCTTGAAACAGAAACCAGCTTCTCTGAGAGGAAAATGAAAGCTAGGGTTTGACCTGCTGTGATTGAGAATCAAACCCAGGTTGACAGTTAACAAATCCAGCACACTAACCACTAAGCCTCCACTCATAAGACAACATACCTTTCCAGCAGAGGTATTTTTATACACAGGAACTTCTGGTTCAACTTTCTTCTCTTGTTTTACAACTTCTTTCACTTCTTTCAGCACTTCAGATATTCCAAGTACTTTCATTTGTCTAATCTAACATAAACAAACACAAGCCAATTAAATAACCACTAGCAGAAATACATACACTAATTTAAACAACACCTTAACTTAAATATGATAGGATCTTGCATGAGTGCTCATCACATATGAGCACAAGGATTATTGTGGATATTCAGATTCTGGAACTTCCAAGATCATAACTTTGTCAATTCTTAGATTTTTTTCATAAAATAACTTTTAAAATTATGCAGAAAAGATCATTCTTTCAAATGCAGCAAATTCGCATTGTGGGACCCCTTGTCATATATTATCGTTTAATAAGACTTCTTAGAAAAGATTAATGTTACAAAAAGTTACTGTTAGTTTTATTGTCTAAACCAATACGTATTATACATTTGTTTATATAATGTTGACATATGGCATGTTGGGCCAAAAACGTCTAAACCAAATCAGTGTTTTTTATATCTTATAAAACCTTGTCAAGTAGTGTTTTACTTACTTCAATCTGGGCTTCAGCACCCTTTATAAATGGCTCCTCTGACGCCTGCAAAATATATATAACACAATTAGTAGGATTTCTACACATAAAACTTAATTTATCACATAAATTGCGGTCTTGAGAGTTCTGGCTGGTTTGGGAGTGCCGGAAATATTATTCGCCACTACCAGACTGTTTAATAAATATTTAAATTAGCTTGACATTACGTAAGCCAATCCATGCCTTGAGCGGCCCGTGACGTCAGGAAAATACAAACTTCGGCGTGACGTTGCATTCATTGTACCAGTAAATTTTGAATGAAACCTATGAAGCATGCATCATCATTTTGAACGAAAATCAGCGTTCTCCAACATTATGTGATAAATAGAATCTTGCAAATTACATACAAGTTTCATTTAACTTGTTGACAAAAACAAGTTTTCTTTCATTGAAAATATATGTGATTGTAGAGTGTATGAATCAGTAACTGACCTCAGCATCAACAAGTTGCACCATTAATTGTTGTTTCTCAGCTTCTATAACATCCATTACTTGATCACGGCTTGCTGTCAGTAACTTTAAATGATGCGTGATCTCTTCATTCTCTGTAATACAAACATGTACAAATTGTACTATTGTATAAGTTGATATTATAACCAGTCAAAAACTTAGCGTATCTTAAATTTCGCATGTGGAAATATTAATATATGTTTTTATATTTCTTCAGTGTTGTTTGTGACCACATCCTAGAGAAAATGTGAGATTCACATACAAGCGAATTTGAATAATGTTGAATAATGGTCATTATTTGGAATAAATTTCTTCCCAAGACATTATTATCACAAACTGTCCTTAGTAGTACTTACCACTAATATTGTGACATTTTCCTTGTTGTTTCTGCCACATGTAAGCAGGTACGGCATAAATGCTGCCTTTCTCTTTCTTCATCAAGGTCAGTGTAATCTGATCACCCACTTTATAGTTGTGTACTTCACGACACACAACACTGTAAATATAAACATCCAACAACATTAGTAACAACGTACGAAACCAGCATTAGCGATATAATGCCTAAATCTCTTAAAGCATCTTCAGTAGAAATCTTCACTCAGATTGAGATTTTGCTAAAATCAGAGTCGGCATTAGAGATAAAAGTGAAGTTCCAGCTATTGAAATTATGCAGTTTTATAAAATCAGAATACCATTTCTGTACAGTGATGCTAATTTTGAGAACAGTCTCACATGGAAATTAACATTTAGAAGCTTGCCAAAATTTGAGATGAGATCTTGCTTAGATTGAGTTGCTTCAGGAGATCGAGGCCAGAACAACATACAGTTCAGTAAATGCTCAATCTTCAGCCTAGGTACCACTGAGCATTTTTTGCCTTGGTGATGTACTCACAAAGGAAATAATAGAGCTTTGGGAAAAGGATCCTCAGGTCTAGGGGCAGTCTTATGGAAGTCATGAGACGTTTATTGGGAGTATATTGGGAAATTATAATGCATGTATGAAACTCTTTATGAGTTATGTATCTATATAATTTATAAAATTATAATATTTAGTATAAAGGAACACTGCTTTGCTGATTAAGTGTAGTAGTTTCCAAAAGGAAATCCTCATTTCACTGATAAATTCTATACATACTGGGAGGGAAGATCTATGTAGCAAAAATGTTTAAGGATCGACAATCTGGTCAAAATGTATAATATAAATGTTTGTTACTCAAAGAATAAAACTTTTAACAGTCAATGAAAACTTACCTTTTTAAATCATCGCTGTGTACAGATTCGTAGCATATAGGACATTTTCTCCATGTTTTTTCACCGAGGGCTAGGTAATGTAATATACATGTCCAGCAATAAATGTGACCACAACGTGTCATCTTAGCAGCTATGGGGTATTGTAGACAGATTGGACAAGATGGAGCCTCTGTGCCAACTACACGCTGTAATTAATAAATCATATGTATACATACTCAATTTAAGACCAAAAGTGAAACAAGTTCTATAATGTATACAATCATTCTTTACACCTCAATGCTGATAGCATTCATTTCTACTACAACATGAGAGGAGCCAGTTTCCCCATGGATGTTATATTGCTGAGCAACACTCAAGAAAACTCATAATTATAATCAAAGAACTTTCAATAATAAGATCAATTATCATTTTCGTTTTTTATTCCATATGTTTGAAAGCTAATTTTGATAAATTTATTTAATTGAATTTTTTAATCAACAAACTGCAAAAGAAAGTCCTTCTGAAAAAAAACCCACCTGATTTTTGAAGCAAACTAGTGTAGTTACAATTTTCTCAGCATAATTCTTTACAGAGAATGCCAAAAACAATCCACGGAAATATGGGGAGAATGAACCTACCACTTGCTCTACAGCGTCCCAATCCACTAACACATCGGGGTCCATCAAGTGTACAGAATAATCACCACCTTTCTTCACTACAAACTGACAACTGAAAAAAGACAATTACACATATAGGTATAAATTGTATGACCACATTAAACCGAGACTTCAAACCTATGCTTGTTCAAGCCTGACTAGTATCATATATTTATAATATGGTTAACTTTTAGCTGGTTTACCAATAATGACAATCTTGCAATTATCACAGTCTTCACGAAAAACCTTTCAAAGTACTAGCCAGTCGGGCTACCAACAAGGCAGAACTTACTAGCCTGAGAATAAATTTACTAGTTCGAAGATTAAATGATCAAAAGTGGATATTAATATCTGTAAACATTTTAATACTGTTTACTACAAAGCAGAATTTTCATTGTCCCGACTCACAATCGTTTGGATGTTTTTAGTCTTTTGGCTTGTGTTCTCAGGATTTTTTCTCTAGCCTTTCGGACTTGTCACCTAGAGACAATTACTAGCCCGACCCAGATTTTACTAGCCTCGGATTCGGGCTAGTGGCCAAATTCGAAGACTGATTATCATGTTGTACAACCATCAGAGGTATAATAATGTGTAGTTCAGTAAATAAGATATATGTCAGTTTCCTGAACTATCAGCCCATATCACAACCCTGTTTCAAACATTGCCCTAGGTATTGCTATGATTACTTTTATGAAATTGCAAATGACAATAACTTAAGTTAAAACATTGAAATTTTCATCATACAGCAGACCTCTCAATAGCCGTCAGACCGTCGGACCAGTCCGACAGTTTAGCTCTCGGTCTGGTGCGTCAGACCTTTCCGTCGGACCCTTGTCCGATGGTTCGTAATTGTCGGGGTACGTTTTGTATTGGGTATGTTTCCGCGTGTACTTTGTAAGACTTATTTTGATTGGTCGGTAATAAATGCGCGATCCATTTTTCTAACTCTGCGTTCCTGTACTCCTATTTTGAAGTCTCTTCCAATTTTGCGTGGGAAACATGGAAAAATATATATAAAATCGAAAGAATTATCAGTAATTGGCGATCGGACAACAAATTTAATGCTGATTTCTCGATGACAGTACTCGGAAACGAGGAAAGCCATCTCTTACTGTGTGTCATTGTCTTAAAACGGAAAATATTTGCTTTTTTGTTGATTTTAGCGAACAAATATCGCTCCGACAGATTTCCTTCTGGTCTGACAGTTTCTCCAAGTCCGTCAGACCGTTGGTCCGACTGATGGTCGGCGACTATCGGGAAGTCTGTACAGGTTTTACATTTTTGGCAAAAAGTCCATTCTTTCTAGCGTAGCAAATTAGGATTTCCTGATCTTTCAGACCCCTACACTAAAGATTCAAAATGAAAGTAACTATAGAAAATTGGTAATGTCATTTATCTAACAGCTTTCAACGTTACACTTACTTTGCTTGTAGGAACTGTTCCTTGTTGTAACACATTTTACTACGTCTAGAGTAACTGTTTCTGTAATGTACTTGTCTACCCCTCCATCGTGCTGTACCTCCATGACCGCTGCCCCTGGCTGATCCTCCAGGGTTAACCTCATGCTCATACGTAAAGTTGAGCAGATGATTGAGGTTACCTTTCTTTGATCCGGCTTGGATCGCGGAGCCATATTCCAAACCGACCTCATCATCTTCTAGCTATAATACATAATTCTTACAAATAAAATATTAGCAAGTAGCAATCCAAGCACATTATGTTAAACTCAATGACCAGGGGTGCAGAAATGTTTAATTAATCAGAAGTAGGCGGTTGGTTTGAAATCTCAAGCAGAAACGACAAAAAGTATGTTCAAATAGCCAGCTGATATTCTACATCTACATATATGTATATAACACAGGCAATAAAACATGTGTAGAATTGGTTAAAAATTAAATCCAAAACAAGAACTTAAAAAGTATTTACATACTAACACTAAGTCTTGTACAATGACTAATTACCAAATTAATTACCCATTCTAATGAAGTTAAAGCAAAGTCCAAGTCTACATCGGTCTTAAACTTTATTTTCCGACACAGATTACTTTGTAGACTTGTCATCTACTCAAACAAAACTTCTTTCCTTGACTTTTCTTATTCCTCCCACTATAACTGGTATTTATGCAAGAATGAATCCAATTACTCCTTCCAACTTTATGCTTAAATATTCCTACAAGATCCCCTAGCATGTTGTATGACAATTGACTAGTACTGTAACTCCAGTACTGAAGTTAAATCACCTATACTTTACATATATGTATAAACTATAATGAACAAATAATACACATTTCAAATATATTGTGCAATAGTTTAAAACCAAGGGAGATCATACAAAGCTTTTTTTAGACTGTTTTGTACCATTGAGTTAGTTCCCTTGATGTTCTACATAAAGACCAAGTCTATAAATAGCTCTGTACATAGTAACCACATGTTTAAATGTCTATATATGAACAACAAACCAAATGACATAAAGTATCTGGAAAGCATGTTCTAATAGCCTATTGATTTGTCTGCCTACCACCTCATTTCTTCTTCCCTAATTGAAATGTTTGACATCAACAGATTAAGAGGACAGATTATTAATAATGGAATACTTACGTCACCCCCACCTCCTGAGGTAAACTCCCCACGTTGCCTTGGTCTCTTATCATATGCATTTCTATACTTCTGAGGCGTTGGCTTCCTATTAGGGCCATCATTATATGAAGAATTTCCACCACCAGAGTTATTACTTCCACGTCTTTTACCAAAACGCTGATTTCTTGAGGCAACGTCTGCAAAAAACAAAGCGGAGTTTTAGATACTTTAGCTTTTTACTATTCGGCCATTACATTTTTATTAAGCAAAACATCAATCGATTTTTTAACATTTAATTTTCATAACATCATGTATACTTTCTTTATAATATAGAATAATAACTGACAATAAACCAACTTAAGTTAGTTTGTATTTGAATAAACAGCAAGTACGTTTATAATCATTTGACATTTCCTGTCACATTGGTCAATCATAGTTCATACCAATTTTGAGGAAGAATTCCTTTTGGCTCAACAAGATAGTATTTTACTACATTGCATGACACTACCTTGTTGCACCATAGACACGAATAGGCAGAACTTTGCAAGATCAGCCAATCCAGGTGATAGACATTGATTCATGAGGATATTGGGGACCACTGACCAAGTAAAGTGTAGCTATATTAAAGTTTACTACAAAATAGTGCTTTTGAAAGATTGTTGCAGAACATTTATTTGCATCAGGAAGGTTCCCTCCAATCATACCAAAAGTGATTGTCAGCGCTAGCATATAGACACAAAGGACTTTAACATCCAGAGTCTGTTGCAACATTCATGGCAGTGGCTAGGATTACGGTACCGTAATCCTAGACCCACAGGCTAGGATGAGTCCTAGCTAGGGCTGTCTAGAATTACGGAAGTTTTTATACTGAGTACAATTAAGCGTTAAATTATACAAATGTTGGTATATTTATTGACAAATCAATAGAAATATCAGTATATCATGCTTCGAATTTTTCTTCGCTATTATTTTGTCTTTGCAGGGGAAGAAAATAGAGGCAGTCCGAATATTTATAAAGTAATTTTAAATGTATGTGGTCGAATACACAAATGTAGTTCCATTGAGATTGATTGTCATGATCAAAACAAATTGTGTTGCTAATTTTGGTAGTATATCTGATATGTTTGTTCGTCATTCGGTCCTCGAAAAAAAATATTTAGTAGCTAAATCGTTTGTTCATTCAAAATTTACATAGCCTTCTACTGGATCTACGTTGTGACAGCGCGTAGTGATACGAATTCCAAATATGGTCATATTTAGTTTCTCAATTATTTATTTTAATTTGTAACTGATTACGCTTTGCATGTCATTAGGAATCTTATAAAATTAAAATTATGTAAACAGTCGATTCTGTATGCGTTTTAAAAATAAAATTCAAAGGTTATGCAAGGTTTTTTTGCTCCTCGAACGTACAGATGTAAATACCTTCGTGTGTATACACTGATCACACGAGCGGCATTCGTGATATACATGTATGTTGAAGTATTCTCGTTTAACCCTGCTATTATCTGTTATCTCAATATATTTTCCGTATTTTAACACCTTTATAAATTTATGCGAGGATAAAAGTACATGCTTTATACTGCAGTATCAAAAGTATTTGCATTTAGATATTTTCTGCCGTTTAATATCTTTACCATACTCTATATCTTTACCATAACCAAAACTGATTACTCGATCGATGGTAAATATACAAATACTTGTATAAATTCATCAAATATTAATGTCAACATGCAATATAAGGCGACCTGCACGCTTAATTGCACTTGGTATAAAAACTCCCGTAATTCTAGACAACCCTAGCTAGGACTCGCTAGGATTACGGAACTTCCGTAATCCTAGCCACTGCCAACATTCATCACTACCAATTAACGAAACAATTTGCTTCAGAAAGGTATTTATAAGCAACAGAGTCCAACAAACACTTGCAGATAGAAGACTGTTGCATGACTGACAGCAAAGCGCTTTTGAGCTCTATGAGTATGAAGAGGATACATGCTAAACAATAAATTGAGAGTTCTCTATGGTTAACAGACTCTCTATTCAGGTCTTTGGGTCAGGAGCACGAAGCGAATGTTCGCAAGAAAGCACTTGCTTAGCAAAGTGTAGCCATATGCAGACAAAGTAAACTCGAAACTGCTTTTTGGTTAGACATCTGATCTCTTTCCGTCTCAAATAAAACTTAAATATTTAATAGAATTTTTTTGACAACCAGCTGTTCACACCTTTTTTACCGTCTGCTCCATTCGTTTTCTGAACAGAATGAGATTGTCGGGAGTTCGGTCTCTTGTCCATCTTTTCCTTCTCTGTCTCTGACATCAACTACCAGATAAAATTCGGTTTTGGACCACACGGCCACACAAGAATTACCTAGGCTGACTTGGGACGACATTTTTACTGCTCCATGTTTGCAATCAAAAATGGGAAAAATCTGATTTCTTTATAAGAAATTCAAAGATTAAAAATATATGAAGTGTTAGGTAATTAACAGAAAAGGGGCCAAATGAACCCCTTAAAGCGTTGTTTGACGCCGGTTATCGCTGCAGGCGATCAAAAGATCGCTTAATGTTAGCTTGAAAACTTCTATGGAAATGGCGATAAAACGCCCAGGAACCCGGATGTGGAAAGGAAGTCACGTGACACGGACGTTGTTTTGAAATTGTTCAACATGAAAACATTAATCGAGTACATATTTATGGAATGGACATAAACATTCATAAAACACTACAGTATAAGAATTGTTTACCTCATTTTATAAATTAATTTATTGTTCATTGTTTTTGCTGCTGTTGTATTCACAGTTTCATTGTTAAGCATATTGTAAAGTAGCGGCTCAACATATAAGAATATGTTCTATCAATTTTAATCAAGCTTACCAGAGGTGGCAACTTCAAACAATAACTTTGGAACATTTTGCCGTTGTTCATCAAAAGCTGGGTAAAACCTTACACAAGCGTTGTTCATTCATGTTTGCTGAATTAACTTTTTATGCATTATTATTTGTTTTTTGCTGTGGCAATGCCATCTGATCAATTTTCAGTTTTTTGTCACACACTGACACAGATTCAATCAAAACCAGGAACTATCTAAATCCGGGACATGAAACTCGACTACATCATAGAGCGTTATCAATATCTATCCTGTCGGTGAATATAAGCTGATAAGCGGGGTGTATAACGGCCGCTTATACGGTCCGGTATAATTTTTATTTCTGTACGGTCCGGAATTAATCCGGAATCGACGATTTCAGCAGTTACAGCGGTCAATTATACGGTTACTAATTGGGTTATTTCTTCCGTGATTTATATCTTATGATGTTTATGATTATGTATAATTTCAACTGCCTCAAAGGAATCTCAAGTAATCAACAAACGGGTGTCAAATTGACAACGATCTTTATGACTCTTGTCTGTATATACAACCTGTCTGTCACCATGGTTATCTAATATCTTGTATTAATTAAATTCCTGTAATCTGAGTGTAACAACTGCAATGATTCTATTATATAACTATCACAAAACACATGTAGATTACACGACGGGAGGGCTGTATATTTTTATTGAACTTATGATCGGTACATTATCTAGATAGAAATCTCATATTGTCTTCTAAGCGGGGAGTTTCCAGTTAATTATGTAAAAATAGACAGTCACCGTGGATGAATTAATCCGAATGTATTGTTTCATCAATGTGTAAATTATATCCCCATTTTAATTGTTTATAGTGGACAAACATAACCGAAATTGCTAAAAAAATAAGATAAAAAGCACATACGAAAAATGAAAAATGTCAGTTTTTTACTTATGAAAATAATTAAAAAAAATATGAATAAAAGTGTACGTTTCACGCGCATGCTATAGTTTTATGTACCGGTACAAATTAGTATTAGATAATTTTCTATCGTTCATTTTGAAATCATGAAGCTGGAAATTTTAACTAATGCGATGGAATAAGAAAGTGTACAGAAAACACGAAAAATGGACGTGTTTTAAAATGATATACTTACAAATTTAAAAAATAATCTTCTTCTTCTTCTTCCTTTAATGGGTAGAAATCCTTCTGGAATGTCTAGTACCCAGCGATAAAATCTGTCATGCCCGACAAAACAGTTGTATATTTACAGATTAAAACTATGTACAAGGACTGGTGATCTAGTGGCCGACTGGTAGAGACATCACTGCAGCTCTGAATGTCTCTATGCTGGTACTGTCTGTGACCATCGCCGGGAGCTTGTTCCATTCCGATATCGTTTTTGGGAAGAATGATGTCCTGTATGCCGCCTCTGACGCTGTTAGTTGCTTAAAGCGGTTAACTCCCCTTGTGCGTGAGTCTGCCTGGTGGAGTGGGTGCTCTGGTACCTCGACTAGTCCGTTGTTGATTTTGAAAATCATGGTGATTCTGGCCAGGTATCTCCGGTGTTGCAGTGGTTGCCATCCAAGGTTGGCAAGCATTTGTGATACATCGTGATACATTTGTGATAATCGTGCATAAAATTATGCCTATTCCTCGCAGGGGTGTATTGCCGTATGGCAAACGTTCTGTTTAGATCATTTCCTATTGTAAATTTTGATATCCTTAAGATATAATATTACTATAGTTATAGAGAAGTCGTCCAGAATTTTTTGAAAATATGGTATTATAAGGCGTATTTTGAAATCAAATAATTAAGAAACGAATTAATAAATATGCATAAAACCAAGCCTATTCCTAGCAGGGATGTACTATTGTTTAGTAACCATAAGTTTTATATCATTTGCTTTTAAAAATTTCGCGATCCTAAAGCTACAACATAACTATATTTATAGAGAAGTAATAAATTTGTTTTTGAAAATATGGCAAATTGGCATATTTTGAAATCAAATAGTTTTCAAATGAATTGATATCTAGGCATAAAATCATGCCTATTCTTAGCAGGGATGTATTGTTGTATAATGAATGTACGTTTTAGGTCATTTGCTTTTACTCATTTCGAGATCATTAAGCCGCAATAAGGTCAGTATCGTGGACCGCAAGACAAAGACAGCGATTAGCGTGTTGATCACACCTCTTTCAACTTAAGATAATTAGTTTTAAAATGAGAATTCCGACTTTCTATTAAACAAAAAAGAAAAACGTAATATTAAACTTTCATTTGAGCTAAAAAAAACTCGATACTGTTATTTAAACTAATTATATAATCATTTTTGTGACAACGCTTTCACGGGATTTTTCAAGAGATCTACCGATTTAATCAGGAAGCTGCGATTGGCCGACAGGATAGTTACAGATAAAGATCGACATTCCAGTCCCGATTATAATTACATTGTTCCTGATCAAAACACACATCCACACTGCACTCACCACAGGATCAAGCCCCATTAAAATAATTATAAATAAAGACCCCACACTCAGTCCATTATGCACCAGTCAAAGACTCAATTTATAGGAAAAACCCAAACCAAGGGGATTGATTGTGACATTTGCTTTTACAAACCCAGTGTAAAATCCCTGCCCACCAGGGATTCAGGGTCAACTCGGCCCAGTAACGAACTCGGCCCGGTATTCTTCGGCCCACTTACCAACTTGGCCCGAATACAAACTCGGCCAGGTCCAACTCGGCCTGAATTTAATATTATTGATTCTTTGTAGTAATTATATAGTAATACCTGAACTTGAGTAAAGTGTTTTGGTATACTAAATTAACAATCTTCTTGTTGTAATTGTATACACGGATGTATATATAATTGAAAAAAATGACATGATAATAGTTATATAAATCAGCTATAGACATGCCATTTTTTTTTCAAAAATATATATATCGACTCCACGAGAAAGCAGCAAAATATTACATGGCTCCATGTATACACTATTATATAGATAATAAAACCAACATTGAATTGAAAATATAACTTTTATTATAAGTCGCACATTTATATACAAAACAGAAACTCTGAAGGGCCGCTTGTGAAAAACTTCGTTTCTTTAATCGGGCCGAGTACGACCATTTTAAATTTTCTACTGGGCCGAGTTGGGCCGGCCGAGTTAGTACCGGCCGAGTTTGTAATAGGGCCGAGTTGACCCTTTACCCCACCAGGGCACCCACAGGGGGCTGAAGAATGTAAAACTCCCCGCCCTTAACCAGTGAATTATAGTCCCGGCTATATGTCGCTGCTATTTTGGCACAGAAAAAACTTAGCTCTTTGCGGACAGGTAAAATTAAGTGGTCAATACTTAGCCAACCTTGCTTTTAAATACAAATGTAACATTTCTTTGGAGTGATGACTCCATTGTATGACGTCACAGATAATCCTACCTGTCATTTTCTCCAATTAAATTGATTTTACACAGAAAGCTCCAATTTTAAGAAAAATATGAAAATTGGTAATAAAATGACAAATTTATGAAGAAAATTGTAACCCTCATGAATGCTGAGAAATTCTCATCATTTGCAGCTCCTTTGTAGTACATCAAACAGGTATTTATCACCCCTCTCCAAAGACGCATTCACACCATTTGAATAGGCCATAGTCTTAAGAAGACAGGGGTAGACCTTAAAACTTTCTAAAACAGAAATGGGATAGTTGAAACTGCGAGATCTATTTCAATACAGACCAGATTAATTTAATATTTATGTAGTTAAATGCAAAATACAGTGTTGTGTTATATTTTAAAGGTTAGAATGATTAAAGACTAGTGGTGATGAAAAATGTAAGATATATATATATAATTTAGAAATGTTATCAAAGCACAGATTAGATGACTTAGACCAAGGCCTTAGAGAAAGGATACACCATAAATATTGGTTATCATAATCATGCGTTATGTGCACTGCGAATATTGCGCGCGATAGACATGCATTTTGCTTTCCGAAAGTTGACAGATATGCAGATGATTATGATAATTTCTGCTTTTATAGATGATGTCATCACCTGCAATGTCAGTACGAGGCGTGGAAGATAGCGAGGAATTTGATGAAGCCTGTCAACCAACAATATTATACTGTGAACCAATTACTGAGCAACAATATGAAGATCAGGCTGAGACAGAAACAGAGAAAGCCCTTAATGTAAAATATCTTTTCAAATATTCATATAATTATGTTGTTCATTAATGTTCAGCTTGTCTGAAAAAAAATTTGACCCTGGCTGTATTTTTAGTCCCCTACTAGTTTTTCAAATGGAGCGGACTATAGGTATTACGTTTGCCTACATCAGTCAGTCTGTCTGTCGAGAAATCTGGATCCTGCCATAACTCAAAACAGTTTTCAAGCTAGGTTTATGAAACATGGTATATTTGGCAGTGGATATGGACCAAGAAGGATATTATGCATGTCTAATTTTTTATTGATTCGCAGATTCAGACAAATGTATTTACCGAATTCTTTTGAATGTAGGCATCAATCTAGTTTGTGGACTAAAATTTGATAAATTGTTTTTCAAATTTGCTCTGTCAGTCTAAAACATTTATAAAAGAAATCAATATTATTCAATATTTGAAAATGTCAATACTCTCCTATTCTATTGAGGAAACATAATTATAGTTGATTCAAAGATCTCTGTCACAACCATGTAAACAAGCTTTCAACCCTGGCGATTATTACAGGTTTCTCAGGATTAAATTCTCCCATTATAAATACACTTAGGTATATGATTAAAACTCTAATGGTCCTAAAGCGTAGTGGTTATACTTACTGCATTTAGTTATTTAGAAATTAAACATTCTGGCGGTTTTGACAGACATCTTTGAATCGACAATATATATGTGCATGTTTAATTTTCATTGCAACTTATTACAGAACTTGATGGTATACCTTGATACTCACAGAGATGAATTTACTGATGTACTAAAGAAAAAGAAAAGGCAAGATTTGGAGACGGGTGGAATTATGAGTTTAATGAAGGTAAAAATTAATTGTAACGAAAATCAGACCTAGAAAGAATTCTCTTATATCACATGACTTTCCTTGTATCCAGGTTAGTATAGCGAGTATGTATAATCTTATACATAACACGGGTAGTATAAATTTTAAATGCATGAGTGATTTTTCCAATAAATCAATGCGTATTTTGCGTTTTTAGTGTCATATGATATAAAGAATCTATCACTCGTTGTCAATTGATAAATTTATATTAAACTCGTTCAGGAAATATTATTAAGCGAGCCAGAGGCTCGCTTAATAAAATTTCCAAAACTCGTTTAATATAAATTTATATCAATTGACAACTCGTGATAGATCCTCTATTTCCACACAAAATAAAAGTTATTTGATGAAAAAATTCGAACAATTGACAAAGTTGTGGTCATTTAAAGTTCCATTGATTGAAATTTAGTTATAAAATAGTGTATGGATGTGTGCTATTAAAGTGCACATGAAACAGACTTGCAACTCATATTCAGGGTTCAGCATTATGCCTCACTCAGTTAGTAGTAACCCTGTTTACATGCATTGTGTAACTCTTCCTGTATACAAAATTGCAAAGTATTAAACTGATCATTAACAACATGTGACCACAATCAATTGGTGACATAAAAAAGACAAGATTTTAGTCTGATATTGATGCACATACATGTGACATGCAGGGTAAAACAATAGTTGACAGATAGAAGGGATATCGCTGTTGATTACAGATGGACGATTCCCTAGTTAGAAACTCAGTCAACGTCAAGGTCATTCAGAAGTGCTTGTTAATAGTGTATCCCAAACAAACAAACAATATATATCTTTAGCCAACATTCACATGATTTACCCTCATGATTAGCGATTACTGTTCATTATAATATTTAGGCCATTTCCATAATATGTAACACTTGTCTACCTAATTGGCTAATACTTGAAACAAACTGTATCTATATGCTCATTATAGTAATTCATACTAGGTGCATTTACTGTGTATGTACATGTCACGGTTTAATAATGTGTGTGTTTATCTACTGTAGGTGAAAGTTTATGATATGATTCACGGTGAAAACAGTCCACTCATCAGAGTAACAGAACCTGAACGAGACAGACATCTACAAGATTTAAAGTCCAACATGATCAAAGCTTTTGATTGTTCTCTTGGTATGTTGAATTCTTTGCTAGTCGCTAGCGTCTGCTTTTATAGTGTAGAACCAAAAATTATATATTTATATAACTCAATTTTGTCAGCAGATTTTACAACAGTTACTGGTACTGTGTTATCGCTACCTTCTTCTAAAAATGACATCATGCAGGAAAACTATGCCAACTCACTTACAATTATATGTCTGAGTTGCTGAGATGTTATGTTTTATGTCATAGATTGCAGGCTCCAGCGTTTTCTTTTGCTTTTTGGGAAAGTACCAGGTACCAGTCAAATTGCAAATTTTAGCGCGTCAAATCCTAAAATTGGGAATTTTCATGGAAAAAAATTGTGAAATTGGGATTTTTTAATTAACTGCTAAATATACCTTTAAATGTCTATATAATTTTTTTTCAAATTATACAAGACATATTGTTGAAAGGGGAACAAAATGAAGGCAAGTTTTTCATGTTTTTCTAATAATTGAAGAAGCTTCAGCGTTGATTTTCTCTGTTTTGGGAATTTTTTACTTGTAAATTGGGAAAAATGGTCAATATTTCTGATTGGGAAAGTACCTTTTATTGGTACTTTACAAAGAAGTTGGGCTCTGAAAAGTTTTTAAACTGGTCAGTCAGAATTGGTAAAACAAGTGAATTTTCTCTTCATCACAATTTTTAATAGAGATTGAAATACAGGATTTTCCATCAGTGTGCACCATAATTTATCAGCCAGGTCGAGGGCTAGAGGACTGACAGTTTTCACGGTGTCTCTGATTGTTGTTTCATTGCGAGTAAAATGTACAACAGGTATTGATTACAATTACGGCAGTGCGGGGGAAGCTGGAAGGTAAAAACACGGCCGTTTCCCTGGCCGTCCACCACCCATTCCCAGGGAAGGGTAAGCTGTGGATGCAACTAACTGGTGTATTATCAGCGCTCCAATAGCTGATAGGCATAAGTTTCTGAAATTTGATCTTAGGTTCGGTATATGTAATATAATGTTAACATTTTACTGTAGATTATTACTAGATACTTTTATCTTTAGAAACCAAAGGACGTAGAACTTCTAGACGTTTGGAGGCAAAAAGACAACGACTGACACAAGACCCAAATGCAACACCATCCAGAAAGTGTGTGAAGGTTCCAGCCCCGCCTCCTCCACCCCCACCTCCAGTCCCACCCTTTGTTGAGAATACCACACCTCTAAAGCTGTCAGGTTTAGTAAGGAAACCTCTAACACCGATAGAAAATAGACTGACAAAGGTAATTATTTATATGGATTGAAATTGTTGAATCAACCTGTCCTTCATAAGAACTATTGAATATACGTCCAAAAATATTCACCTAGAATTCATTTTCGGAAGTTTTTGTGACTGTACTTTCAGGATGTTTTGACTTTTCAAATTAAACTTGATAGTCGGACGCCTAAGCACTATAACAGTTCACTGGCGTAGAATGAGAAGGTCGTGAGTACTCCTTACGACCTTATAATACTGATAAATATTTAGATAGCTTCTTATGAGCCTATTTTCATAAAAATTGGAACTTGTTATGGTGACCAAGAAGAAGCAGTGCCCAAACTAAAGTTGAAACAGCTTGTTTTACCATAGAAGTAAAAGAGTAATTTTCAGACAGTTGTTTCGTGTTTTCTCAAAATATTTTCATGTACTTTCCAAGCCAACAATTTATGATTGCTATGTAAATAATTTCAGGTATTATGAGTACATTGCAAAATATCTTAATTAATTTTTTTCAGGGTTTAGAATGCTCAATTTCAGCGTCAAAAGAACTGGATTTATACTTTAATGAAGTATTTTTAAAAATCTTTTGTGAGAATTTTGCATTTGTTTATTTTTATGTTACAGACTCCAATGAGTCAGAAAAAGAAGCGACACGACAATGTGGACCATGATGAGTAAGATATTCAACATTCTATATATTATACTTCCTATCAAAGTCAAAGATCAGGGTTTTACTGGAATAGAACTTAGATATATTTTCCCTGGCAAATTAATTAAGACTAATCAAACTTGTAATCTAAACATGCTGTCTAATAATGACAACTATTTAGATCTAGCGCTAGAAGTATTTGTGTCCCTCGCAGTGAAGGAGACATTGAATTGGTTCTGGACATTTGGATGTCACAAAGTTATTAAATAAAGTTCATAAATACTTTTTGGTTGGGTGATTTTTGTCTGCATTTTGATCTTTCATAGCAGACATAATGATGTGTTATGTGTCAGAATCCTTCTATTTGTATTTGATAATCATAAATAAAATCTAGCACCATGTGTGGCAATAAAGACTGCAGGTTCTAACTGAAAGGCGTTGGGGCCTTGTGATTATAAGCATTGGACAACATACTTCATGCTCCAACTCATACTCCATACTCCAATTGGAACATGTTCTTGCTTACAAAAACTGCTCTTACTTCTTTATTACTGAATGGAAACATATTAAAATGTAAGTTGGTAGTGGTTTTGATGTAAAAGCATAAAAAATCATTTTTTCAAGTTTGAGCATGGAGTTTTGAGTATGAGAATGAGAGCATGTTTATAATCATGGGGCCTGATTTTGGTCCTTTTGTTTTCTATCTTTGAATAGTATTGCAACACTTGTTTTTTGTATTTCAGTATACTTGGCTCTACACCACAGCTGGATTGTTCATTAACAAGTTTACATCAGGAACTTCTCTCATCAAATCCATGGAAACGTCTTAAATGTGTCTCCGAAAACATGTAGGTATATTGGTGCATCAAAACATACCAAACCTGTCTAAAACTACATAAAAATGTTTTGGGGAAAATCGACTAGTTATTGGCATAGTTGTAAGCTTCTGATAGTTGATTTATCTTTGAATGGGCAAAATTGCTACCTTTATCAAAAAAGTTTGCCAATAATGTTATTGTTTGTTTATTTATTTTGGTTTATTATAATTTTGGGACCCAAAAAACTAGCCAGATACCTGTGGTTTACTTCATGCAGACTGTTTTATGCCTTGGTCCCACTGAGCATTTTTGGCCTCGGCGATGTTCTACTGATTTAAATAAATAAGCTTCGGGAGACATCACAAACAGGTGTATCATAAATTTTCTAATGATTACCCCGAAGCCTCCCCTAGACCACGACGACCATTCCCCCCAGCTGTGGCCTATACGTTAATCTAAATATAGGCCACAACTATTTATAAAATGGTTCTCTGGACACATGCCAGTGGTTGTTTTAATGATCAATGTATGACAACTGAAATGTAATTGTATAATAGATGTATCTTTTACATTTTAGAGCACCAAATGATACCCCGAAGTCAGTTAAGTTTGCCATCCCCACCGAGCCCCTACATAGGGCCCTGTATGACAAGTTCAAGAATGCCCGAGCACCGAGTCCAGCTGAAAGCCCTAGCACCACCATCACATCACCAAGTGGATTTACACCATAAATGTATTCTTCACGTCACCCTGACATTTGTAGAACTCAGGGGTGTCAATTTTCCAAATTAATCGAGAATTCGGTATTTACATTTTCTGAAGGAGCCATGATTTCTAACCAAAATAGAAGTTATTTGATGAAAGTATCTTGAGAAATGGCAAAGTTATTGTCAATTTAGTCTTTTTAAAAGAAATTTCTTCATAAAAACTGAGTTAAATATGGAAACAATGTGGTTGGAGGCTTCTCATTTTGCAAAAATGGTAGACTGCATGCCCGGTATGATTTTCCTGATTTTTTTGGCACTGTTGACACCCCTGAGAACTATTGATAATGATTGAGTTTTACAAAAACATTTGTAGTGTAACTGTTTTAATGTTCTTGTATAGTGAAACATTTTGAGGTTAACATATAAAATAACTGACACAAACAGTCAAATAGAACTATTGAGGGAGTGTCTTTATAAAAAAATAGTTTAAGTGTTTTAATGTAATTGTATTGTGTGAAGTTTCACATAGAAGTTGGCATTCAAAATCACTGACACAAATAACATGGCAGCTGTGAGACACAAGTTCTGCATGCACATTTTCAGGATTGGGCTTTTAATATGCCATTGTAGAACACTGAATATATATTGGCCCAGCCTGTTTGGGGGCCTTATTTACCAACGTTTTAAGTCTAAAATTCACACTTAGACTTAAAATTGTCATTATTCATAATCACTGCCATTTCTTTGAAATTTGATTTACCCATGTAAAATTTTATCTGACTATTTGTTGTTACCTACTGAACATGTATACCAATTTATATGAAATTCGGTGCATTTATAACAACATGAGAGCGAATAGAACATTTGGCAATATAAAGTCTAAGTCTGAATTTTAGACTTACAATGTTGGTGAATAAGGCCCCTCATATTCCTTGGTCTCATGTAAGTTTTAAGTTGTTGGCTGGAATTTCTGATATTTTTCTGTGTTAGGATGAAGTTTTGTACGTAAAAGTTAGCATAATGTTTGTATGTGTTTGTCAATGTTTTTATATAGAGTAGATTTTTACCAAATTTTATTCTGTTCACTGTTGTAGTGCTAGTAAATCACCTTATTCTTTGTGTTTTTTTTATCAATTTCATTATTCATTATTTCTTCATCTCTTTTAATGAAAATTATTATTCATCCATATTTTATCTTATTCCCTCTTTTATTTATTCTTTCTCTTTCTGAAAACATTCAGGTTTTAAAAACGTTTTATCTCATAACTGTTGTTATATGGTGTATATATAAACCTTGTACCATTTATAAGCTCACCTGTTACATAGTGACAAGGTGAGCTTTTCTGATCACACTTCGACCGTCCGTAGTCTTGTACGTCCATCGTCCGTCAACAATTTGCTTGTGTTCACTCTAGAGGCGACAGTTTTCATCCAATCTTCATGAAACTTGGTCAGAATGTTGTTCTCCATGCAATCTATGCCAAGTTTGAATCTTGGCCATGTGTGGTCAAAACTAGGTCACTAGGTCAAATCTTAGGAAAAACCTTGTGCTCACTCTAGAGACCCCTGTTTTGATCCAATCATCACGAAATATGGTCAGAATATAAGTTGTACTGGTGCAACAGGTGAGCGACCTAGGGCCCTTTGGGCCCTCTTGTTTTACCTTGTACCACTTAGTACTGTTTTCAACATTTCCAATGGTCTCCTTGGACAATCTCATTCATTGTTACATTATGATATCGCTGGCTAAGAATGAGAAAGTCATATTTTCTTGAAAATCAGAACTTTTCATGTTGACTAAACTGAGGTTGAAACAGCTTGTTTTACAATAAGTAAAGAGTAAATTTCGGACAGTTTCCTCGTTTTCTCAAAATATCAATTTTGTAGTTACAACCTTCTCATTCTAAGCCAGCGATATAAGATATCCCCTGCTATATTTTACTCTGCTTAAAACAACAGGTTGACTTGAGTTTGTTAAGTTTCGTATTATGATTAGTGTATGTAAGAGTTTTACATGTGATGTTCGTTCTGTCCAATCACAATTACAGATGTATATATTATAATAAATGCATCATTCACAGTCAGGACTTTCTTCCTTTCTGTCATCCTCTATATAAAATTCAACCAAAATAACATACATTTCCATATGACTATCCCGCTCTTACCTTAAAAGAGCTTCCAAAAGAAATGTTTATTTATTCAAAACAAGCAATAACTGAAGGTGTTGAATACCAAAAGCAGGGCTCGACACTAACACTGGTCCCCTGGTCCAAGGCCAGTGAAAATCTTGAAGGACCAGTAACTGTTTTTATTTATAAATTTTACGTTTCTTTGCTGGGGGACCAGTGACCAAAAATAGTTAATGTCAAGCCCAGTGTCAAGCCCTGATTAAAGAATTTCCAGCATGACATGCCACATAGATATGCACATAGTCAACTGGGATTGGTATTATCAAGTCTTGTGAAGAAATTCCACCGCGTAATTTATAAGGAGTTACAAACCAGGGGCCTTATTCATCGTCTAAAAAACTCAGACTTAAAATTATCATTATTCATAATCATTAGCATTTCTTTTAAATTAGATTTAACTGTATGAAATTTTATCAGACTATTGGTTATTACCCACTGAACATGTAAACCAATTTATATCAAAATCAGTTCATTTTTAACAACATGAGAGCGAATAGACCATTTGACGATTTAAAGTCTAAGTCTATATTTCAGACTTACAACGTTGGTGAATAAGGCCCCAGTTTTGCGTTTGACAAAGAGCGATGGACAGACAGACATCACCAATGCTACATGCTCCCATTTGCACAAAAAATAAGCTAAGTATAGCTTGACCAGATTTAACTGACACTCATCAAAGTCTGTAAAGCTCTTCCAGCCATGCTCGGTTGTATTCAATTTGTATGTTAATTTACCATATACCGTACCGTTATCTCCGGACTTTTACAAATTATGCTAGGAGTCTCAGTTTAATCTGGTAGGGCTATATCCATGGAAATCAAACCTGTGGTAAAAGAATAGACACATTCTGTCACTGGACCATGGCAACCAATCTCAAGCATGCCACATAAAGATAGCCCCTTATCAGAGGGGTTTTGATCAGGTGTATAAAACACAATTTACATGTAAATATAACAATTTTAATTCAACAATATAAATATTTTATATATTACATCAAAAGTATCCATAACAACAAGAATCACAATAATACACAGTATCAACAAAACAAAGAGTTCCATAAACCACAGGCATTCTACAATTTCAAAATGATCTGGAAATCATTGACAAAGTAACCTTATCTGAATATGAACAATAAAAAATGTTTGAACCCATAGTTTATTAAAGGTGCAGGGATGTGTGCAAATGGCAACTGCATAAGACTCGTTTTCAGGATTGGGCATTATGCCTCAGTAGAACAAGTGTTCCATATAAAGCCATGAACTCCAAGACTTATAGTGCTGTATGATTATATTGCAATCGTGTCACTTCAATTTAAATGTATATAGTATGATCTAGACTCCACCTGCTCCGAGCCTACATGTACCACTTGACAGAGATAACATTGTAGCACAGTTTCACATGAAGATAAGCCAAAACTTTGACCTTTACAAAGACCACACAGACAAACTGCTGATAACAGACATAAATGGTCAGCACTGCCAGGTTATTATCAAAACTGAGAGCTATAAATATTTAAACAAATAAGAATCAGGAACTGTATCATGCACAAATTTTCATGTTTTTAGTCTCCTGCAATATCCCTAAGGAAATGCTTGATATGGACACAAAAATTTAAATCATAGAATATCAATATAATATCAATATCGTAGATACCAATCTATGAGAGACATGTGTCAAAGAAAATCCTTTAGAGCAGATAAAATTCACACTTAATTTTGCCATCTCTTGAGATATCTTCATCACATAAGTTTTATTTTGGTCAGAAACCATTGCCCTTGCAATAGTTATAAATCCGGAATTCCGGATTAAACAGAATCATGGTGTAACTCCGTTAGGAAATCATTTCTTGTTCTACAGTATACATTAAACTTTTTTTTTCAACAGACACACAGCAGATTGTGTAAATTGTTATGACTTTTAACTTTCAACATTTAAGGTTCCTATATTTCTTATTACATTTGTATTAGTAATAGATATATTAATCCATTCAATGTCAGGTAGTTATTTCAGTTTATAATATGATTTTGATTACCATTAAAGGGGGATTGGTTGTATACATAAGTAATTGAACTGAACATATTCAATGCTCACAAAGACAAAGGACAGTTACTATAATTATGCTCCCACATCAGTAGATATCAGACATAAAATAGTTATTAATTACTAATTATTCTTTTCATGTTTTGGAGAGATTAAAAACAATACATGTAAATGTATTAATAGTATAGTGACTGCATGGAAATTTAAAGAGTGCAATCACCCGTGAACTTAGAAGTTAGAGTGAGCTATACACTATTAATTTACAGTTAACGGAAATCAAAGATAAAGTTGGAAGCATACTGCGATATGACCACAGACGGAGGAGGTTGGACGGTATTTCAGAGGTATTTAATGAAGACCAGAGGCAAGTACAAGTCTATTGTGATATGGATACCGATGGAGGCGGATGGACGGTATTTCACAAGTACGGGTCATGCAATAATCATGCAGTTATCTAATATTTATTTAATAAAGATAAGAGGCAAGTACAAGTTTATTGTGATATGGATACCGACGGAGGAGGATGGACGGTATTTCACAAGTACGGGTCATGCAATAATCATGCAGTTATATAATATTTATTTATGGAAATCCGAGACAAGTACAAGACGGAGGAGGATGGACCGTATCTTATAAATAGGTACAAGTACTGCACAAAGTGGGTTATACAATATCTATTTATGGCAATAAAAAATGTACAAGTATTTGCCACATGACGTTCGGGCTGGATGTACAGGTACTGCAAAAATTTGTTATACATTTTGTATAAAGACAAACAAGACTGTGTTCAATAAACGCTTATGCCCCGTGGAAGCCATTTCAATAAGTCTTAGTCCGAAATTAGGTCAAGGTGAAGGTCAAAATGGAGTCAGGTAATACAGGCGTGTGGAGAGTGGTCATATGCAACACCCATGTAAGTTTGAAAAATGTGTAGCGAGCCATATTAATGCTAGAAGAAACGGTCTATTTGGGTTAACAAGGCTGGACGAACGAACGGCTAGACAGGTGAATCACTATATGCCTCCCAATCTATCGATACGGGGCATAAAAATAAAAGTATACTATGACATGAAGACAGATGGTGGTTGATGGACTGTCAGGTGTATGTAAGTTCAAATACAGCACAAAGTGGGTAAAAGAAGACAGCATATATATTTATCCAAATCAAAAGACATTTCGTACAAGAATGGAGCGGACACAATTTAATAATGGATGGGCATGTGAAGACCATTTTTTGGTATCCGCAGAATATAGACAAGTAACCCCTCGACCCGGAAGTTGAAGAGCCCCGAATGTACGGTCTCCGGTCACTTACTTTCATTATTCTGAAGCTACAAGTTGTACTTTTAGGAAATCTAGAGACATCTTCGAGAGCACTATTGTTTGATGGAATTGCTGTGATCCAGCGACTACATCTTATTATCTATTATAGGTAAGAACACTATTTGGCACTGCCAGCAAGGTTTCCCAAAATTCTCCAGGTTTTCCAAAATTTTCTGGGTTTCCCAAAATTCTTTGGATACCACACCTTCCTATGATCCTATCTTTGTTACGTACCCTCTATTTTTAGAACTGGAAAAACCGTTACTTGGGACGGGTGATTTTTAGGTAAATAGTTGATTTTCTATCTACCAACTTGTGATCCATAAAACTCAACTAACGCAGCGTATGCCCTAAGGGTTGCCACTTTTAGGTTGTCATCAATTTCTTTAAGAAGATTCCCGGATTAAATAAAATAGTGGATACATATTTTTAATTTTCAAATAAAAGAATGGTACAGGTTATTTTGTTTAATTGGAGAGTCGTTTCAGAGAAAATGATGACAACCTATACATGGTAACTCCTGAGGCATACACTGCGCTAGAGGTGTTGAGGTTTATGGATAGTAAGTTGTTAGATAGAAAATCAAATATTTTCCTCGTCTAAACCGAACGTCACCCGTTCCAAGTAACGGTTTTTCCAGTTCTAAAAATAGAGGGTGTACCCAGTGCTACGGAGGATATATAATTAAGTTTGGCAGGGGGAGTTTAAATGTTGCAGGATAAGGATAGCGTTGTAATGATGGAGCTCAGCCTGAAGGATGCTGATGATATGGTACAGAAAGCTTATCCAGTTAATATGTCTGTGGCTATTTTGCAAAGGTTAATTATTTTGGGAGCAACAGAAGTTATATACCAATTTGAAAAACAAAGAGAGTATGAGATGGCACCCAATGATCATAAAGTGGTGTATTTTAATGAAAAATAATTCCACTGCCACTTCTGATTCACTGAGGAAAACGAACTGCATGCTTCATCAATCTCCATAGTGAGCGAACACTGCATGACTACACCAATGTTTTAAACCGTGACACAGGATTTCATCATCATTTTCATGATAATGTTATAAACAAGTTTTAATTAGTTATAATAGACGAGGTTTCCGGCTTCAGTAAAGAACATCAGCGGATTGTTGGTTCACTCTAGGATGAACTTCAAACAAGCAATGATTTAGTGTACGACAATACTTGAGAGTTGGTTCACTCTAGGATGTACTTCAAATAAGCAATGATTTAGTGTACGACAAAAATATAGGAGAGCTGGTTCACCCTAGGATGTACTTCAAACAAGCAATGATTTAGTGTACAACCATACTGGAGAGTTGATTCACTCTAGGATGAACTTCAAATAAGAATGATTTAGTGTACAACAATACTGGACAGTTGGTTCACTCTAGGATGAACTTCAAATAAGCAATGATTTAGTGTACAACGAAAACAGTGGAGTATTGGTTCACTCTAGGATGTACTTCATATCAGCAATGATTTAGCATACGACAAAAACATTGGAGAGTTGGTTCACTCTAGGATGAACTTCAAATAAGCAATGATTTAGTGTACGACAAAACAGTGGAGAGTTGGTTCACTCTAAGATGTACTCCAAATAAGCAATGATTTAGTATACAACAATACTGGAGTTGGTTCACTCTAGGATGTACTTCAAATAAGCCATGTTTTTAAGATGGTTAACAAGAATGCCTACGAAGTTTGAAAGCAATGCCTTAGTGGGCTTCAAAAAATATTTGAGGTTCTACATTTTGGAACGGACGAACAGGACAATCACTATATGCTTCAGTGATGGGTCCAAGCAATATACATTTTCAACTTGAATGCTATACCCATTCATTAACTTTAACATGCACAAGACTATAAGAGGATCATTACAAAATTTTGTAATTCTACTCTTATGGAGAATGGCCCTGCTAACAGCAAACATGTTAAAAATTCACATGTTTTTCTATTTAGCAAACAGCAAACAATTTAGAGCGTGTAAAATCTTTGTTTTTCAGTCTGAGGTTGAAAAATGTATAGATGCACAGGTTTTATTATTAACACAACAGTCCGCAATTTTGGTAGGATTTAGAAATTTAGGCGCACCACCTCAGTATTTGGTTAGCCGAATTAGCTATTCTTAAATGTTAACATATCGTTCAACAAATAACTAGTAGGAAACATTACGAAAATGTTATGAACGTTACATAAGGTTATTCTACCTACTTCTGCAACTGGGCTATACTGAGCTGTTACTGTAAAAACAACTTGGCCCACTTATTATATTCTATTTTTCTTTTAACTAAGGGTGTGAATGGTAAATTTAGCTAGTGCGTTTATCTTATGGTACATGTACAAATAACTCAATCATTTGTTTATATAGCTAATACAATATAAACAGATTATATTTCAAATTCCAGCTATTTAGTGACTCAAAATAAACTTGTAATTAGATCTGCTGCCCATAGCTTTTACATTAAGATAAATGAAGTGAACCATCACTTTCGGGTAACAATGACTATTTGTAATGGTACATTGATCATGTTATTGGGAGTAAAAAATTAACAATACTTGAAGGTCAAATACTCGTCAGCGTGTGATACCTTATTCAGAATAATTCGGCGATACTGGAAACCTGAAGAAGAAGTGGTACCTACCCCAAAAAAACATGTGTTTGAGACCGGGGGAGTATCTCAAGGACTCAAGGAGTATATTCCTAACATAGACAACCTTTTAGCCAAATCAAACGATTTCGTACTGTGTCGTTTCTAAACGACTAGGCAAATCAGATGGGATAAAAATGCGATGTAAAGAGAGAAATCCCATTGACTATTCACCGTGGTAAAATGATCACAAATGTACAAGTACATTGTGACATGGCGACCGATGGAGGAGGTTGGACCGTTTTCCAAAAGTAAGGGTAATGCAATAATTGGGTTATATAATATTTTATTAAAGGAAATCAAAGACAAAAAAAACATGCATGAAGCATTCATATAATAATTGTGATGTGGAGACCAACGGAGGAGGTTGGACGGTTTTCCAAAAGTATGGGTAATGCAATAATTGGGTTATATTATATAATATTTATTTAAGGAAATCAAAGACAAAAAACATGCATGAAGCATTCATATAATTATTGTGATGTGGAGACCAACGGAGGAGGTTGGACGGTTTTCCAAAAGTATGGGTAATGCAATAATTGGGTTATATAATATTTTATTAAGGAAATCAAAGACAAATAAACATGCATGAAGCATTCATATAATTATTGTGATGTGGAGACCAACGGAGGTTGGACGGTGTTGAACAAGTATAACAGTGCCCACCTAAAATATGAATTCAGAGAGTTTTCCCCCATTTACTTGCCTGTATAGCACTATGTGCAGAACAAAGAAGCAACAATGTTTTTGAAGACCTCGGATATTTTGTTTTATTTAGTGTAAAGACAATACATTGATTGGTACCCTAGATGGAAAATATTAAGTTTCTTTGTCAGCTTTGAACGACAAGATGATCATATAATATGGCAAATTCAGCCCCTTGAACCCCATAGTTTATTTTTGAATCAGAAAATGTTCATCTTTCTATCTGTCACATTTTTTACTCCTTCATTAACTCTTTTTTCAGAAATTGCAAACATTGTTACCGTCTGACCAAAATATATGGAATAATTAAACGAATTATAATTCGGCATCTGTCAAAAAGTGTATCCATATTTTTGGTGGGCACTGTATATGGTAATGCAATAATTATATGACATTTATTTATGGAAATCAAAGAATAAATTTACAAGTATACTGTGACATGGAGACGGAGGGTGGAGGCTGGAAGATATTGTTCAAGTACGGGTACTGAAAAAATATGTTATATTATAATTTATAGTATTTATTCATGGAAATCAAAGAGAGAAATGTACAAGTATTCTGTGACATGGAGACAGATGGTGGAAGACGGTGGAAGAAGAATTGTAACTTATACGTGTAATTACAAGTACTACACAAAGTGGGTAAAAGATTATACAGCATATATTTATGAAAAATCAAATAATAACGAGAGATGTTTGTAAAACATGTATGCTCCCATGGCAGCTGAATTGTCGAAAATGGTAAAGGTCACGTTGACCTTGAACTTTGGCCTGCTGACCTCAGAATAAGGGTCATTTACTGTTGCTGGCCAACCCCATGTAAAGTTTGAAGCTCCTATGGCAAAGCACTCTTACGTTATCTAACAGAAACCATTTGGTCTACCGACAGACAGACATGTGCAAATACATACCCACTCATCAAAGATGGGGGTATAACAACTTGTATTCATTGACTGATAGTGAACTAGATGATCACATCTTGGCGTGTGAAGATGTCGCTGGCTTAGAATGAGAAGGGCGAAACTACAAAATCAATATTTTGAGAAAACAAGAAAAAACTGTCTGCAATTTACTCTTTACTTATGGCAAAACAAGCTTTTATAGCTTCATTTTGGTCAGTATGACACGTTCCGATTTTCATAAAGATAGGCTCATTCGAAGCGCCTGGTACTGGAGATTCTTATAAGGTCGTAAGTAGTAGTAACAACCTTCTCATTCTAAACCATTGATGTCTAAAGACTAGTCCCTTCAAGCTTGGTATCGATATCGCTATCAAGCTTGAGTAGTTTTAAAATGTTTAAAATTGGCGAGTCGGTACATAAAATGTTTTGCTATTTGACTGTGTAATAAAATGTAATGTATAGCATCTATTTTGTGTTACTGCTGAGTACTATGAAATATTTAGTTTTAACAGACTGCTTGCTAGAAAAGTAGCCATCTATATGAAGTGGTTCTTATGCAATAACATTTAATTGATGAAAGAATTGACACAATCTTTGCCTGAATAAAAAATAATTATCTGTACATATTCTCCTTATTGGTCCCTATCCACATACCAAGTTTCATAAACATAGCTGAAAAACTGTTTGAGTTAACGCAGGAGCCATATTTCTTGACAGAATGACTTGACAGACGGAGGGCAAACCTAAAGTAGGAGACTAAAAACAATACAATAATGTATTCACAGCAAGTTACAGTTTATGATAAGCAGTTATATCTAACTAGAAAACATTAGATGAACAATCCCGACAAAACCATAACTAGGCTTGGTACAGTTTCATTGAAGTCCAACCAATGGTTAAGGAGAAAAAGGGCAGAAAACTTAATATTGAGTAACAACTATCCAGACGTCAAACACAGAATATATTTGTCTCCCCACTTTATGCGGGAGACATAAGTTTCTAATAGTTTATAATTTCAGAGTATTCATGTGTGTCTTTTGACAAATTATTTGCACACAATGGCAGAGTGGAAGTTTCCATCGATGGAGGTAATTGGGGACCTATTAGTGAGATCTACATATGGCAGAACATGGGGAATTGTTAGTGAGCTTTACAGAAGACAGTGTGTGGGGAACAGTTTGTGAGCTCTACAGACGACAGTGTGTGGGGAACAGTTTGCGAGCTCTACAGACGACAGTGTGTGGGGAACAGTTTGCGAGTTCTACAGACGACAGTGTGTGGGGAACAGTTTGCGAGCTCTGCAGACAACAGTGTGTGGGGAACAGTTTGCGAGCTCTGCAGACAACAGTACTTGGGGAACAGTTTGTGAGCTTTAGAGACAGCAGTACTTGGGGAACAGTTTGTGAGCTCTAGAGACGACAGTACTTGGTGAACAGTTTGTGAGCTCTAGAGACGACAGTACTTGGTGAACAGTTTGTGAGTTCTAGAGACGACAGTACTTGGTAAACAGTTTGTGAGCTCTAGAGACGACAGTACTTGGTGAACAGTTTGTGAGCTCTAGAGACGACAGTACTTGGTGAACAGTTTGTGAGTTCTAGAGACGGCAGTACATGGGGAACAGTTTGTGAGCTCTGGAGACGGCAGTACTTGGGGAACAGTTTGTGAGCTCTGGAGACGACAGTACTTTGGGAACAGTTTGTGAGCTCTAGAGACGGCAGTACTTGGGGAACAGTTTGTGAGCTCTGGAGACGACAGTACTTGGGGAACAGTTTGTGAGCTCTAGAGACGACAGTACAAGGGGAACAGTTTGTGTGCTCTAGACAAGGCAGTACTTGTCTTGGGGAGCACTTTGTGAGCTCTTCAGATGGCACACAATGGCAGAGTGGAAGTTTCTACAGACGGACGTAATTGGGGACCGGTTTGTGAGCTATAGACAAGGCAGTACTTGTCCTGGATATGTTTTGTGAGCTTTACAGATGGCAATACATGGGGACCTCTTTGGGAGGAAGCTACGGTATGTAGTTATATCAGGAAGAATGGAATTCCTTATATGTTTTAAAAATATTCATATTGAAAAAATTGGATTCTGAGATTACTCCATTACTCCAAAGACATTGGAATGGTTTTCAATCTGCACTAAGCACAGATCAAACCATTTCTAGAGAAAGACAGCTAAGCTCACTGCCTAGAAATTAGAGCTGTCGCCATTCGACATAGTAATAAACCCATTGCGGCAAAGGACCATACTTCAGACAAAAATAATTTCATGCACACTTACCTGCTAAGGTTGTTCAAATCCTACAAAAACTGTAAGAGTTGCATTTACGTAACAAGAATGCATTAACAGACAGACAGATGGACAAATTAGCTGAAAACAGTATATCCCCCATACAACTTATGTCATACAGGGGGTATAAATGCAGGATTATTATCATATCACAGAGCAAACATCTACGTATGTAGGCCGTGTAAATCCATCACCAAAACCTTCTCTCTCTTGTAACTGCGGAACCTGATCACACATTGGACATTTCACATTCCTGACAATGGATGATCGCATCCAGATAATAGGATTACACCTCTCACCCTCGGTGACGGGTAAAGCACCGTGTCTATGTTGACCTCTATGTATTACACCCATTGTTGATTCATGTTCATACTCAACCTGTACCGTATCTTCCTCGTTTCTCATAGATCCGAAGTATAAATTACCTCCCTTATATGAGTCCTGAGGTGACAAGCTAACATTAAGTGTCACCTCAGCGTTGTCATAGTGATAACTAAGGTCGGTATCCTTACTGCTCTCGTACTGCACTGTGAACACCTTGTGAGAGTCGAGCTTCCCCCCGCCCCAATCTGGGTAGAGTAGTTCTGCTATTGGATTCAAGTAATCCTCTCGTAGTGATGTGAAGAATGGATCAAAGCCAAGCTCATCTAATAACACCTGCAATGCAAGTAACAAGGAATGTGAAAGATGACTGTTAGTACTGCGAGACACAAGCCATTATATGGCACGCCGATGCATCAGGTAAGGAACAAGGGGCTAAAATTGCAGTATATTGCTCACCTATCAAATACCAGGAATATTTTGAATAAATTAAAATATCATTAGGTACAGCAGACCATCATTGAATATCGTCCAAGTAGTGTTTACGAGTCTATTATGAGTCGATTTCACTTGAAGTTTTCACATATACTGTAAAATAATTAAATTTTAATTGGACAAAATTTTGCAGTGCATCAAATCCAAATTTGAAGAATTCATGACCTCAAAATCTATCGCCCTCCAGTACCATTTGAGGATCCTATGACAAAGCATTCATGAGTCACTGAACGGTCTAGGGACCTACAGGTCAACATACAGACATCATGCAAAGAAATATAACCTCTCATCAAAGAATGGGGGTTATCATTAATTTTCTTTGGCTGAACTTTCGACCTTTTGGTGAACTCGGATACAAAAAAAGTACTCACTCCGTATTTATTCATGGTGTTAGGACGACCTTTAGGTGCATCACTCTGTTCAAAGTTCTTCATCTCATCCAGAAACAGCCGACAAAACTCTGCAGTGAACACTGGCATACAGTATGTCCTTCCAACTGAAACATGAATTCTCCATCTTTAACCTTCCACATCCGCAGTGTTAAACAGTAACAACAAATATCCTCATAGCATTAGTGCTGTAGCTTCCTGGTTCATACACAATTCTCACATCCAAATTCAAGTACTTTTCAAGGCTTTTTCAAGACAGAATTTGTTTTTCAAGGCATTTTCAAGAACATTTACGAAAGTAAAATTGTACAACTTTTGACTCTTTGTGTTGGATAAACATGAAAAATATTGTCATCACAGAATTTGCTGAGCACTACACATCTCATTCTTGCATTAATACATTTGCCTACTTTTAATTTGCAAGCAAAACAGTGTTTCTGTTTCCTTTTTCTACAAATAAACTGTTGATTTGACGACATCCATACTTTGGTATGTATATTCAAGGCCATTTGCCTAAATTCAATGATTTAATGTGAAATTCAAGTACCATTTTGGCATTTGTTCAAGGCAACACCTAATTCAAGTACTTTTCAAGGTTGAAACCAATTCAAGGACTTTCCAAGGCTTATATGAACCCTGGGATTAGCTACTAAGGGTGACCAACCTCATTCTTTAGTTGTTTACTATAAACAAACCAACTGGTGTATTCTTTCATTTCAAATGCCACACTGAGCTTGATCTTTGATCTACAGATCTTAAAATCGAAAAGTCATCTACTCAGTACTGATGCTAACCAACCTCCATGAAAGGTTTGAGGATCCTCAGGCTAAGCATTGTTAAGTTATTGAATGGAAACAAACTGACACATCCTACCAATATGAATAGCAATTAATAACTTCTTATCAAAGATAGGACATACTATTTAATTTTAGACCCAAATTCTGACTTGATTATCTCTATGCTTTATAGTGTTACATGGCTTTGATAATGTAATGTGTTTGATGGTAAAGCAGTATCGGGTGTGCCAAGTTTAAAAGCTATGCCTTGATGGAATTATTTTTTTCAACATTTTGTTACACTAGACAAACAGACAAACAGACAGACAGGACAAATCACTATATATGCATTCAGTATAGATGACAAGGCATAAAAATACATTTAACAACAAAAAACTTACCATTTGTTTCCTGTATGAAGTCAAATAATCCTTCAAATGTGGCATCTTCATGTTTACAGTAATCAACAATAGCAAGGAAAGCTGGAGACAAGAACGACTTCTGAAAGCATTCAAATCATTATACCCTTTATTCCATTTCAATTTTGTATGTAAATTCATACCTTCACAATAACAGTTTTTACATATTGCTGTTTAAGACTGTGTATGCCAGTTGCAGGCTGCCCTGCCCACACTGACAAAAAATTAGGGCTAATTTTACTGATAACATCAAGAAAAATTAGGTGCTAATTAAGGGCTGCAAAAAAGAATTTTGGAACTAAATTAGAACATTTGAAGATGTTTACATGGACTTACCTGTACTTTTTTGATAAAAAAGAAACTCACAAACAATTCTATATGTGCAGGAAAGATGTTTTCCAGGGGTTTGCATTATCTAAGCATTAATATCTTTTCAAGCATAAATTTTATAATAAAATTTCAGAAAGTTTTTCAAGAAATCTAAAAAATTACGAATTGTAGAGAAAAATTAGGGCTTTTTTAAGAAATCCCTTTGGATTTTTTTTATTTTTTTAGGACTTTCAGTCAAACTGAAAAAAATAGGATTTTTAGGAATTTTAGGGCCGCTTGACAGCCTGCAACTGTTAATAAATAGGAAAAAATGTAGTAGAAACCAATATTCACAACTTTCGAGGACAACCCTCGGATATTAGGTTAATGCTTACCAAGCTACTGGGCCAGTGGCTCAAAGTCACAATGTGGTAGGGAGATATGAGAGCAGAGAAATTGTACAAGATGAGCATTACAGAACAGAATCACTAACTAGTACCATTTTAGACTTTATAGCACCACACAGGCTTTCATCGAAACCTAGACCTTCCACACAAGAAACCAGCAATCTACCACTAGTATATGTACTTGTCAGGGCTCAACACTTACACTGATTCGATGAAAATCAAGAAGGACCAGTGAAAGTATCAAAGAACCATTAGCTGTTTTCTTCACAAATTTAACACTTCTTTACAGTTGGACCAGTAACCAAAATAGTGTCTACCCGTACTTGTTAAGGAATGATAAAAATGAACAATTCTTCAATGTACATGTATAACAATTTGCGATTTTACAAACCTCCAACTTATATAGCTGTGGGTGTTTTGGTGTATACATCGATGATAAGATTGACTTTCTTATCTCACTTTCTCGTACACGATTCTTTCTCCGATCAACTTCATCTTCAATCTGAATTATAATACAGCATAATGGTCTAAATACACAATCTTGACAAAAATATGAAATACATACTGTACTTATTATAGATATGTCAAGATTTAGTCACTCCGAATAATTTCCACTATGGGTAGCCTCCTTAGGTTGATAGATTTACCTAAGGTTTTATAGAAATTCCCTTAGTTTCATATGGTTTCACCTTCGATATCTGAAACAACCTTAAGTCTTCATATTGAGATATCTAAGGTGAAATCATATAAAACTAAGGGAATTCCTATAAAAACTTAAGTAAATCTATCAACCTTAGGAATATTTTCCCCTTAAAAGCTTTATGAATACGGGCCAGGGGCGTAGCTGGGTCAATTCAGAGTGTACGCCCGTTTTTAGATTTAGTTTTTGAGGAGTAAATATACAGCAACAGACTCCACGGGAAATCAACTGAGATAGGTATTGTGCGAGCACAGCGAGCTAGAAAAAAACAGTTAAACCGAGCAGTAGAACCGCATACTCATTCTCAACTTGATGATATTCACTTACTTTAGAAGCGAGCAACACGAGTAAGAAAAAACTATGTTTGCCTGAGCAGCAGGCATACATATAGGCTCCCTACTTAATGATATTAACTTCATACAATTATATATATATTAAAGTACTGAGCGAGCAAAGCGAGCTTTAAAAAACTCTGTTTGCCTGAGCAGCAGATTATACATACATGCTCCGTACTTGATTATATTTACGAAATACAGTACTGAACGAGCGAAACATGCGAGAAAGAACTGTTTGTCTGAGCAGCAGGTCATACCTACATGTTCCCTACATGATTATTTTCACTTAATACAGTATTGAGCGAGCGAAGCGAGCTAGATAAAAAAAAAACACTGTTTGCCTGAGCAGCAGGTAATACATAAGTATACACGTTCTATACACGTTCTCTACTTCTCGAGCGAAACGAGCTAGAAAACGCACAGTCATATCTGAGCAGCAGGCTATACCTTCAGGTTCTCTATTTGGTGATATTAACTTTGTAAAGTACATGTACTGAGCGAGCGTAGCGAGCTGGAATTTTTATTTGGGCAGCATGTCACTCAAACTATATGCTTAGTATATTTGATAAATTACTAGATTCTAATTAAAATATAGAGCGAGGTTGTACTGTTTATTTTTTGACAGCATGCAACACAGACTCGATCTCTTTCAGATGAAATTCATTTTGAAAGTTGATGAGCGAGCGAAGCGAGCTAGAAAATATCTAGAATATACCCTGAATCCAAAAAAAGGATGACTGTCTTCATTAATGACATTTATGCCTAACCCTAGGGAGGCATCGATTTTTATTGCATTTTTGCGTCAGTTCATTTTATCATTTTTTCCATGGAGCGTACGCCCGGGCGTACGGGCGTATGCCTGGCTACGCGCCTGCGGGCCCTCAAACAATAATAGACACAAAGGAAAATAAACAAATTATGATAAGCTGGCATGAGCCACTTCAATGAACTTGACAATGAAATTATCATAGCTTGAACAGGGCCTCTTGCTTACCATGCAGGCACTACGACTTCTTATAGCTACCAAGCCGGCAGCTGCCAAAGCCACACAGCCTGATTCAATTGATCAACACCAACCTGCAACTAGCAAGTAGCTACACAGTGCTTTCACTATATATTCCAGAGTCAATTCCCAAATAGAATCCAGATTCTTTTAGTTACTAGTTACAACTACATGAAAATATAACAGGTCACAGACAGCTAGTTTTAGTAAAATTAATCAATTTAACATTGATACAGGAACAAGCTTTATAACAGCTTTCAATGAATGTTGCAAATAAACTGAGCATTGAACACGTGTCATTTAAGGGAGTAAGTTGAACAGTTGGACACAATTTTAATACTGTAGAATCAATTTTTTTCGCAAGGGATTCCTTTATCGCTATAATATTTTAAAAATTTTATTTCACGAAAATTAATAATCATGAACTTAATACAAAAAGGCATTAAAACAGCAGATTTTAAAAATCATCAATACGTTGTAATGATTTAATCTTACCAACTATTTCACAGTCATAAAATTGCAAAAGTTTTACCCTTGCAAAAATTACTGATTTTACAGTACTTGTAAATTTAACCTAATTACCTCAGATATGAGTTCATTTATCTTATCTTCTTCAGAAAATCCATGACTTTGCAGAACCTGTCAACGTAGGCAAGAATAACAGCTGTTACAAATACACTTACTGTCAAATTTTGGCCTCTTCAAACATCAAACTTATCGTAACCTAGATATTCTGTTCAAATGTTGACATAAACTGGGCTTGCACTATGTTGCACAATTAATATATAGATAATAAGATACAATTATATTGTAAAAATTCATCCACAAGCAAGTTTTCGACAGTAACAGAGCCTCCATGGCCCATAACTCACAACCCCACAAGCAACAGACACGGGACACACCCTTCGCCAAACATACCCCCAGTGAGAATAGTAGTTATGCAAGTTTTGCCAGAATTTCAAAATCCTTAATCCTAGTGCTTTGTCATTATGGGCTAATATTTTAAAAGCTGCAAAAATATTTTTAATGGTCATCATTATCAACTATAAAAAAAATAGGTAAGCCTACTGGAAAATAGACTGGGATCAATTGGATGCAAGGAAAGAAAAATCATTAAATACAAGTACGCTAGAGTGAAGACAAGGTATAAATTGCAAGATTTGACCTAGTGACCTACTTTTGACCCAACATGACCATATTTTGAAGTTCACCTAGATTTCATTGAGAACCAACATATACATTGACTAAGTTTCATGAACATTGGAACAAAACTGACCTCTAGAGTGAACACAAGGTTTTTCTGTGATTCAACCTGGTGACCTGTTTTTTACTCAAGTTGACCTTACCTTGGAGTAACATTCTGACCAGGTTTCTTAAAGATTGGGTCAAAACTGTGAACTTAGGAGTAAACACAAGGTTTTTCTAATGTTTTTTTTATCTCACCTGACCTTGGCCTAGAGTTCATTTAGAAAGACATTCTGACAAAGTTTCATGAAGATTGGATCAACACATTTGCCTCCTGAATGAACACAAAGGTTTTCTATGATTTGGCCTAGTGACCTAGTTTTTGACTCCAGATGACCCAGAACTTGACTTAGATTTCATTGAGAGTAACATTCTCACAAAGTTTCACCTAGATTGGATCAAAACTGTGACAGCTATAGTGAACACAAGGTTGTACTAATATTTGACATATATAGTCACCTAGTTTTTGATCCCATACAATTAATCCAGTTATAAAATTGGCGTATATTTCATACAGAACAACATTCTGACCAAGTTACATGAAGATTGGATCACAACTTAGACTAGTCCAAGCTCCTTAGACGATGATTATTCCATTTCAGTGATTATTCCAATTCATCGACGTCAGTCTCAATAAAAGATCATTTAGTTATGGTACCCAGAACTAAACTTAGACCTGTAGAGTGAACACAAGATTTTTCTAATATTCCACATATTGACCGTTTAACCACACATGACTTGGGGTTTTTGATCAGATACAATTAATCCAGTTATAAACTTAGCCTAGATTTCGTAACGAACAACATTCTGACCAAGTTTCAAGAAGATTGGACCAAAACTGTGACCACTAGAGTGAACATAAGGTTTATTGTATATTTAACATAGTGACCTAGTTTATGACCCACATGACCCAGACAGTTATAAACTTGGCCTAGGTTTCATACTGACCAAAGTTTAGTGAAGATTGGATCAACACGGTTGCCGCTTGAGTGAACACAAGCAAATTGTTGACAGACGAAAAGTGATCACAAAAGCTAAAATAGTAATTCCATAACCCTACTGCTTCAAACATGAATTAAGGTAATTTCATCAGCTGAAATTGAAGTCACGAGTGTGTTATTGTGTCGGAAAACAATTTGATTTTTCAAGTCTGTTATATAATTTTCAGCTGAAATCATTATGCTACATTGAAAAATTTACATCTACAATGAATATTTGTAAAAAGAAATAAAAATGCAGTTTGTAAAAAGTGTTTTATAACAAATTGAAAATTGCAAATTTTTGTGTCAAAATCCTGAAAAAGGTACTCACTCAAATTCAATATAAATCACATTTCTATGTTCTCCAATCCATTATCGAGGTGCTCGACTATAGAATTATTGCATATTAAACACATTTTATCCATAAAACACTAAATATTTAACCATGTAAAATTTGTAAATCAGATTTGTATTACACATTTGAAGATGACCAGTGTGTAAAACATTTCTGTTCGTGGGATTATGTTGCTATCAAAACAACTCATGGTCAAATCTATAGAATTTAGACGGTCATCTACTGTTAGAATACACCCTACTTACACACTTAAAATAATCAGATATGTGTAAATGTTATTTTACAAATTTGGTAATAAAGTGACCAAACGTTTTGATTCGATGTGTGCAGGTCATTAATTAAATTGATAAGTGGAATAGTCTATCACCTGGATAATAAATTGGAGAACACAACAATGTGTTTTATATTGATTTCGAGTGAGTACTTTTAACAGGATTTTGACACAAAAAATGACATAGATCTATTTCAATTGTAAATAAAACACTTTTTTATCAAATATTTCTTTTTTTTAAAAATCAATTTCATAAATGTAAATGTATTATTTTAATTTAGTATAACAATTTTTGTAATAAATGCTGTTGCAGACTTGAAAAATCTAATTCTTTTCTGACATGGTTAAACACTGATGGGTTTAATTTCAGCAGGGGGAGTTACCTTAAGAACGAATCGGATAGGGTACGAATCAGCGCATACGAATCGGATCACAGGTAACAGTATCGTTGAAAAGGAAATTGAAAAAAAAAATTGAAAAAAATTTTTTTCTCGAAACCTAAATTTCGAGAATTTTTTTTTTTCAATTTATTCTTTTTAAATTTCCTTTTCAACGATACTGTTACCTGTGAATCGGATAGGGGACGAAAGAAAATAATTTGTTGTTAAGACTTTGGTTCAGTGATCCGTATTTTGATCAATACAAACCTGAGAATAATCTCTTACGAATTGTTTCTTTGTAAAGAATTCAATATGAGTGTGTAATTTCCTTAGAAATATGTTTTTAAAATAAAAACAAGTGCACGAAAAGAATCTAACTTCCTCCTTTTTTCGCGCCATATTTGCGGTAAATGACGGGACTGTGGTACCAGTCTTTGGTTCCCGTATTAAGTGTCAATCACGCAACTCGAATAGGCAAGGCGGGGAACCAAAAAACAAAAATGGCTGCTTCCAGCGAGAGTGCCGACAAGGGCAAACCTAAATCAACGCCTCCACCCTTTCTTGAACCCCCATCTCAGGAGGTCCTGGAGTATTTTGTTGACAAAGTATGTTCTATTAAAAATCACTTACTTTATTCATTGCTGGCTCGTCTTTTTGTTTTAATATCACCGTATATGTGAAACTGTAGTAGTAAGCAGATGATAAGAATTCGGATAGTGATGCAATAAATGATCTAGTCCGATCATATGTTGATATTAATAAATAATCACTTGCTTTGTTTTTTATGCAGCAAGTCATATTTTGTCCCAGGAGGAGTGGTATTCAGACACAAGGGAAATACAACCTGTAAATTGTAATGCATGTGACAGTGGGTTCGTCAAATCTCCGGTTCGTCAAACTTAACTTTCTGTACAAAATAGGTTGTGGTTTCGTCAAATTGAATTATAGAGGGATTTGAGTTGATATACATAGTTTTAAGTGTGAACAAACACCTTTTTATAAGATTTAGTTGTATTGTATGGGATTGGCGATTGATTTATTTGTAAATATTGTGTGATAATCATGCATCACAATTATGAGGTTTTAATTACTTGTTTGACTAATTTTAATCAGTGTTGCATGTTTATCACACTATGACAAACGCACACAGAGTACTGTAATTACATGGATCAGGTGTGAATCACTCTATATTATCACTTTGACGAACCAGACTTTTGTTTATACTATAAATTCACTTTGACGAACCGGGGATTTGACAAAACCACAGTAATTCTCCCGACCTATAGGCTACCCCTATTAGGGTTATTTTTGAGGGCATCTGCACTGCTTTTGCTTATATGAAAAAGTGGTGATGATTGAAACTGAATTTTGACCCTCTACCAATATATATCTCTATTAAATTCTGTTTGATTTGATCTATTAATTTGTTACTTTCAGATTTTGACTTGTAACTTATACAGAGATGAATACAAAGATTGTAAAAGTAGGTATCATGTTGTCTCGTAAATCTGTGTGTCTTTACAGTTCATGCAGCACATGAGCACATACAACAATTGTCTGCACCATTTTCAACAGAAAAATTGGTAACTTAACTAATTAAATCAAGAGCAATGAAAAATCTTTATGAAAATTTGTAAATCATAGCTATTTTATGCCTCGGTTGATATTCTGAATCCTATTGACAGGTAACCATGAAATCTGTGCCTCTGTGAAAGATTTAAGCAAATATATGGTCACAATGATCAATGAAAGTGTTTAAAGTTTATTAATATAAATAAAATAACATATTTGCCATATTACTCCAGTATCCATAAGAGTCAAGAACGAGACAGATGACGTCATCAAATTATATCATGACTTCATCATATTGGCATTGATCATGTATTGGGGACCAATGTGGTTCAATTTTACATAAAAATTGCATACTTTTTAGCTCACCTGACCACAATGTGGTCATGGTGAGGTTTTGTCATACCGAGATGTCCGTCGTCCGTCGTGCGGCGTGCGTCGTGCGTCGTGCGTCCGTCAACAATTTCTTCAAACGACTTCTCCTCCTAAACCGCTTGGCCAAATTTGATAAAACTTAATAGGAATGTTCCTTGGGTGGACCTCTACCAAAGTTGTTAAAAAAATTCCAGTCCGTCGCATAACTAGGTCACACAGGCTAAAAATAGATTTTCAAAAAGGAAACTTCAAAAATCTTCTTCTCTGAAACCGTAAGGCCTAGAGCTTTCATATTTGGTATCTAGCATCACCTTGGGGTCCTCTACAAAGATTGTTAAAATTATGTCCCTGTGGTCAAAATTGGCCCCGCCCCGGGGGCCCTTAGTTTTACATAGAGTTATATAGGGGAAACCTTTAAAAATCTTCTTCTCCGAAACCGCTTGGCCCAGGGCTTTCATATTTGGTATGTAGACTCAGCTAGAGGTCCTCTTCAAAGATTGTTCAAATTATGCCCCTGGGGTCAAAATTGGCCCCGCCCCGGGGGCCCTTAGTTTTACATAGAGTTATATAGAAAAACCTTAAAAAATCTTCTTCTCAGAAATTGCTTGGCCCAGGGCTTTCATATTTGGTATGTAGAGTCAGCTAGAGGTCCTCTACAAAGATTGTTCAAATTATTCCCCTCGGGTCAAAATTGGCCCCACCCTGGGGGTCACCATTTTACTTAGACTTATATAGGGAAAACATATAAAAATCTTCTTGTCTAAAACTACACTGCATAGAGCTTTGTTATTTGGTATGTAGCATCATCTAGTGGTCCTCTACCAAGATTGTGCAAATTATGCCCCTGGGGTCAAAATTGGCCCAGCCCCGGGGGTCACCATTTTACATAGAGTTATATAGGGAAAACATATGAAAATCTTCTTGTCTAAAACTACACTGCATATAGCTTTGATATTTGGTATGTAGCATCATCTAGTGGTCCTCTACCAAGATTTTTCAAATTATGCCCCTGAGGTCAAAATTGGCCCCACTCAGGGGTCACTGTTTTACATAGACTTATATAGGGAAAACATATTAATATCTTCTTGCCTAAAACTACACTGCCTAGAGTTTTGATAATTGGTATGTAGCATCATCTTGTGGTTTTCTATCAAGATGTTCAAATTATTCCTTTGGGTGAAAATTGTGCAGGGTTTATAATCAGGTGAGCGATATTGGGCCATCATGGCCCTCTTGTTATAAATTAAGTTAAATTTTTTGTAGTCGGCTACTGATAAAGTTGCATAATCATATTCATCTTGAGCATGAGACTATGGGGTTCAATTTGACCTGGAGAACATAGGGGTTTTCACCCTTGAAATTTCCAGAAATAGCCACATTTTGAAGATTTAAGTTGAATGGTCAGATTTTTTTTAATCCTTGGTTACAACAATTTTGCCTATACATGGTAAAACTCCTAAATTCAGTGGCTAATGGAGCTCATAATGCCACACTTTATTTTACCATAACAACCAATTTGGCATATGTCTCAATATGTTTTACACATCAAAACTTCTTTTGCAGCCAAAAATGTATTGCAACTGTAGCATTCATCATTAAAAGGACATGACTGGTGAATGTTGTTTCATTAATATAAATATTTTGTAATTCCAGAATTTTGGTCGAGAGTTGATCAGAAGTATGTGTATGGACAAGCATTAGATTGTGAACATTTGAAGACTGCTTATGATGCTTGTCTTAAGTTGAGAGAGGGAGATGAACATAGTAGAGTAAGTATTTTCTGTAGAATGTGAAAAAATAGAGAAAAAATCAAGGAGTCTTATTCATAATTGTTCTCATTTTTTGGTCCCATAACTTTTATATCAGTTATCAATAATTGCACTATATAATGTTTTGGAACAGGTTTATTACATCTGCATATTTTTGGAACCAATCAATATGTTTGGCATTTGTTGAACCCATATACTTTAAAATAACTATGGTAAAGACTAGTCTTGTGAATAAGTACACTTAAATTATTATACCCCCCCCCCCCCCCCCCCTCACACACAATGTAAGTTGTTAGGGGTTTACCTGTTTTCAGCTTGTCTGTCTGTCTGTTGACAGATTCTTGTGGATGCAACTCCTCCTAAGTCTTAGCAGTAGTTTCTTCAAATTTTCGCTCATGAACAACCTTAACATTTAGATGATGGAAAGAATTAGCAAATTTTTCCAGAATTATGAACCTCGGTACTTTTATTCTTTATGTAATAAATAGTGAAAATTTCTTGTGGAAGCAACTCCTACAGTCAGGGTTCCCACAGTCAGAGGAAAGTCAGCGAAGAAACATATGTTTTTTAAGGTCAGGGAAAAGTCAAGGAATTTTGAAATTAGTCAGGGAAATTTCGAAGTTCAGCAAAAGGGAATTCTTCATTAAAGATGTTGATGAGTGTCCGAAATACCGAAAACTGACAACATACTCGCTCGCTATGCTCGCTCTGGATCATTTTAAATTATGATAACTTTATGTCGATCAACAACCCTAAAACTGCTACCTGAAATTTTTTGGTTCATATAAAGCAAAATTATTAATAAAACCAACTTTTCGAAGTTTCTATTGCCCTGTTTTATTCTAACAAAAAGGCTTGATCTCTCGAAAAAGTCAGGGAAAACTGCTGTCTGATCAGGGAAAAGTAAGGGAATTTTGTCAATGAACATTTGTGGGAACCCTGCAGGATTTTGAGGTCAAACGATGCCATAATGGTTAATATTGAATATTTCGCTGCCAGGGCCATGCTTGTTTTACAACCTCCTTTTGTGACTTTATCCTATCTTATCTTTACTTTACAGCAATACATGTTAGCGTATGAGAAAGCAAAAAGTGAATTCAGAGTTGAACATGCAGGATTGAATGACATTTGGGAGTATCGAACAAAAGCAGATGATAAGTGGCGTAAAGACTTAACTGCGTTACCTGTTCAGGACTTTAGGAACATTGATAACAACCAAAATTATGTGAGACAAAAACACTCGTCAGATGATAACGACAATGATGGCAATATGGGCAGAATTGTTGCCAGGGACAATAATCAATCTGTGACGCAAAATGCAACGGAATCAAACTCAAAGGATGATAATTCTGTTACTGAAAATAGTTCCACGTCGGGAAATATTGAAAATAAACCGGTTCCTAAAACAGGATGGTGTGTTATATCATGATAGTAATTGTTAGTAGTATTACAGTTATGTACAATCAGTTGTGAATAGTTGTGATGTTTCCAGTGAAGTTCTCAGGCAGCCATTTTGGAAAGTTCAGCCAAGTCTTGGCACCTGGTATAATGTTATATGACTTGCTCATATGCTGACATCATTTTATTGGAACAAATGAGATTAATACGCTCATTGTGTCAATTGAGTATAGTGACATACTGTAAATTCATTTAATTTCGTTGTGATGAAATTTCGTGGTTTTGTTAAAAAAGACAATAATTATGTTGGCACTTGAATTCGTGGATTTTACATTTCAGGTAATAAAACAAGGCTCAAAATTAATGTTTGTTGGGATTAAAGTTTGTGGTATAGGTGAACCACGTAATCCACGAAATTAAACCCCCCACGAAAATTAATGATTTTACAGTATATGTCATAACATCCATGCTGTTTGTTAGGAATATTCCTAACAACAACCTTTCGTTTGGGAACAAACAGCATAGTTGTTACTGAGACCTGACTGCAGAACAGAGTTAATGCATTAACCTTGAATCTTACATTAATTCTATCACTAGTGTTTTGAAGCATCATATGTCAGCCATGTTTGCAGATCAAGCTAATCTGTGTTGGTATAATACTGACGTCGTTGGCTTACGGAAACATGGATTGGTGTTTTACACTCTTGGAGTGCCAAACAATATTTCCAGCACTGCTGGACCACAAGTTATGTGATAATTGACTTTCATTTATGGTCATATTTGGATGAATGTATTGATAGTATGTATTATTCAAATAAATTAGTATCTTATAATATTACATTATAGAAATTTGATCATGAGAATATTACCCTGCCTTGTTGATACTGTTTGTTAATGATTTTGTTAATGATTTTGTTAATGTGTTAATTAAGATGTCTAGATAACTTTTTAAAGTGTGAGGTATTGTACAACCGCAGGGTTGGTATCCAGTAATGATCTTATTTAATTGGAGAACAAGGATAGCCAATAATATCGACCATTACAGACAATGGTTTACTATGATGTAATCTGATTGGTTGTCCTTAAGTCGAGTAAGGTCAATATTGAATACTACCCCTAGTCTGCAATGGTGTTTACTCATTTTGAAGTTTTTAATATGATGAATTTCTTTTTTTTTAGCATTTCTCATACTCTGTTCAAGGTTCATCAATGATACTTTGTCCCTATGGTGCAACAAGGTTGTATCTCAATATACAGGGTGTTTCATAATGTCTGTCCCCATTACAAACTAATACCACGAGAGCATACTTGATCTCATCTGATATATTTATATACCAATGGAAAGCCAGCATTATACCATTTCATTTAGTATATAACATGACAATGTTACTATCAATGCAAGATAGGAATTTAAATATTCCCCCTTTTCGATAAAAGTTAAAATGATGTCCATATTTAATCTGTTTCCCAAGTTGAATAATATGTTATTTTAAAGTATTGCATAATATAACCAGTTTAAAAAATGAATATTATACCTATGTGAAAGTTTCATCCATTTGTGATAATCTAACCACTTATGAGTGATGCAGTTGTTTAGTAACCAGTTGCTAGGCGACGCAATAATCTAACGCATAATGCTACGCTCTCGCTTTAATTAATGCAAAGTACTGGTAACCAACTTGCTGGTCTTTGGTTGTTTCTCTTTCAAAATCATGTTTTTTAAGCCATCAATTGCTTTTTATGATGGTATTGTAGACTCAATACGAATCTTTGTGAATTTATCACATCCACTTGGAAAAAACTTTCGTCGAAAACCAGTCACCTGTTTACTTGGCTACAAGTGAGAATTATCTGTGTGGTTAAGTTCTTTCGTTGCCTAGCAACTAGAAACCAAAACTATCTGTACCACTAACTTATCTGAACTTGTTGTATATAATCTAAACTTTGTAATCAATATATTACTTTACAAGCTATGCTATCAATTTGGGATAAAAATCATTTTGAACGTCATTTAAACAATTATCAAAAAGTGACATTTTGCATGAATCTTATTTTCTGGGTTGCTATGATAGCAAAATTGTCATGTTATATACTGAATAAAATGGTGAAATGTTGGCTTTCCCATGGTATATGAAGATATCAGAAAAGATCAAGCATGTTCTCATGGCATTAGTTCGTAATGGGGACAGATATTATGAAACACCCTGTATACTACACTGTGAAATCTTTAATTTGAATGAAATAAAATGTCGTGGTTTTGGGTGAAAAAGACCATTTTGTGGGGACATAGTTTCAAGGATATTTTATCCACTTAGTCAAATACTATAGAATCTGTTAATATCCGTCAGGATTTAATTTCGTGCTTCAGATCATCCACAAAATCCATAAAATTAAATCCTCCTCCAATATTAATGATTTTACAGTATATAGTATTTAATTTGTTGTGCCAAAGAGGCAACTTCATATACTAAAGTCTGAGCAAATTAACCTGATCCGAGACCTTTATGCATGAATATCGACGGTGCCGAACCAAAACCCAGTAACTCAATTTTGGCGCGAAAACTTTTTTGCAGCATCCGCATCTGCTAGACGTCCCACGCATTTTTGTCTTGTCGCCATTTAAATACCCAATCGCTTTACGTATATGGCGACAAGACAAAAATGCGTGGAACGTTTAGCAGATGCGGATGCTGCACAAAAAATTTTCGCACCAAAATTTTGGTTTGGCACCGTCAATATATTACAAGCTTCTTGTATGGAATATACCGGTATGTCAATTTGCACAAGAAAGTTGCACCTTGCTGGAGTGTAAAAATTGTGTACTGTGTATAATAGAGGTAAATATTAGTAACTCACTCAGCTTACTAAAACACAGGCTTAAATTAATTCATAGACAGGAAATCAACTGTTAAAATTCTGCTACTTAGTGGTTTGAGGATCTGGCTGATTTGTTTGCCCTTTAATAATGATGATATTATACAGACATAATTAGGATTTTTCACCAAAAATCAACAAATTTTCTGTTTTTTATTTGCTTCATTTTGATATCATTTTGAAATGATAATTTCACTGTTATTTGTCATTGTTATTTTCACTGAAAATCACCATAATCCATTGAAAGCTAATAATAAACAGACATAATTATGATGATATAAGAATAACTATATTAATAATACTATTAGGTCTAGATGCTTACTCTACCTTTCAGTAATTGTTTGGATGTTTACTGTATGCAGTAGTCATGCATGGTGTATATTTGCTGAGTTCTTGTTACTTGTGTTCTTAAGATTCATAATAAATTGTTTAATAATTTAATGTTGTCAGTTTGTGGTTTCTGGACCATTTTCCAAGATATCTTAAAACGGTTACTCAGTTATAAACTTACTTTTATTAGAAATTCTGCTGCTCTTGATTAAATTCAATGACCTTCTGTCTATACAATTGTTGTTACTTTTTGTACATGTACACACAATTGTACATTTATAACAACACTGAAGCATGAAATTTATAGAAGTCTGAATTTCAGTCTTAAAATGTTTAAATGTCCCAGCATCTATTGATGCAGAATTTAGTGATTATTCTGCCCTTCTGTTTGTCCGAAAATGTTAACCAAAACTTTCAAGTTGTTAAAACTCAATTATTACATTGCCAACTTCATTTAACACTATCCAATATTTTATCAGAATTAAGGCTCCTGATTGGTATAGCTACTTATTTATTTAAACGAGGCTTCCAACAGGGCATCTGTGAAAGTTTGATGAACACAGTCTTATTTCAAAATTTTAGTTCCTATGCTTTGACCAATCTTTCTTATATTTGGCATGGCTGTTAACCTGCCGGAGTCGGATTGCCATGCCCCACACCAAGGTTCCTGTCTCAAAGGTCAAGGTCACAGTTGGAGGTCAAAGGTCAGGTTAGAGCTTGTCCCGACCATTTTGTCATGCATGGACCAATTTTTATAGGCCCGTTGAAAAACGGGACGTATTATGTGAACACCCTTGGCGGGCGTGCGGCGTCCAATATTTGTCTGTACTCTAACTCAAACAGTTTTTGTCCGATCGTCTTTCTTCAAACTTGCTGACAATGCTTATGGGTGTAATATCTAGGCCAAGTTCGATTATAGGCCAAATCGGTGCAGGCCTTTCCTTTGGTTATGGTCCGTCTTTTACCAAAAAAATGTGAAATTGGCCTTGTCGGTACTCTAGCTCATTCAGTTTTATTCCGATCGTCTTCAAACTTGCTGACAATGCTTAAGGGTGTAATATCTAGGTCAAGTTCGATTATAGGCCAAATCGATGCAGGCTTTCTTGGGTTATGGTCCTTCTTTTACCAAAAAAATGTGAAATTGGCCTTGTCTGTACTCTAGCTCAAACAATTTTCATCCGATCATCTTCAAACTTGCTGACAATGCTTATGGGTGTAATATCTAGGCCAAGTTCGATTATAGGCCATTGCGGTGCAGGCCTTCTTGGGTTATGGTCCTTTTACCAAAAAAATGTGAAATTGGCCTTGTCTGTACTCTAGCTTAAACAGTTTTCATCCGATCATCTTCAAACTTGCTGACAATGCTTATGGGTGTAATATCTAGGCCAAGTTCGATTATAGGCCAAATTGGTGCAGGCCTTCTTGGGTTATGGTCCTTCTTTTACCAAAAAATGTGAAATTGGCCTTGTCTGTTCTCTAGCTGAAACAGTTTTCATCCGATCATCTTCAAACTTGCTGACAATGCTTATGGGTGTAATATCTAGGCCAAGTTCGATTATAGGCCATTGCGGTGCAGGCCTTCTTGGGTTATGGTCCTTCTTTTACCAATAAATGTGAAATTGGCCTTGTCTGTATTCAAACTCAAACAGTTTTCATCCGATCATCTTTCTATTCAAAGGTCAAGGTCACAGTTTGAGGTCTAATTGGAGCTTGTCTGGACCATGAATTGACCAATCTTTCTTATACGTTGCATAAATGTTAACCTTCAAGAGACAGTATCATGCATGCACACCCCAGCATCCTATCTCAAAGGTCAAGGTCACAGTTGGAAGTTCAATTGAAGTTTGTCCGGACCATTCCTCTGTCATGCATTGACTTGTCTTGCTTATATTTGGCATGGCTGTTAACCTGCCGGAGTCGGATTGTCATGCCCCACACCAAGGTTCCTGTCTCAAAGGTAAAGGTCACAGTTGGAGGTCAAAGGTCAGGTTAGATCTTGTCCCGACCATTTTGTCATGCATTGACCAATTTTTTTATATTGACATGAATGTTTATGTCCATGAGTCAGAGTGTCATGCCCAACACACAGGTTCCTGTCTCAAAGGTCAAGGTCACAGTTGGAGGTCAAATTGAAGCTTTTCCAGACCATACCTTTGCCATGCATTGACCAATCTTTCTTATATTTAGCACGAATGCTAACCTCCATGAGGTGGAATGTCATGCCCAATTCCTATGTTCCTGTCTCAAAGGTCAAGGTCACAGTTGGAGATCAAATTGAAGCTTTTCCTTAACTTTGTCATGCATAAACCACTCTTTCTTACACTTTGCATGAATGTTGGCCATCATAAGGCAGAGCATCATGCCCATCCCTCATGTTTCTATTCAAAGGTCAAGGTCACAGTTTGAGGTCTAATTGGAGCTTGTCTGGACCATGAATTGAATAATCTTTCTTATATTTTGCATAAATGTTAACCTCCAAGAGACAGTATCATGCATGCAAACCCCAGCATCCTATCTCAAAGGTCAAGGTCACAGTTGGAAGTTCAATTGAAGTTTGTCCGGACCATTCCTCTGTCATGCATTGATTTGGCATGAATGTTAACCTTTATTAATCAGTGTCATGCGCAATCCCGGGTTCCTTTCTCGAAGGTCTCAGTTGGAGGTCTAAGGTCAAATTTAAGTTTGTATGGATAATTTCTTCTTTTAGTATGGGGTTAGATATTACTTGGCACATTTAAGGCATTTTTTAGCTCCACTATTCGAAGAATATGGAATCTATTGCATTCACTTGAGCGTTGGGGTCCACGTCGGCGTAATGGTAATGTTAAAGTTTACTTACACACCACCTCAAATATTATGAAAGTCCATTAATATATTGGTTAGAAACTTGGCACACTTGATAACCATCATGAATAGTTGGCACAGATTACAAAAAAGTGCCAAAACATAAACATTTAAAATTATATCATTGACTGAACTTGATTAACAGCAAAATTTTGTACTGTTAATGTAAAACCTGTATTTGACTGAATTCTACTAAAACTATGACAAATATGTTGTGACATGTGTGAAAACTGACTACTGGTACATGTAATGTAGACATGAATTTACCTGTCACTACTCCGACCTAGTGACCTCAGCTAACTACCAAGCTGTAGTATTGTTGTTAATCATGTCAAATCATATCCCACAAAACCAACCATTAGTGTAGCTTGGAGAATTTGACCTGATCCTGACCTTTATGTATGAATAAATTACAAGGCTCTTGCTTTGAATATATCAATTTACGCAAGCAAATCGTGCTATACTGGTATTTCAAATTTATGTTTGTATTGCATCTCAAGCGTCGTGTTACTCCCAGATTATGAAAACTTACAACCTGGTATAGAAATGAAGACAAGATATTGGCTGTTAAATTACCTGTATGCTAATTAAAAGGTCAGGATCGTGTCAAATTTGCCAAGCTGTATAAAAATGATAGAAAGTTGGACTTTGAAAAAAAAAATTAAGCAGCTCTTAACTCGACGGCTGAGGACAGAAAACATATAAATAGGTCACATGCCACAATTATACTTAATTTAAGTGAAATGACGTCTAGTAAATAATGTATGCATTGTTGCATTTTAATTAGATTTGACATCTTGTGTTTGCCTTTTATTAGCTCACCTGAGCACGAAGTGCTCAAGGTGAGCTATTGTGATCGCCAAATGTCCGTCGTCCGTCGTACGTCGTACGTCGTCAACATTTTGACTTGTAAGCACTGTAGAGGTCACAGTTTTCATTAAATCTTAATGAAACTTGATCACAGTGTTTGTCTCTATAAAATCTAGGTCAAGTTCGATATTGGGTCATCTGGGGTCAAAAACTAGGTCACTAGGTCAAATCAAAGGAAAACCTTGTGAACACATTAGAGGTCACAATTTGAGCCTAATCTTTATGAAACTTGATCACAATGATCATCTCTGTAAAATCTAGGTCAAGATCGATATTGGGTCATCTGGGGTTAAAAACTAGGTCACTAGGTCAAATCAAAGGAAAACCTTGTGAACACATTAGAGGTCACAATTTGAGCCTAATCTTTATGAAACTTGATCACAATGATCATCTCTGTAAAATCTAGGTCAAGTTCGATATTGGGTCATCTGGGGTCAAAAACTAGGTCACTAGGTCAAATCAAAGGAAAACCTTGTGAACACATTAGAGGTCACAATTTGAGCCTAATCTTTATGAAACTTGATCACAATGATCATCTCTGTAAAATCTAGGTCAAGTTCGATATTGGGTCATCTGGGGTCAAAAACTAGGTCACTAGGTCAAATCAAAGGAAAACCTTGTGAACACATTAGAGGTCACAATTTGAGCCTAATCTTTATGAAACTTGATCACAATGATCATCTCCATAAAATCTAGGTCAAGTTCGATATTGGGTCATCTAGGGTCAAAAACTAGGTCACTAGGTCAAATCAAAGGAAAACCTTGTGAACACATTAGAGGTCACAATTTGAGCCTAATCTTTATGAAACTTGATCACAATGATCATCTCTGTAAAATCTAGGTCAAGTTCGATATTGGGTCATCTGGGGTCAAAAACTAGGTCACTAGGTCAAATCAAAGGAAAACCTTGTGAACACATTAGAGGTCACAATTTGAGCCTAATCTTTATGAAACTTGATCACAATGATCATCTCCATAAAATCTAGGTCAAGTTCGATATTAGGTCATCTGGGGTCAAAAACTAGGTCACTAGGTCAAATCAAAGGAAAACCTTGTGAACACATTAGAGGTCACAATTTGAGCCTAATCTTTATGAAACTTGATCACAATGATCATCTCTGTAAAATCTAGGTCAAGTTCGATATTGGGTCATCTGGGGTCAAAAACTAGGTCACTAGGCCAAATCATTGAAAAACCTTGTGAACACATTAGAGGTCACAATTTGTGACTAATCTTTATGAAAATTGATCACAATGACCATCTCTATAAAATCTAGGTCAAGTTCGATATTGGGTCATCTGGGGTAAAAAACTAGGTCACAAGGCCAAATCATTGAAAAAGCTTGTGAACACACTAGAGGTCACAATTTGAGCCTAATCTTTATGAAACTTGATCACAATGATCATCTCTGTAAAATCTAGGTCAAGTTCGATATTGGGTCATCTGGGGTCAAAACTAGGTCACTAGGCCAAATCATTGAAAAACCTTGTGAACACATTAGAGGTCACAATTTGTGACTAATCTTTATGAAAATTGATCACAATGACCATCTCTATAAAATCTAGGTCAAGTTCGATATTGGGTCATCTGGGGTCAAAAACTAGGTCACAAGGCCAAATCATTGAAAAAGCTTGTGAACACACTAGAGGTCACAATTTGAGCCTAATTTTTATGAAAATTGATCGCAATTGTCATCTCTATAAAATCTACGTCAAGTTCGATATTGGGTCATCCGGGGTCAAAAACTAGGTCACAAGCCTTTGAAGGCCAAAAAATTGAAAAAGCTTGTGAACACACTAGAGGTCACAATTTGAGCCTAATCTTTATGAAACTTGATCACACTGATCATCACTATAAAATTTTGGTCAAGTTCGATATTGGGTCATCCGGAGTCAAAAACTAGGTCACGAGGCCAAATCATTGAAAAAGCTTGTGAACACACTAGAGGTCACAATTTTGACCTTATCTTTATGAAACATGATCACAATGATCATCATTATAAAATTTAGGTCAAGTTCGATATTGGGTCATCTGGGGTCAAAAACTAGGTCACGAGGCCAAATCATTGAAAAAGCTTGTGAACACACTAGAGGTCACAATTTTGACCTTATCTTTATGAAACATGATCACAATGATCATCATTATAAAATTTAGGTCAAGTTCGATATTGGGTCATCTGGGGTCAAAAACTAGGTCACGAGGCCAAATCATTGAAAAATCTTGTGAACACACTAGAGGTCACAATTTTGACTCTATCTTTATGTAACTTGGTCACAATGTTTATCTCTATAAAATCTAGGTCAAGTTAGATACTTTGTCATTTGGGCCAAAATCTAGTTCTTAATTTTAACGGTTATAAGAGATTATTGGAATGTTTAAAATATATGTTATGAACAGTGGACGATCGGGTTACGGTCGAGCAACAGGATTTAAATATATACAAGAAGTTGGTTCTTAAATCTTGCTAAGGCCAAAACAAATTAATATTGAAATTCTGATAACATATTGAAAAAAAAATAGGGTAGGTAGGTAGGAAAAACATGTCATTTTTTGAAATTATTTCATTGATTTTATGTACTGGAAAATCAACGATCAGCGATGACTTCCAGCAAAAATGCCATAAAATGTTTAGGGTAGGGGCAAAATAATAGGGTAGGTATAATTACCAGAACCGCAATATTTTGTTTTGGCCTAATAGAAGGTAAGAGGATCAGGTTAATATATCCCCACTAGAAAAAACTTCAAATTTAAACATTATGCATACACTTACAAAGCTGTACTCAAAAGTAATCATGAGTACTGTCTGGCTCACTCAATATGGCCATCAAAATCGTTGAAAAAGTACCAAATTCAATAATGCTTGATTCTACACAAGTACAACTAGTCGGTACTAAACCCATCAGCAGTCAAACCAAAGTATGTATTTCAGGAACTCTACTTTACCTACTACTCACAAACATTTTAGTACAAATCAAATCTAGGCCACATAAGTATTTTGAGTTCATACTACAACAATCTTGCTAACAAAGCCAACATTGCAACAAACTCAGGTGAGCGCTTAAGGGCCAATGGCCCTCTTGTTACATCTTGGTGTACTACACCAATATACTGTAAAATCATTTCATTTTGTTGGGACTTGAATTCGTGGATTTTGCATTTCAGGTAATAAAACAAGGGTCAAAATTCATGTTCGTTGGGATAAAAGTTCGTGGTTGAGATGATCCACAAAATCCACGAAATTAAATCCCCCACGAAAATTAACGATTTTACAGTATATGTGTCATTGTTTATTTCAGCTCATTATAAAGGCCATGCTATATTTTAATTTGGTCAAGCAACAACTGTACTTTATGAGTTAAAGCTTCCTTTAACTGATTTAGAAAGTCTTTTACCCAAACCGGATGAACAAGAGCAAATATTTGTGCCCGCAAACAGTTGGGGATATGACAGTGTCTGCCTAGTGTCTTTTGTTGCAAACCTGACGCTTGTAGGATAGACGCCAGTAAAGACTCTGGTGTGGGCCTGACCTGGGTCTCAAAGACTCAAACCTACAGTTTCTGGGTTGTGTCATTCTATCTTTGTTCTCTGTACAACAATTCCTCCTGTAATAGTTTGTACTAATTTATTTAACACCAACTGTGAAACAATTTCTATAACTTATATTAATCACTTATATTAATCACTTATATTAATCACTCTCGACACCTCATTCCTGATGTTATCCATTGCCATAAGAGAAGAGAAGCCAGGTTCCCTTATATGCTGAACGTCTAGCGAGTGAAAGTTTGGTACCATTTTTATTTTGTCTTTGGTATTACTACGTAGGATTGAACAGGGGACCTACTACACTCGAAGTGGACACTTTATCACTATGCTATCGAGGAGGCGGTTTGTTTCATCAGTTGACTGCCCATCTTCCATCTTGGGTCATTATTCTTCTACTTCACCTCTTCACTAAAATTCAAGACATGTGATACACATACCATGATAGATTTGTGATCATTAATGCAAAAAATCTGGAAATTAAAACCATATTTTCCCCTTCAAAGAAGAAAATGATTTTAACAATTTTAATGCTCGGATTCGTCACAAGTTTACATAAACATGAATAGAACTACATGTACATAATGTACTGTTGAACAGTATATAAGTTGAATAATAATTAGCAGGATTTGAAATACTTCGGGTCACATGTATTACATATTAAATTATACTTAACATACAGTACAACCTCCGAAGACCATCCCCCTTTGGGAAGTGCAAAATGTTTACCATTTTTTAGAAGTTATTGCTCAATAGAGGTTAAATTTATAGTAAAATTTGGGATTAGGGAAATTCGAAGGTGTTGTTATAGAGGTTGTTGCTTTACAGAAGGCCGCTCTAGAGAGATTGCACTGTTGAACTGAGTAGTGTATTAATATATTCCTGTTGTCAGTGCTGAAACCCAGAATTATTCTTCACAAACTTTTCTTAGAGTCAGTACGAAATAAATCAAGAGTTTATAATCTTGTCAGAAGTTCTAAATTGTACTGAAAATAAAAATCTAGTATTAAGACGTTTTCGTCAAGTACTTTCAATAACGATTTTGGTTCAATTTCTTTCCCAAAAAGTGTATGAAAATCATGCTTGAAGTGTATGTGAAAAACTTAGTGAGAGCTAAGCCAAATTAGTCAGAATAATGTGAGGAAACAGATAAGGGGTCTGTCCCTGCTATGGAATAAAAAGCTTGGAATAGAAATAAAATATTCTAGATTGTATGTCCTAACAAAGCAATTTTCTTTTTTCAAAATGCCAAGCATAGCCTTTATTTGCCAGTCAGCTTTCTGCTGAAATATGGCAGGGACATGAGTGCCTTCAGTCGGATTTGAAGGTCGTTGGATTAGGCGGCAAGCGCGCTTAACATTGAGCTATGGAGACACACATCTTTTGATGTCCTGGGTACACTGTGAATGCCACAGTATAACAAACAATAAAATATGAGTTGCCTAATATATATCTGTGACATGAAGACAAGCCAAGGATAGTTTGTGTCTGTTTATTAGGATGGAAAGATGTGTGTAACTATTAACACCATTAACAAAATGTAGTGGGTGATATAATATTATTTGAAACAACTACATATTGGATTTTATTACATTTTAAGGATTTATTCTCCGTGTTTTTGTCTTCATCAACAGGTATTTTATCTTATTATATAATGTGCCCTGGATAATGTTCTGTTCTGATATTTACAAACATTGATTGGATTGGTATACAGTTGCCAAATTGGTTACTTAATAAATAAACACATACTGTTACTTGTATACTGAAATATAAACACTGAAAAATTGTGCACGCTTGATTCTCCACCTATGTGGATTATACCAAAATTTCCCACCTATCTCAATGTCCGGGTCACACTATATCACATAACTAGCAAAGCAAGCAGTCACATTATTAGAGTTAGTGAATTATAGAGAGACAAGATAAATTTATTGACATCTCACTCATGTACTCATTATAAGTGCTTTTAATACAGTAATTTTTACATGCACATGAATAATTTTAAAGTATTAGAATAATCTATGAAATGTTTGACACCCAAAATAATGACAAATTTATATGCTATACAGTAATGAGTATGCAATTTCTTATTTTTCACTTTTTGAAAGCCAGCTGATCTTGGTAAATAATTGCATATTTATTTATTCTGTTTGATATGATTGTATCAATTTCAAGTTTGTATAATAATTATTGTTACTTGATTCCTTATGTTGTAACTGAAACTAAGACTACAAAATTACTGTTATTATAATATTACAATAAATTCACACTGTAAAACCTCTCCTCTAGACTACCTTGAAATAATGGCCACCTGAAATTAAGATCACAATTCTAAGTACTATTTTCACTTTGCTTTGCTCTGCATTTAACTTCAAAAATATTAAAGATTGACTCTTTTATGATAGCTATAGGCCTACCAGTTTTGTGCATCCATAGATTATTTTGTGATCTTATAATAAAATATTTACTTGCTTAGTAACTACAGTGGAAGATTTCTCCAGGAATATTCGTTCGTGTATTTGATCTGACTTGAAGTACCCGTTTATATAATATAGATTCATTTGGGAAGTTTGTGTGAGGATGGGAATCCTTCGGACACTATGGACGTTGCGTAACTTGTGGGTGATCATCGTCACACCCTTACTCTTACTGCCTCTTCTCTTAGATGGATCCAAGGTTAGTATATTGTTTGATTATAAGCCTAAAATCAGTTATTCAAGTCAAGTTTATTGTTCTTATTGAAAATAAATTGTATTTCCTTAGGTGAATCATGTGAACAAATTAAAACAAGCACAGGTATCTCAATTTTTTACAAAAAAGTTATCTGATTTCTTTATTTCGTATTTTGTGCATCTAAATACTAGTGGAAGCAACAGATGGATTTGATGTTTAAAACAATCTCACTGACTGTATACAGTACAGTCTCTCCAGAGTAGCCTTCTGTAGGGTATTAACCTTTATAACAAACCTTAGGAATTTACCTCAAGACAATATTTATTAAAACTTTAACCTCTGTAGAGCAACAATCTCTTAACAGCAAATATTATTAGCTTAAAAAGGGTGTTGCTCTAAAGAGGCTGTAATGTATGTAGTATTATAATGTGTTTAATATTCGTGTTTGGGTTCATAGAACTACAAGTACAGTTGTGCTCTAACTATATTTATTCAGTGATTTCTTAACAGAGAGTGACTAGGGATTATAGAGGCATGCAATATATATATGACAAGGGAGGTAACTAGTGTTATCATAGTATATAGAAATACTAGAGTTGTCCATATCATAACATCTCCCTTCTTAAGAATAAATGAATTTTCTAGGTTATCATGTAATTCTACTACAAACAAAGTGTCTTCATGAATAGATCTTCTAACTGATTAAATCAATATTATCTTGGATTCCTCAAGTGTCAATATTGGCACTAATTGGATTTTAACAGTTTCCACATCTGGTTTGATGTACATTTGTATGTCCAGGAAGTATTATAAACATTGTAAAGTCCACTTTAGATAATGATCTCAAGTCCGTAGTGTAGATTGGTAAATAAATACACTTAATTCTTGTTCACAACACTTGTTTATATTTAACTGATTACATGTTACTTTCACATAGAGTTGATTATCCTTGGTTTCACCACTCGACCTGATTTTGTTACATAAACATCAGATTGGCTAGTCATTAACTGACCGGATGTTGAAGATTGGATATTTGCCTTGTCTGGTTTATTGCTATCACTCTGAGAATTTACATCTGAATTGGTGCTTGTTGAAGTACTTTGACATGACTCATTTTCCATTGGGGAGGTACAGGGGATAGTTACATCAGGGGTATTCTGATTGTACTTGAAATCTTTTTCATTAGATTTTAACAAATGACGTCTATTCCTATTATATTCCGCACCATCAGGTGTACGGACAGTGTACGACCTATCATTGTGTTTTTGAGTAACAATAACTGGTTCCCATTTATCCTGTTGTAATCGTACAGGTTCACCTATGTTTAATGGGGGTAGGGACTTGGCATTTTTGTCATAATGTCGTTTTTGTTCCGCCTGTTTTTCTCTCCGTTTAACATTGACAGTCTTATAATTAAGCTTCTTTACTATCAATTTTTCTTTAGAAATAGGCAAGAATGATCTAATAATGATAGAATAATTCAGCAGGGGTGTAGCCATGTGTTAAAGGGGTGGCACGGTATTCAAGCATGTAAATCAATACATCTTGATTTGCTGCCTTGGATTTCTTAAGCATTTGTTTTGCGATTTTAACCGCAGATTCACTCAATCCATTAGATTGGGGATAATGTGGACTAGAACATATATGTTTGAAGTCCCATTCCTTAGTGAATAACTCAAATTCTCTAGATGTATAGTAACTAGCACCATCTGAGATTACTTTCTCAGGTATGCCGTATCTAGAAAACCAACGTTTGAATTGTTTAATAACCGAAGTACTTGTTGTACTTGTTACTTTCTCAAATTCAATATAATTGCTATAGTAGTCAACTATTAGCAAATAATCATGACCTTCCCATGTAAATACATCACTGGCAACATTTTGCCATGGACGTTCAGGTACTTCATGAGATATCAATGGTTCTTTTTGATTGGAACCACGATGTTCAATACATATTGAACATTGATTTACCTTGTCAGTTATCTGCGATGATAGTTTGGGCCAAAACATTGTGATTCGAGCACGTCTAAGACATTTCTCGATACCAAAATGACCTGTGTGAAGGACATTTAACATATTAGCTCTCAAGCTAAAGGGTATTACAATTCGTTGACCTTTCATAATCAGACCATCTATGACGCAGAGTTCGTCACGATAATTCCAGTAGTCTAACAATAGGGTCGGGCAATCACTACGTTTTTCAGGCCATCCCTCAAGGATCAAACTTATGAGGGTTTGCATTTCACTATCTTGAGCAGTTTGTGACCTTATTTCATTCAGTTTAGTGTCACTGAAGGGTAATTTGTCCATAACGAAGTTCACATGTAAATTTGTGGCTTCGGATATATCTGGGTATGTATCAGGTAGAAACTTACGACTAAGGGTATCTGCCAACGGAATCTGGGTACCTGCCTTATGTTCAAGATCAATATCATAACCTTGTAACTGTAACATCATCCTTTGTAACCTAGGAGGTGCTGCATGCAGAGATTTTTTCCATATGGCCAGAATAGGTAAATGATCAGTTTGGACCAAAACCTTGCGCCCGTATACATACTGTCGGAATTTGTTTAAACCAAACACTATGGCAAACATTTCCTTCTCAATTTGTGCCCAGTTGACCTCGGACTTTGTCAGTGTTTTGCTAGCATAACCAATAGGTCGACCGTCTTGCATTAAACAAGCACCAGCCCCGTATTTTGAACTATCACACTGCAGTACTAATGACCTTTTTGGATCTGGATCAAAGTATGTCAACACTGGACCTGGAGACTGAGTTAAAACATCTTTAACTGTCTGGAATGCGGTTTGCTGGGGTTCATCCCAGTGAAACACTACATCCTTCTTTAAAGTTTCTCTTAATGGCTGAGTTATCTCAGATAAGTGGGGTGCATATCTAGACAAAAAGACAACCATACCCATAATGGTTTCTAATTCAGCTTTGTTCTGGGGAGGCTCCATTTTCATAATGGCCTTAGTTTTCTGGGGATCGGGCTTTAGACCTTCTGATGAAAGGACGTGACCAAAATATTTAACTTCCGGTACACCTACTTCGAGTTTGTCCGGATTTAACCTAATGCCTTTCTCGCGACATCTATCCAGTACTAGTTTGAGGTTTCTATCATGCTCCTCAACTGTGTCCCCATAAACTAATAAATCATCCACTATAACTGCACATCCATTCAGCCCCTCCAAGCACTCATCCATTTTCTGCTGGAATAAGTCCTGGCTATTCTTTAAACCCATAGGGCACCTAAGATATCTATACCTGCCTAGAAATGTATTGAAGGTGGTCAGATATGATGACTTTTCATCTAGGACTAATGACCAATAACCTGATTTACAGTCCATCTTAGTGAATACCTTGGCTGATGACAGTTGTGGGAGGATATCATCCAATGTTCTCATTGGATAGTATGGTCTCATAATTGCCTTGTTTAAGTCCTTAGGATCGAGACAGATCCTGACCTTACTCGAGTTTGGCTTATTTACTACCACCATTGAGCTTACATATGGTGTAGGGGTTTCTGTGACCTTCTTAATGATACCAGCTTTCGTCATAGAAGCTAGCTCGGCCTTAACCAATTCCTGTATCGGAACAGGTACACGCCTAGGAGGATGTACGACTGGGTCTACTTTGGGGTCAATTTTGATAGAACAAGTTCCCGGTAAGCGACCAATACCATTGAATACATCCTTGTACTCTTTTAACACCGTCTGCTTAATCAGGGGTGTATTGGGGTTATCAACAGACATGACAATTTTCAACAAATTGAAATCTATGCATGTTTGAACACCAAGTATGGGGCATCTGCATTTGCGCACCACATAGAATTCAACATTCTTTACAATAGCCTTATATCTGCACTTCAGGCTGAGTTTCCCTAGGACATCTAGCTTTGTGCCATTATAAGCAGATAATACAGAGTTTGTTTTAGCTAATGGACCCTTAAGCTTCAAAGATTTATAAGCTGATTCTGTCAAAATATTACAACTAGCACCAGTGTCTAATTTAAATGAAATCGTGTGAGTAGCATTTACCAGAATATTAGCAAATATCTGACCTTGCATATCCAGCGCATCCACAGAGAAGTCTTCCTGGTCGGACGTTTGATCCTCTACAGTATGCACACGTTTCTTCTTAAAACACTGTGCCGCGAAGTGGTTCCATCTTTTGCATTCGTGACATTGCTGTCCTTTTGCTGGGCATTTGTCCTTTTGGTGGTTTCTTCCACATTTGGTACATTTGTCCACATTTTTGGTTTGGAATCTCGGTTTGTATGTTTTCTTGACTTGATGAACATTATTTAAACTAGATCCAGTCTGTGCGTTCATCAAATGCAATTGTTTCTGAGCGTAATCATAACTTTGAGCTATTTCCACTGCTTTTTCATAAGTCAACTTGTCACCTAGACTTAATAGCCTTTCTCTAATTTTGTCTGAGGCGACTCCAAAGACTATTCTATCACGCATCATCTCTTCTTTATCGGAGAATTTGCAGTCACTTGCCATGACTCGAAGTTTCGTAAAAAACTCCTCTAAGGAATTGTCTCCTTGAACAATGTTATTGAACTGGTATCTCTTGAAAACCGAATTCAACTTTGGCTCTACATACGCCTTAAAGTTATCGTATAACTTATCAATATCCTTATTGTCTTCCTGTGACAAATTCCATGACTTGTGGATTTCTCTGCCACGTTGACCAATCCACAGTAGCAAGTATGTGCATTGTTCTTCTTTAGACCTTCCCTTTAATGGACCATTGAATATAAGATCTACATGATCTTTGAAATTTGTCCATTCTACCGGTAGGCTTGATGAATCCCAATTCATTTTGGGCTCAGGGACTCCTGTCAGCTCCATTTTTGAATGTTATGTTAATATTAATATATAAATCCAATAAAAACACAAATTCGTCTTTAGTCCAATCACTTTCAATATAATCCAATAATTTATAAATTACTATAAATTAGTAACTACTTCTGACACCATGTTTAATATTCGTGTTTGGGTTCATAGAACTACAAGTACAGTTGTGCTCTAACTATATTTATTCAGTGATTTCTTAACAGAGAGTGACTAGGGATTATAGAGGCATGCAATATATATATGACAAGGGAGGTAACTAGTGTTATCATAGTATATAGAAATACTAGAGTTGTCCATATCATAACATAATGTTAATAATTAAGTGTTTTCATAATGGCCTTCAGTTATTGGGCTGAAGACTTACATATTAGCCTGAGGTCGAAGCCCAATAACAAGGCCATTATGAAAACACTTAATTATTGACAATTTTATTAATTTACTATACACTTTGTGTGATATCACACTAAATAGATAATAAATAACGAATAAAAACAAACAAAGGTTAAGAAAACCAGCGAACACAAGCTTTTTAATTTTATTATATAGCTTTACCGTGTTCGAAACTTTGCGTATCCGAATTCTCAGCAGTTTTCGTCGGTCACTTAATTATTCATCATCAAATACATTTAAAACACAGTAGGTCGGACTGATTGATGATAAGGTTGTCTAAATGCAATAAAGGGGCCAATCGTTCCCCGACTCCTTCGGCAAATGCTCCCATTCGTTCATTTTATATTATTGCGATTCGAGTCGACGGTTGATGGCTCTTGTCCGCTGTTGTCGGATAGCGCAGAATTACTGTACGGTATATATATCGTCAAACCCGTATTACATTTCGCGCTTACTTCCCTTTGTATAACTGGGGGCCAAGTAATCGCTAAATCGGTCCTTGACTTCAAAAAGCGTTTATAACGTAAATTTACCGAAATTCAAGATGGCGGCGATTTTTTCCCATGAGAACTACGGGTTTCATAATGGCCGAGCTGGACAGCCAATCAGAATGCTCGAATCTCATAATGGCCGTGCTTTTTTCATAATGGCCGCGATTTTCTCATAATGGCCACAATTTTCCCATAACGGCCGAGTTTTGTCTCTATAATGTCGAGGTATCGTTCATATTGGCCCTGGATTTAGAGGGAAAACTCGGCCAATATTGTATAGTCAATTAATAAATATTGTAAAAAAATGATAAAAAACGGCCAAGGGCATTTCACACGCTGATAATACCAATAAAACTGTATTCTTTTTTACTCATAAATAGAGTATTAACTACACAAGGGTTTAAATAACTTTTCCCTGTGGAATTTAATCAGGATGTTTTATTTTTGTTGCTAGCAATCAGCTGCTGGATTCTGTCTAATACTGATGGCAGTATACTGGGCTACGGAAGCTTTCCCTATCGCTGTTACAGCTCTACTTCCTGTAATGTTGTTTCCAATGACAGGACTGATGACTGGCAAGCAAGTATCCATGACGTATATAACAGTAAGTTGGATCAAAACATTTTTATTGCTGTAAAATATTTCAGGGAGTTTGAGATTAACCCAGAGCTGGACTTGACCATGACATTATATTCTCATGCAAACAAAATGCTGAGCTTAGCCTTTATTTGCAAAAAAAAATATCAACTTTATTGATTTGCTACATTTTATTGTACAATTATATTAAGACATGACTATGACATTGTATGTTTTTCACGCAATTGTGCGACGTCATTTTACGTTAACGTCATCACCTCACTTATGTTGGTTTGTTATCGTTATTCTGAAGAAGGATTCGGCCGAAACATCAATACAATATAAACAACATGCGTGTTGTTGTTGAATTCTCAATAACTTCATTTGTACTGAAATATGGCAGGCATATAAATGTGCTTCGACCCAGTTTGAACCCTAGTCACTAGATTAGATGGCAAGCACACTAACCACTGGGCTATGGATGCACATACATGTAAATATCATAAAAACATTTCATTTTTAGATTGAATTTCGCACATTTATGTCGCCGCTTGTGTTTCACCAAAGTCCATGAAATTTAATATCAAATGAGTTTATAATTTTAAAACTGTTGAAGTATTAGTCAACGTAACTGATTAATTACTGAATCTTGTGAAAACAGTTTACACTCCCATCAGTTTTCACCATCTTTATAGATGAACTGAATCTCTGATATTGCAGGATGCGTCTATGTTATTTGTCGGAGGTTTGATTATGGCTGCAGCAGTTGAACACTGGAATATTCACAAAAGAATTGCACTCAAGTTGTTGCTAATTATTGGTACAGAGCCGACAAGGTGAGTTGTCTCCCCTGTCAATGAACATAACCAATTGAGTTGTTCCCCCTGTCAATGTACACAACTGGCTGAGTTGTTTCCCCTGTCAATGTACGTAACTAATTGAGTTGTTCCCCCTGTCAATGTACACAACTGACTGAGTTGTTTCCCCTGTCAAACGACACAACCAACTGAGTTGTTTCCCCTGCCAAAGTACATAACCAGCTGAGTTGTTTCCCCTGTCAATGTACACAACTGGCTGAGTTGTTTCCCCTGTCAATGTACACAACCAGCTGAGTTGTTTCCCCTGTCAAAGGACACAACTGGCTGAGTTGTTTCCCCTGTCAATGTACACAACCTGCTGAGTTGTTTTCCCTGTCAAAGTACACAACCTGCTGAGTTGTTTCCCCTGTCAAACGACACAACCAACTGAGTTGTTTCCCCTGCCAAAGTACATAACCAGCTGAGTTGTTTCCCCTGTCAATGTACACAACTGGCTGAGTTGTTTCCCCTGTCAAAGTTCACAACCAGCTGAGTTGCTCTCCTGTCAATGTACACAACCAGCTGAGTTGTTTCCCCTGTCAATGGACACAACCAGCTGAGTTGCTCTCCTGTCAATGTACACAACCAGCTGAGTTGCTCTCCTGTCAATGTACACAACCAGCTGAGTTGTTTCCCCCGTCAAAGTTCACAACCAGCTGAGTTGTTTCCCCTGTCAATGTACACAACCAGCTGAGTTGTTTCCCCTGTCAATGGACACAACCAGCTGAGTTGTTTCCCCTGTCAATGTACACAACCAGCTGAGTTGCTCTCCTGTCAATGGACACAACCAGCTGAGTTGTTTTCCCTGTCAATGGACACAACTGGCTTAGTTGTTTACCCTGTCAAAGGACGCAACTAGCTGAGTTGTTTCCCCTGTCAATGTACACAACTAACTGATTTTTCCCCCTGTCAAAGTACACAGCCAGCTGAGTTGTTTCCCCTGTCAAAGGACACACCTCACTGATTTGTTTCCCCTGTCAAAGCACACAGCCAACTGAGTTGTTTCCCCTACCAAAGCACACAGCCAACTGAGTTGCTTCCCCTACCAAAGTACACAAACAGCTGAGTTGTTTCCCCTACCAAAGTACACAAACAGCTGAGTTGTTTCCCCTACCAAAGTACACAAACAGCTGAGTTGTTTCCCCTACCAAAGTACACAAACATCTGAGTTGTTTCCCCTGACAAAGTACTCAGCTACACCAGTTGTTCCCCTACCAGCCTACACAACCAGCTATTCTACGTTTGTTTAATCATAAACATGCTTGAAGTTTCATTATCATTCTAGAGAATGTATATCTATATCCAGGAATAAAGCAGGTTCTATATTAAGTTCTCAGATAAATATCCTAGAAAACTTTGCCAGGTTTCAGGTGTAAATATTTAGTTCCTAGAAACGTCATTTCAATATATCAATGATCTTTGTACAGTTTGAATATACATCTATCAATTAGAGGCTACACACCTGATTTACATTATTGACGTCATCTATGTTATACTGTAAAATCATTAATTTTCGTAGGGAATTAAATTTTGTGGATTTCGTGGTTAACCTTTTGCCACCAAATCAAATCCCATGGAACAATATTTTGACCCTGGTATATATATCTAAAATGCAAAATTTCCTAATCAATGTCCCATTGATCTTTTTAACCTAAACCACGAAATTTCATTCCATCAAAATTAAATAATTTTACAGTATTGAGATACTCTCAATGTTGATTGCATGATTCTCACCAGTCTCCATCATGAATCAAAGCGCTGACGTTTTTTTAGGATATGTAGCACTTTCAGTGAGTCTGTATGAATTTCAATACTCATTAATTAAAGTGCCAAATTGATAGAATTAAAAAAACAATTAGATATTGATAATTTTAAGAACACTATGATATGAAGTGATATTATCCCAAGCTGGTCGATAATGGCACCACAGATTAGGTGAGAAAGTTAAAAAATATTTGTGGTAGAGTGAGAGCTAGGTTAAGGGTTTCTCTTCCCTCCCTGTTATTCCTCATTCTCTTCCCCTTCTCTCCAGTAAGATATGAGCTTGAAAGCTAATTTTACTATGGGTGTGATATAGTTCTAAGTTTATGTTTGCTATATTACATTATGTTATAGATTGATGTTAGGTATGATGTTACCAGCATGGTTCCTATCTATGTGGACCAGTAATATAGCAACCACTGCTATGATGTGTCCTATAGCTGATGCGTTACTGAAGGAACTAGAGAGAGGAGAATCAGGTTTACCGGATGAACAAGGTAGCTCAATCAATAATAAGTCCACCAGTGTGTAGGGCTGTAATGGTATACCCCGGTATATGAAATACCGCAGACTTCAGTCCCACATGGTTCACGATACAAGACTTCTAAATTTTGGTTAGGTTCGGTATAGCTTTCTTATGAGCAAAATAATATTCAGACAACGACAACGCCTGACAGCCTTCTGATTATGTATAATAACCATGTATCACTAAAGTTAATTGTATTGAGATATGCTTCATATTGTCTAAATTCACTTACAATAGTTGATAGGCACATAATAATTGCTGTTATAGAAGCATTAAATTTATTATCACTTAAAAATTGAAGTATTTAAGCTGCAGTTAGAGAATATTGTATCATACCGAAATATACCGAACAGTTAGAAAAATTGACGGTACGTATCATATCGTGAGGTGAGCGTACCGTTACAGCCCTACCAGTGTGTGTATGCATTTATTAGGGTGGACATACCATGTTAGGTCGAACATATCTCGTGAAAATCTATCAAAGAATAAGATATGGTTAGTTTATTTTTTTTGTTTACATATTTTGACTTTTAGATGTAGCAAAAAAGCATGGGGTATGTCTCCACCCTGTTATTGTTGTGTTAAGTTAATGATACAAAATAATGTGCATTCATGCTTTTATATGCATGTGATGACTGCTATCTTATAAATATAATATTACAGTCGTAATTAATATGCATTATCAGGACTTATATATATATATATATAGTAATACTGTACTGGAACTAGTTATTGTACTATATAGTCAAAACTGTGTTTAAGACCACCTGTCTACAAAGACCACAAGTTTATTCGTCATATTAGAACATTTTTGATAACACAGCACTACCTGTGTGGAGCAACACCCTATCATATAGTCAATTAAACCCATGTTGAAGACCACCTGTATACAAAGACCACTATTTCAAAACCTGTCTACAAAAACTACATGTTTATCTTTCATATAAGAACATTTTTGAAAATACAGTACCACCTCTGTAGAGCAACATCCTATGGCGGGGCTGCAAATATTGGCTGTTGTGTAGAGGTTGTTGGGAAATTTTGAACATTGTTGTAGAGAGGTTGTTACACTACATAGGGATGCTCATGATAGATTGTACTGTATCTTGTATTAAACCTTTGAAGAGAGACCACCAAACGCAAACCATTTGGACTGTAATGCCAAGGGTGGTCTTTACACAGAGAGAAAGAGGCTTGTATCTGTACAAAAAGAATTTGGTCTCCTTGCAGCATCTATCAAGAGCCATATGTATGGGGCTACAAAGAGTTATGGGTCATTGTTACACACCGAAGGTTTATAGTCTTCGTTATTATCACCCATATATCTAAGTATACAGACATTAACCAGATTATATGTTTATTTCAGGTTATGTGTATGCAAATATTGCTACATTGAACATTGCAGGGCTCCGTGCAAAACTATGGTAACAACATCAAGCTATAGAGGCATGTACCATAGTTTTGTACTAAGCCCTCGATTATATTTACCCATAAGCTATATCCAAGTATTGACATGGTACCAGTAAAGGCAACACATTTAACCTGCTCTCAATGATCTATCCTATGAACTTCCCTTTATCATTCTATAAACATCCCATGATTGTTCCATAAACATCCCATGATTGTTCCATAAACATCCCATGATTGCTTTATAAACATCCCTTGATTGTTTCATAATTATTCCTTGATTGTTCTGTAAGCATCACTTGATTGTTCCATAAACATCCCATGATTGTTCCATAAACATCCCATGATTGTTCCATAAACATCCCATGATTGTTCCATAAACATCCCATGATTATTCCATAAACATCCCATGATTATTCCATAAACATACCACAATCATTCTATACACAACCCATGATTGTTCTATAAACATCACATGATTGTTCTATAAACATCACATGATTGTTCCATAAACATCACATGATTGTTCCATAAACATCCCATGATTGTTCCACAAACATCCCATGATTGTTTCATAAATATTCCTTGATTCTTTAAAGCACCACTTGATCATTCAATAAACATCCCATTATCATTCCATAAACATCCCATGATCATTCCATAAACATCCCATGATCATTCCATAAACATCCCATAAACATCCCATGATCATTCCATAAACATCCCATGTTCATTCCATAAATATCCCATGTTCATTCCATAAACATCCCATGTTCATTCCATAAACACGACATGGTTGCTCCATAAACACAACATAGTCATTCTATAAACATCCCTTGGTAGTTCCATAAACATCCAATAATTGTCATTCCATAAACATCCCATGATCAGTCTATAAACATTCCATGATTATTCCATAAACATATAATTGTTGTTCCATAAACACCCAATTGACATTCCTTAAACATCCCTTTATCTGTTCCCTAAACATTTTCAAGTAGCCATATTTCGAATCTCAGGACTCTGTCTGAAGAGTATAATTATTTCTTTAAAATCTGTAAATGATAAATTCTAGTATAAAATAATCTAACTGACTTTTAGCATTAAGTGTTTTAGTGAACACCTCCATTTATACAAATTATATCTGAACAGTGTATCCATCTATATTTATTGTATGTTTTACAGGGACTGAGACCATGTCTCCATTACAGACAAATACTACAGAAAATATGGATCTCAGTGAGACCAATGTAGATACAGAATTAGTGGTAGACTGTCACAGGTGAGCAATGAATGGATATATAAATAAATTTCATACTGATGCAATGATCAAACAAAAATCAGTTGACCCACTGTTTTATAAAAAAACTACTCAGTACTAAGTGAGGTTTCGCCAACATAACATTATTTTTGAATAGGTTGGAAATAACACAGCTTTAATTTACTTGCTCTTTTGAGGGCTGTACTCTAGAGAGCACTGATTACTGGTACTTATAATTTTTTGAAACCAAAAATTCAAGCTAGAGGAGATTTTTGAGAATTAAATATAATATACTGTAAAATCATTAATTTTTGTGGGGATTAAATTTCGTGGTTTTTCATGGTTCACCTTCTACCACAAAATAAAATCCAATTAAACAATAATTTTGACCCTTGTATTTATTACCTGAAATGCAGAATCCACGAATTAACATCCCATTGAAAAAGTATTTTTTACAAAAAAAGCCCACAAAATTTCCTACCATTGAAATTAAATAATTTTATAGCTTGGCCACATTGACATGAGTCTGACCTATTGATTAGCATAATTTAACAGTCAATATATTGTCTACGTTTACAACACCGAATGTGTGTTTTCATAATCGAGGAGTATGACAAAGACGCTCGAAATGTAATACAAACACAAATCTTAAATGCCAATATTGCATGATTTGCTTGCGGAAATTGATATATTCAAAGTGAGAACCTTGTAATATATTCTTGCATAAAGGTCAGGCTCAGGTCAAAATAGCCAAGCTATACAATATATAATTTATACTTTACAGTGAGAATGGTGGAGAGAAGAGTGAAGGTGTAAGGAGCGAGAGAAATGTATCTGAGGAGCATATACAGTTAGCTAAAGCTATGACTATCAGTATAGCATACGCTGCTAACATTGGTGGTACCACAACAATCACTGGATGCTCCTCTAATATTATACTCAAAGGTCTTGCTGATGAGTAAGTTGTTGTTATTTTGGGGTTCAAAATGCCCTCCAATAATAGGTTAAGTCAAGTTACCAATCAATAAACACTTTTGCCCCATAGAAGCCTTGTCCATAATAAAAAGCTTAAAAAAGTTACCAATTTTCGAGGTTCTTTTTCAGCAGTTTAGCCATTTAACCACCTTTTGACATTTAACTTCCCCTGGTCATTGGGTTATGTATGGAAAACTGCGTTTGAGTCTCCCCAGGGAGACTATTTCTCTGGCTAAGACTGAGAAGGTTGTAAGTACAAAATCAATATTTCGAGAAAATACTTTAGAAAAAACTGTCTGAAAAACACTAATAACTTAAAGTGTATAGAGCTATACCGGACGATGTTTTGAAAAAAGTGTCAAAAATTGAAAAACAATTATGCTTTCGTATCCATTAGATCATGTTTTGCTTCAGTTTTAAGAGAAACTCTCTCTGTGATTTATAGGACATGCAAACTGTCCATTTTCAAATACGAAAGTGTTCTAGAACACCCTATGAAATTCTAAGAATCGTCTATTTTTCGACGATTGAATCAAAGTACACTGAACCCATTCAAAGTTATAATGGGATTAAAGTTTGTGGTTGAGGTGAACCACGAAATCCACAAAATTAAGTCCCCCACGAAAATTAATGATTTTACAGTATGTGTGTGACCTTCTCATTCTAAGCCAATGATTTCTATCCTGTTGGTGTGGAAGCCAACATCAATATATGGCGCCCAGGAATATCAATCATGTCAAACCTTGGTCAAGTGGAGCATGTGGGTTATTCTTGTTCAGAGAAATTTTAAAACCCTGAGACTGCCATAGGGCCAATTATTTGGCTCACAAGGGGTACTCTAGTTTGCCAAAGGGCCAATTGTTTGGCCCATCTTATTATATAATATATCATTTATAGACATGTCATACACGGTTCAAATATTGTTTAATGATAATGCAAAACATTTATCACGTGATATGTCAATTAAATATATCTTAGCTATGAGTCGATTTTCATGGGAGGCTCACGACTCCAAATCAGCATCTCAACTTTGAAACATTATTCAGAGTGTAAATACAGTAAAATTTCGAGAGCTTGAATTTGAACCATGTTCATTTGGCGTGTATCAGACTGAGTCAGGACCCCTGCATATTGAAACATATAAGGGGACATTTCCTTACAACCTAGGGGATGCTGTCTGGTAATTAAATACTGTGAAATCATGTAATTTTGATTGGACAACAAAAAAATTGTGGTTGGCCGTTTTGATGGGACCTTAATTTGTGGTTCTGCATCTCAGGTAATAAAAACAAGGGTTAAAATTAGTTTTCGATGGGATTTGATTTTGTGGTTGAAGGTGAACAACGAAATCCACAAAATTTAATCCCCCACGAAAATTAATGAATTTGCAGTACCATATGATATTTCTTGATATTGACTGAGCTATTTTATTTACAGAATATTTGCAGATAAAGGTTTGAGTTCTGGTATATCATTTGGATCCTGGTTGGTGCTCGGGTTCCCCGTGTCACTGATCATCTTTATAACACTCTTCTTGTGGCTCACCTTCTTCTTCAGAGGATGCAGGTATGTTGTCAATTTGCTAGCTTAGACAGAGACCTTAAAGAGGCATTCCCTATAACTTTGAAGGTTCAAATCGATTCAGAAATAATATACATTAAATGAGAATCCTTATTGCTTAAACTCCCCAAAAATTCAAGAAAAAGCTCCCACTAATTAGTGAGAAAAGAATGAAAATATATTTCCGTAACGAGCCAAAATAGTCAAGAGTTGTTTCCCTTTGACCACATTATAATAAATCGCTGGAAGCGATAAATTATTAATGTTGATTTAAATATATTTTTTTCATCATCGAGACATATATTTGTGCAAACTTTCTTCTGACAAATTATGATAATTGACAATGCTTTGTACATTTAGCTTATTAAATGTGATGATAGAGAAAAATATGCTAGTTGGGAATGCCTGTTTAAAAGACTCCTACATATTTAAAATTTGCATCACAAGGGGCTTCTTATGTGCCTGTTGTCATAAAAATCAGAACTTGTCATGTTGACCAAACTTAAGTTTAAACAGTTAATTTTTCCCGAAGTAATAAAAAAATGCCAAACAAAGCCTTTATTTGCCAGTCAGCTTTCTGCTGAAATATGGCAGGCATATAATATGTGTTTTCACCCAAATTTGAACTCCTGTTGCCAGATTAGACACCATTTTAACACACTAACCATTTAAGGAAATGGACATTTTATCTATTGTTGTGAGCTTGACGCGTATCACCTTTGCATAGCTACACCATTTGCAAAATGGACATTTCGTCCCTTTTTGTGATGCTTATGTTCTAGGTCGCGTTAGTATATTAAAATCTTAAATTAATTACAGGGCAAATTTGGAATTTTTATGTTTGAAATTCATACTAGTATATATCATGACTATTGTTGTTCTTACAGTAGGCTTCGTTTTCTATATGCATGCATACTTGCAAAGTAGTTCTGTTAAAAAGAAATGTTTGAATTTTTTTTTTTTAGTTGTTTTAAGAAAAGACCAGCAAATTGTGATGGTGTGAGAGATTATATCAAACGAGAGTACAAGGCACTGGGTCCTGTAATGTAAGTTTTCAAATTGAAGGATTCTTGTCATGTGTACACCGATCCAGCCCCCTGGCATTGTAGCAGAAATGCTAAATTATATTATTAAGTTTAAAATAGGAGAGGATATGTTTGTACACAGGATATTCATAATTATGCAAATCTGCCCACCAGCTAGCTATTGGTGAATGACAGGTTTTTGTTGCTCATTCATCCAATAAGACTGTCAATGCCTACCAATAGTTTATCTTGCCTATGCAAGCACAGTGTTCACGGAATTTTGAAATCTGTTCAAATATGTGGATTATCGTGTGCTTATAGTGTATAAGATGTGTATGGTAAGCATTGCATATGTTTGGTATCAATCCTCAGTAACTTTCTAAACCGAGTTTCTAGTTGTCAGATTGTTAGAACGGGAGCTTCAATGTTGGTGGAGGCGGTATGGCTACTTTCGGTTTCGTTCCTGTCTTTTTTTATGGGTGCTTGTCATTAACGAGGTATTGGATAGTGTTTTTGGGCCATTTATATAAATATCAGGTTCCTATATATAATGCAAGTTATTTGAGCTTCATTAGGGCTTATGCACATTCTTTTAAAACAAACTCCGTTTGGACCCCTACTCTGAGCAATATATTTAAGTTTACCTCTTCTAGAAAATATAGCTGGTTAGACCCCTCAGAGAAACAATGACAAAATCTGTCAAAAGTCCAAAGCAAAATATTTCGAAAACATGGCAAAAAAAAAATATGGCATGATTTCCTGACTAATGTCCATTGAAGACTTTGAAAATGTCTAAAGCTTTGTAAAAGATGCATTCAATTGTATTGTTACTATTCTGTGATGATACGTATGAGCGCAATTCTTTGAGTAAAATTATATGGATTATATTTTAGGTTTCCGGAGATAATGGTTATCTGCCTGTTTGCTGTACTGATTGTACTATGGATATCACGAGATCTAGGTGGTGGTGGCGGCTGGGGAAACCTCTTCAAGAAAAAGTAAATATCTACCTACATCAACATAGGACTCATCATGACTTATTTGTGAAGATCAACATTTCGATGGCTTAGAACCAGAAAGTCGTAACTACCACTTACGACCTTATAAGACTCATACATATTTGAAATCTGGTTCACAAGGCTCTTCTTATGAGCCTATTTTCATGAAAATCAGAAATTGTCATGTTGACCAAAATGAAGTTTTAAAAACATGTTTTCCCATAGGTAAAGAGTAAATTACCGACAGTTTTCTCTTGTTTTCTCAATATATTGATTTGGTAGTTACGACCTTCTTGTTCTAAGCCAGCGATTTCTTTTAAACAAGTCTAGATAACATAAGTAATTTTTTTCATACAATAAGTAGATTACTAAATTCATGCATTGAATCAAGATAATGCAAATACAATGTATTAAATGCTTTTCAGGCGAAAAAGACTTTGTGTTGTAGACCTGTTATAATGTTACACAAAGTCTTTTTTGCCTGAAAAGCATTTAAAAGGAAAAAGTAAGAGCACAATTATATGACTCAGCTACATAAAACGATAGTGTTTACAGGTTAGAAGGTTAATTGACATGGACATTAATTAAAACCTTTACATGTAAATAATTATGTACTTTAAATTTTGAATAGTGATCAAGTTTAGTGAAAAAATTGTGTTAATTGTTATGTTCTATAGCTTGGCCACATTGTCACGAGCCTGACCTATTGATTACCATAATTTAACAGTCGATAAATTGTCACCGTTTACAAGACCGAATGTATGTTTTCATAATCGGGGAGTATCACAATGACGCTCGAGATGTAATACAAACACAAATCTTAAAAATGCCGATATTGAAAGATTTGCTTGCGGAAATTGATATATTCAAAGCAAGAACCTTGTTATATATTCTTGAATAAAGGTCAGGCTCAGGTCAAAATAGCCAAGCTATACCCCATATCATGTTCTATGATTGTCATCAATTGCTTATGTGGTATCCATAGCAACAGGGATTAAGTTGAGTACATGTATATTTTACAGATATGTGACAGATTCAGCCCCACCCACACTGGTGTCAGCACTTCTATTTCTCATCCCTGCAAATCTTCCAGCATTCTTTTCTACAAGTAAGATATTGTATAGTTTGTTCCTATGGTGCTTCATTTCAAGGTGTTAAGTATGGTGATGAATCCAAGTGAGGAGTGGTGGAATAGGGGTAGGGCGCACACTTCGGGATTGAGAGGTCCCGGGTTCAACCCTCGTCTAGGCCAAGCAGGAATCTAAGCAAGATTAACAAACCAAGTTGTAAATTGGTGCTTGTGAGGGAAGAGTCTATTCCTTGGCGCCACAGATCAATGTTGGCTGCCACACTTACAGGAGACAAAAGATCTCTCCAGGTGCTTGTGAGGGAAGTGTTTATTCCTGGGCGCCACAGATCAATGTTGACTGCCACACCACAGGAGACAAAAGATCTCTCCAGGTGCTTGTGAGGGAAGTGTCTATTCCTGGGCGCCACAGATCAATGTTGGCTGCCACACCCACAGGAGACAGAAAATCTCTCCAGAAAGACAGGGATGTAGGTTTCATTAGGTAGCCCAATGACCAGGGGAAGTGTCAAAATGTCAAAGGCGTGGTTCTTGAAGCAGCTGAACAGCTGAATAAACCCACGGAAATTGGTAACTTAACTTTTCTTTAACAAACATTATTTCTATAATCTTTCGACATCCTGTCTTCACATAATAACACATGTGTTAATAAATGAATAAATGAGTGCTTTATACCAAGTAACTTCAATTGAAACCAATGATAAATATTACAGTTTTGTCCCAATCGATATTATTATACCCCCACTACCATAGATAGAGGGGGCTATATAGGAGTCACTTTGTCCGTCGGTCAGTCGGTCTGTTGGTCGGTCGGTCTTAAAAGTTTGTCCAGGCTGTAACTTACCCATACATTGAAGGATTTTAAAATAAATTGCCACAATTGTTCACCATTATGAGGCGGTGTGTCATGCGCAACAATCACATCAATATCTCAAAGGTCAAGGTCACACTTGGAGTTGAAAGGTCAAAAATGGCCATAATTTAGCTTGTCCGGACAATAACTTTGTCATCTATTGTGGGATTTTAATATAACTTGCCACAATTGTTCACCATCATGAGGCGGTGTGTCATGCACAAAAATCACATCAATATGTCAAAGGTCAAGGTCACACTTGGAGTTGTAAGGTCAGAAATGGCCATAATTTAGCTTGTCCGGACAATAACTTTGTCATCTATTGTGGGATTTTAATATAACTTGGCTTAATTGTTCACCATCATGAGGCGGTGTGTCATGCGCAAAAATCACATCAATATGTCAAAGGTCAAGGTCACACTTGGAGTTGTAAGGTCAGAAATGGCCATAATTTAGCTTGTCCGAGCAATAACTTTGTCATCTATTTTATGATTTTAAAATAACTTGGCACAATTGTTTACCACAATAAGATGGTGTGTCATGCACAAAAATTGTGTCTTTATCCTAAAGGTCAAGGTCACACTTAGCCTTTAAAAGTAAAAAATAGCCATATTTTAGCTTTTCCAGACAATAACTTTATCATCTATTGTGACAATTAAAAATTACCTGGAACAATTGTACACCACAATGAGTCGGTGTGCAGCGCGAAAAACTCGGGATGGAGTTTATAACAAAGCTGAAGTTGCAACAGCTTTTTAAGTAATGTGTAGGTACTTATTTCTATTAAAGTGTCATAACTTTTCGTCCAGTTTTCTTTTTTCTTATGGTTGCAGCTTGCCATACGTCTGTGGCAAGGCAGTATTGTGGGGGTATTATTCGTCACTCAATGACAGTTCTAGTTACAACCAAACTTCAAATTAGAAACGTTTGCTTAGTACATTTACTACATGTAGTCTGTTTGCTATCTTTTATTTTTTATTTGTGCATACATATGTATGTTATTCAGAAGACCGTCCTACCAGTGTGAAACCATTACTTACATGGAAAGTTGTACATGAGAAAGTGCCATGGGGACTGTTCCTGTTGTTTGGTGGTGGCTTTGCCCTCGCACAAGGTTGCAAGGTAACTACATTTTCTATTGTATGAAAAAGTTCATACTGTAAACCAATTTATTTTTGCGAGTACTTACTTTTGCATTTTGCTGATCGTGGGCATATTTTCGACTACAAAGTTTCACATGTTTAAGTCTGCCGCAATGTCCATATTAATGTTGTGAACACTTTTGCTACTACTTAATTGCTCGAATTTCTACCACTCGCAAACTCAATTTAATTGCGCAAAATAATTCTTTGTTTGCAGTAATCATTTTATCTAATCAGACTCCATATATGTTTAGGTAAAATGTCTCCTATGTTTTGGTAGTTGTTGGACATAATGTTGGGACGAGGAGAACTAGACTAAGATTAACTTCGATTCTGTTTGTACTGGGGTAATTCTCTTCGAATGAGAATGTCGAGATCTGATACATATACGAGGGTTGTCCCAGTAAATCGTGTACTTTGTTTATAATTTTCTTATTTGTCGTCACATGATTATGATTTTTTGTAGTTACCTTTATGAATTCATTGTTGAACTTAAACAAGTGAAAAAATTGATCGGATATATGTATGGTGCATATTATCGGTGATTAACCAACCCCATGTACGCAAATGCGGCGCAACCCATAAAACACGCCGTTATTCATTAAATGTATGTTCACTAAAGTTGTAATTCTCATATTTTAAAGATGTTATTGCGCATTATTTTCACGTCGGCATTAAGGACTGTCTACTTAATGTCATCACAGTAAATTTCAAATCAATGTCATTATATGTGCGAGAAATACGCATGTTTGAATAGCCACACTTAGAATAAAACGTGCGATAATCGTGACGCTAGAAGAGCAAACACCCGTAGAATCACAGTACACTTCATATTTTTGGTTGGTATGCCGCCGAATAAATAGTTTAAGACTCTAAACTATACTGGTGGATATGAAGTAATGTTGAATGGCGACGAAAATAAAATGATGCTTGTGACATCAGCACGTTGTACACCCACGTTATATACTGTGCCACGCACCACAGGGCTTTCACCCTCCTCGCAGTAGAACGGATATGTCCGTGGTGGTTTTTATCCCACCATGAAGGTTGGTTGTTTCGATCAGACAGCTTTTCTATGGTGCATTCGATTGCGATTGGTTCGCAAATGCGTATCAGAAAAAAAGTTTAATGCTGTCGTAAGCATATTGAATAAAAGGAACAATAACTTAAGATGCAGAGAAAAAAATTCGCGGCATGACGTTCTTACGTTGACGTCACTTTGCGCCGCACTTGCATACCATGTGTATAAGTAATGTAAACTGACAAATTATTTCTTGATTTATTTTCATGGAATTCCGTATACATTTTAAGAACATATTTATTAATCACCAGTGAAAATTTGTAACGGATGTTTTGGCTACTTTTTGTGTAATAGGCAAAGTACACGATTTACTGGGACAACCCTCGTAGTTGAAATCGGCATCATAAGGCGCTGCTTTATTATGAGCCTATTCCCATGAAAATCTAAAGTTGTCATGTTAGCCAAAATGAAGTTGTAAAAGCTTGAAGAGTAATTTACAGACTGTTTTTCCTTGTTTTCTCACAATGTCGATTTCTCATGCTTAGCCAGCAAATTATTCTCTAGATTAATATGTTGTTTTGCCTTAATCTAGAAACTGAAGGTAGGGGACATTTGTATATTGCTTGCAATTCCTAATTACTTGTTTGAACTACTTGTTTAAATTATTATGGTTGCATTATGTGCATGTATATTTTCCAGTATAATGTTTTACAGGTGTCTGGTCTATCAGTGTCAATCCGGGAAGCTTTGACAATATTCCAAGATTTACCAGTATGGCTAACAAGTTTACTGGTTGCTTTATTGACATCGTTCATCACAGAAGTAGTAACAAACACAGCTACATGTACTCTAGTCTTACCTATCATTGCACAACTGGTGAGTAACACACACATCTACATGTACTCTAGTCTTACCCATCATTGCACAACTGGTGAGTAACACACACAGCTACATGTACTCTAGTCTTACCTATCATTGCACAACTGGTGAGTAACACACACATCTACATGTACTCTAGTCTTACCCATCATTGCACAACTGGTGAGTAACACAAACATGTACATGTACTCTAGTCTTACCTATCATAGCACAACTGGTGAGTAACACACACATCTACATGTACTCTAGTCTTACCTATTATTGCACAACTGGTGAGTAACACACACATCTACATGTACTCTAGTCTTACCTATCATAGCACAACTGGTGAGTAACACACACATCTACATGTACTCTAGTCTTACCCATCATTGCACAACTGGTGAGTAACACACACATCTACATGTACTCTAGTCTTACCTATCATTGCACAACTGGTGAGTAACACACACATCTACATGTACTCTAGTCGTACCTATCATTGCACAACTGGTGAGTAACACACACATCTACATGTACTCTAGTCTTACCTATCATTGCACAACTGGTGAGTAATACACACATCTACATGTACTCTAGTCTTACCCATCATTGCACAACTGGTGAGTAACACAGACATCTACATGTACTCTAGTCTTACCCATCATTGCACAACTGGTGAGTAACACACACATCTACATGTACTCTAGTCTAACCTATCATTGCACAACTGGTGAGTAACACAGACATCTACATGTACTCTAGTCTTACCCATCATTGCACAACTGGTGAGTAACACACACATCTACATGTACTCTAGTCTTACCTATCATTGCACAACTGGTGAGTAACACACACATCTACATGTACTCTACTCTTACCCATCATTGCACAACTGGTGAGTAACACACACATCTACATGTACTCTAGTCTTACCTATCATTGCACAACTGGTGAGTAACACACACATCTACATGTACTCTACTCTTACCTATCATTGCACAACTGGTGAGTAACACACACAGCTACATGTACTCTAGTCTTACCTATCATTGCACAACTGGTGAGTAACACACACATCTACATGTACTCTACTCTTACCTATCATTGCACAACTGGTGAGTAACACACACATCTACATGTACTCTAGTCTTACCTATCATTGCACAACTGGTGAGTAACACACACATCTACATGTACTCTAGTCTTACCTATCATAGCACAACTGGTGAGTAACACACACATCTACATGTACTCTAGTCTTACCTATCATTGCACAACTGGTGAGTAACACACACATCTACATGTACTCTACTCTTACCTATCATTGCACAACTGGTGAGTAACACACACATCTACATGTACTCTAGTCTTACCTATCATTGCACAACTAGTGAGTAACACACACATCTACATGTACTCTACTCTTACCTATCATTGCACAACTGGTGAGTAACACACACATCTACATGAACTCTAGCCTTACCTATCATTGCACAACTGGTGAGTAACACACACATCTACATGTACTCTAGTCTTACCCATCATTGCACAACTGGTGAGTAACACACACATCTACATGTACTCTACTCTTACCTATCATTGCACAACTGGTGAGTAACACACACATCTTCATGTACTCTAGCCTTACCTATCATAGCACAACTGGTGAGTAACACACACATCTACATGTACTCTAGTCTTACCTATCATTGCACAACTGGTGAGTAACACACACATCTGCATGTACTCTAGTCTTACCCATCATTGCACAACTGGTGAGTAACACACACATCTACATGTACTCTAGTCTTACCTATCATTGCACAACTGGTGAGTAACACACACATCTACATGTACTCTAGTCTTACCTATCATTGCACAACTGGTGAGCACATGTGTTGTTTGTTGCCTAAGCAAAGCACTACTAAGCACTTTCATTCAGTTACCTCCCATTCAATTAAATATAGTAGGCATGGATTACCTCCCGTGGAAAGAGCTACGTAATGCTTTGCTTAGGCAACGCATGCCTGTCATTAGATTTATTTAGTTGAAATATCTCATGACTGTGCTGATGCCAAGTTAAAATTAGCATTATTCAACGGTAACATTCAACTGTAGCTTACAAGCACTGCCTTAATCATGAATTTAATCTTTTTATCATACCTTTAGGTCAGTTCCTTGTTACAAAGGAACTAAAATTACTTAATTTAAAGCTTTTTGATTGGGAAGCAATTACCAGACTCAGGTGGTAAACAAGCTTTACGGTCATTGCATTCTACGAAAAGATGTTCTTCAACCTATAGACCAGTACAAACACAGAGTAAATTATGTGAAAAAATATATCAACAGGGATTCTACTGATCAAGGCATAATGCCCAATCCTGAAAACAAGTCGCAAGTCTATTTCGGGTGACATTTGCACGCATCCTACACCAAAACGCTGTTTCGAACATTGTTCTATTGATAAAATTTATGAATTTCAGAAATTTCAAATGACTCAATTCAACTCAGTCAAAACTTGGTACCGGTACATTTTGTACTGAAAATTCTTTCCAGTACATCAAATCCAAGTTACGCAATTATTCGGGAATTGTAGGACCCTGTATTAACCAGTAAGCCAATTGCTACGAGAGGTGCCCCACTTATATTTGAACAGTGCTGAATGTCCGATATCTTCCATCTAACACGATATAAATGGAATATCTCTTTTGAACAGTGAGAAGAAATGTGTCAGGCACCATATACAATAATTGTTTTTGATATTTGCAACATGGTTCCAACCAAAATTGACAACTATGTAGAGGATGTTGCTTTTTGAAGGCCTCTCGTACATGTAAACAAATATCTCCTATTCTTAACTATTTTGATTTGTAACCAGTAGATCATTAAGATATTTTCTTACAATTTCAGGCATTAGGTATCGGTGTGAATCCACTGTATCTTATGATACCTACTGCTGTAGCCACCTCATACGCATTCATGTTACCCGTAGCAACACCACCAAATGCCATGGTATACGTACTGGGGTATTTTTCCATCACTGAATTGGTAAGTTATATCCATTTATGGTATATTATGATTCTCCAGATCGAAGCATCTCAATCTGAGTTAAATCTCAATCTGAGTTAAATCTCGACTCAAATTTTTTGTCGTTATCCTTAAAGTAAATTTCCTTGACTCAAAATTAGTATCGCAAAAAACAGAAACATTGTTTTGAGTTTATTAAAGTAAAATTGTATATTTCAAATTCAGACCTCGATTTTTGTACATTGAAAATTAAATAAAAACTTGCTGCTGAAATACCAAGTTTTTCAATACCTTTCGTTATCATTGTCTAATGCCTAGGTTCCACTGAGCATTGTTGTCTCGGCGATGTTCTCCGGGTTTAATAAGTGACCATTCAAAGGCATCGGAAAAATGATCCTCGAGCTCTAAGGGTAGCTTGACAGAAGCTATTAGAAAATTGGTAAAATTGCTGTTTTCAATGCCTCATGAACGTTGTTTATTTCCATTGGGAGTACATCGTCAAGGCAAAAATGCTCAGTGGGACCTAGGCTTAAAGTAGTGTATATCGTCTGTATTACAGATTCGTGCTGGTGTTGTGATGAACATACTGTCAGTGTTTATATTGACATTAGGTGTGAATACATGGGGAGCCGAGTATTTCAATCTACGTACACTACCACCAGAGTTTATAATCCAACAAGTGAACAACACGGCAGCTTATATAAATACAACACTTACCTGAATCATTCAAATAACTTTTGACACTTGTGTAAATATGTAAATACAGTACAACCTCTGTATATAGAGCAACACCCTTTGAGAGAAGCAAAAAATGATTGTTGAACAGAGATTGTTGCTCTACAGTGGTTAAATTCATAGTTCAAGTATCAGCTTATGATGTAATGTAGATCTAAATAAATGATGTAAATAAAAGGTACCTTAGTATTTATTGTTTGTTTTTCAAAGTTCCTCATTAAACACCCAATATCCATGTATATCATGCATAGATTGGAGCCTGCTATCAAACCCACTATATGTGTGAGACAAAATTCGGGAGAAAGCCTCTGTATAATACCCTAGTCACATTTGCCCTACGAGCTCATTACAAATTGATTTTTCTGAACTCGCACAACGTCAGTAGGGATATCAAGACTCGTACGAGCATCGTACAGATTTTCAGAACTTGTAGAGGACTCGGTGATCTGGTGAAAACATTGTGTATAACTCGTAAGAGATCTGTACAAGCTGTGACCAGATGCCAAGAACATACACATACCGTTAGGATTTAAATATTTCAGACTCGTATGAGTTGGTAAATCCGTACGAGCATTGTGACCGAAGCATTAGAACAACACTATGAGTATAGTTTATGTTTTATTACATTATCATCATGCACGAACAATGTTAGCCATCATGGCTACACTTTGGTCATTTACTAAGTGTACAAGTAAATAAAATAATACAACAAATAAATTATACTCATATAACAACCAATAAAACAGTCTTTATGAAATAAATAAGACATAGATGAAGAAGCCTGGAAATACTATGACAACCAGATATATGTTTTGATGCTATAAGGCTAATATTAACATTGGCGATCTATGTACACACTGACTATAAATCGATAGCTTAGAATTAGAAGGTCGTAAGTGCCACTTACGACCTTTTAAGATTCATACATATTTAGAATAAACATCACAAGACACTTCTTATGAGCCCATTTTCATAAAAATCTGAACTTGTCATGTTGACCAAAATGAAGTTGTAAAAGTTTGTTTTACCATAAGAAAAGAGTAAATGTCAGACAGTTTTTCCGTGTTTTCTCAAAATATCGATTTGGTAGTTTCGACCTTCTAATTCTAAGCCATCGAAATATATTCATTACTTAGATAATCATTACAGTGATGTCACATGAAAGTGGATAACATCCAAAATGAGGTATAGATAACTTACAATGACTATTAACTGATAAAATTGTATGGTATGGTGCGAAGATATTAACATGATTCTGTTGCCTTCTTTAAGTATATTTTTCAAACAACTTATTTCTTGAATATATCCAACTCTGATTGTATGTTGAGAGTATAACCCCTAGGCATAAAGTATACAACAAACACAAATTTAATCTACAGGAATGAAGATACACAATTAGCTCACTGAAATTGATTTACTGTAAATTTATGTGGAGATTAAATTTTGTGGTCCGCCTTCAATCACAAAATCAACTCCCATCCAACAATAATTTTTAACCTTGTATTTATTACCTGAAATGCAAAATCCACAAATCAACGTGCCATTGAAATGGTCTTTTTACCAAGACCACAAAATTTTGTCCAATTGCAATTAAATGAGTTTACAGTATTCTGTGTAAAAACTATGCAATGTATGCCTGCATAAATGTCAGGATCAAGTTAATATCTCCGGATTACTGTAAAATCATTAATTTTCGTGTATTTCGTGGTTCACTTCAACCGTGAACTTTAATCCCAACGAACAATGATTTTGACCCTTGTTTTGTTACCTGAAATGCAAAATCCACGAATTCAAGTGCCAACGAAATTAAATGATTTGACAGTATAACATAACTAACAATATGACTATCAACAGATAAAAATAATTACTTTTTACACATAAACAAACAAGGAATCAACCTAACGATGACTAAAACCAATTAACAATATCAATTAATCCTATGATACATGGTACAACAATCCTATGATACATGGTACAACAAAAACCTCAACATGAAATCATAAATCACATTCTTAGATTCATGAGACAATATATATGTAAAAGCATCACAAAATTGGCATATTGTCACAATATATATATATATATATATATAATTATATAATCAATATATGTAACATTTCAATATAAAACTTTGTATCAACAAGAAAAAATACATGTATTAATAATTAAATAAAGTGATTGTTCAATAACTTTGATTTCCGCCAAAACATTTTGATTTACAGTAACAGTATAAGACTTTATTGAGGGCTCGGTGCAAAACTATGGTAACTACATTGATTTATAGAGGCACATACCATAGTTTTGCCCTGAACCCTCAAAATTTATTATTAAACAATATACAATAAAAACATGATACTAACTAGAAGCGTTTTGACACAAAAGTATGTCTCCTGAAGTTATTCTCATTTCTCTTAGTCAGGGGTGTCAACGGGGCCAAATTCAAAATCAGGAAACTCATATGCGACCAAAAATTTAATTCCAACAAGAGACCTTCAATAACATTATTTCCACATTTAACTCAGTTTGTATGAAAGAAAATCCTTCAGGGCAGATTAAATTTACCATAAGTCATTTCTTGAGATATTTTCATCAAATACCTTTTATTTTGTACAGAATGCAATGCTCTTGTTGAAACCATAAATCCGAAATTGACACCCCTGCTTATAACATGATGAGCAATATCTAAAGAACAATTACTAAAACTTTCATTTATTTGTTCAATAAATCCATTTTGATGGTCAACACATTAAATTTGATAGAACAATGGAAACAAGTACTAGTATTTAAATTTTCTGAGATTTTTTATATAAACTGAGATTCAACAATAATGAGGTACCTCGATCAAGATGGAATAGAAACCAACATTCTCACCAAGATTCATGAAGATACAGTGAAAATGCAGCCATTTTACTCAATATTTATTTACGATTTAACCTAGTGTTTTCTGTTGTGTGATGCAAATTTTTAATCCATTCTCACATGGCATTTAACTAAAAGTCACATGGCAATATTTGAGATGAGATTTAACTCAAAATTGAGATGTTTCGGAGATCGGGGCTTGTAGTGTTTAACAAGCAAATTGTGACAGGACGGACAATGGATGTGAAGACAACAGATTAGAAGAGTGATCACAAAAGCTCAACTTGTCCATATATGACAGGTCAGCTTAACACAAATTTTATTGAAAACAATGAATAATAAATTGCAGAAATCTTTGTAAATTGTTTAGTTTGTCTAATAATAATTTAATAAATAGCATAAAAATACACACACAAAAATAAATAGAAAAAAGCCCCTTTGTTCACAACTTATTAATCCTGTAAACACAACCATATATTAACTAACATACTAGAATACAGAGATCCAAAATGTGTTGCACTTTGTTTTAAAAATAGAGCAGTCGTCATTTGGCAGACTAATATACCCTGGACTCGAAGGGTCATAACTCTGACTAAAACCATTGGGAGTGAGGATTCCTTCCTTTGTGCACATTAGTACATGTCCATGCTGCTCCTCTGTGAAAGTTTGAGCAAAATCCTCCCAGAAGTGTAGGAGTTGCTACCACAGCAATGCATCTAAAAACTGACATACAAGGTGAATCCAGTAGGCCCCTTCAAATACAAATCATTGTTTGAGATGCGAAATGAGAATATTAAAAACATCGTTAAAAGCTTGGTACATAATAAGAGGTCATAAACCACTAAATATATTTTCTTCTTTTAGTGATCTGTTACCTAAATCAACAGTTTTTATTAGAATAATGAGCGGCTCCAAATATATAGCAAGTATAATAGCACCTAATATAGGAAGCTTTTATATTTCACTAGCACTTAACTGGTATTGACAAGTTAGAAATAATCATCAAAACAGTCAAGTAAATAATTTTTTTTATATAAATTCACGTAAGTTTTGGACGAGAAAATCAATAAGATGATACAGCATGTAATTTGCACCTATAGTAAGATTCAAACCCATACTTTATGGTGCTTGCTAAGTAATGCAAATTACAAAAGAATATGAGACTACTTGGCTTTCGCAACAATTCTGTAAAAAGACTTGATGTTTTCACATAATTATATAGAGGATCTTGCACGAGTGCTCATTACATACAAGGGTTATTAAAATACAAGTTTTATTAAACTCGTCGACAAAAACAATATGACACTCGGCTACAGTGGGTCATATTGTTTTTGTCAACGAGTTTAATAAAACTCGTATGTAATGAGGATGAATGTAAGATTCTATTTATCACATAACCTTAGAGAACACTTGTTAACGTTCAAAACGCTGATGTACACTACATAGGTTTCATTCAAAATTTAGCGTTACAATGCGTGCAACGTCATGCCGACGTTTGTATTATACTGACGTCGTCACAGGTCGATTCAAGGCACGGATTGGCTTACGTTACATCATCCTGAACCAACCAACCAATCAACGTCAAGCTAATTTAAATGTTTAATGAATGGGCTTGGAGTGCATTACGATATTTCCGGCACGGCTTTAATGCACTCCCAGACCGCAGGTTATATGATAAGTATAATATTTAAGCATAAATGAGACCCAGAGAACAATAATTTGGTATTACAATAAATGACCTGTAACTTAAGTATAAATAAAATATAAACAAATCAAAACATTCACAACTTGCGACAATATAAATGTCAAACAATAACTAACAAGAGATGTTTGTAAAACACATTTGTCCCCATGGCAGTCAAAGAGTCATTTATTATGTAAGTTCATTATGGTGGTGCCCGTATTTGAAATTCCAGTATAGTCGGCTTTTTAGACCCCGGGGTCCCATTTTTACATATCACAATAGTCTGTACCTCCTGGTTCCCTTCAATGTCGAGTATACCATGCATTTGGCAGCTCAAGAAAACGCCCTATCTTTAAAAATAAAATTGTCAAGGTTAGCCGTATAGATTTGCCAGTTAGCTTTCTGCTGAAGTATGGCAGACATATATACATGTTCCTCCGTCCGTATTTGAACCAAGGTGGCCAAATTAGGGCGCAAACACATCAACTACTGAGCTACTGAGGCTATCAGAACAAATACCCGTCCCGATTTAACCTGCGACCACATGAAGGTGGAAGCCATTAGATTGACTGATCTACTGACATGCGTACAGCAATACACTGCCATTTATTTGACGGGGGGAGTGTTGGCATTATAAAACAACATAAATCAACAATAAAATTATGAAACAATAACTAATTATTAAAACTACATACTGGAACTAATCTATCACAAATTTACTCATAAATAACCCTACACATTCTAGGACAACTTGTTTAGAAGTATGAGTTAAAGTTACAGGAACTTTTCCAAATGAAAGGACGTTCCAAAACAGGATATCCAAAACAAAATATTCAATAAATTTTGGCCCTTACAAAGTCCTTTTGCATTTTCGTTTTTCTATTTTCTACCCCACAACATGTTTTGTGCCTGATTTTTTTAATACCTCTCCTTTTTTACAATTGCATCATGAATTGGCCAAATACAGTACTAGTGGTATTTCTTCTGCAGCCTGAATATATTTTAACACATACATAGAGGTTCAATCACAAGTCGTCAATTGCTATAAGTTCTGGATTTTTTTCCTGAACAAGTTTAATATAAACAAATCAATTGACAATGAGTTTTAGATTCTTTATATCATATGACAAGAATAAAGCAAAAATATGCACCTTCCTACTGAAAGCAGTCTAATTTGATGAGACTATGTTATACTACACATGTGTAGTATCAGAATATACATACTTGTTATACTTACCCAGATACAAGAAAAGTCATGTGATATAAATATTTTTATAAGAATGGAAGTCATGGATGGGACTCTTATGTCATTATCATATTGTACATGTATAAATTATAGCAAAATATCTTCAACTTAAACAAACAAACAAAGTCATGTATGATTCATGTACAAAGGGTTTTTCTTATTTTACAGGAGGTGGTTAAGTTTATTTTTCTCATCAATTGTTGTACAAAGGTGGTTCTTCAATAAACAGAAGAACAAAAATGTCATAAGAAGTGCAATATAACCGTGTTCAATTTATATAAATAATCATGAGAAAAAAATCTTCCCACATATACAAGACAAATTTTTTAAAAAAGATCAACTAAAAGTTACTGTATTACAATAAAAATACAAAATGCAAGAAACTTGAAAATTCCATAATATTGAACCTTGTTTGTATGCAAACAAGATTCATAAAGATTAAATTTGTTCTGTCATAATATAGGTTACCATGCTTGGAGATATCCAACAAGAGAGGTATGTAAAATATGTATTCCACCATTGAAAGCCTAATAGTAATGTTAAAGGTTATGGCAACCTTGACCTACTGACCTCAAAATGTAAAGGGGCTAACTATACTGTTGATGAACAATCTCCGTGTAAAGTTAAGATCCTGGTTCCATCTGTTCTTGAGTTATTGATCAGACACTATTAGGTCTATATGTCCATGTTAAAGGTCACAACAACCTTGACCTTTGACCTAAAATCAAAAGGGGTCATCTTCTGAAGGTCACAATAACCTTGACCTTTGACCTAAAAATCAAAAGGGGTCATCTTCTGAAAGTCACAACAACCTTGACCTTTGACCTAAAAATCCAAAGGAGTCAGGTTCTGAAAGTCACAACAACCTTGACCTTTGACCTAAAAATCAAAAGGAGTCATCTTCTGAAAGTCACAACAACCTTGACCTTTGACCTAAAAATCAAAAGGAGTCATCTTCTGAAGGTCACAATAACCTTGACCTTTGACCTAAAAATCAAAAGGGGTCATCTTCTGTTGATGACCAACCTCCATGAAATGTTTTGCAAACCTAGGGTCAATTAAGCGCTCATTCAGAGAAGAATAATACTAAGTATTAAAGTGCACATCATACACTACAGAGGACAAAACTAACCACAAAATACAAAACTTATATAAACGTACAGATTATGAAACAGGAACATGGACATATGGTTTACAAACGTTGAAAACCATCAATGTTTAAAGCTAGGTGAGTGACGATTAGCAAAAACACTAAACCGTTTAACTGACTGACGGGTAAGTCATAACTGGCCATGACCACTTAAAACATGGTCACTTAATAAATATAATATCTTGGTAAATACATGAAGCATAAACTGGACCCAAAGTATACAAAAAATAGTCATTATCAGGGGTGTCAACAGAGCCAAAGTTTAAATCAGGAAAACCAGCTGCGGTCAACCATTTTTGCCCAAATAAGACCACATTTTCCATATTTCGCTCAGTTTTTATTATGAAATTTCTTTAGAACATAACTTTGCCATTTCTGGAGATATTTTCTTCAAATAACTTTTATTTTGGTCAGACATCATGGCTCTTTCTATATGTGTAAATCTGAAATTTCGGATTAATCAGGAAGATTGACAACCCTGCATTCTGATGGCATCTAAGTGATCTAAGTGGTCGGGACTTGACTATAAAACTACCATGTTATTCGGCTTTATTTTAATGAATTTCATAATAACCATTAATATAAGTCATGTTGTAGTCACAGGTAACTGTATCACTGACAAAAAATTGTAAAATTTATATTTTTCTTTAGAAAAAAAACAACATATTTTACAAAAAAATCAATTTGCTCTCTATCAGAGTGAATGACACAGTTGCCTGTGGTTGTAATAAAATGAGTCACAATCTATGTAAAATAAATATTTCAAATTATAAAAACAACATATTTTTGTTCAAAAATGATACAAAACAACAAAGACAATCAACCACAACAAATACAAGACGTGGTCCAAGACAAACTAACTCATTGAATGCATTGTTGGGGTGTGTTCAAAAGTCATGTGCAGAACACTGTTCTGACTGTTCCTGTTTCAAGAACTTACAAACAAACTAAAACTGTTCCGAACAGTGTTCCACTCCAAATGACTTACGAAAATTTCCCATTGTAAAAGTTTGGTCATTTCCGTTTTACCCCGTTGACATGCTATTGCCAAGGTGACCAGAATAACACATTTCATGAAGTTTCCGGTTGTCTTGTTGTTGTTGTAATCACGTGACCTGTTCTGCCTGCACCACCTTTTATTTGGAAACAGATAGAACATGTCCGGAACACGGAAAAAGGACGTTTCGAACACACCCTTATTTTACAGTATGGTTGCTATGGTAACAATGATGCTGGTACATGAGATATATAATGAAATACTGATAGTGAGAACAACAGTAAAAAGGCCAAATTGATGAGATTGTCAAGAAAACAATCGAGTTTGAAGTTTGTTTGATCTGAAGCTATTCATTGACAAATTATCACATAGCACTACCAGTCTAATAGCATATACATCTCTAGTGATGCCTAACACAACAAAGAAGCAGCTTAATGCTATACTATTCATCAATAAAAATAATAAATACTTGGGGTGATATTCACAAAGAATCAAAATGAAAACTACTAATCTTATAATCATCCACTAAACAGGAACATATTCAATAATAACCAAAAACATATTTAATATAGCTATTTTTTAGTTTCTTGCAAAATATGTGCACTCCAACTTTTTAACTAAAGTCATAAAAAAAATTTTCCTTAATTAAAATATTTTGTGAATACACCCCTCCCCATGTACAAAAAGCTTTTGTCTTACAGAATTTTGAGTAGTTATCATAGTTTTGCACCAAGCACTCAAATTGCATGTAGCAGTGCCTTGATGTAACATAGTGTACTGGTATTTGATGTACTTCCATAGACATAATACAATACACAACCATTAATATGTTGTTATACACACAACCCAGTAGGGAATGCCCTCATAGCCAAATAGAACATCTGTTATACTGTTGCGTAATGCTCAATATGTGTACCATCTGACATACACGGACATACAGTATACTGTAGTCTAACACTCAATGTGAGTAACATGACACACACACACCATCAGAGCTGATTTAGACATACTACCAGTTTTTACTACACAACCTGACCCTAATGAATCATACCAAGCCTCTTAAACGAACAGCCTCAGCATAAACTGAGATTTGTCTCAAATCAAAGACAGTGCACGAGACCCATCGAAAAGAGAAGTCCTTGAAATTTTGCTGAAACAAAATGCAGACATATTTTTCATTTTGTCACTTTTGTGAAATTGATTTTGAGTCAGAGTAGCACTGAAATAGTATGATTAATCTCAAACTACAAAAGACGATATTTGAGATGAGATTGAGCTCAATTTGAGATTTTTCAAGAGATCAGTCCTGTAGACTAAGATGATAGCATAAACTTAGTGATTGTGTGACTGTTTCACAAGGTTAGCGAAATAACTGTCTCTTTCCATCAAGGCTTGCGGAGAATCAAATTCCATCATCTTCCCAGACTCCATCGTCATGACTCTATCGTAGTTCATTATTGTTGATATTCTGTGCTGTAAACAGTAAACAGACACATGTCAAGAAATATTTTGAACAATCCACTAAGTAAGCCTATATAATTTCATTAGTAAAAGTTGAAATTTTTTGAAAAACCAGAAATCCTCAAAATAGACAATTATACAGAAAATTATAGAGGGTAATAGCTATAGTGGTCGTTGTTGACAGATGGTATTTCATAAAAGGTTGATCATGGTCTGATGGGGTATACATTTGATCGTTTTTGAAGACAGGTTTTGTGTCTTTAAGACAGTAACTGTTATGATGCTTGTCAGGGGTAGACACTAACTTTTTTGGTCACGGATCCGACAGTAAAGAAGTGTTAAATTTGTAAAGAAAACAGCTACAGGTCCTTCAAAACTTTCACTGGTCCTTCTTGATTTTGACTTGCCTCTGGCCAGCCGACTAGTGTTTGTGTCAAGCCCTGCTTGTTATTTCAGGTTTAACACCATTTTTAATTTTTTTTTTGGTTGTATATGGCGGCCAATTAACCTATTAACCAGTTTTCCAGGTCTAAGTCCTAACCAGTACTAACATACCCATCCACAGGGGAACAGCAATCAACAATGCAGTAATATCTACAGTATTGCAAAAGTTTTATGAAATGGTACGACCTGACCTGACCTGACCTGACCTGACCTGACCTGACCTGACCTGACCTGACCTGACCTGACCTACACATTCAATACAATAATTTTTTTTTTGGTTGTATATGGCGGCCAATTAACCTATTAACCAGTTTTCCAGGTCTAAGTCCTAACCAGTACTAACATACCCATCCACAGGGGAACAGCAATCAACAATGCAGTAATATCTACAGTATTGCAAAAGTTTTATGAAATGGTACGACCTGACCTGACCTGACCTGACCTGACCTGACCTGACCTGACCTGACCTGACCTGACCTGACCTGACCTACACATTCAATACAATAACCACTGGACCATGGCTGCGTCTAACATCACATATCGCTGGCTTAGAATGACAAGGTCGTATTAAAGTACAAAATCAATATTTTGAGAAAACAAGACAAAACTGTCTGAAATTTACTCTTCACTTATGGAAAAACAAGCTTTTACAACTTCATTTTGGTCAATATGAGAAGTTCAAATTTTCATAAAAATAAGCTCATACGAAGTGCCTGATGATGCAGATTTCAAATATGTATCAGTCTTATAAGGTCGCAAGTAGTAGTTACGACCTTATTCTAAGCAAGCGATATGTACGAAGGTCTGAATGAAGTATAATACAGTGAATGAGGACAGCAATACGACTTACAGCAATAGTTATAACAGTTCTATCTTTGAACACCGTGCCAATCACTTTCTGTAATTTGTTATCTGTTTCTAGATCAATGCTAGCGGTGGCCTCATCTAATACCAGAATCTTATTCTCTCGTAGAAATGCTCGAGCTAGACAGAATAACTGCTTCTGTCCTATACTGAAGTTTTCTCCACCCTCGGACACACTCGAATCTGTGATATGAAAATACACATATAGAGGATCTATCACAAGTTGTCAAATTTCTTTCATCATTTCCTGGACATAAAACTGTTAGTACTGGTTAGATCTCATAGATGCACAACTACTCATGCAGACTAATACTATATTCTTATGATGTTTGAAGACTGTAACACCATTAAATTTCAAGTCACAGACAATTAAAAAAAATCAGGAAGTACAGACAGTCGAAAAGGCCATATAAATACGCCCAAGGCCATATTTATACGCCAAGGCCATATTTATACGCCCAAGGCCATATGTATACACCCAAGGCCATATGTATACACCCAAGGCCATATTTATACATCCAAGGCCATATTTATATGCCTAATGCCATATTGATACCGCCAAGGCCATATTTATACATCCAAGGCCATATTTATATGCCCAAGGCCATATTTATACACCCAAGGCCATATATATACGCCCAAGGCCATATTTATATGCCCAAAGCCATATTTATACATCCAAGGCCATATTGATACCGCCAAGGCCATATTGATACCGCCAAGGCCATATTTATACATCCAACGCCATATTTATACATCCAAGGCCATATTTATACATCCAAGGCCATATTGATACCGCCAAGGCCATATTGATACCGCCAAGGCCATATTTATACATCCAACGCCATATTTATACATCCAACGCCATATTTATACATCCAAGGCCATATTGATACCGCCAAGGCCATATTGATACCGCCAAGGCCATATTGATACCGCCAAGGCCATATTGATACCGCCAAGGCCATATTGATACCGCTAAGGCCATATTGATACCGCCAAGGCCATATTTATACATCCAACGCCATATTTATACATCCAACGCCATATTTATACATCCAAGGCCATATTGATACCGCCAAGGCCATATTGATACCGCCAAGGCCATATTTATACATCCAAGGCCATATTGATACCGCCAAGGCCATATTTATACATCCAACGCCATATTTATATGCCCAAGGCCATATTTATATGCCCAAGGCCATATTGATACCGCCAAGGCCATATTTATACATCCAAGGCCATATTTATATGCCCAAGGCCATATTTATACGCCCAAGGCCATATATTTGCGCCCAAGGCCATATTTATATATCCAAGGCCATATTTATACGCCAAAGGCCATATTTATATATCCAAGGCCATATTTATATGCCCAAGGCCATATATATACATCCAAGGCCATATGTATACGCCCAAGGCCATATTTATATATCCAAGGCCATATTTATACGCCCAAGGCCATATTTATATATCCAAGGCCATATTGATACGCCCAAGGCCATATTTATACGCCCAAGGCCATATTTATATATCCAAGGCCATATTTATATGCCCAAGGCCATATATATACATCCAAGGCCATATGTATACGCCCAAGGCCATATGTATATGCCCAAGGCCATATTTATACCCCCAAGGCCATATTTATATGCCCAAGGCCACATGTATACACCCAAGGCCATATTTATACGGCCAAGGCCATATTGATACGCCCAAGGTCATATTGATACGGCCAAGGCCATATTTATACGGCAAAGGCCATATTGATACGCCCAATGCCATATTTATACGCCCCCAAATTAATTGGCGGAGGGGGGATGGGGCTTTAAAAACATGAACAAACAGTATGTATAGCTACCAAGTTGATCAGGCAGTGATTCTATTGTATCCTTCATCTGTACAGTATCTAATGCTGTCCATATCTTACTGTCATCCATCTCACCCGCAGGATCCAAGTTATATCTGAAATATTGTGTACATGTAGGTTAAGTACCGGTGTAACAGTCCAGTTGTTCCCCCAGTCATTTTTTTCCCCTGAATATTTTTTTCGTTTTTTTTTCGTTTTTAACAATACAGTTACCTGTGGCTGAAACATACTTCTTTTCACTGACATATGTGTGCCAAGTGACAATAACATGATACAATCTGAGGCTGACAATTTCACTTAACATTTAGCTAAAGAGAAGTTATCATGTGATATATATAACATTATTCACGGACTACATAATTATATAATATACATAATCCAAAGAATTTGACACGATCCTGACCTTTTAATTAGCACAACTTTACAGCTGATACCCTATCTAAATTTATACCACATTGTATGTATGTGTAAGCCGGGAGTATCACCAAGACGCTCAATGTATTATACAAACACAAATCTAAAGTACCGATATTGCAACTTATTTGCGGAAATCGATATGTTCAAGACAAGAACCTTGTTATTTATTCATGCATACAAGAGGGTCCCCAAAGGGCCCTAGGTCGCTCACCTGTTGCACATTAGTCTAGGTATCAATGCAACTTACATCCTGACCACATTTCATTAAGATTGAATTAAGACGGTGACCTCTGGAGTGTACACAAGGTTTTTCTAAGATTTGACCTAGTGACCTAGTTTTTGACCCCACATGACCCAGTTTCAAACTTGGCTGAGATTTCATGGAGAACAACATTCTGACAAAGTTTCATGAAGATTAGATAAAAACTGTTGCCTCTAGAGTGTACACATGCAAATTGTTGACGGACGGACGACAGACGACGGACGGACGAAGAGTGATCACATAAGCTCACCAGTCACATAGCGTCAGGTCACATAGTGATTAAAAAAGGTCAGGATTGTATTACATTCTCCAAGCTATACAGGGCAAACATAATAAAATAACTATAATTACCTTATTGTGCCAGTGAATAACGTAGGATCCTGAGGGATTATTGCCAGTTTGGATCTGAGTTCAGGCAAGGCTACATGGGATATATTACGTCCATCAATGAGTATCTCTCCCGCAGATATCTCTATCATTCTGAATAAACTTAACGTCAACGAAGATTTACCGCTACCTGTACGACCACAAATACCAACCTATGGGAAATAACGAAAGACAATGTCTATTTTATTGTGTTAAGCATTGTTTTACCAGAATGTTTTTTTTACACAAATAATATGTTTCCTAGTAAGGGTCATAATATTAAACTAATCAGATATATAATTCAAAACAAAATACTGAACAGGCTTACTAGGCTTTTCAAACTATACCTTGAAGTGTCATCAAGGGCAAAGATTCATCTGAATTCTTCAAATAGGAAGGAATTAGATCTCGAAGGAGAGATACGGTAATAAAATCAGAATTCTTCAAATTGAAGAATAAGATCTCTAAGGAGAGATACTGTAATAACATCCGAATTCTTCAAATTGGAGAATAATATCTCTAAGGGGAGATACGGTAATAAAATCAGAATTTTCAAATTGGAGAATAAGATCTCTAAGGGGAGATAATAAAATCAGAATTCTTCAAATTGAAGAATAAGATCTCTAAGAGGAGATAATAAAATCAGAATTCTTCAAATTGGAGATAAAATCTGGATAAACCTGCGAGAAACTTACCTTTTCTCCGGGTTGTATTGTAAAGCTTATATCAGTGACGACTGGTTCGAGATTAATATCATAGCATAGACTGACATGTTGAAATGTGATTTCACCAACAGTCGGCCAACAAGATTCTTTGGACTTTTCCTCTGTAATACAGAAATTATTGAGATATTCAATTATAAACTAGTAAGAAGAGTTTTTAACACAAAAAGTATGTTTCCCACAAACAGTGTAGCAATACCGCATAAGTTTGTACCACAGACCCAATACGAAGTTTCCTTCACTTTGAAAACAAAACTAGAACCATCACTGTCGTGATCAGGGCCCTGTCGTTATCATTGTCAATAGGTATTGCAAGTTTCATTTGAATATCTTGAAAAGCTTTTGAATTATGGCCAATGTTAAAGTTTTGAAGTCGAAAAAGGGACACAAGCCAAACTTTATTAAAGCTAGAGTTGTTGCCCTTGTTACACATGTGCGTATTGTCACTGTCAATATGCATAGCAAGTTTCATTTGAATATCTGTAATGGTTTTGAAGTAATGTAGAAAAAAGATGAAAAATGAGGAAAATTGAAATTTTACAAAGGGCCATAATTCTTACAATATTGTAGCTGGAGTAACATAACTTGGCATACAATAGTGTATTGCTGCTGTGACCTTATGTTTAAAGTTTGAAGTCGATACCTTTAACGGTTTGCAAGTTATTAAGAAAAAACATGAAAACTGTGGACAGACGGACGGTTTTGAAGTCGAAAAAGGGGCACAATCCAAAATTTATTAAAGCTAGAGTTGTTGCCCTTTGCTACACATGTGTGTTTTGTCACCGTCAATATGTATAGCAAGTTTCATTTGAATATCTGTAACGGTTTTGAAGTAATGTAGAAAAAAAGATGAAAAATGAGGAAAATTGAAATTTTACAAAGGGCCATAATTCTTACAATATTGTAGCTGGAGTAACATAACTTGGCATACAATAGTGTATTGTTGCTGTGACCTTATGTTTAAAGTTTGAAGTTGATACCTCTATCGGTTTGCAAGTTATTAAGAAAAAACATGAAAAATGTGGACGGACAGACGGACAGACGGACAGACAGATGGACAGACGGACAGGGTGATTACTATAGGGCACCTGCAAAAATTTTGCAGGGCCCTAATTATTTTTATACTGATTTCTTTGAAACATACAATAAGCTAAGGGAAAAATATGTATTAGCTTTCAATAGAATACAGGATCCCTATCAGTAGATGGGCCACCTTGTCTAGCACCCTGTGAAACCTTGAGAAAAGGGACTTGTAACTTTAGCCAGACACTCCGAAGGTTTCACAGGGTGTTTGCATAAACAGTCTAACTACGGATTGAGATACTTTTTGTTGGGGGAAAGCTTATGATTTTCCCCTCAGCATGGCGATTATCCCATAGAAATTGAAGAAGAAATAAAAATACTTAATGCTACTTTTGATTTTGAAGTGAAGCAAATTCCAAAGTCCAGCAGTCTAGCGTCGCATAGTATTGCTACACTGACAAAGGTACATTTTTGATACTCAAGCAAAAATCATCAGACCATAAAATCCTGACAGCATGCAGAACTAGGCTTGATACCAAGTATTTAATAAGTGAAGTTTGATTAAAATATAATCAATGCTCAAGAAAATGACGTGACATCCAACAAAATGGAAAGGTCTCCTTCACCATATGTTAGAGACAGAATTAATGCAGGATGGATATATGGACATTCAATTGTAATCACTGATGAAGATTACAGTAAAATCATTTAATTTTGAATTTTTATGGGACAACGTTTCATGGTTTTGGTAAAAAGACCATCTCAATGGGACCTTAATTCACGGATTTTGCATTTCACGTCGTAAGTACAATGGTCAAAATTATTGTTCGATGGGATTTGATTTGGTGGTTGAAGGTGAAACTCGAAATCCACGAAATTTAATCCCTGATGAAAATTGATGATTTTACAGTATATCTTGATATTTTATACCTCTTTCGGTAGTTTCAGTTTGTAGTTCTCTGAATTCGTTGACACGTTCCACTGCATTCATTGCCATCTCTAAATCTGTCGCTTGACGAACAATCCAGTTCATATAGTTAGATACCTGTACAAAGAACATACCTGTCAAGTTAGTTAAATCCAAAAGAGGAGTGATGAAGCAAAACATGTCACAAGATGCATTTAAATATGATTTAAAAGAGATTTAGAAGCATAAACAAGGAAGGTATTAATTCTAGTAGTTATAAATATTGGACAGATGTTCATAAAATAAATCAATTGTACCTTTGTGGAAAGGTAGGTGAACTTTTGAGACAAGAAATTTATCAACCTAAATAGGAGTAACTCCACTTTAATAGGAGTACATGTACTTGGCAGGTATGAAAAAGTATCTGGGATAGCTGACCCTGGGCCGAAATTACAACCAATACTTACACTCTGCACTCAAATATTGAAATTCCTTCTTTTGAGGTTCAAAGCGACATTTTTTGAGAACGAGAAGTTGAAGTTATGTTGAATAAGTGCTAAATATTATCATTTGCTTGTTTCCTATTGAAATTTCGTGTATTTGTAAGCTATAATTAAATAGCCTTAGTGCAGAGTGTGGTACTCAGATTTAACAATTACAGTTTTATCTCATAAATAGTATGTAATTGCATAGATAATATATCAAATGTTATTTTCAACATTCTAATTATAATTCTATACATTTTCCTTATTTATATTTGCAATCTAGAACAAATATTAACTCATTATAGAACATCAATATTTGAGTGCTGAGTGCATGCAGAGTGTTGGTTGTAATTTCGGGCCCTGATCTCCTGAAGTATCTCAATCTGAGATACATCTCATCTCAATCTTTGTATTAATCATATAATCATTGTTTTTATTTTCCAAACAAGACCTGGCTAAAAATGTGTATCACAAAACAGTCACATTATTCTAAATTTATTAGAGGAACAGGTAAATCTTTACGAGCTTCAACTTTTGACCCCAAGATTATAAAACTCTTTTCTGCATTTTAATCTTTATTATACCAATATTAATTTCATTCTACCTTCTTTACAATCATATGTATCTATATATATAATAAGGCTACCCAAGTTTTATAAAAGTTAAACAAAATATGGGACAGTTAACAGTTCAAAACCTTTAAAGTTGGGGCATGAAATTGAGTTCAGCATAAAAAAGTATTTAAAATCATGGGGCCAGATTGCAACAAACTCAGACTCTGATTGGAGTAAAATCCCAACTTGAGTAGAGATTTCTACTTGTAATGATCTGAGAGATAGGGCCCTGTGATATCTGGGATAACGGGGCCAGACAGAGAAAACTTACCATTAAAGCATACGCTATGCATAAACCAATAAATGCTGGATCCTTGTTTCCGGACAGACTGGACGTCAGACTGGTCAATGCTGACACAAACACAAGTATAGCACCCATATAATCCTACAATATAAACACAAGTATAGCACCCATATAATCCTACAATATAAACACAAGTATAGCACCCATATAATCCTACAATATAAACACAAGTATAGCACCCATATAATCCTACAATATAAACACAAGTATAGCACCCATATAATCCTACAATATAAACACAAGTATAGCACCCATATAATCCTACAATATAAACACAAGCATAGCACCCATATAATCCTACAATATAAACACAAGCATAGCACCCATATAATCCTACAATATAAACACGTAGTCTCATAATCAAGTTCAAGGAGAATATTTATGCCAAATATAACAAAGATTGGTCAATGCATGACAAAGTTATGGTCCAGACAAGTTTCAATTTAACATTTGACCTTCAACTGTGACTTTGACCTTTGAGATAGGAACCTGAGGGTAGGAATTGGCACACCTACTCATGGAAGTGAACCTTCATGCCAAATATAAGCAAGATTGGTAAAAAGTATGACAAAGATATGGTCTGGACAAATTGGATGGACAGACACGGATGCACATACATACACCAAAAGTGGCAACTAAGCCTCGCTCACCACAAGCGGGCTTGACAAAAAGTTGAAATTGGCCAAGTTTATCTGAAAAAAAAAACACCTTGAAGCCAAAATAAAAGATTATCACGGGCTACCAATGTGACGGGTTAGTTGTTCAACACTGGGATGGTCAGTAGGAAGACAACTGATTTGTATGTAACTTTGTGTTGACATGTGATGTCGGGGAATCTAGAGTTCTTTTACAGTGGGGACTTTGGCTTTTGATTGTTTCGTAGTGTCGTGTGTGGGCATTGCACAGTGAGGTTGTGTTATTACTTTTCTGTACTCGGCAGTTTTAATCGAGTACTGCCTTCCCGGTCGGATTTCCTCATATCTTTTTTATGTAATTGGATTGTTTCCCCTCCATCTATAGGTTTTAACTGAAAATAATTGGTTATAGACAAAGAAAAGGGGTCCGTTTTGATGTAGCTATGGGGTGAATGATCACATGTATGACAATAACTTACCAGTCTTATACCCAGCCATCTATTTGCTGTCTGGTTAAACAAAAACGGCACCAGATTGGTATCTATAGTATGTAGAGCAATATGCCTGAACCTTGATTGTACTCTGAAATATCAAACAATAACCTGGCCCCGTGTTCACAAAGGATCAACTGATCTAGATAAAATTTGATCCTGAAATTAATTTCCCAATTTTTGGAAGTGTTTGGTAACTTTTCGCATTGAAAACTTATAACCATGTAGAGAACACCTAATATTCTTCAAGTTTACATGTTCAAAATATTCAGACCATCATTTTTCTGTTGCAAACAATAATTATTGTACTTGAGACTGAAACTGATCCTGAAAAATGAGGATTAATTTTTAAAATGAGGATCAAGTAAGTATTTTAATGACTAACCATAAACCAATTATTTTATTGTCTTTGAAATTGAAGGATATGTTTTTATATACATACATGTATAAAAATATCAAGCTGAACCTTAAAATATATACTGAATTCCAATTGATACATATTTGATCTTGATCCTGATCTTGAAAACTGATCCTTTGTGAACTTGGGGCCAGGTAATCAGGGGTTCTACTGAGGCGTAATGCCCAATCCTAAAAAAACAGGTGCCATAAGCACACATCCCTATACTTTAACTAGGTCTCAAACACTGTTTTATTGTTAAAATTCTGATTAAGGAACTTCAAATGATCATAACTTTGTCAACTCTTGAATAAAGCATCCTGTAAACCAAGTTCGAAAATGGTTGAAATTCAGGAAATTAAGTAACTGTGAAAGCGTTCAAAACATTCATATTTTGGACATAGAGGGAGACTAAAAATTGCGAAACTTTGTAGCAGTGAATATGCTAACGATGAGCTAAATGAGCAAGTATGTATTTACTAAAGTAAATTGGTTTACAGTACCTCCAAGCATAGATTTGATGACACATACCTGTAAGCACGTATAGTCTGTATGCCACTCAACGTCTCCGATAAATGTGAGAATATAGGTGATTTGGTAACGCTATCCAGTCGTTGTAGCTCTCTGTAATGAAACATATATATATTAATATACAAATGTGTCCAATAAACACTTTAACTCCATAGGAGCCTTGTCCATAATAATTAGCTAAATCAATCAGGGGCCATAATTACTAGGTTGAAACGTTGCATAGCGTTACCTGGCAGTATCAATGCAAGGTGTTATGTATTATGGAAAATAAGTATGCCAAGTTGACGGGCTTTGAAAATATATGAGTTTCAATAGCTTGAAAGTTTTGGCTAAGATTTTCAAAAGAACAGACAGAAAAACAAACAGAAGGGTTACTTTCCAAAACTTGTAAAATACATAGACAAAGCAAATATTATTTACCACAAAATACTGTAAAATCATTTAATTTCGTTGGGATGAAATTTCGTGGTTTTGGTAAAAACGACAATTTCGTTGGGACTTGAATTCGTGGATTTTGCATTTCAGGTAATAAACAAGGGTCAAAATTAATGTTCCTGGGGGATTAAATTTCGTGGTTGATGTGAACCACGAAATCCACGAAATTTAATCCCCCACGAAAATTAATGACTTTACAGTATTCAAAATATAAAATATATTGTTTTTAATAAAAAATAGTTTGCCTACCTATCCAACCCTAATTATCTGGTTAAAATAACACTGAATTTTATAATTTTCGAGCTCTTACTCTTCATCAGGATTTATTATCTAGGTCAGAAACAGGAAACAAGAATATTTAAGTTTGACCTAAATTCATTGTATTAAAGTAAGAATGGTATTGTCCCACCAGATTAAACTAAGACTCCTTGCATAATTCGTTCAAATCCGAAAAATTCCATAGATATAAAAACAGATACTTACAATCATATTTGGCATTATACAGAGTTAACGGTATATAGTAAATAAACATTCGAATCAAATACAACCAAGTATAGGTGGACGTGCTTACGGACTTTGATGAGTCTCAGTTAAATCTGGGGCCTTATTCACCAACGTTGTAAGACTGAAATTCAGACTTAGACTTAAAATTGAAAAAATGATGATCACTGTCATTTCTTTGCAATTCGGATTAACCATGTGAAATTTTTATCTGATCATTTGTTGTTACCAACTGAACATGTATACCAATTTATATCAAAATCGATACATTTCTAACATGAGAGCGAATAGAACTTTTGACAATGTTAAGTCTAAGTCTGAGTTTAAGACTTACAACGTTGGTGAATAAGGCCCCTGGTCATTGACAAGCTAGTATATACGTACCTGGCTGTAGCGGTGAAGAATTTTTGTACGAGGAGATATAATATAAAGACAGGTAGGGCGGCAAGTATGAAGTATGGTGTGACTATACAGTTAACTATGATAGCTGCCAGTGTTGACAAGGCACAGTGTAGCAACGATTCCCAGCAGGGTGGAATTTTCTGAAAATGTACATATAACCTGCATGAATATAACCAGTAGACATTACAGCTTTTCAAACTCCATGGTATACACAATTTAACTTATCTACAAAGACTACTTATTTGGACAAATCTCCATGTTTGAATTCTACATTTCAACAATGAAGACCGAAACAAACCATGGTTCATACACAATTCTCATATCGAAATTCCAGTACTTTTCAAGTTTTTTCAAGGCAGAATATATGTTTTCAAGGCATTTTCTGGAACTTTTACGTAAGTAAAATTGAACAATTTTGACACTTTTGGCGTTGGATAAACATGAAAAGTATTGTCATCGCAGCAATTGCTTAGCACTAAACACTTCATTCTTGCACCAATACATTAGTCTATTCTTAACTCACTAGCAAACGTTTTTTCTGTATCATTTTTACACAGATAAGATATCTATTTTACAACATCCATTCTCTGATATCTATATTCCAGACAATTGCTTAAATTCAAGGAATGTTTGTTAAATTCAAGTACAATTTTGACATTTTTTCAAGGCATCACCTAATTCAAGTACACATACTTTTCAAGGTTGAAACCAAATTCAAGGACTTTTCAAGGCATGGATGAACCCGGTAAATACATTTTTTCCTAACATTCAATTACCTACCTGGTCTATTTGACAAACGTCGGATGAAAATCTATTCACTATTCTTCCACTGGGATTTGTATCAAAAAATCTGAAATAAAATAAATTACTTGAAAATCAATTTTCCTGAATTTATGGATCTCCCCCTTCAATTATGAGAATAAATAAATGCAAGTGTGTGACTAACAACAGGCTAATGAGCAATGTAACAAGTTATACACAGTCTGAGTTAGAAAGTGCTCATTAAGATCAAGTCAAACTCTCTATAAGGTCAAACAATCAAAGTGTGATTTTTCGCTTAATTGGTAATTTGGTGTACATAAATATTGAACAATTAAAATCAGAATTTAATAGAAGAGTAGTGAAGGGAGAAAACTTACAAATGCCTCTAATTGGTATATAATGGAAAATACTTTAATTTCAATAGGACAAAATTTCTTAATTTTTGTGAAAAAGATGATTTTGTGGGGACCTTATGTCAAGGATAAATTATCAACTAAGTCAGATACTATAGAATAATTACTTTTTGTGGGGGATTTAATTTCATGGTTGAGGTTATCCACGAAATCCACATCATTTAAATCCCCGACAAATATTAATGATTTTACAGCTTAATGGAAAATAATTAACATTTAACATATAACACCACAATACTATACCTCATAGGTACTCTAATGACAGTATTCAGTAGCGATGCATGTATGTTTCGTGCACCACGAACTCCAGTCAGATGTAATATAAAATATGAGACTAGAGTACAGAGCACAGCACACATGCAGAGGGTGATGTACGTAGGTATGTATACCATATCATCAAATACCTGAAATCAACATAATAACCATCAATCAAACAATGTACTGAGCAGGGGTTCTACTATGGCATAATAATGCGGGGAGCGGTGGCCTAGAGGTCCCGGGTTCGATCCCCCTCTGGACCACTGGTTAATTTCTCTGAGCATGACCCACATGCTCCACTCCACCATGGTGTAAAATGGTACCTGTGAGGGCAGTGTCTATTCCTGGGCGCCGCAGATCGATGTTGGCTGCCATACCACAGGAGAGAAATAGTCTCCCCAGGGAGACACGGGTGTAGGTTTCCATATGTAGCCCAATGACCAGGGGACCAAAGGGTGCTTGAGCGGCCTAACAGCTGAAAAGAGCCCTAGAAAATTGGTAACTTAACTTAACTTATAATACCCCATCCTGAAAAAGAGTCGCAAATGAGTTTTGGACACATAACAACACATTCAAACACCTTCAAACATTGTTTTATTGTTTAAATTTTGTTTATGGATATCAAATGACCATGACTTTGTCAATTATTTGAATATTTTCACCAAATAACTTCTATTTTGTGCAACCTTTCTAATGCAGCACATCCGGATTATTCCGGAAATGTAGGAACCCTTACTGAGAGTGTGTTCAAATCTATTTAGATAATATCTGAGATTTCTACTTAAAATGTTTTGGAAGATCCGTTTCCAGCTTTGTCAATATCAATGAGGAGAATCACATGATCAAACAAATAACGTTCGTAGTCATAACATTGGCATTTTTTGTGCATTGTGCATTTAAAATGGTTATATTATATAGCCTAAAGAATATCTCATATATGTCAGAATACCCGGCAATGACAGGTTTCACTCTATCTTTACCTGATGCTCGACCAAATGCATTTTCAATGCAATTTTCAAAAAATAATAACAATTTGTATAATAATAGTATTCATGTGAAGTTTCAATAACTAACATTGACTAACTTTGTGAGATCCAGACAGAAGTAGACACAACAAAATCAATTCACCATTATATGTACACTTTTATAGCTTGGAGAATTTGACACGAGCCTGACCTTTATGCGAAAATATAATTATTACAAGGCTCTTGCATTGAATATATCAATTTCCACAAGCAAATCGTGCAATATAGGTCCCTTATAAATGAGTTTGTATTAAACCTCGAGGGTCTTCGTGATTCCCATGCTTATGAAAACACACAACCAGGATTATAAATAGACAAGAAATCAGCTGTTAAATTTTGCTAATCAAAAGGTCAGGATCGTTTCAAATTCTCTGGACTATAACATCATACAATCAACACATACCTCTGTAGAATTCGGAGACAACTTTTTCACAAATTCTGTAGATTTGCTGGCCCATGTTGACATCCAGATGTTAGTACTGACTAGTAGCGTGTGGTATGTTACACTAATACAAAATGTTAATATCACAAATGGTATACCACAAGCTTTCAGCTGACTCAGATACACCTTATAGCTTATAGATCCCACCTCCCGATGTTCCGCTTTTATAAGTTTACCAATACTGGCTTTCTTTCCAGTTAATCCGACTGAAAGAGAATATACAGTGACATTTATGATAAAGACCATCTGTGAACGAATACCACTATTACATAACCTGCTTACAAAGACCATCAAATTTGAAATTCTATATTTTGTAATTTTCAAAGGTGAGGCTAAGATATTAATAATAAAAACATGATAGGGAAACCACATGGAAAAAGGGAGAAGAGTTTAAATCAAACTGTCAGACTGTGACGGCAGGACATAGTTGGGGGAGGGGCTATGATCAAACAATCAGGCTGTGGAGGTAGGACTTAGTTAGGGGAGGGGCTTGGATCAAAACATCAGAATGTGGAGGCAGGACATAGTTGTAGGTGGAGAGGTGGAGCTTAGATAAAACAATCAGACTTTGGAGGCGGAATTAAGTTTGGGGAGGAGCTTAGATCAAACAATCATACAGTGGAGGTAGGGCATAGTTGGGAGAGGAGCTAAGATCAAACAATCATACTGTGGAGGCGGGATTTAGTTGGGGGAGGAGCTTACATCATACAATCAGACGGTGGAGGTAGGGCATAGTTGGTGAAGAGGCATAGCTCAGATCAAACTATCAGACTGTGGAGGAATGACTCAATTGGGGGGAGGAGCTTAGATCAAACAATCAGACTTACCTTTTTCCTCATCCATGCCATCTTTGGTGTCTGTACCTTCATCCAACAGACTGATATCTATAGATGGTGGTGAACTACTTACAACAGATACCTACAGAAATAGAATACAAGTTAAATAAACATGAATACAGACATTCCACAAAAACGTTTTTTAACAAGCTACGTCTTTATCCTTGCTGAACTTCGCTTAGAAAACTCAAAGGGCCATAACTGTTAAAATTGACCAAGCAAAGAATTCTTTCCATTACTATCAACTATACATTTAGGTTCTGAAAGTTTGAAAAAATTCTGCCCAACAGTTTGTAAGGAGTTCAACACACGAGATTTGCGTTAAGTACAAATTACAGACCAAATATTTGCATACAATTATATAACCTATGTTATAGCTTGACGTTTTTGACCTGAGCCTGACCTTTATGCAAGAATATATTACAAGGTTCTTGCTGTGAATATATCAATTTCCGCAAGCAAATCATGTAATATCGGTATTATGGATTTGTGTTAGTATTACAAGTCGAGCGTCTTCGTGATACTCCAGGATTATCAAAACATACAATCGGTGTTATAAAAGTAGATAATATATCAACTGCTAAATTATGCTAATCAATAGGTCAGGCTCATGTCAATGTGGGCAAGCTATACAACAAACATCCAATATATGTTCTAACCTTGCCGTTAGTCTCCCTGGCAGGAACATCCTCACATGATGACTGACTAGCTTGACTGAGTTCACTAATCTGTCTGGTGGCTAGATGATCTACTGTAGGCAAATGATCAATGGTTCCATCTAATGTATCCTCTGATTCTTTGTGACTGTTAACATAACTGTATAAATACAGTAACATAAGACATTATGACACAAGACATAGACACAGGCATCTTACACGTTTCACAACATACAATCTTATGACACAACAGTCATACTGTAAAATCATTGAATTTCGATGGGACCAAATTATGTAGTTTTGGTAAAAAAGACCATTTCGATAGGACGTTGATTCATGGAATTTGTATTTCAGGAGATAAATACAAGGGTAAAAATTATTGTTCCATGGGATTTAAAATCCACAAATTTCAAATTTAATCCACCACGAAAATAAATGATTTTACAGTCTATAAATCTAAATGACAAGATAACAAAAAAATGCACCCTAACTAGTCCAACAATAGAACCTTTTAAAGAATACCTGATACATAGAATACAAATAGAGAAAACAATATCAGAAATAAACAAGACTGCGTTCAATAAACGCTTATGCCCCCGTGGAAGCCATGTCCATAAAAAGCTAAGTCAATCAGGGGCCATTATTCAGTTAAAATGTTTGATAGTGTTACATGGCTTTGAACTATAAGGGGCTTATGATGGTAAACGAATAATGCCACATTTGAAAGCAGTGCCTTAATCGACTTCATGTGTGATCTGGTGATACAGATGTTATGGTTCTTTGTCACTGCACTTCTCCAAGTTGCCATCTATTCATATACCAAGTTTCAAGTCAATATCTTAAACACTTTTGAAGATACACTCCTGTCAAAATTTGATTCTGAAAATACTAAAGGGGAGATAATTCAAAATTTAAGACAGACAGAGTTATGGTTCTTGGTCATTGCACTTCTCCAAGTTGCCATCTATTTATATTCCAAGTTTCAAGTCAATATGTTTAATAGTTTTGAAGATATACTCAGAGCAAAATTTGACTATAAAAAAACACTAAAGGGGAGATAATTCAAAATTTAAGACAGACAGAGTTATGGTTCTTTGTCAATGCACTTCTCCAAGTTGCCATCTATTTATATTTCAAGTTTAAAGTCAATACGTTAAATAGTTTTGAAGATACGCTCCTGTCAAAATTTGATTCTGAAAATACTTAAGGGGAGATAATTCAAAATTTAAGACAGACAGAGTTATGGTTCTTGGTCATTGCACTTCTCCAAGTTGCCATCTATTTATATTCCAAGTTTCAAGCCAATATGTTTAATAGTTTTGAAGATATACTCAGAGCAAAATTTGACTATAAAAAAACACTAAAGGGGAGATAATTCAAAATTTAAGACAGACAGAGTTATGGTTCTTTGTCAATGCACTTCTCCAAGTTGCCATCTATTTATATTTCAAGTTTCAAGTCAATACGTTAAATAGTTTTGAAGATACGCTCCTGTCAAAATTTGATTCTGAAAATACTTAAGGGGAGATAATTCAAATTTTAAGACAGACAGAGTTATGGTTCTTGGTCATTGCACTTCTCCAAGTTGCCATCTATTTATATTCCAAGTTTCAAGTCAATATGTTTAATAGTTTTGAAGATATACTCAGAGCAAAATTTGACTATAAACAAGAGCTGTCTCCATAGGAACACACATGCCCCCGTGCATGCTTTGATAGTAACGTAACGTTAAGATATCAGCACCGTCACAGATGTGTCATAATATATTGGGCAAATGTGATATTGACATATTTTTCTTTGTGTAAAGGGCCATAACTCTTAAGCGTGTAGGTCAATTTGAAATCTTGTTATCTAACATGACCTAGATCTTATGGCCGTACACCTTTTCATGTTTCAAAAGGTTTGACGAAGATCCGATGACAAATGCTTGAGTTATTGAGCGGAAACCAAAAAAAAACGCCATTTTCCTACGTGTCAAGGGCCGTAACTCTAAAGTGGCCACGTCAATTTGACTGGTTATCAAACCTGACCTAGATCTCATAGCCTTTCACATTTTCATGAGGTTTGGTGAAGATCCAATGACAAATGCTTAAGTTATTGAGCGGAAACCAAAAAAAACCGCCATTTTCCTACGTGTCAAGGGCCGTAACTCTAAAGTGGCTAAGTCAATTTGACTGGTTATCAAACCTGACCTAGATCTCATAGCCTTTCACATTTTCATGAGGTTTGGTGAAGATCCAATGACAAATGCTTAAGTTATTGAGCGGAAACCAAAAAAAAAAACCCCATTTTTCTATGTGTCAAGGGCCGTAACTCTAAAACGGCTAGGTCAATTTGACTGGTTATCGAACTTGACCTAGATCTCGTAGCCTTACACATTTTCATGAGGTTTGGTGAAGATCCGATGACAAATGCTTGAGTTATTGAGCGGAAACCAAAAAAACCGCCATTTTTCTATGTGTCAAGGGCCGTAACTCTAAAGTGGCTACGTCAATTTGACTGGTTATCAAACCTGACCTAGATCTCGTAGCCTTTCACATTTTCATGAGGTTTGGTGAAGATCCAATGACAAATGCTTGAGTTATTGAGCGGAAACCAAAAAAAACGCCATTTTTCTATGTGTCAAGGGCCGTAACTCTGAAGCGGCTAGGTCAATTTGACTGTTTATCGAACTTGACCTAGATCTCATGGCCTTACACATTTTCATGAAGTTTGGTGAAGATCGGATAAACACTGCTTGAATTATTGAGCGGAAATGAATCCGGACGGACGGACGGACGGACTGACAGACGGACGGACGGACGATGCGATTTTAATATGCCCCCGAACCATCGGTTCCGGGGGCATAAAAAACACTAAAGGGGAGATAATTCAAAATTTAAGACAGACAGAGTTATGGTTCTTTGTCAATGCACTTCTCCAAGTTGCCATCTATTTATATTTCAAGTTTCAAGTCAATACGTTAAATAGTTTTGAAGATACGCTCCTGTCAAAATTTGATTCTGAAAATACTTAAGGGGAGATAATTCAAAATTTAAGACAGACAGAGTTATGGTTCTTTGTCAATGCACTTCTCCAAGTTACCATCTATTTATATTTCAAGTTTCAAGTCAATACGTTTAATAGTTTTGAAGATACGCTCCTGTCAAAATTTGATTCTGAAAATACTTAAGGGGAGATAATTCAAAATTTAAGACAGACAGAGTTATGGTTCTTGGTCATTGCACTTCTCCAAGTTGCCATCTATTTATATTCCAAGTTTCAAGTCAATATGTTTAATAGTTTTGAAGATATACTCAGAGCAAAATTTGACTATAAAAAAACACTAAAGGGGAGATAATTCAAAATTTAAGACAGACAGAGTTATGGTTCTTTGTCAATGCACTTCTCCAAGTTACCATCTATTTATATTTCAAGTTTCAAGTCAATACGTTTAATAGTTTTGAAGATACGCTCCTGTCAAAATTTGATTCTGAAAATACTTAAGGGGAGATAATTCAAATTTTAAGACAGACAGAGTTATGGTTCTTGGTCATTGCACTTCTCCAAGTTGCCATCTATTTATATTCCAAGTTTCAAGTCAATATGTTTAATAGTTTTGAAGATATACTCAGAGCAAAATTTGACTATAAAAAAACACTAAAGGGGAGATAATTCAAAATTTAAGACAGACAGAGTTATGGTTCTTTGTCAATGCACTTCTCCAAGTTGCCATCTATTTATATTTTAAGTTTCAAGTCAATACGTTAAATAGTTTTGAAGATACGCTCCTGTCAAAATTTGATTCTGAAAATACTTAAGGGGAGATAATTCAAAATTTAAGACAGACAGAGTTATGGTTCTTGGTCATTGCACTTCTCCAAGTTGCCATCTATTTATATTCCAAGTTTCAAGTCAATATGTTTAATAGTTTTGAAGATATACTCAGAGCAAAATTTGACTATAAAAAAACACTAAAGGGGAGATAATTCAAAATTTAAGACAGACAGAGTTATGGTTCTTTGTCAATGCACTTCTCCAAGTTACCATCTATTTATATTTCAAGTTTCAAGTCAATACGTTTAATAGTTTTGAAGATACGCTCCTGTCAAAATTTGATTCTGAAAATACTTAAGGGGAGATAATTCAAATTTTAAGACAGACAGAGTTATGGTTCTTGGTCATTGCACTTCTCCAAGTTGCCATCTATTTATATTCCAAGTTTCAAGTCAATACGTTAAATAGTTTTGAAGATACGCTCCAGACAAAATTTTATTGTAACAAGAGCTGTCTCCATAGGACGACACATGCCCCCGTGCATGCTTTGATAGTAACGTAACGTTAAGATATCAGCACCGTCACAGATGTGTCATAATATATTGGGCAAATGTGATATTGACATATTTTTCTTTGTGTAAAGGGCCATAACTCTTAAGCGTGTAGGTCAATTTGAAATCTTGTTATCTAACATGACCTAGATCTTATGGCCGTACACCTTTTCATGTTTCAAAAGGTTTGACGAAGATCCAATGACAAATGCTTGAGTTATTGAGCGGAAACGGGAAGAAACACCATTTTTCTATGTGTGAAGGCCCGCAACTCTGAAGTGTCTTGGTAAATTTGAACGGTTACCGAACCTGAACGATCTTGATCTAGACCTTATAGCTGTACACTTTTTCATGAGGTTTGGTGAAGATCAGATGATAAATGCTTGAGTTATTGAGCGGAAACCAAAAAAAAACGCCATTTTCCTACGTGTCAAGGGCCGTAACTCTAAAGTGGCTACGTCAATTTGACTGGTTATCAAACCTGACCTAGATCTCATAGCCTTTCACATTTTCATGAGGTTTGGTGAAGATCCAATGACAAATGCTTAAGTTATTGAGCGGAAACCAAAAAAAACGCCATTTTTCTATGTGTCAAGGGCCGTAACTCTAAAACGGCTAGGTCAATTTGACTGGTTATCGAACTTGACCTAGATCTCGTAGCCTTACACATTTTCATGAGGTTTGGTGAAGATCCGATGACAAATGCTTGAGTTATTGAGCGGAAACCAAAAAAAACGCCATTTTTCTATGTGTCAAGGGCCGTAACTCTAAAGTGGCTACGTCTATTTGACTGGTTATCAAACCTGACCTAGATCTCGTAGCCTTTCACATTTTCATGAGGTTTGGTGAAGATCCAATGACAAATGCTTGAGTTATTGAGCGGAAACCAAAAAAAAACGCCATTTTTCTATGTGTCAAGGGCCGTAACTCTGAAGCGGCTAGGTCAATTTGACTGTTTATCGAACTTGACCTAGATCTCATGGCCTTACACATTTTCATGAAGTTTGGTGAAGATCGGATAAACACTGCTTGAATTATTGAGCGGAAACGAATCCGGACGGACGGACGGACGGACTGACGGACTGGCGGACGGACTGACGGACGGACGGTGCGATTTTAATATGCCCCCGAACCATCGGTTCCGGGGGCATAATAAAAATACTAAAGGGGAGATAAGTCTAAGTCCAAAATTAGGTCAAGGTGAAGGTCAAAATGGAGTCGGGTGATACAGGCGTGTGGAGAGTGGTCATATACAACATCCATGCAAGTATGAAAGCTTTGTAACAAGCCATTTTAATGCTAGAAGAAACGGTCAATTTGGGTTAACCAAGAATTTTACCTTTCAATAAGTCTAAGTCCAAAATTAGGTCAAGGTGAAGGTCAAAATGGAGTCAGGTGATACAGGCGCATGGAGAGTGGTCATATACAACATCCATGCAAGTTTGAAAACTTTGTAGCAAGCCATTTTAATGCTAGAAGAAACGGTCAATTTGGGTTAACCTGGCCGGACGGACGAACGGACGGAAGGACGGACGGACGGACTGACGGACAGACGGACGGACGGACAGGTAGATTACTATATGCCTCCCGATCTATCGATACGGGGGCATAAAAATCAAAGTGAAATGTTTGAGAACAAATGGAGTGATTTTATAATATTATTAAATTGAGAAAACACAAATAAGTTTTATAGAAGAGATGGTGCAAAAAGTATCTATACATTCTACTTTTATGTCTCTCTCTTTCTCTCCCTCTCTCTCCTACCCCTTCACCCCCTCCCTCCCTCTCTCCCTCCCTCCCTCCCTCCCCCTCCCTCCCTCCCTCTCTCCCTCTCTCTCCTACCCCTTCACCCCCTCCCTCCCTCTCTCCCTCCCTCTCTCCCCCCTCCCTCCCTCCCTCTCTCTCTCTCTCTCTCTCTCACCCCCTCCCTCCCTCCCTCCCTCTCTCTCCTACTCCTTCACCCCCTCCCTCCCTCTCTCCCTCCCTCCCTCCCTCTCTCCCCCCTCCCTCCCTCCCTCTCTCTCTCAAATGTAAATGTATTTATAAATGAATAAAATTGAAAGGACAAAAAAAAAGGATAACAAAACGATACAAGGCAATAAGACCATTTTGATAGGATGTTAATGGGTGGGTTTTGCATTTCAGGTAATAAATAATATAATGGTCAAAATTACTGTTGGATGGGATTTACTTTTGTGGTTGAAGGTGAACCTCGAAATTCACGAAATTTAATCCCCCGAAATCCGATAAAGTATTATGGTGTCAGAACTCACAAACTGACTGATTAAGATGGTTTAGTGGTGATCGTACCTGGACTCCGCAGCTTTAGCTTCTTTGAGAGCTTTCCTCCAAGATTCGTATAATTCTGGATGTGTTTTCTTTACTTCAGTAAGTTTACCCTGACATTCTATCTCACCATTCTTCATAACTATAACCTGAAGATAAAGTTATAAACAGTGACATATAACCTGCTAGGTATGATGGTTTTACTGTAAAATAATTTCATTTCGATAGAAATTTCTTGGTTTGGGTAAAAAAGACCATTTCAATGGGGCAATAATTTGTGGATTATGCATTTCAGATTGTTTGATGGGATTTGATTTAAGCATTTGAAGGTGAACAAGAAATTCACTAAATCTCAACCCCCACGAAAATTTATGAATTTACAGTATATGGAAACAGCTAGGGTGCCTAGCTCATTTGGGTCCTTGATATCACACAACTATCTTTTCCCTTGAAGGCAGAGGTGACTGGCCAATCTAACATGGAAAAAAACACTGAATGGCCAAGCATGTACAACAGTTACTGTCGCAGTCAAATCAAATTGAACATGACTTTATAATTAAATGAAAGCTGATAAGACCATACATAATCAAAACATATCAAAATGTGCAACTAGTGAGGTATAGTGTATCTATTAGACTATGTAATACTATGAGGTATGATCTATAACTAAGAAGTTATTTGATCTTACGCTATTAGCAAAGTTGAGATACTGCAGTTGATGAGTGACTAGGATGACGGTCTTCTTTCTCCGCATAAATTTCTTCATGATGACATCATCAAATACATGACGTCCGACGTGAGCATCGAGAGCTGACAGTGGATCATCCTATAATAACAAATTATATGAGGTCATTTTCATTACCAATCACTCTATATGAATATTATTGTGGTCCCCCCAATATCTTACAACAAGGTCATTTTCATATTTTTGTAAGTTTTCTTATAGCGAACATACCAATACAGGGAATAGCACAGAGGGCGATTCAGACAAAGAATTATGGCACAGTTCAGACAAAGAATGGCACAGATTCAGGCTGAGAATGGCACAGATTCAGGCTGAGAATGCCACAGATTCAGACTGAGAATGGCACAGATTCAGGCAGAGAATGGCACAGATTCAGGCAGAGAATGGCACAGATTCAGGCTGAGAATGGCACAGATTCAGGTAGAGAATGACACAGATTCAGGCAGAGAATGGCACAGATTCAGACTGAGAATGGCACAGATTCAGGCAGAGAATGGCACAGATTCAGGCTGAGAATGGCACAGATTCAGACAGAGAATGGCACAGATTCAGGCAAAGAATGGCACAGATTCAGGCAGAGAATGGCACTGATTCAGACAGAGAATGGCACAGATTCAGACAGAGAATGGCACAGATTCAGACAGAGAATGGCACAGATTCAGACAGAGAATGGCACAGATTCAGGCAAAGAATGGCACAGATTCAGGCAGAGAATGGCACAGATTCAGACAGAGAATGGCACAGATTCAGACAGAGAATGGCACAGATTCAGACAGAGAATGGCACAGATTCATGCAAAGAATGGCACAGATTTAGGCTGAGAATGGCACAGATTCAGGCTGAGAATGGCACAGATTTAGGCTGAGAATGGCACAGATTCAGGCAGAGAATGGCACATATTCAGGCTGAGAATGGCACAGATTCAGACAGAGAATGGCACAGATTCAGACAGAGAATGGCACAGATTCAGGCAGAGAATGGCAATTTTCAGGCAGAGAATGGCACAGATTCAGGCAGATAAAGGCACAGACTCAGACAGAGAATGGCATAGATTCAGACAGAGAATGGCACAGATTCAGGCAGAGAATGGCACAGATTCAGGCAGAGAATGGCACAGATTCAGGCTGAGAATAGAACAGATTCAGGGAAAGAAAGGCACAGATTCAGATGAAGAAGTCATCTTAATTAGCCAAAGTGCTCCTTATTAGTGCATTAAAGCATAATGAAGGCCACATTTTGGCATAGAATGATAACATCCTTGTCTTACCACTTACCATTATAATGATATCAGCTGAGGAATATAAAGCTCGTGCAATGCTTACTCTCTGTTTCTGTCCACCACTTAAATTGATTCCCTACAAAGAAACAATGGTGAAAAATGTCATAAATAATGCATTAAACCCCTTCCTCAAAGTATAATATCAATACCACAATTTTTTAGTAGAGCAAATTACACAGTGACAATGCTTTGAGTAGAACAAATATCACAATGCTTTGAGTAGAGCAGATACATCAATGCTTTGAGTAGAGCATATGCCCAATGTTTTGACTAGAGCAAATACCCCATGTTTTGAGTAGAGCAAATACCCACTGTTTTGAGTAGAGCAAATACCACAATGTTTTGAGTAGAGCAAATACCACAATGCTTTGATAAGAGTAAAATAAAACACTGTTTTGAGTAGAGTAATAATACAGGGGCCATATTTGAGGCATAATGCCTGTTCCTGAAAATAAAAAATGCATCTGCTTCAGGTGCCAAAAGCACACAACCATACACCAAAGGTCTGATCCAAACATTGTTCTAATGTTACAACACAGCTTAGGCTAAAACAAATTAATCAAGTGGCTCTACTAACCCTACGTTTTTGCTAGATTATTTACCTTTTCACCTATCTCAGTAAGATCACCAGCAGGTAAAGTATCAATATCTGGCTGTAATGCACACGCTTCTATCACTTTCTGATATCTGAAACCATAAATAAAGGGCATTATTATAAACCGCCTTCCCTGACCGATTTCCTCATACCATATTCCCCCGAATAATACATCCCCCCTTACAGTACCCCCCCCTCTTTTTGGAAAATATTTTTCATATACATTATATTTATGTTTTATAAAATTATGCAATATTTTGCTATTGCTTCATCAATAAAATTGACATTTATTATGACTTTTTCACCATTTTTTTTACAACTTATTTTTTTTTTTAAAATGAGACCCCAAATAAAAGCCCCCTTTTGCTAAATGTATGCCCCCCCCCCCCCCGGGGCGTTTATTCAGGGGTATACAGTATCTTTTTTATATAATCTACTCTTACAATGATTATATTCAGTACCTGATTAACAACTGGCATACCGTATTACCTTGTATATTATTGCCCCCAGGGGTGATGCATTTTATGAAAAAATTATTCCATACACAGTCAGACCTCATATAAACAGCCCCCACGGAACAGTACCATATATTAGAGGAGGGGGGCGCTAATACGAGGAAATACAGTATGTCTCTATTACAATTGTTTCTCCATGGATAACTGCTCACCTTTTGTATGAAAACTGGCTTCCAAACAATATGTTGTCTTTCAATGTTTTATTCAGTAACCAGGGTTTCTGTGCACAATATGCAATACCGGAATTCCTGAAATAAACAAAAGCACAAAGTGTGTTAGACTTTACAAAGCTTTAGACATCAACTTTTCCAAGTCTCAGACGGCAATATCAGGAATGGCAATATGGTCAAATTCTCCAACAAGTTATTTACGAAAAGATATAAACTTAATTGACAATAGCATTATTTCTTTAAGTTTATTTATCTTTATTTCATTTCACCAATACAGTTAAAATCTTGATTACTACCCAGTTTTAAATGCCTTGTTCCCACTAAGCATTTTTTGGGGTCCTGCTTTTTATAAATATCAATTTATTAATATTATTCGAGAGTCATTGGGAACAGGGATATCGCAAGTTCTCTAATGACTACCACGAGGCTTCCCCTAGACTTAGACTTCGAGGACCCTTATCCTAATTCGTTTTGGTGCCATGTATTAAATCGGGAATATATCACCGATGCAAAAAAGTCTCAGTGGGATGAAAGCTTTAAGGAAAAATATTCCTGAAGTGTTTTCAAATCATTTAGTAAATAGAATAATACAGAATATGCACAGCTGGTGCTGGCCATTGTGAATAAATAGCAAAACTTAACGCGCGCTTTTGGCAAGCACTTCTATTTTTCTAAGTTAAAAAGGGGACATAATTCATAAGGGCCTGCACTAGCCCTACTATATTTCAAACATGCATAACAAAAGAAGACATGCTAAGGTTCAAAATAATTTATTAAGTTTCTTTTATTTTGTCAACATATTCAATATGTGTACATATACCTGTTCCAAAGGACCTTGCCTGACAAAGTCAACATTTCCCCGAGTATAGCACACAGTAAGGATGTCTTCCCACTACCTACCCCACCGACAACCATCACTAATTTACCTACAATATCACAACACATGTCAATCAACTAGAAATACAAGAGATGTTTGTAAAATGTGTACACCACCATGTCAGTCAAATAGTCATAATTGACATCATGCCAGAGCAGAGACCACTCCGCCTGATGGTTTGTCGAAGGTTGATTGGCTAAGGTTTTTAAGTTAATCCATTGGAACATGTGATTATAAGTTACCATTAAATTGATTTAACAGGTATAGATTGACAACTGGCATGATGTCAACTGTTAACTTAACTACAGTATGACAAAACATGGGTAAAGTCAATTCTTCTGAACAAAATTTATACCAATATCATGTCAATGAAACTTTCTCATTTGCGCTTGTGGCGATGGATAACATCAGGAATGAGGTGTCGAGAATGATTAATAGAAGTTGGAAAACTTGTTTTACAATCGACTTTAAATTAATTATTTAAAACTAAAGAAAGTTTTTTCTCAGCCCTATCATAAGGTCAACTTCCTGACCTTGAAAACGCTCATTCATTGAGCTCTGATACCCTGTGTACATACAATGAACACATCATACCTGTTGGAATATGAATATTGATATTGTTGAGTATTACAGCCTTGGTATCGAGGTCCCAGGAGAAGCTTCCCTCGTTCACATCTACAGCGTACTGTGTATCTGTCTCCCCGATCTCTTCTATAGATAATCCACCCTGATGACGCCATCGATGATGATGATGATGGTGATGGTGATGGTCTGATGTCGCTGATAGTGTGACAGCTGAAATATATATTTCACATACTCTAACAATACAGGGTTTAACAGAGGCATATAATGCCATATCCTGAAGATAAGATGCAAGTCGGTTTCGTATGCAATATCAGCACACATACCTACACAACAACTCAGTTTCAAAAACTGTCCTATAGCTAAAATGCAGCTAATGGACCTTCAATCGCCTTCACATGACAAGCTTTGTCCTCAGTCGTTTATACAAAAGAGCAAAGAGCTGTTACTGAAGACATACCTGCTCAGCCAGTTAAATCCAAAATAAGAGTGATCAAGAGAAACATATCACAAGATGCACTTATTATAAATAAGTTTTAAAAGGGATTAAGATGCATCCACAAGGAATGCATTAATACTAATGGTTATGAATAAGGGACAGAAGATCATAAAATGAATCAAATGCACCTTAAAGTTTGTTCAAAGTAAGGTGAACTTGGAAAATCAGAAATTAACAACGAAAATAGGAGTAACTCCACTTTAATAGGAATACTTGGCAGGTATGCTGAAGAGGAGAGTGAAATGCTTCAGTAAACTGTAAGTCTCATGAAGTTTTGTGGAAATTTTTTATCAATTGACTTTGAAGATATTAGAGGTTATACATAAACTCTAACATAAATATAAGCATTAGGCTTTGTTTTCTCTCAGAATAGCTAGATAGATTTTCCAACTTAAGGTGGACGCTAAACGAAAATACTATTTGATATGGCTTTACGCCGATGCTCAGGTGACTGCAATAGCTCCCTTTAAGTTTATAGAACTCCGAATAGTGGAGTCTAAACAGTGATGAATGAATTTAAACATACATGTTTGGAGTAAAAGAGAAACAATTCATAAACAATATACAGGCAGACAAACACATGGGAGACAAGGTTTAATTTATACAGCTTTACACATATACCCATGACGTACATCAAACAATGAATGCATTTTCTTCGGCGTTGCTAATGTAAGATAAACGCGTTGCTAATGGAAGAAAATCTTATCTTACATTAGCAACATCTTTCTTACATGAGCAACAGCACGTGAATTTATTCCGACCTTTATGTTGTCTACTTTTGCTTCTACTACGTCTGCATATAGTAAATAAACTTGGTATTTAGCTAACAAGAAGAACAAAAATAAGTTCTATACTATTTAAGGGGCATTTTCTCAGACAGAGTATAACATTGTATGCATATGCTTTATTTACAACGTTATGTTATCGATTGTTTTGAATGCGAACGTACGGCAAATGCCACGTTACGATGACGTAAAGTTGATGCCACAAACGCTAAATAATGATAAAAATTCAAATTTTCACGAATTACGTCGAAGAAAACCATGATCCACCATGAGACAGTCTATGTAGGAAAAGAAAATCTCACCCTCGGGGTCGCAATTTTAACCAGGAGACTCGGCAAGCCTCGTCCCTGGTTAAAATCCGACCCCTCGGGTGAAATATCCTTATCCTAAATAGAAGCTCATGGTGGATCCTTATAATCTCTACAACATGGAAAAAACAGTTTGGTTTAACAAGGAAACATGGACAGTCACATAGCAGTACAGTCCGTTCAAAGTTGAAATAAGACTGCGTTCAGTAAAGGCTTATGTCCAAGGGAAGTCTTGTCCATAACAAATACTCAAATAGCTAAGTCATTCATGGCCATAATTCTGATGAAATGATGGATAGTGTTGCATGGCTTTGACAATGTAATGTGTTTATGATGGTAAATAAGTATGCCAGTATGTTTGAAAACAATGCCTTGACAGACTTCAAAAATATTAGAGTTTCAACATTTTGTAACAGATGTACAAATGGACAGGAAAATCACTATATAATAATGCCTTCTGCATCAATTGACACTGGGGCATAAAAACATAGTACATACATACAATACAATACAATCTTTATTTTAAGTCGGATTTTCATTTACAACAAATAACATTAGCTATGTATAGCTATTGTCCGACATAATAGCTAATGTCCGACAATATAACTTTTTAAGAATGCCAGGATACAACAAAGTTTGAGGATGAACTTAATTTTAACTTGATTGATAAGGCAGCGTACATAATTTAGTGTACGCATGATGTTACGAAACTAGGTCCTGAAAAATCAAATACAGCTGTGATTTTGGCCAAAAACTAAAAAAAAATAGGTTAAACATTTTAATTAAATGATACATGATGTTTAATATAATGTGAGTGTTAAAGTATTAGAGGATCATCACACATTCAAACATGATCGGCAAAGTTGCCTACATAAAAAGACAAGGAACAAATCATAACATTGTATATCGGTCGATAAATCATGAAAGTGACCTCACATTGTTTTTTTATGACGTCAGACAGGTTACAATTATGTAAACAACATACTCTAGCAAAGTAGCACTGCTTTTTTTTATACATTTGCACTCTTTAAACATGTTAGAATTGAAATAAACTATTCAAAAGTCGAAGTATATCACCTGATATACAATGGTGTGTCGTTCTGACGCTTATGGCCTATGGCCTTCGAGGTTAATTCCTATGCGTAAGAACTCCATACCATAGTTTATTTCTTAATATTTAATGTAGTAGGAAATTATTCAAGGGTAATATAACAAAACTATATATTAAAGGTATACCGGATTACTAACACAAACAGTAGCTTTAAAATGCCCTTGATACATATTAAGGATGACTTTGTGTATAACTCATGACCACACTTTATTCTACGATAAAGCACAGCTACATATCATTCATTATAATTTATAAATTCTAATGAAAAATGCAAAAAAAATTCCTGATATCTTGATGCAAAAACTTTTAATAGCCAACTCACTCATAACACTATCCCATTAATATTTGGACATAACAAATGTTTGTACAACTCACACATAACAAAATGTTAATATTTGGCAATAACATATGTTAATATTTTGACATAACAAATGTTAACATTTCGACAATTCACACAATCATAGCAAAATGTTAATAATTATTTCATGCGACAAGACATGATATATGCGGGAGAATAGCAGATAATACATAAAGGAATAGAGCATGAAAGCTCACAGTCTTACCAGAATGTCGCCGTGGAAACCCTACAAACGGACATACAAACATACAATCAACATCACATAGAAAATGGTACTGGTTAAATTAATATAGAACATACACTCGTTAAATTACATTTAAATTATTGGAAAATAATTTATTATGGACACAGGATTAAGGGTAGGGAATTGACGTAGATCTCTTTATAGTACAGGGTTAATAGAGAAATCAAACAGTGACTTTAAATTTCAAAAACTTTTATGTATTAATTATGAATTGAACAAAAAACATTACGTATGAATACACAAAAATATATCTTGAGCACAGGTGCAATAATTGAGCACAGGCGCAAGAATGGAGCACAGGTGCAAGAATTGAGCACAGGCGCAAGAATTGAGCACTGGCACGAGACTTGGGCACATGTGCAAGAATTGAGCACAGGTGCAAGAATTCAGCACAGGTGCAAGAATTCAGCACAGTTGCAAGAATTCAGCACAGTTGCAAGACACAAATTCAAATTTGGCATTATAGGCCTTATCTGTCAAAGTTGAATTTCGTGTCTTGCATCCGTAATCTTGAGTATTAAAAAGCAATAAACAGAAAACAGACAATCGGATATACAAGGCTTGTATGAAAATGTAGTGAACATCTGTATGATGTGTGATCTTGGAGTTTGAATACTTTTTCAGGGGCCTGTTTAGGCATACCTTAGCTAAGATCAGACTTTTCCACAGTTTATGGAGACCATATACTAAGTGAAGCCACATACTGTAAAATCATTAAATCTCGATCGGACAAAATTTTCATGTTTTTTTATTATTGTTAAAAAAGACCATTTTGATGGGACATTAATTTGTGGATTTTGCATTTCAGGTTATAAATAGTTAATAATACAATTGCCAAAATTACCGTAAATACTCAGCCATAAGTCGTATGCTGCCATAAGTCACAGGGGGACTTTTGAATGAAAGATCAAGGTTTTTGTCTAAACCCTTTCATTGGTCGCATGTATAGTTTTTTGTGAAAGCTGAAATCATGTGCCCAGTGTCAAAGTTGGTGGGAATGTGGTCATTTTCAGACAAAACTGAGAGGAGGGTAGTAATTTTCAGACAAAGTTGGTGGGAATGTGGTCATTTTCAGATAAAGTCAGGGGGTGTGGTCATTTTCATATAAAGTCGTGTGGAATGAAGTTAACTCTTCCATAAGTCGTGAGGTGACTTTTAAAAAAATTTCGGGACTGTTTTTGTACGACTTATGGCTGAGTATTTACAGTAGTGTTCAATGGGAATTGACATTATTGAAAGTGAACCAGGAAATCCACAAACTTTAATCACCAACGAAAATTAATGATTTTACAGCATTCTCGAAACTCAATACCAATATCCAGAAATTCCAACGAATATCCGGATATATTGTTGCCCTCCTTAATATTTACCTCTGAACAAAAACAACCTCTAAACAACATTCAATATTTTCAGTTCACAAAGGGTGTGATATATTTGTTGATTTTGGCAATAATAAACATAATAATTCTGAGTATAAGTAAATGTGAATTCTGAATAACGTAAGTTGCAAGGGCCAAGCTGATATTAGGGTACTGTGACACCATGTATTGGAGAATAACAGAGAACAGCGTAGGATGGTACAGCTTATATATACAAACTTTAAGCATCTTTAGTTTACATTTTCTTACATTTCATGAAACTAACAGATCTATGCTATATTTCTAAATTCAGTGACTCTTTCCTTCTTTGTTTAGTACCTGTAAAAGTTACTCTTCCTTGCATTAATGCAATAAAGGAAACATATCGATGGTGCCAAACTAAAACTCTGTAACTCAATTTTGGAGCGAAAACTTTTTTTGCAGCATCCACATCTGCTAGACGCCCGGCATATTTCTGTCTTGTTGCCATCTAAATAGCCAATCCCGTTACTTAGATGGTGACAAGACAGAAATGCGCCACAAAATGTTTTCACCAAAATTGAGTTACAGGGTTTTGGTTTGGCACCGTCGATATATTACATGATATTATAGACAATTGAAAAAATATTTAAGAATTTATTTTTTTAAAAAGTATAACTTTGATGAAATACCTAAGATAACATGCTTTGTAAATACCTTAGTATGACCATGTCTGGTTACATATGAGGCTGAAAATGTAGACCACCTTACCAACAACAAAGTTCATATATCTCAGTATATTAACCCCCTGTTAACCTTATCTAGAAACAGAATGAAACATTTTAAATAATCTAAGGACAAAATATATACAGGTACCTATCCGAGCAAACAACCTTTAACTTTCACATATCAATACGTCAAACTGAACTCCCCCCCCCCCCCAAATATAGGATCGATCCAAAGAAACCTGAAGGGTTGGACCGCCCCCACATATGTGCTTATTAATGTTACTGCCGATTCAAGCCTGGATCACCGAGGTATATTGTTAGGGATGTCAAAGATGAACAGAAATATTTCTATTTCCTCTTAGGTATTACATGATCAGAGAATGCTCCCTAGAATTCCTGTGCTCACTTCAAACATTCAAGGTGTGCTACTTAAAGAGGCATTCCCTATAACTAGCATATTTTTCTCTACTATCACATTAAATGAGCTAAATGTACAGAGCACTATCAATTATCATAATTTGTCAGTAAAAAGTGAGCGCAGATTTGTCTCTATAATGTCAAAAATGTATTAAAAAAAGCAATAATAATTTATCGCTTCCAGCGATTTATTATGTGGTCAAAAGGAAACAACTTGTGCCTATTTTGGCTCGTAACGGAGGAGTTTAAGCAATAATGATTCTTATTTAATGCATAATATTCCTAAATCGATTTAAACAATCAAAGTTATAGGGGAACGCCTCTTAAATAATAATATTACAAATTTAAGGACTAATTTTTTGAGCGAGCTAAGCGAGCAAGAACATCGACACAAAATTTAATTTTCCCCTGACTTTTCTGAAAGACTATTTTTCACTGACCATTTTAAAGAATTCCCTGACAATTCACCGACCTTGAAAAATCAATTGTCCCTGACTTTTCCAGGTCGCTGGCAACCATGATTTCAGTCAAAGAGAGAGCCTTCTTGTATCTTTTTTAGAATACTCAAGGATCAAAGGGTCATTTCAAGGGCTATAACTCTGGAACCCCTGTTAACTTGTAATTTCAACATTCATCTCATGTGGATAATATGAAATACTGAACTATAAACCTAGTGAAGAAATTCTAAACACCCTGTATTATTATACATATACAGTGCAACCACTTTAGAGTGAGCATCTGTATTTCTAGCAACAATCTCTCTTGAACAACTTTTAAAATAATTTTGTTCCAGAAGTAACCATTTACCATAAATATTACCTTTCCGTAACGACAACCAAATTTTGTATTTCAAAAATGGCGTTGCTCTAGAGACATTGTTCTGAAGACACTATGTACAGTGTAATTAATAGTACAATGGACCATGTGAACACGTTTGGTAACTGTAAAATAATTATTTTTCGTGGGGGATTGAATTTCGTGGATTTCGTGCTTCACCTTTAACCACGAAATAAAATCCTATCAATCACTAAAATAGGCCCATGTATTTATTACCTGAAATGCAAAATCCACAAATAAAGGCCCCCACTGAAATAATATTTTTTTTACCAAAACCACGAATTTTGTCCCATCGAAATTAAATGATTTTACAGTATGAGAATAAAATCGTATTTACCTGCATTAGCGTGGTGATCGAGACCAAAATCTAGAAGTGAGGAGCTACTGTTCTGTCTGGATTGTCTTGCTGATAATGAACCCGGTGGTCCAACATGTGAATAATGACTGACCAGACTACAGACACTAGCACTCAGTGGGTCATCACGATCTTCACTGGTCAGCACACGTAGGTGGATATTCTGTAGGGTAAGTAAAACATCTCCGTTAATTCATATCACTATACATTTACCACACATGATTTATGTACTATATAGCCTTATAAATGCACTGTCAGAGGGAGAAAATTTGTACTAAACCAGTTGCGGCAAGTCATACCCTTCCATCTGTCAAAATGTTGATTATCCTCCACACATAATTATAGAGACGTTGCCACTAGTTTGTAGATTAGTAACTTGATACTGGTCAGATCAGACAAGACTGTGTTCAGTAAACGCTTATGTCCCAGTGAAAGCCAAATGCCCATAACAGTTGGCTAAGTCATTCAGGGGCCGTTCTTCCGTTAAATTTGTGATGTAGTATTATATGGCTTTAAAAATGTATTGCGTTCATAATGGTTAACAAGTATGCCTAAATTGAAACTAATGCCTTGATAGACTTCAAAAATATTTGAGTTTCAATATTTTGTACCTGACGAAACAAATGTGCAGATGAACAAACAGACAGGTGCATCACTACCGTATATGCCTCCTGCCACCAGCATCAATAGATGCCGGGCCGTAAAACTGGTCGTAGTAGGAGAATCAGCCACTATTTAACTTACTGTAAAATCATTAATGTTCATGGGAGATTAAATTTCATGGATTTTGTGGTTCACCTCAACCACGAACTTTAATCCTAACGAACATTAATTTTGACCCTTGTTTTATTACCTGAAATGCAAAATCCACGAATTCAAGTCCTAAGGAAGTTGTCTTTTTTACCAAAACCAACGAAATTAAATGATTTTACAGTATTAAGAAATGGTAATAAACACTTATTAAGCAAACAAATAGTCACAACAAGTTAAGATAGTTACTGTAGCAGTGTTGTTTACCTCTGTATCGGTGCCCGATTCTACAATGCCACTCTCGGTACACAGCTTCAGTGTATCCACAGTCTTCATGGTATCACCTAAATGTGGTATACCATCAACATCGGGAGCCAGCAGATACGGTATTAGACGTTTAGCACTGATATTGGCTGTGATCAGTGTGGATGCCATCATTGAGAACAGAGCTAGTGGTACAGTAAGAATATTGAATAATGCCAGTGTAGACAGAGCCTTGCCTGCTGTAAGTGGTTGATTCTCTATAAATGGGTACAGCACGAATGTCTGAAATACAATATATCTCATTAATGACATGATATTCCATTTGATAACAAATGACGGAACAATGTTCGAGATCCAACATGTATACTAACAAATGCATGAGGTCACCAGCTTATCTGCGCGAAATCATTACGTCGCGGACTTAAATTCGTTATTTCTGACGTTGTTCTGACTTAGTTACTATGGTAATGTGATAAAAAGAATCTATAATTTTTTGTCTTTGAGATCAACATTTCTTAAACTCTTCACAAAAACAAATTATTAAGCTTGCTAAAGGCTCGCAAAATAACTTATGTTATCTGGACTTGTTGATATATTGAACAATATTGATGTCCAAAGACAACTCATGATGAATCCTATGTATATATATTACAACATCATAAGAAAGTGCTAGGTTGTATCTCTGATTTAATTCCATAGGGAATAGTTATTTAACACTAGTATGGTCCATACTCTTATTTATTTAACGTTTAGTTTCCTGTTTATTTGTGACGTCATGACGTCACTTCCTGTTTTGGGCCATTACTTTAAAATGGCCGCCAACAATGCCAGCACAAATGTAGTACTGTATAGCGGGTATATTTCGCGGGGGTTTAATTTTCGCTATATTCGCGGTCAACATCGAATGCGCGAAATCTAAACCCCGCGAAATAATCACCAATAATATAAAAATTTACAAAGAAAGACAATGCATCAAGGAACTTTAAGAAATAATCCAACATAACTTTGCAAGACGTACAAAAACGAGACATTGTGTCGCTTTTCTAAAATACGGTAATAATAAATAGGCTACGACATGTAAATTAGAAATTGGATATTTGAAAAGAATGTCTTTAAATCTCTATGCATGCATATCAATATCGTTTGAAGGTTTGAATTGAAAGCCGTTTCATCACACTCGTTCACTTTTAATAACAGTTTTGTTTGCGGAACGTGTAAATGTTTGCCGAAATAATTGTTCGGGTGTATAGATTTACATATTTTTGTTATGTTAGCAGTTAATGATCAGTTTGTTTGGTTAATTGCGTTTCTTTATCATCACCACCGGATAATCCTTATGGGTGAGGCCTCCAGAAGACTTTAAGTAGTTTTAGTTTTTGGGGGATAGTGCGATATACAGAAGATGCCCTAATTCCAGAAGCATCCCTGGTTCTTATTACTTGCCATATGTATAGCACCTATACATGGGACCCCGGATTAAAGTCTTATCCGAAAGACTATCAGTAATTTTAGTTGGCCAGCCCAGGATTCAAACCCACAACCCCGAGATCAGTAGTGACTATCATACTCGTACTCTAACGTTTACCGCTCCTTCAATGTTTACCAACAAGGTTTTAATTTCGCGGTCAAGGCCGTTAGCGCGAAAACAAGACACCGTGAATTCAAAAGGATCCAATTAACGCGAAAATTGGACACCGTGAAATATACCCGCTATACAGTATAAGTTTTTTAATTGTGTTATTTTTAAAAAGGCTTATGCCAAAACGTTAAATAAATAAGAGTATGAACCATACTAGAACTAGGTTGTAGTTAACATTAAGACATGTGACCGACTACGTCTACGATGCAATCAGTACACCACAGGTTGTCTGTAACATATCATACTGATGACTGCCACAGGTAACAGCACAGCTGCTTTTGACCCTCTCAGGTACCCATTCCATTGATATAGCTTGGCCACATTGACACGAGCCTGACCTATTCATTAGCATAATTTAACAGTCAACGTATTATCTACGTTTATAACACCGAGTGCGTGTTTTCATAATCGGGGAGTATCATGAAGATGCTCAAGATGAATTTATTATACAAACACAAATTTGAAATGCCGATATTGCACGATTCGCTCGCGGAAATTGATATATTCAAAGCAAGAACCCTGTAATATATTATTGCATAAAGGTCAGGCTCACGTCAAAATAGCCAAGCTATACACACATTTGAATGGGTAAAAGTTCAAAATATTCAAAATACTGAAAACTGCTTATCAATGTACAGAACAAGATCATTTGCTTATTGATTTCATAGCACAGTTATTTATCAAAATACTGAAATCAGTTTTGAGACTGAAAAACTTTTACCCATGCGATTTGGGTGAAGTCAAGGAATTTGGTTTATTTCAGAAACTAAGCAGTGATACAGACAGGGATCAAGCCCTGGGGCCTTATTCACCAATGTTGTAAGTCTAAAACATAGACTTAGACTTTACATCGTCAAATGTTCTATTCGCTCTCATGTTGTTATAAATGTACCAATTTTGATATCAATTGGTATACATATTCAGTGGGTAACAACCAATAGTCAGATAAAATTTCACATGGTTGAATCTAATTTCAAAGAAATACCAGTAATTATGAAAAATGACAATTTTAAGTCTAAGTCTGAGTTTTGGACTTACAATGATGGTGAACTTCTCGATACCAAATTTTTACATTTCATCTTAGACTATAATCGCTAAATCACTACTGCATCAGAAGTTAAACACTTCAACAAAGTACCATGTTTCTACATAGTCATGAAAGAATATAATTGATTTATAATTGCCCAAATGTGGCAGACTTGGAAAATGTCTACAACTTTGTAAATAATGCATCCGATTTTTTGTTAAGAGTTTGGTTTGATAAAAGTGTGGAAAATATTTGGAAAATTACAGTAGTATAGATATTACCAGTAACGAGGCTATCACTGGGATGGATATAGCAACAAAACCTGAAAGAATATAAAATTATGCATTATTGAGTTTTATGAAATATGTAGAAAAGTTGTATACTGCATAGGGTATGTAGGAATTAACCTATTTAACTAAGGCCCTAGGTCAGAGTAGTTAATGACAAAGCGTACAATAAGCAACCTACTGAATACAAAGAATTATCTGAACAGTCATTCATGTTAAAGATCATAGCATGATAGCAACCCTGAACTACTGACCTAAAAAATAAGGGGTCATTTACTGACCAAACTCCCTATGACAATTCTAGTCCAACTTTTCGTCATTTATTGCAATTATATGTACCCTCAACATCAGATCATTACATGATAACCAACCTTCCAATACAGTTCTAGGCACAATAGTTACTGTTCTTGGATTTTTAATCAGAAACCATTTGGGCTAGATATTTATCCTAAAGGTCAAAGTGACATAGACCTTTATCCTACAGACCACATTTTTTAAATAAAGGTCACCTACCGAATCAGATGATGACCATCCTCAATATGCATTTTGAAGATCCTAACCAATGTTGAGTTATTGCTCAGCAACCATTGTTTATACCCATGGACAGATCAACATACTGACATTGTACAAAGCAATGCAACATCTCATCAAAGATGGGGGGGGGGAGTAAAGGGAACTAACTGGGAACTTACTATAAACTGATTTGAATAAAACACTCTTCAATAAGAAGGTGAGTTCCTTTTTTCGTGTTTTGTTGATTTCTTTCAGAATAAACATTTCCCAGGCAAGCAGCTTGATAACTTTAATGCCTTGAATCATCTCATTGCATTGTTTCACCCGAACATCAGACTGATGCTGCAAATAAACATTTAAAAGTAAGTAGTAGTTAATAACGATACTGAACAGTTCAAAATGGTCTTAGGTCAGCTAACACAAGGCAGACTTCGGCTCCACGACATATCACACAGCATACAGTCCACTTACATTATCATGATTGTTTGTCACCAGAATAATTATGTTGATTAACAAAAATGCAAAAATAAATTCGAGAGCCATTTTTGTGGCTTTTGGCTCAGGTCAAGGTCATGGATTCCACCTATTGTTTAAGAAAATCCCATCAACATTAAATTTTGTTCTCCTTGCATTCAAATGAATATAAGACGATGAATGGTTTATTAATGTCTAGTCACATCTCCTAGTTACATGGCATGCAGGGTTCTCAATAGCAGCAGGCTGTAGGCCAAATTGACTGCTTAAAAATTTGAAAATGTGAAATTTTTACAGAATTTCAAGAAAATGGTTGTACTAAGGGCCTTAAGAGGCCTGCCGGTTAATTATTTTGGCCTGCTAGGTTAAAACTTATTGAGAACCCTGGACTTGTTTGTGCTAACAGATGCAATCACTAATTTGCTCAACAATGCAATGTGTGCAAATTACAGATACCCAGAAAACCAAATATTTCCTTATTCAATGGGGAGGTGGTAAAATTATTTATGAGACAGATTGTGGTAAACTAAGCAGTTACTTATACTCGGCAGATTCCGGTAAACTAGGCAGTTACTTATACTCTGCAGATTGTGGTAAACTGGGCGGTTACTTATACTCGGCAGATTGCGGTAAACTAGGCAGTTACTTATACTCGGCAGATTGCAGAAAACTAGGCAGTTACTTATACTCGGCAGATTGCGGTAAACTAGGCAGTTACTTATCCCGGCAGATTGCGGTAAACTAGGCAGTTACTTATACTCGGCAGATTGCGGTAAACTAGGCAGTTACTTATATTCGGCAGATTGCGGTAAACTAGGCAGTTACTTATACTCGGCAGATTGCGGTAAACTAGGCAGTTACTGATGGTAGTAAACTAAGCATTTACTTATACTCGGCAGATTGTAGTGAACTAACCAGTTCGAATACTCGGCAGATTGTAGTAAACTAAGCAGTTACTTATACTCGGCAGATTGTAGTAAACTAACCAGCTACTTATACTCGGCAGATTGTAGTAAACTAACCAGCTACTTATACTCGGCAGATTGTAGTAAACTAAGCAGCTACTTATACTCAGCAGATTGTAGTAAACTAAGCAGTTACTTATACTCGGCAGATTGTAGTTAACTAGGCAGTTACTTATACTCGGCAGATTGTAGTAAACTAAGCAGCTACTTATACTCGGCAGATTGTAGTAAACTAACCAGTTCGAATACTTGGCAGATTGCGGTAAACTAGGCAGTTACTTATACTCGGCAGATTGTAGTAAACTAGGCAGCTACTTATACTCGGCAGATTGTAGTAAACTAAGCAGTTACTTATACTCGGCAGATTGTAGTAAACTAAGCAGCTACTTATACTCGGCAGATTGTAGTAAACTAACCAGTTACTTATACTCGGCAGATTGCGGTAAACTAGGCAGTTACTTATACTCAGCAGATTGTAGTAAACTAAGCAGTTACTTATACTCGGCAGATTCCAGTAAACTAAGCAGTTACTTATACTCGGCAGATTGTAGTAAACTAGGCAGTTACTTATACTCGGCAGATTCCGGTAAACTAGGCAGTTACTTATACTCTGCAGATTGTAGTAAACTAGGCAGTTACTTATACTCGGCAGATTCCGGTAAACTAGGCAGTTACTTATACTCGGCAGATTGTAGTGAACTAACCAGTTACTTATACTCGGCAGATTGCGGTAAACTAAGCAGTTACTTATACTCAGCAGATTGCGGTAAACTAGGCAGTTACTTATATTCGGCAGATTGCGGTAAACTAGGCAGTTACTTATACTCGGCAGATTCCGGTAAACTAAGCAGTTACTTATACTCGGCAGATTGCGGTAAGAAGCAGGAACTTTTATCTCAAGCCCTGAATACTGGCGCTGCATAACATAAGCACTGCCAACTAGTGCTGGATGCTTGACTTTCTCATTTTTGATAGTAACAAGTGCAGATAACTAAAACAATATAGGTAGGTCACAGACTCACAGGGTTATCAGTCTTGTTAATATGGACTCCCCTTTCAGTGGTGAATAACTATGTACAATTTTAAGTGGATACCAAGTAACCTTGGAGTCTTGCGTAAATGACTCTGACAATAAACTTAACCAATGCACACAATCCCGTCATGACAATAGCTCGACTTTTTCTACAAAAAGTCAAGCTAAAAATTCTATAAGTACCGGTAGTTCAATAATCTTACCAGGACTTTCTTCTGTTGTCTGGACATAGCACGACCAAGTACTACTTGAAGCGGTCCACATACAACAATCAGCAAACCACCAATCACAGCACTCAATCCTAACTTTAAATACATCAGTGTGATCGCTATAGCAACCTATAACAGAATCAATATAAACATGGACCAAAACAACAGAGAATTTTATATAAATAATTTTTATATAATAAAATGGCCATAATAACCTCCATAGCTCAGCGTTTAGTGCGCTTGGCGTGTAATCTGTAGGCCATGGTTCAAATCCGGGTGGAGGCACATACATATATGCCTGCCATATTTCAACAGAAAGCTGACTGGCAAATAAACGCTATGCTCAGCATGCTCGTCATTTAAATGTTTCCCATCCAGCTAGAGATGATATGAGACCAGAGGTAGTCTTGTGGCTGTGGTGTATCAGTGCTATACATTGGCATGGTAAAGAACCAAGGAGTGTAATCAGAGAGAGCTAGAATAGCACACCTGGGGCCGTATTTACCAATGTTGTAAGTCTAAAACATAGACTTTGACTTAACATTGTCAAATGTTCTATTCGCTCTTATGTTGTTATAAATGTACCAATTTTGATATAAATTGGTATACACGTTCAGTGGGTAACAACAAATAGTCAGATAAAATTTCACGTAGTTAAATCTAATTTAAAAAAAATGCCAGTGATTATGAATAATGACATTTTTAAGTCTAAGTCTGAGTTTTAGACTTACGACGTTGGTGAATAAGGCCCCAGGAATCCTTGTATCACACAAAATGTCTGTATTTCCTCAAACCAGAGGTCATTGGCCAATTGACATTACGCCAGTTGTCAATCTATACCCTTTAAATCAATTATAATAGTGAATTATAATCACATGGTCAAATGGATTAACTTGAAAACCTTCGCCAAGCAGCCTTCAACAAACAACAAAGCGGAGCGATCTCTTCTCTGGTGTAATGACAATAAGGCAGGGATAAAAGTGAATGGTCATATACTAAATGTATAACAGTCTGAGACAAATACAATAACAAATGTTGAAAAACATACAGAAGAAATCATCGTGAAAAGACTGATCTCAGTGATCACACTGTGAAATAAAACTTGAAGATTGTACAAAATTGAACAAAATTTATAACCAGAAATTCTATTTACGACTGCTTACAATGACCATATCTCAATAGGAGTAGATTACTCCAAAATCAACAAATATCAAATAACTATATTTATCTTGGATTGCTTTCAATGACCTTACCCTGTGTTTCTTTTCAATTTTGGGGGAAATGGGTCTGGTCCCATAGGAAGGGGAAAATCAGTTCGCTAAAAGGAAATTTTGAATTATTGTTAAATTCCCCTTGAATGCTAGTTAATTTGATTATTGGTGGTATTTTAAGCATGGGAGGCCAAACATCTTACTTCAATCCATTTTGGATTCATTTATTAAATCAATTTACTCTATTTCTGTGGAAACAATATTGAGCAAGACTTAAAAGGGAAAATTTAGAAATTTTAGGGGAAAAATATATACTCTACGGAGAGGGGAAAGGGGCCTAATATCTCCATAAATTTTAGCGAAAAAAAAAACACTGTTACCTGAATAGGGGTGGCCCATATATAATGAATGAAAAAGAACTGCATCATGAGGAAGTTAGCATCCATAGACATGTGGTTAACAATCTGTCCGACCGTTGTTTTACCCATAGTAACATTCAAACTCGATAACTTCAGTGCCTTGTTATAAACCATGGTCTGAAAAATTGTGCAATCAATATTTGTGATAAACATTTTCATCTGAAATATTAAAAATATACGGTAAAATCATTAATTTACATGGGGGATTAAATTACATAGATTTCGTGGTTCACCTTCAACCATGAAATTAAATCCCATCAAACACTAATTTTGACCCTTGTATTTATTACAGGTCTGAAATGCAAAATCCACGAATTAACGTCCCATCGAAATGGTCTTTTTTACCAAAACCACAAAATTTTGTCCCATCGAAATTAAATGATTTTAAAGTTTATTTTTCTACGTTAAATAAATCGGGTCATTTATTGTCACATGATTTTAAACAATCAACACACTTGACACCTGTGGTAATTACAACACGATAAACAATATCTACGTGATACTTAGTAATATGGAAGCACATAAACTACATGTGTCTTTACTTTGAAGACGAGCATTTTCTTTTTTAAGGGCATTATAATCAGAGTACTCTTAGTCATTAAACAAGAGCAAAACCTACTTATTGCTGGATGTTTAACTTTCTCGTACTTGATAGTACCCTTGCTCATCTGTGGGTGAAAGTTCTACTCGTTATAGAGGCAGTAACTCAATAAATACTAGTCACAGTGTCACCAACCTTGTCAGTTTGGACTCATCTTGTGATCGTGAATAACTATGTTCAAGTTTCAAATAGATACCTTAGATTGACTTTCAGAAATTGACATTTTAGAATAAAAGTCAGCAAAGGGGAATATCAAATGCTTGGCATTAGTAGACATAGGTTATCATATTCCACAAGTGTGTTGACTTTATAGCTTTGATAGACTTTGAGAAAATTCAGCTTATGCATAAATTTTGCCTCAATTTATACATACTAATTTAAAACAAGGGCAGACAACCCCATAAATATAAGTCACAGGGTTATCAGCCTTATTAGTAAGCCCCCTTGTAAGGGTGAATACCAATGTTGAGTTTCAATTGGATACCTAGTATAGTATTTGAGAAGATGAATATTACAAAAAACTCCGCACACGATCTCGTCACAAAAATAGCTCAATTGTTTTTCTTCAAAAAGACCCAGCTAACAGGTTCTCAGATTTAGAATTTGGTGAGAGAGTTTTGGGTTGTTAATGAGATACCAGTGATGTAAATGAGATACCTGTAGTGTTTATGAGATACCTGTAGTGTAAATGAGATACCTGTAGTGTTTATGAGATACCTGTAGTGTAAATGAGATACCTGTACTGTTGATGAGATACCTGTAGTGTTAATGAGATACCTGTATTGTTGATGAGATACCAGTAGTGTAAATGAGATACTTGTATTATTAATGATATACCTGTATTGTAAATGAGATACCTGTATCGTTAATGGGATACCTGAATTGTATTACTAGTGAGATACCTGTATTCTTAATGAGATACCTGTATAGTTAATGAGATACCTGAATTGTTAATGAGATACCAGTATTGTTAATGCGATACCTGAATTGTATTACTAATGTGATACCTGTGTTGTTAATGAGATATTTGTCTAAAGTTAATGAGATACCTGTATAGCTGTCCTCAGACGTATACCCTGTCTAATGACGAGATAATGATGATTCTGTAAGAGTGTATGTTGGAGCAGGGTAGATATAAACAACACTATACACAAACCATAACCATTCACAGAAAATGTTCCCACGGTAACGTAATACTCCATCGGCTGAAATATACACAATAGTAAATACACATGATTTATAAGCCAAGTGTTCATCAGACAAATTGCTGGTTCAGAAAGAGAATGTTGTTACTACTAGAGTTGTAACTATATGCTCATCTCACGATATGCATGTTAATTTTTCTACAGGTTCGGTATAATATGATATTGTCTAACAGCATTGTACCAAATGTACTTAAATTTTTAAGTGAAAGTTGGCAGACATTCAAGAAAATGACTTTGTTGCTACTATAACCGGGTACATCAAATGATTCTCATTCAATGTCAGCAAAATATGTATGAACAGTAAATAGGAATTGCAAGCAATACAGAAATCCCCTGCCTGGTTTCCAGGTTGTCAATGTATCTTTTGCCATGGCAACCATAAATTTAGTCCAAATAAAAAAAATAGACATATATAATCTTATTGGTTCCTATCCACATACCAAGTTTCATAAGGTTCATAATCTAGGTTTCATACCTAGCTTTGAAATTGTTTGACTTATGGCAGGATCAAGATTTCTTGCCTGACGGACGGAAACCTATAGTCACCTCCAGCTATAATAACCGGTAGGGGACTAATAAAGAAATAAGTGAAATAATTATCTTCCTTGTAAGGTAGAGACTAAATCAATGTAGACTAATTGCACATTGAGTTCATCCAGCTTCATCCTTGGAGTTCACATATACTTATGGGGCTTGAAAATGCCTAATAATGGAATAAATGGTAAAATTGTTGGACCAACCAATTAGCTATATTTTCAATGGGTTGTCCTGGGGTGGAATTCAATATTGATCTTAAGGACAACCAGTCAGTCTCAGATCACACCATATTAAACTCTTAGTGAGTAACAGGCTAACAGTGATTGGGTATCCTTATTCTCCAATTAGAAAAGATCAATATTGAATATATAATACCACCCACGGTCAAACTCTTGTAAATATGAATATATTTGTATGTAAGACAGTCTGCAAATTTAGGATTTGAAACTTCTTGCCCGAATCAGCAAAATTAAATAGTTTTCCTCTATATTCTAATTACTGGAAAAATTACTTGCCCGAAACAACAAGAAATTGTCCCGGACATTCAGACAAGGGCTAATTTGGATCATTGTTAAGATGACCACATTTTTTTTTAAATTCCAAGGGGGGGGGGGGTCTGTACCACAGAAATACTAATTCCCCTGTAGGTATGTGCATACATGGTATGTCAACCACTACACACTTCACTACATGTTCTAGTAACTGTCCTCAAGAGAGAAGATTTCATTGTCATTCCATTAAGTCTGTTACATACATGTACATACAAGCCAAGGTCACGTTACAGAATTATCAGCAAAGCAATTAAAGTCAATTTAAGTCATGAATATTTAATGAAAGCACTACTGTTACAATGAACTTGTTTTAATTGCTGACATTAAAGGAAAACAATTAATTCAACATTTAAGGCCAAATTAAAAACAAAGTGGGTTAAGTTAGTTTATACTTATTTATTTAAGGTTGATTTTGAAACAAGTTTTTCCAACTTATTTTAATCACTCTCCACACCTCATTCCTGATGTTATCCATCACCACAAGGGTATCAGAGAACAGAAGCCAGTTTCCCTGATATGCTGAGCGTCAAGCAAGGGAATTTCTGGTAGTGCAACAGAAGAAATAACTTATATGGAAATTATTATAATTTATAGGATAAAAAGGGGCTATTGCTACATGTAGTCGTTTTGACAATATAATCTTCAGTGACTAAATGTTGATCAAAGTCTGAAAAAAATACTGCCATTTAATATTCAGTTGCTCTAAGCCACACAATTTCCCCCCGCCTTTTTCTTACCAATTGCATTTCTGTAGTAACGTTCAGTGTGACATTTTTATCAACAGCCGGAGGTGTCAGATAAGTGAAACTTTCATTTTTCAATTGAGCAACAGCATTGTTTTGATCGATGACCATATATGCATAGTCAACTATCGATTCTATACACCAAGGCCCTATAAACGCCAACAGGTCGCCGGATAGCCTGAATACGGCAGCTAACAACAACATTGGCCAGAATGCTCGTAGATTTATTTTGTGTAATGATGGCTGTTGGTTTTTTTGAGCAGCTTTCTCCTGAAATATGAAATTAATAATAATAATAAATTACAAAATGTACATTAAAACATACAAAAAATTTGACACAAAAATATACCAAGCAGAGCCTTTATTTGCTTTATTCCTACTGAAATATGGGAGCCATTTATATATGTGCCTCCAACTTGGGTTGCCTGAGTAGACTACGAGTGCACTAACCACTGAGCTACGGAGACACTAAAATCATGTATCTACCAGAAAGGGCTATAACTCCAGCAAAATTCATCCAACCGAATGTTCCTGACTATATGAACCACTGGTAACAAGCTAGAACAAACAATTAAGCAAAAAATGAACTAGAGCTGTCGCCATATCAAAAATATATACAGAATGAGGCTAAAGTCATTCAATATTGTGCATGAAACTATTTTTCTTACCTACCTACCATCAGGCTTTCTACTGTCCCTTCAAAAAATAGTAGGGCATATTTTGTTGAAAAAAGTAGGACAAAGTAGGAATTTCTGACATTAAAAAATAGGGCTGTTGAAGTTAGATTTTTTACTGTTTTAATTGAATTCCATCAGGGACAGACATACAGGATTCAAGCATTAGAGGGGCCTAAAATATATTAATTTCATATGAATGACAGAAAAAATTAGCCACCTGATGATGAATATAATTGATCTAGGCTGTTTCGCGAGCGTAGCAAGAAGAAAAAATTGCATAGTGTATATTTCTGCTTAAATTATAACTCAATGCAACAACTTATATTCTTATCTTCATTTTGAAATGAAAAAGTAGGGATATATTATGGCTGCTGTGAAAAAAAGTAGTACAAAGTAGGGCTCAGATCTAGTCAAACAATCTTGACTTAGAGACTATCCTCTAATCATGCAATGGAGATAAAGGTCAGAAATTAAAAAATCTCCTAGCAGATTGCCCCACATCTAGGCTCAGATCAAAATAGTATGGATAAGTAGGAATAGTAGGGCCCAGTAGAAAGCCTGGCCTAGCTATCAAACCCTAAATGACATCATCACATGAGTCATGAGGGGAAAGAAACATTACTTTATTTAAACTTAAAGGCTTAAGGAATAATTACTTGAACTTACCTTTTCGGTTTCAAAAGCCTTGGCAAGCAAAAGATAGTTTCTGGCCGCACTCTCAGTCTGTAATATGTATAAAATTTACAAATATTTCATGTACCGAAATTTAATATTTAGGGATCTAAAACGAAAATTAAATTTAATAATATAAATTTAATGCCAATGGAATTTCCTGGTTATTGTTTGCCTGAAATAGAATGGGAATGCCATTGATCTAATACTATGAATTATATATTATATCTGAATAGATTATTTGCATATTTTTGGAATGGGTAACATATGAGTTTAGATTATATAATTGTCAAACAGAAAAATAAATTCTTTTTTTTTTACTTTAAATTAAGCTTGCAGTGATTTAAGTAGATATACATATACTCACAAAAATCCCAGCAAGTCAACTTTTCTTGGCTTCTTATTGGACATTAAATTTGTTTTATTATAATACTAGATTACAAGATAAAAAAATCTCTATACCCTTCATTTTATAGGTTGGGTATCTCTAATGATAAATCTTTTTTTTTAGGTCAGCCCTAATGTAAAGACTCACAGTCACAGTCTGGGTATCATGATTCAAAAGTAAACAATATACTTACACTAGGCAGTTTGCCAAGTTGTTCCTGAGTAATTGGACTCTTATAGCCTTCAATAAGAAGATCACTTATCCACCAAAATGTTGCTTTCGATAGAAAGTTGGCAAAGTTTGCATAGTACCTTGTTTTTTCCAATTCTGATGGAGCATGAATTTTATTTGGTGTCTTGAAGAAGGCATACCTCTGTAAACAGAAATATTAATTATAAATCATTTATAGGTCAATCACACACAGATATATTAACAGGGTTCCCACAATATTTCAAGACAAAATTCTCTGTCTTGTCCCTGATTTCTCCCTGACTTGAGAACTGTTTTCCCTGACTCTTTTTGCGCAATCAGGCCTTTTTGTTAGCCACAGAATGAAACTTTGTAATTGATAGTTGCAGTCATATTGTTATATATAATTTTTAATCAATGACTGCTTCTAATACTTGCAATCAGAACATATGCGTGACGTCACTGTCAGAACTTTGCATCTACGCCCCCCCCCCCCCCCCCCCACTGACTGAGATGGGAGGGCATTTTTACTTTCGGATTGTATAAGCTCACTGATGCCATCTGATGTTTAAAAAAAAGATTTCCCTGGCTCCCGACATATAAATATTGCCCCATGGTATTAAAAATGAATTATGCCGAGCAAAGCCTTTATTTGCTTTATTTCTACTGAAACATGGCAGGCATATAAATGTACCTCCACCCGGATTTGAACCCGGGTCTCCAGACTAGACGGCAAGCACACTAACCACTAAGCTATGGAGGCACATGTATTAGACTAGTTAATAGTTTGGAGACATTTTTTTCCCTGTGGCACAAATTTTCCCAGCAATCCAGGGAAGCTGGAAGGTAAAGTCATGGCCATTTCCCCAGCTAATCAATCGCCCATCCTCAGAGTGGGAGTCGTGGTTGCAACTGACTGATCAATACATTAAAATTACCTGAATGAGGAGCACTGTAACCTCCACAACAAACAGAGCACCATATATCAGAACAACAGCCCATGTGATCCATAGTCGCAGATGTTCCCCTTCTATACCGGTAACATACAATGAAAAAGCTTTCAAAAGCTTAAGTCCTGCAGCAGTCAGCCAAAACGGCAACAGAATCAACAGAAATCGCGGAGAATTCCACAATTCAATATTGTGGTATAAGATTATTGATACCACGGCACTGATTAGCGAAAAACACGGAGGTACTATCACATGATAATTCATGCTATCAGGATCTAAGTAATCCGATACAAGTCCCTCGGCTACCTCAAGCCCTAAGACAAGTATCAGTATTAATGTCAAAATCCAGCGAATTGTGTGACAGTGAAAATGAACCCATGTCTTCGCCTTCATTCGCCCCATTATAGATTCTCGCCATGCAATTAATATCAGCGCGCTTGTAATCAGTAAAATTCCATGTGGAATAATATTCATCACATCAACAAAGCACTTATTGCGCAAGACTCCCTCCTTAACACTGAGGGACCCTTGTCTGGAACCACAGAAACTCATGATTCAGCTGCTGGCAAAACTCAAATCCACATTTTTTTCAGATTTGTTGCAGATAAAAATGGATTTTAGTCCCTAACAATATTGTGTCAATGCGTGCAGGAAGTAGTTCATCCATGAATAAAATCAACTGCACTAGAAATTCACTAGCTTAAATGACTTCAGTAAAATGTAATCAAAATTTATCAAATGACACTTCTTACTTAAAAGACGACCTAACAACACACCAATTACTCAAACGGAAGTAAAATCGCTGAAAATATAGTGCGGATTTCATATGAAGGTATTTGATACAATTTGCTTTTTTTCTTTAAAAATAATCGTTACGTATTTACTTCAAACCCATACAAACAATTGCTAACTTTATTGGTTATCTAAGTTTTAGCCTTTTTCATGCGGTCCAATTCTTCCGCACCACTTTGACCTTGACTGCTGTCAAAATGTCGTCTCTAAAAACTGTTTATAAGGCTCTCTTTCAACGTACGCTCACGTTTACGGCAGTTATAGGCTTCAGTACCATACTCGTCGGGAGTGTTTTCGACATTATTCCTAACTATATATTCAGACAGAGAAACCAAGGGGTAAGATATGGCAGTAATGGACATTGACATCAGTTTTCGCGATGTCTTTAATGATTATGAAAATTGAAATAAGTTTTAGCCGGTGTACTGTGATTCCGATTGTTTATATATGCCAATTCGGGTTCAATAGCATTTCTATACAATTTATTTTCGTTATGGTTCATTTAGACAGTAACTTGGAGTAAGCATTCATTGTCTCCACCATGTCCTTGGTGGATGTCTAACTCTAAATCATTTAATAAATCCCTAGCCTGGAACTGGAGACAATGCTTGCTTTCTAAATCGCTAGAGTCGGGACAGGTAATCATGCATATAGAATTAATTCTGGCTGGAACTCGCCAGGCTGTAAGCGACGGAGGTCCACCGGACTCCAGGTTCAAGTAAATAAGTTTTATATGCTAAGTGCATAAGTGTTTTATATGTATATTATACTGACCGTTCTATTAAATGCAGTTATTTAATATGTTAGCTTTAGTCAGTACAGGGGAATGTTTTCCAGTTAAATTAATTGATCTTCAAAGGGAGATGGTTGATTTGAAGAGTCACACAAAAGCAAAGACGTTTGAAAATCTTTGACAAAAGAAAAGAAGAGTTTAAATTGACAAAAAAGTGCCCGGCAAGCATGTAAATATCAACAAATTTCCAGTGGATAATCTGATTTTACCACCTTCCGAGTTCCGTATCATTTCTGCGGCTCTGGAATTGAACCAGGATCTCTGTTGTAGTGTTGTTATGTTTTGTCTTTATGGTTGACACAAAGGATGTATAATACATTGTATTGAAGTTTTATTTTATAACAAAAATTGCGTTTGTTTACTTTCAGATCATGTTTGAAGATGTACTTGCCCTACGTCAAGGTGACAAAGAAGATTCTGATGAATAATGATAGACTCCATAGGATATTAAATTTTGTTAGTAAAGAATAAACTCACTCATTAGCCAACTAAGTGTGACCAAAATATTATTACATATGCAGTTGTGGAAGATTTCAAAACAGAAGATCTACGAAATTTTATACATCTTGATATAGAAGAGTGGACAATAAACTTGTAATAAAAGGGCACAGCATGCTGATAATGATGGAAGAATGTGCTTTAATTAGCTTGTAAATTCTTTTTCAATCAGTAAAGTTTAGTTTGTTAAAATCATGATCAGTCTCACTATGTAAAATGAAAGAGAAATAGTATTTGTTGATGTAGTTAAAACTTTTTATGTTAATTTTGTGTTGTGAGTTGTGTTTTTATATGCTCCGGGATCTATGATGCAGGAGGCATATATATTTATATAGGTCTACCATGACCTTTCGGTAATGACTCCTTTAGAGATAGAATACAAAGTTTTTCATTTTGCTAGTCATGCCTTGATTCAAAGATTTTCGTAGATCTATGGTTTTTGTTCTGTCTGTTTGTTTGTCAGTTAAAAAATGTTGAAACTCACATATTTTCAAGTCAATTGATGCATTACTTTCAAACTTGGCATACTTGTTTACCATCTTAAACATGTACATTATCAAAGCCATGTAAACACTAACAAACATTTAAACAGAATTATATCCCTTGAATGACTTAGCTACAAATGTGCATTGCATTTGTTATGGACAAGGCTTTCTCCAGGAAATAAGGCTTAAAGCGTTTATTGAACACAGTATTTTTAGATATTGCATACCGGGTATGCCCTTCAGACTTGCTTTAACCCTGTCTTTTATGTTTTAAATTCTAAAATAATAAGTACTGGTTTTTAGCTCACCTGCCGCATAGTGACAAGGTGAGCTTTTGTGATCGTCATTTGTCCGTAAACTGTTGGCATTAACTCTCTAGCAATTTTTATTTTGCTTTGATCTTCCCTAAACTTTGTTAGAAGTTGTATGGCAATGAAAACTAGGTCAAGTTCGAAACTGGGTCATGTGGGGTCAAAAACTAGGTCACCCAGTCAAATCTTAGAAAAACCTTGTGTTCACTCCAGAGGTTATTGTTTTGATCCAATCTTCATGAAACTTGGTTAGAATGTTGTTCTCCATGAAATGTAGGTGAAGTTGGACTCTGGGTTATGTTGGGTCAAAAACTAGATCACAAGGTCAAATCCAAGGGTAATGGTTTTGATCCAGTCTTCATGGAACTTGATCAATATGTTGTTCTATGTAATATCTAGATCAAGTTTAAAACAAGGTCATGTGAGGTCAAAAACTAGACCACTAGGTCAAATCATAGAAAAATATTGTCTTGACTCCAGAGGTCAAAGTTTTGATCCAACCTTCACAAAACTTTGTTAGAATGTTGTACTTCAAAATTTAGGCCAGGTTGGAAACTGGGTCATGTGGGGTCAAAAACTAGGTCACTAGGTCAATTCTTAGGAAAAACGTTGTGCTCACTCTAAAGACCCCTGTTTTTATCCAATGTTTAAGAAATATGGTCAGAATGTAAGTTGTACTGATACACAATGTGCAACAGGTGAGCAACCTAGGGCCCAAACCTTCTATATAAATATTATTCTTCAAAATACAAAGTATTTGCCTTTATATGGGCAGTTTGGAATACTTTGTGGTATGTGACCTCTTTTTTGCTAAAAATGCAAGCAAAAATCAGTAAAAAAAGAGTATTTTATTATTTGACTATTTTAACTCGACGTCCACAACACTCTAGTTGATAATGAGTGCTATCCAAGCCACTTAATATTTTGTTGCCACTGTTTATTATTAATTTGTTTCTGTCTGAAAGTTGCTCAAGTGCTTTCAAGGTATTTGAGTCAGTTTCAAGACATAAAATATGTCACATACCACATTTTATGTTCACACTTGGCCATACTGTCATGAAGTCGATTTATATTGCTGTCATGATTGGCTGCAGTGTAGTTAAAAAGATAACAAGCTACACCACTGGATGCATTCACAATGTAGATATCATGCTACACCACTGGATGCACTCACAATGTAGATGTCACGCTACACCACTGGATGCACTCACAATGTAGATGTCACGCTACACCATTGGATGCACTCACAATGTAGATATCACGCTACACCACTGGATGCACTCACAGTGTAGATATCACGCTACACCACTGGATGCACTCACAGTGTAGATATCACGCTACACCACTGGATGCACTCACAACGTAGACAACAAGCTACACCACTGGATGCATTCACAATGTAGATATCATGCTAGACCACTGGATGCACTCACAATGTAGATAACAAGCTACACCACTGGATGCACTCACAATGTAGATAACAAGCTACACCGCTGGATGTACTCACAATGTAGATAACAAGCTACACCACTGGATGCACTGAGTTTGCACTCACAATCTAGATAACAAGCTACACCACTGGATGTACTCACAATGTAGATATCATGCTACACCGCTGGATGTACTCGCGATGTAGATATCACACTTCACCGCTGGATGTACTCGCGATGTAGATATCACACTACACCACTGGATTTACTCACAATGTAGATAACAATCTTCACCACTGCTCACAATGTAGATAACAAACTACATTGCTGGATGTACTCACAATGTAGATAAAAAACTACACCACTGGATGCATTCACAATCTAGATAACAAGATACACCACTTCGATGCACTCACAATGTAGATACCTAGCTACACTGCTGGATGTACTCACAATGTAGATATCCCACTACACCACTGGATGCATTCACAATGTAGATAAGTTACACCACTGGATGTACTCACAATGTAGATATCACGCTACACAGCTTGAGGCACTCACAAAGTAGATATCATGCTACACTGCTGGATGCACTCACAATGTAGATATCAAGCTACACCACTGGATGCATTCACTATGTAGATAACAAACTTTACAACAGAATGCACTCACAATGCAGATATAACGCTACACCGCTGGATGCACTCACAATGTAGATATCATGCTTCACCACTTTGATGCACTCACAATGTAGATACCTAAATACACTGCTGGATGTACTCACAATGAAGATATCACACTACACAGCTTGAGGCACTCACAAAGTAGATATCATGCTACACTGCTGGATGCACTCACAATGTAGATATCAAGCTACACCACTGGATGCATTCACAATGTAGATAACAAACTATACAACAGAATACACTCACAATGTAGATATTACGCTACACCGCTGGATGCACTCACAATGTAGTTATCATGCTACACCGCTGGATTTTCACAATGTAGATATCACGCTTCACTGCTGGTTGCACTCACAATGTAGATATTATGCTACACCGCTGGATGCACTCACAATGTAGATATCTCGCTTCAAAGCTGGATTTTCACATTGTAGATATCGCGCTTCACTGCTGGATGCACTCACAATGTAGATATCACACTACACTGCTGGATGCACTCACAATGTAGATATCACTCTACACTACTGGATGCACTCACAATGTAGATATCACGCTGGATGCGCTCACAATGTAGATAACAAATAAACCACTGGATACAGTCACAATGTAGTAATCAAGCTAAACCACTAAGTGCATTTACAGCGTAGATATCACGCTACACCACTGGATGCACTCACAATGAAGATAACAAGATACACCCGTGGATGCACTCACAATGTAGATATCACGCAACACCGCTGGATGCATTCACAATGTAGATATCACACTACACCGCTGGATGCACTCACAATGTAGATAACAAGCAATGCCGCTGGATGCACTCACAATGTAGATAACAAGGTACACCACTGGATGCACTCACAATGTAGATATCACGCAATACCGCTGGATGCACTCACAATGTAGATAACAAGGTACACCGCTGGATGCACTCACAATGTAGATATCATGCTACACCGCTGGATGCATTCACAATGTAGATATCACACTACACCGCTGGATGCACTCACAATGTAGATAACAAGCAATGCCGCTGGATGCACTCACAATGTAGATAACAAGTTACACCACTGGATGCAATCACAATGTAGATATCACGCAATACCGCTGGATGCACTCACAATGTAGATAACAAGGTACACCACTGGATGCACTCACAATGTAGATATCACGCAATACCGCTGGATGCACTCACAATGTAGATAACAAGGTACACCGCTGGATGCACTCACAATGTAGATATCATGCTACACCGCTGGATGCACTCACAATGTAGATAACAAGCTACACCGCTGGATGCACTCACAATGTAGATAACAAGCTACACCACTTGATGTACTCACAATGTAGATATCAAGCTACACCACTGGATGCACTCACAATGTAGATATCATGCTACACCGCTGGATGCACTCACAATGTAGATAACAAGCTACACCGCTGGATGTACTCGCAATGTAGATAACAAGATACACCATCTGGATGCACCCACAATGTCGATATCACGCTACACCGCTGGATGCACTCACAATGTAGATATCACGCTACACTGCTGGATGTACTCACAATGTAAATAACAAGATACAACACTGGATGCACTCATAATGTAGATACCAAGCTACACCACTGGATTTACTCACAATGTAGATAACAATCTTCCCCACTGCTCACAATGTAGATAACAAACTACATTGCTGGATGTACTCACAATGTAGATGTCACGCTGGATGCACTCACATTGTAGATAACAAGCTACACCACTGGATGCACTCACAATGTAGATATCATACTACACCGCTGGATGCATTCACAATGTAGATAACAAGCTATATAACTGGATGCATTCACAATGTAGATAACAAGCTATATAACTGGATGCATTCACAATGTAGATAACAAGCTATATAACTGGATGCATTCACAATGTAGATAACAAGCTATATCACTGGATGCATTCACAATGTAGATAACAAGCTATATAACTGGATGCATTCACAATGTAGATAACAAGCTATATAACTGGATGCATTCACAATGTAGATAACAAGCTATATCACTGGATGCATTCACAATGTAGATAACAAGCTATATAACTGGATGCATTCACAATGTAGATAACAAGCTATATCACTGGATGCATTCACAATGTAGATAACAAGCTATATAACTGGATGCATTCACAATGTAGATAACAAGCTATATCACTGGATGCATTCACAATGTAGATAACAAGCTATATAACTGGATGCATTCACAATGTAGATAACAAGCTATATCACTGGATGCATTCACAATGTAGATAACAAGCTACCTGCAATGGCTCTGTTCTTATAGGTCATATAATATACGCGGGGCATTCGTAAAGTTCATGGACAAATATTCTGACGAGCTTTTGAAATTACTCAACAATTTTGTTTGTGTTCACACTAGAGACCCCAATGCTTTTGCTTTATTATTAAACTCGGATACAATAGCCATATAAACAAAATCTTTAATAAATTTGATATTGGGTAAAAAACTAGGTCAAATTATAAAAAAACCTTACAAATAGACACTCCTAGAGTTTGCAACTTTGATATAGTTATTATGAAAAAATGGGCATAATTATCAACTTTACACAATCTAGGTCAAGTGCGATATTGGGTCATCTTTGCTGAAAATAAGGTCACTAGGTCAAATCATAGAAAAACCTTGTGGCCAGGTCACACTTTTGGCCTAATATATATAAGCTCCTCAACAATCCTAGGTCTAGTTTGATATCGGGTCATCCGTAATCATGGAAAAAATATGTGTGGTACCTAGAAGTTGCAATTTTGGCAAACGCTTTATGAAACCTCGTTACACTGATCGACCAAGTTCAATATTGGGTCATCTAGGGTCAAAATTATCTTTGATGTGAGTGTACACATATTACTTGCTCATGTTGGTCGGTCACAATTTTGGTCTTATCTTTATTATACACCAATCTTTTATGAGGGCGTATATTGCTTTGCTTATGTCTGTCGGTCACTATTTCGGCCTCATCTTTATTAAACCCCAATCTTTGATGAGGGGGTATATTGCTTTGCTCATGTTGGTCGGTCACAATTCCGGCCTCGTCTTCATTATACACTAATCTTTTATGAGGGGGTATATTGCTTTGCTCATGTCTGTCGGTCACTATTCCGGCCTCGTCTTTATTATACACCAATCTTTTATGAGGGGGTATATTGCTTTGCTCATGTCGGTCGGTCACAATTTCGGCCTCATCTTTATTATACCCCAATCTTTGATGAGGGCGCATATTGCTTTGCTCATGTTGGTCGGTCACAATTTTGGCCTTATCTTCATTATGCCCCCAATCTTTGACGAGGGGGTAGATCTATATTGCTTTGCTCATGTCTGTCGGTCACTATTTCGGCCTGATCTTTATTATACCCCAATCTTTGATGAGGGGGTATATTGCTTTGCTCAAATCAATGGTAATCAATGATATTAAATATTTTTACGAAAGCCATTGAAAAAGATAAGAAAAGCCAAACGGGGAGGCAGTACTAACTCAATATAAACAGCTGAACAAGGCGGACACAAAATGATCACACATAAAACAAGAAAAAGCACACGGTAGCATGGATAAATAGTATAAAAATAAAAAAATATATACAGTACCTTTTCCGTTTCTCTTTTGTAATCTGACACAGTTACCTGTGACACAGACCAAAACCACTTTGTATATGTCTCAATAACCAAAGTGAAACGGAAGAAGCCTGTATGGTGTAGACAATTCGCTGGCATAGAATATAGAAGTTCGTAAGCACAAAATTGATATTTTGAGAAAACAAGAAAAAACTGTCTACTGATAGTAAAACAAGCTGTTTTCATTTTGGTCAACATGACAAATTCAGATTTCCATAAACATAATTCGTTGGCTTAGAATGAGAAAGTCGTAAGTGCCACTTACGACCTTATAAGCCTTTGCATATTTGAAAATCGACATCATCAGGCGTTTCCTATTTAGCATATTTTCATGAAAATCGGAACTTGTCATGTTGACCAAACTGAAGTTGAAAAAGCTTGCTTTTACTATAAGTAAACAGTGACTGTCAGACAGTTTTTCTTCTTTTATCAAAATATTGATTTTGTAGTTATGACCTTCTCATTCTAAGCCAGCGAATTGTGGTGCTGATGCTAAACATGCACGTGTATACTCATTCTAAGCCAGCGAATTGTGGTGCTGATGCTAAACATGCACGTGTATACCCATTCTAAGCCAGCGAATTGTGGTGCTGATGCTAAACATGCACGTGTATACTCATTCTAAGCCAGCGAATTGTGGTGCTGATGCTAAACATGCACGTGTCATATCATTCTAAGCCAGCTAATTGTGGTGCTGATGCTAAACATGCACGTGTCATATCATTCTAAGCCAGCGAATTGTGGTGCTGATTCAAAACATGCACGTGTCATATCATTCTAAGCCAACAAATTGGCAGTAGCTCCACAGTGCTCGTTTGGAGTCAGTTTCTCGTGGCAGTGGTATGTGACACTATACACCTGTGACTGATTGCCAAAGCCATAAAATTTGTACTTCGCTTGTCCGGTGAACTTCACCGTGACAGACATACGCTCGAAAAATGTCAATTTAATCAAAGAACTATATTCCCTTGATCTACAATTCCTACGCTATTAAAACGCTGATATTAATGTAATCATCAAATGCATTTGGTGGTCGGTGCTTTATAAGTGTGAGTAGTTCCGGGACACCGCTTCTTAGTTTCACCAGAGGAGTGTTCTTTTTTCTTATGAATATGCGCATGGTGCGAGGAAGTGAAAATTAATGTAACATAGTGGCCTACGCTCAGACGGAATAATACCGTCAAGGTCAAATGGAAACAGAACAATTCTATGACGGAACCGTGTACATTGTATCACGATTCACGACACATACCGAATACATGTATAAGCTCCAGTTTAACAACCCTTTATGACATTAAAACATCTTTCTTTGAAAGTGGTGATTTTCATTGAGATGTCATATAGGACACAGGGAACTACACATATGTAAAAATTATGCATATAAAAATGTAACCAATCTACAGCATTACAGGCTCTAATGACTTTTTTCAGTGGTCGCATTTTTTACCAGTAGTCTAAATATTTTTCCAACGTGAATTATTTATGGGACCATTGCAACGCAGTAACCGAGATTAATTGAGAATCTATGCATGGTTGGTATACGAGTTTCTGGACGCGCTTGTTGTTGCCAAGTTTTACAGCGTAGCCTTGAAACATGCACAGATAACTAAAAATAACATCTGGCAGCATTTAAACAGGCAAAAAAAACACCGAAACATATAAACACAGATCGTAAATGTTGTTCGGAACTGCTGCATAATCTAGGTCTCTTCAATAACAAAGGGCATTCATACTGCAGAGCATGCGCTCATCTACTGATAAGCGCCGCCAACCTGAATTTAACTAGAATCATCACCGCACGCACTTGTGGCTGGGTGATAATATAGAAAGGACCGCGCTGCTGTGTTATATAATTTATTCTAGTACAAAATATAATAATATAATAAAGCCGGATCGCGGATACAGTTATGGCTAAAGTCGGGTTTGCAGTGATTTTTCTCCTGATGTTTTCCAGCGGAGTACGTGCGTTGTCAGCTGCTGAGCTATTGCTTTCTACTCTTTCTGATAAACTGGACAATTTCGACAAAGCTCTAGAAAAGATCAATAATAGGCTGAGCCGAGTGGAAAATGTGATTGGTGTGAATGAGCAAGTTTTGGATATTGGCGACACTAAGGCAAAGCAAGTAACAGGAAAAGAAAAAGATACGTATTCTGAAATGTTGAAAACAAGCAATATTATAAGACACAGTATGATAGAAGAAAAGCACTTCATTAGATCGACAATCAAAGACTTTAGTGAACAATTCAATGAACTTAAAATCGAAATTATACACAGTGTCTCTGAAATGAATCGTACCATGCTAGAATCGTACGAAAATCTGGAGACAAAAATGACACAGATGGATATTGAACTCAATAATCATATTGACGAACAAGTGACTGAAATTTCCGTGAAACTAGATTCGGTTGAAAGCAACGCAACGACGGAACGGCAAATGATACTATCGGAACTTGGAGTCACTCGAGATCAAGTTACACATTTTGAGGCGGTTCAAAGTGAGTACTCGTAACTGTACAATTTTCTGCTTGCTATATATAAAGTGTTTTTTTTCACTATACAACGTAATTCATTTGCACAGGTGGTTTGACGATGTTACACTTAATGAGACCACTTAGATTTTTTTGAAATCGTGCAGATTTTTGCCAGTTTAAGGTCCCAAAATATTAAATTTAGATAAAAAAAGGTCCGCTAATCAGACTGATTCGCTTTTAAGACCACCTTTTTTACTGGTCTTGTTAGCAGAACTTCACTGTACATTTACGAAGGTACATTAAGTATCATGGGCATATGAGAAGCGGTACCCGTAGTATATACTGCTACACGTTACGCACGATGTTGCGAGAAATGTCGAAATTACGCGAGTAGCACACGCATAAAATGTAGTAAGTCCACTTATTGTTAAGAATACTTAAATGAATAAGATATCAAACTATTCAGAAAAGCAAATGTAATAAATTTAATGCGTCCAAAAGGGATTAATAAATTACATTATCCGTAATTATTATACTTTAATTGACGCGCGGGTGCTAAAATACGATATCAAAATGGATACAAAAGCCATTGCTTAAAGGTTTACATTAACTGTCGCTGGTGTAACACGTTGTGGGGGACGGCCATACAGATTAGTGTTGATTGCACCATAAGAATCGGCTGTGAACAGTATCTACCTTTTATAGTATAACTTTTTAACTCTTAGATCACTTTTGATGAGATCTGGCATGTAAGTAGTTTAAGTATTGCTGTATATGAATATAATTAGTTTATGGAGATATTGATAGTCAATTTTTGTTTTTGATTGGTTGAAACTCTGGTTCATTTAGAACAAATGAACCTTTATAGAAAATATAAATTTTCATTAATCCCCGTTTTTTTCTTCGTTTTAAACGATACAGTTACCTGTGATTGTATACACGTCTAATCAATAATCAAAATTACAGCTAAAACTACAACACGTAAGAATGCGTGTGACCTAGATTTTGAACTAACATAACGTCAACGGCATGTTACAGAACGGTATCGCAACATCGTGCGTAACGTCATTATAGATAGTGTTAGGAAGGATGTCCCTAATGTCTAGACTAAAACGTTATACATCATAGTATTTTGTGGAGCACATGTCTTATATGAAACGCTAGCATATTTATTAATGTTGTTTTAATCATAAAGTTGAGTGCTACCTTCCCTGTCGGATTTTCTCATACTTTTTTTGATAATGTATAATTATGTATGTCAATTTTAGGAGTATTGGTCTAGATAACCATTGTCTGTTACCTGTGCTACAATGGTGAATGACAACAAAAATAGACACACACTATACACTTAACCGAATTTCTAATTGGTCACCCTAAAAATATTATATCATCTTATATATTATATCAATAAATCTTAGGCTGTGTGATCTGTGCATTCCACGCACTAATGTATCGATTTCCGGAAAGAAATGGCGTATTCATGTACAAAATCATCCATGCGTAACGGTTAGTGCGAAATTGTTTCTTTGCATGTTGTCCTCGTGTTCAGCTTGGAATAGTATCGTATTTGGTATGAATTTGTTCCCTGTTGATTGACTTTTCTTGTGAGAATGAGCCATGTGGAACGCGCTAATGACATCAGATGCATGCATACATTAAACGAATTTCTGATTGGCCATGTGTTTTGTAAATTAGTTAAAAAAATGCTTTTAGGAGAATAAATAATCGAAACCCCGATACTGTTCAATTTTATTGATAGAAAATATGTTTCTCGCAGTAATTCGAGCTAAACACCACGCTTATTATAAATAAAATATCGCTTTTTTCAAAATGACGTTTGACGTACATGTCTGGATTTTGGTGCTGGTACTCGTCATTCTAACGGCCTCAGCGCGCCCCATCTTACTTATTCTCGCCAGTATCAATGCTTTTCATTAAGCGAATCGACAGAGACTACATTTTGACTAATTTAAAAAATCAAACATGTCGGGCACGTGAACCACGTGCACGTAAGCCATTTTGCACTAACTGTTCCGCATGGATGATTTTATTCATACATGCATAATTTATTTCTTGAATTCGATAGATAAGTGCATGGAATGAAAATAACCACAATTTTAGAAATATTGATTGAATATATCGCATAATATAATATTTCATTGAGTGGCCAATTAGAAATTCGTTTAAGCGTATACCCGCTTATCCTTGATACAATAATGAAATAAGGAAACAAGTTGAATGTGTTCATTAGAAATCAAATTCAATTCTTGTTTTGAAAATGACAAAACAGTCGGACATGAGGGTTCAACTAACGAAAATCAAAATAACTCTGGTCTAATATTCTATATATTGTTTTTTTTTATTTTTCAGATGCTCACAAAAACAAGATCAGTGTGCTTGAAAGCCAACTGACGTCATCAAACAGTAAGAAAATTTCATGAATATATTCTCGTCTAACATTAACAATTACTTTGTCTGTTTTTATTATGATTTCATCTAATAAACGTGTAATTACTTCTTTATTGCTTTCCAATTGTCTGATTTTTAAATAATGTGAATTTAAATATTGTGGTTTATTGTGGTCTAATGTTCTATGTATTATTTTTTTATTTTTCAGATGATCACAAAAACAAGATCAGTGTGCTTGAAAGTCAACTGACGTCATCAAACAGTAAGAAAATTACATGGATATATTCTCATCTTACATTAACAATTGCTTTGTCTGTTTTTTTACAGACTTTGATATTGTGATTTAATCTAATAAACATGTTTTACTTCTTTATTGCTTTCAAATTGTCTGGTTTTTTTTTTAAAATAAATTTAAATATTGTAATGCATAAACTATATAAACGTAATTACTATCTTCTCTTTATGAATGATACAGTAGACTCTTTCTTTCAACGTACACTGATTATTTATTACAAATATTCATCAAAATACCTTTGATACATTTAAACAACGCATTTTTAATTGTATCAATAATATTTTGATTGCGTTTTTTTTGGAGTTGGTGTATAAGGTTTTTACATGTGAAATTTTATTGAAACATATTACGTTGCACGAAAGTATTCATTTCGGCTTAATCATCGGGAGATGTATTGTTGATTCTCTATTTATGTCAAAGAATGAAATATTTATCTTATCGTGCACTTTGTATTGATAGCTTTTTACCCCCCAAAAAATCGTTACATAAAATGCGGTGTGTCCAAACTGATATACTATCATACTGATGAAAGTTTGTTCCTTATTCAGATCAACGAAACTCTGAAGTCAGTTCTTTGAGCTCTCGGATATCATCGTTGGACAGTAAGTATAACTGGATTATTATTATTTACTGGATTATAACTGGATTATTATTACGTCTGTCATCTGGCCCCGTGGTTATACTCATTGGATAATGTACTCATGCTCAAACTCGTACTCCGTACTCTAGTTGGAGCATGTTCCTTGTTCATCAAACTATGTTTCATACATTTAAACAACGCATATTTTTGGAGATTGCGTACTAATATACGATTTTTACATGTGACATTTTGTTGAAACATATTACATTACATGAAACTATTCTTTTCGACTTGATGGTCGGGGGATGTATTGTTATCTTTAATGAAATACTTACCTTATTGTGCACTTTGTATTGATAGCCTTTTATCAAACAAAAAACGTTACATAAAATGCGGCGTGTCCAAACTGATATAGTATCATACTTTGATGAAAGTTTGTTCCTTATTCAGATCAACGAAGCTCTGACGTCAGTTCTTTGAGCACTCGGATATCATCGGTGAATAGTAAGTATTACTCGATTATTATTACGTCTGTCATCTGGCCCCGTGGTTATAAACATTGAGTATGTACTCAATGCTCAAACCCATACTCCGTGCTCTAGTTGGAGCATGGTTCTTGTTACAAAAACTGTCGTAACTTATTTAATACTGGATGGAAACATATAATACGGGGTTCAACTTTTAACTACTAGTAGATCATTTGCTATAAGTTGGTGTTGGTTTTGATGCAAAATTCTTTAAAGTCAGTGTTTCAAGTTCGAGCATGGTGTGTGGAGTTTGAGTATGATAACTAGTTTATAATTACCAGACCTGTTGACACCGCCTTTAGCAAAACGCTCACTGCATGTCTGTCAATACAATAACACGTACAGTCAAGGAATTTTAGCTGTTCTAACTGCATTTTCTTGAATAAATATGACCTATGTTTCCATCCTCGATTTCGCAGCATGCTTTTTTGCCAAATCCACAGATTCATAGGAATAAGTCAAATAACTTAAGTGTAACATACAATATATGTATGAGTATAATTTTGGCTTAGTAGATTTGGTAGAAAAGTCGTAGATAAGCCAAGGTAATGTTTTTACTGTTCATGTAATTATATTACAGATGTAAAATTTATATTATCTGAGTACTAGTTCCTTTGCTGAAATGTACATGCATCTCAAATGACAAGGGAAATGTAGTTGGTAAACCAATCCAGTTGATGTATTATAGTCTTGTGATTTACGCTTCTTTCTTTTCTTCTTCAGGTCGGGTATCCTCGTTAGATAGTAAGTACATCACTCTCATCGTCAATAATAAGTGGCTGCCATTGCATGCGTAATCTACCAGGAAACATTGGCTATTCTTTCAATTACACACTCTCCCACCAGTTTAGTGTACTTTTCCGAAATTGATGAACCCGATGTATCTACAATGTACATCTTTGTTACAGCATCCGCACAGCCCAGAAAATCAATACGCAGTAAATTACAATCTATACCTGTTTGACTCTGTAAATCGTTTATTGTCGACGGTAGTGTCATATTATGAACATTATATAAAACCAGTTGACAATGCTCAGCGTGAGGATCGTATTTTGAATACATTGTATTTTGTATATTTCGCTGGCTTAGAATAAGAAGGTCGTAGGTGTCACTTAAGACCTTATAAGACTAAGTAATGCAAATTTGAAATCAACATCATAAGGCGCTTCGTATGGGCCTATTTACACGACAATTGGAACTTGTCTTGTTGGCCAATCTCAAGTCGAAATAGCTTGATTTACCATAGGTAAAGAGTGATTGTCAGACAATTTTTCTTGTTTTCTCAAAATATTGAGTTTGTAGTTACGACCTTTTCATTCTGAGCCAGCGATTTGTATTATACCTTTAGAACAGTTTGAATCACACTATTTCTATTGTCTGACAGGTTCTACTGACTCCAGAATAGACTCGTTATCGGGACGGATCTCAACCCTACACGGTAATGTTATTTTTGAAAATTCTCAGACTTGAATTGATATAAGTTACCGCAGTAGATCGATGCCTGTATTCTAAATTCTAATTCTTAATTCTATACAGTGAGGTTGTTTGTTAGAAATTCGTGTTAACTTGCCATGGTTTGATTTTAATACAAAAACTTGTCATGAAAGCTGTAGTTAAATGTGATTTACATGTAGTTTGTTCCACACTTATTCGAAATTCTATCTGTAAAATATCATAGCATTGGATACATTTAGAATCGCTATATGCATTTATTAAAATGAAAAGAACGCACACCAACTCTCAAAACTTGAACCCCGTAGCAAGTGCTAACAAAGTAAAAGATACTCGCCAGATATCGTTTATAAAAACAGTACTGGTATGCACCTCATACAATTAACGATGTTTTAGGGATAGAATTTCACATGTCTCTGGGTTTTCTCCGATAATGTTTCATTGGGAATTATAGAGATGAACCAAGTCCACAAATGTATTGAATGACTCTCGCATTGTACTTTCAGTTGTTACTTTGTTATAGTGTGCCATGGATCATTGTATTGTAATAATTGTATGAATAGGCAATAAAATCTAATGTATTGAAAATGAACCATTTGTTTCAGGGAAGAAGGCCCGTTTTGGCGCGGAATTGACAACTACAAAGCAGTACAGCAAGTATTGGACAATAGTATTTGATAATGCTTTCTACAACCCTGATTCCGCTTACAGTGCGAGTACAGGGAAGTTTACAGCCCCGTACTCCGGTACTTATCTCTTTAGTGTAAGCGTAGAGGGAACACACAATAAAGAAGCACACGCTGTGCTTAAAGACGATGGATATACCAAGTTGTCTGTATATTCTGGTAAAGGTGAAGATGTGACGAGTAGCGTTACCGTTGTAACATATATGTATAAAGGCGACAAAGCTTGGGTACAATCTGCGGGAGACTGTGAGTTCTTTAACTTCAGAACAACATTTGCTGGTGTGTTTCTCTACTAAGTACTGCTAAACCTTACGGTTTATGACTCTAGGGGAACTTGTTCCCTACACCAGATGGAACTTCACAAAAATGTTATATATCTTCTCCTCGAGTGTGGACGTTACAGCAATGCCATACATGTGAATCACCCACCATGATACATACTAATCCACATAAACAAAACGAAATGGGAAGCGAAAATGTCGATCAAACAGAGCTCTATGGACCAATCTTCATTTGTCAGATATTAAGCAAAATCTAAGAACTGAAAGTTAGATATTTTACACATAACACATAATAGTGCTCTACTGTACCGATATTAAAATTGATAATATTTAAGCATGTATGTTTTGTTTGTACATTGTATAATTCTAATATGTATATTTGTGTATATATGATATTACATATGTTTGTTTGTATTTATACATGTGAAAACATAGGGAAAATGCTTTTTTTTGAAGTTAACTATCTAACTATCTGTCTATCATAACAACAAAACTGTAGCTTATTTTTCAAGTGTATTGATGCAAACCCAAAAAAGTTCAACACTCCAGCAACAATTTCAAGTGATCAAGAACTTACCAATGGCTTTGCTAGATCTTATTAAAACGTTAAGGCTCTGAAAGAAGAACTTCAAATTGTTGAAATTGAATATTTCAGCCATTTGACGGCTAGGACTTGCGCTTTAAGTGTTTTGAAATTATTGTATGTGATTGGTTTTTAAATATATATAATTATATATATTATAGTTGAGTGCTGCCTATCCTGATCAATTTTCTCTAATTTTCTGTAAATGACGACAATTCGTGGAGTGGATAATGCGTTCTGTAAACGAGTGATATGTGGGAGCAATACATACGTATGTTGTAGCGTTGACAATCTTATTCAACAAAAAGAATCCACACCAGCTTATCGATCCCCGCAATACAAAGGAAATGGGGAACCAAAGGCGGGTCCAAATCGATGAATAGATCGAGCTCCCTTAGTACATCTCCCAGTTTATCAAACTCATAAACAGAACAATCCACCTGAACAAATTTCAATTTTCAACCAGAACGAAAACAACTGGAATTATTCCTTGGTGACATGTGGAACAAATACCACATTTTAATTGTAAATACGAAAACGTATTTTGATATTTGAAAACATACTTTGTGTATGAGTGCTGTACAGTGAACGCGTGATGTTCAACACACTTCACTCTGAATAGAATCTCCGTTCCTGACTTTCTCACAGTCAAACAGTCATCGTTTCGAATTAGCTGAATTTTAATTTCAGTTATTGAACACATACATGTATCGAGGGTTGCCTGCTTATAATCACGCATGTATATTTTTGTAGCTCTATGTTCACTGCGGTATAACGTACACCGGATATTGCTAGCAAGATGAGTAATATTATCAATTTTCGCGACATTCTAGTGTTGACAAGGGTAAGTTCAGAGATGATTTTTAGTTTTTCTGAGTGTGTTTAATGTACATTTTATACAAAACTATCTCCTCCATACATTTTTCTAGCCTGTGCAACCGGTAAATTGTCAGGAATGTCTTAAAAGGGTGATTACTCACGGTGAAAGTACTCGTAAGCTCGATCTGTCGAAATCAGATATTTTTGTTTATATTGTTCGTTAAATACTCAACTTGAATCTAGCGAATTGTCATTCTTGTTAAAAAGATTATATTGCAAATGTAGTACATGTATCCGAAACTAATCGAAAAGGACGGTGCATTGCGAGAATTAATGCAAGTCTTAGTGTACAGAGTATTGCTATATAGTTGCTCTCTGATGTACGGAGTATTGCTGTATCATGTACAGAGTATTGCTTTTACTTGCAGTAACTATTTGTCACTCAAATTGAATAAGTACAAGGTATAAATAGCGTTATTTTGTAAAAAATAACATATATTATATAGATATGTACCAATTTAGATTGAATTATATAGACTTCATGAAGCAATTAATCTAACGCGCTAATCCTAGCTCCAAGTCCTCTCTGAATTTTATGGGAAACCTCTTTTAGTAACTGTGTATTTCACATACAGTAAAGGGTCATAGCAATTGCATTAGACAAACACAAAACTACTACAATGTCCAATACTTTGAATTAGCAACGTGGAATGTAAGTCATAGCAAATGAACCTCATTGCAGCATCTGGAAATAGTTGAGAGATTATAAAATAAACCTTCGTGTGTATATATGGATGTGAATGTCCTTATTTGCCATTTGACCATAAGCATGACTCTCAAAGAATTGAATATATCCAAGCTAAATATCACATTTGTACTACTCACAAGAAATTCAGCATTCTATATTGTTAATCGCATTCATCTGCCTGACGGTTGAAACATTTTAACATAATCATTTAAGAACATTCTTATTATATCGTATAACCCATAAGACATGGCCTTATTGGTTAGCAGACGTAATAATACGATAAAACTGTCCATTTACATATTTTATTTACTCATTTAATTAAGCAATACTCTCCGTACACTAACTTTGCGCTTATGTGTAATACTCTACACTAAACAGCAATACTCTGTACACGCACGCGTATCTGTTTTGGGGTTTATCTTAGTTGTTTTTCGAACAATATTTATGAAATTTGGTCACAACATTTTGTGGTTCAATATAAACAAAATGACCAGTTCAAAAAAATCTACAATTTGGTAATACAGCCGTTCCAGAAGCTTGTACAGTACTGCTGTCAATATTTGCGAGTGAGTAACGGCGTACTACTGGTTCATTTTAACCTTTCTGTGAATATCTGATATACGATAGTGTGCTATAAAGTAACAAAAAATGCCCGAAGAAGTTAAAACTCGATTGGGATATACATAATTAAGAAGTCAGTCATTTGGAAATTTTCGTCTCTAAACTCACCCTGGTCTCCATTTCATGTCCTTAAAATTGATAAAATTTAAAATATTACTCACTTTACAAGCAATATCCAGTGTACGTTATACCGCAGTGATGTTATAATTAAAGAAGGTCATACGACATTCTCGATATTCTTTGGTTTGTGCACAAGTATTGTGCAATAAAAAGTTTCATTTTGATAAATTTGAGAAAAATGATGACAGTGGAATTCGAACTTACACATGGGGCTTGACAAAAGTTTCAAAGCCTAACGTTTGACTGTCACGACCACGGAGATGCACAAGTTGAATTTATTTATTTGTTATACATAACTGAACAGTCAATCCCACACCAACCTTTATTGGCGAATGAATTAAACATTAAAAGTGCAGTCACGACTCAATGCTCGAACTATAGCTTGTCATCTTAACCCAAACAGGCATATGGACACATACTCAAACAGAAAAATCCTAGACCCTAGCACACATCAGAATTTCCAACACTACAAAATGAAACGAAACGAAAGTAAAACTAAAAAGGTATACAAAGTCCTACATGCATGTGTCAAAATTTTAAGCATTATAACAAATCGTTTTGCAGCCGCATTCATGATATAATATATACTGAGCGTCAAAAGTTTCGCAAACGACTTAAAAATTCAAAACAATTAAATCGTTAACTCAATAGAACTTTTTACTAACACTGTCCATTGGTGTACACATAGTGTTCATGTTGGACCCATTTCCGTTGGCGTCCGCCACTCTTGAATGATTACCCCATGACAATGGTCAAACGTTTATTCAAGCGAGCAAAATTAGGGCTTTTCACTGAAACACCAGCCTCTAGACTATTATATACACGATTATGTTCACAATTATCAATTTTTGACATCAAATTAAGCGTACATTGCTAACTAATTTGACTAACTAATTGTGTATTTTGTATAACAGACATATTGCAATTAAATTGGAAGTGAAAATTTAGTCGAAAATGAAAAGCCCTAATTTTCTGCGCGCTTGAATAGACGTTTTACCATTTGTACTGGTGTGATCATTCAAGCGTGTCGGACACCAACGGAAATTGGTTTAACATGATCACTATGGGTACACCAATCAACAGTGTTAGTAAAAAGTTATTTCGAGATGGAGTTATTAATCTAACAATATTGAATTTTTAATTCGTTTGCGAAACTTTTGACGCTCAGTATATAAAGGAGCAGGTACTATAAGGGGTGGTTTTGGCCCAAATATTTTGGAAAAAATAAAATCTATGTTAAGAAAGTTTTCTTAACAGAAAACGATAACCCCATATCTTGACTGTCAGTTTATCATGTTTACACAAATTTATATGAGCTGGATGATGTCATAAGGGGTCTCATTTGACCCCTAAAAGGGCCAAAATAGACAATTTTTGTCTAAATATGGTCATAAAATGACAAATTGCAATACGAGCACAGGCGTGTACCAAGACCAAATTTTGTACAATTGTTGAAAATCATATTATTTATGAATGACCAAAATATCAAGTTGGTACACGCCTGTGCTGATATCTAATTTTTAAAAATTAGTAAAAATAAGAAAATATTAAATTAGAGTGTGAATTTTTGGAATCGGTATACTACAAAGTCATTAGTTAAGTTATTTGAAAATAAATCACTATGGTATATGCAAATAAACGTCTAGTTTTATATATTACAGCATTGTGTACGGGGCTTTAGCAAAAGAAACGCTATTTTGGGATAAAAGTGACAAAATATGAAATAAAAGTGTGAATTTTTGGAATCGGTATACAACAAAGTCATTAGTTAAGTTATTTGAAAATAAATCACTATGGTATATGTAAATAAACGTCTAGTTTTATATATTACAGCATTGTGTACGGGGCTTTAGCAAAAGAAACGCTAATTTGGGATAAAAGTGACAAAATATGAAATAAAAGTGTCAATTGTTGGAATCTGTTCACTGCAATGTAATAAATCCCTTTATTTGAAAATTAATTGCTTTGGTTGTCGCATAGTAACCTAAGTTATACAAATTCCAGATTCAATTCTTTCTGCAAACAAGGTATACTTTGGGGTAAAATTAACAAAATATAAAATAAAAGTTTGAATTTTCGGAATCGGTAGACTACAATGTCATAAATCATTATTTTTGAAAATTCAGTGCTGTGTTGGGTGCATAGTAACCCAAAGCCTAAGTTATACAAATTCTAGTGTCAGATTTGTATGCAAATGAGTTTTATTTTGGGGTAAAAACCACAAAATAAGAAATAAAGTGTGATTTTTTGGAATCGGTACCCTGCAATATCATTCGATATTTTATGTGATAATGAATACCCGTTGTGGATGCATAGTAACCCAAAGTCTAAGTTAGATAAATTCCTGATTCAAATCTTTCTTCAAACAAGGTGTATTTTGGGGTAAAATTAACAAAATATTAAATAAAAGTGTAATGTTTTGGAATCGACACACTGTAATGTTCATAATAATGTTATCTGATGACTAATCAATGAAAAAGATGCATGGTAACTTACAGTTTATTTAAGCCAAACTCAAAAGTTTCACTTTACTTTAAAGTGGAATATTTTGGGGATAAAATAACAAAATATGAAATAAAAGCGTATGAATAATAAATGAAATTTCAATGTAAATTGTATATTTTTGCATATTTATTAATTTGTGTTAATGGTTGCTATGGCAACAGAAGCACAGAAAATGGTAATAACAGTTCAAATATATTACACACAAATGGTATATGTCATGTATTGAATAATACTTCAGAAAAAAATAGATGGAAACACAAATTATTGCATATTTAGCAAAAGTAAAAAATGGTTGCCATGGAAACAAAAACTAACTTTTTTAAAATTAAAATCTAGAAATCGTGATATTCAAGTACATGACTTCCAATGATCACTTTTTCGTTCAAATTAGAAGAAAAACACAGATTATTGCATATTTGAGAAATTAGAAAAAACGGTTGCTATGGCAACATACAGTGAACAGAAAATATTTAAAATACCAAAATCGTTTACAGGAGGGTATATATCTTTCATTTACAGAAATTGCATTAAAATCGTGGATTGGGCCAAAAACACCCCTTATAGTACCTGCTCCTTTATAGTTGTCAAGAACACCAATGAGGACGAATCGTACTTGGGAAGAATCACCATCTTTTCTTCAGGCATCTTCCAGACGTCTATCGCATGAGATTGTCCACCAGCATTACAAAATAAAACGAAAAGAAAGTAAAACTAAAAAGGTATACAAAGTCCAGCCTTACAAATAGACACTATAGAGGTCGCAATCATGGTATAACTATAATAAAAATTGGTCATAATAATCATATCAACAAAATCTAGTTCAACTTCGATATTGGGTCTTCTAGGTTTAAAATTAGGTCTCTAGGTCGAATCAAAGAAACACTTTGTGTTTGTGAGCAAGAGGTAACAATTTCGGCTCATTATTTATGAAACAATAACCATTTTAACAAAAATAGGTCTAGTTCAATATCGGGTCGTCTGTGTCCAAACATTGGCCATTCGATTAAATCATAAAACATATAACAACGTTATATATTATGGTGATTTTAAGCGATTTCTTGTAAAAATGTCAAATAATTAAAATGGTACTTTCCACGGACTAACATATCTTTGATACGTAGCACGGATCATTTTAAATCTGTACATTTTAGAACAAAATTTAGTACGCATTTTGGATCCTTGGTTCAGAATAGAGTTTGATTTAACTTGCTTTCTGTTGGTTAATTCAGTTTCCTGTATTTTTATTTAGCAAGACGTCAGAAGGCTCAGGTGAATGAAGCGAACATGTCATAGACCAAGTACAACAAAAGAACATTTAGAAGCATTAGTACTGTCGATATAGCGATTTTGGAATGAAATTTAAACTAATACAAATGAGCCGTTCTCAAGGAAAACCGGGCTTAATGAAAAACTTACAAAAATCATGATAATATATGGTTGGAAGGACGAGCCTCTTATGAACAGTTTTTTGAAAATTTGAACGAATTATCACATAAATTAACAAAGTTCTAGACTTTTTTTACCTGACCAATAACGCCAAGTTTTTGAGTGACGTCGCAAACGTCATTCGAAAGTTATTTGACGTAACGTTTACAATCATTTCATACATACATTATTTAATGCATTATTGACGTTTATTTCATGCTTACCGGTGGTTTACGGCGGAATAACGGTGGATTATTCCCCGATAATTTCACTGTTCATAATTTCACTGTTCATAATTTCACGGCAAACAGACTTTTTTTTAAATCAAATTTCCCCGCCGCCAAAAATAAAATAATAAGCATTTTCACTTGCTATCTTAATCTTTAACAAATAACAGAACGTTATATGTACATAAATGTAAAACAAATGGACGAAATTGAAGCCAGTGCAGAAGAACTATTTGCTTGCAACTCGACGCATGCATGGCGGGAAAACGACGTCACGCAAAACATTTGAATTATATAGTGGAGTATTTCCATCATTTAAGCTATTTGAAGCATGAAATAAATAGAATATTAGTATTTTACCATGTATGATCGTTTGATAATTCACCTCGTGAGCAGCTGACTTATATTTTCACTCGTGGATACGCCACTCGTGAAAATATTACATCAGCTGCTCACTCGGTGAATTATCAGCCGATCATACACGGAAAAATACAAATATCCTCTATAAATTTTTCAAATTTTTGTCGTATTTATAATAATATTCTGATTTTAGTAAAAAACGACAACATTGTGAGTGTATGCTTAAAGAAAAAGGTAACTGCTATTTTTAACCACTTACCCCTTGTTTTTCTCAATACGGGTAGTTTTTGGAAATTGGTCACCATAGCAACGACGGAAGTTATTATATAATTCATGAGAAAACATAAATCTTAAATATTGTACTATACTATCCAACTACTTAAAATTAAATCGATTAGCAATACTTTTTTCTCATTTTGAAAATTAAGAACGCAATTTAAAAGCGCATTTCTTCTCCATAGAGTGCGATAATCAGTCATAAAAGCATACCGATAGCGTTCATGCAATTTGTTTCCAGTTACAAATGGTGATACTTTCGCCATCCTTGAGACAAACATAATACAATTATATTAATCTCAAAACGAGCAGTTTCGAATATGCCTTTAGAGGCGCTAAATTTGAAGCAGTGTTATAAAGAAACTGGCAAGTTAATTATTTACTCAATTTATTACTCCACGATTATCTCCCTTCGACCACAGAAAATACATTATGGCTATAATAGCGCATGTATTTATTATTTTAGTGGTTGTGCGCGAAATAGTGTACAGGCCCCTTATAAGTACCTGAACTTCACATAGCTCTTCTGAAACAACGGAACAGCATCCCGCTAGCATTCAATGAAGGTTTCTTACAATCAATACGCCGTAGATGCACACAATACATCGTTCCAGACGGTTGGTTTAAGAGATTAAAAAATGCATTTTCTGTTTTATACTGACCTCAAAACAACTGGTACAAAACTTTGTTGCTAAACAACTTTTTCTGATTCGTAGTGATATTCATGTGTCACTTGCATATATCTATTCTGTGACAAAATTAGGCGATGTTTACATACTTATCAAATGTGTAATGCTGTACTATGTAAGTGTTGCGTTTTCGTTGCCGCTCAGTGTATATTCCCTTGATCTACCTTTCCTACTCTATTAAAACGCTGATACGTATTTATGTAATCACAAAATGCATTTGGTGGTCGGTGCTTTATAAGTGTGAGTACTTCGGGGTCACCGCTTCTTAGTTCACCAGAGGAGTGTTCTGTTTTCTTATGACTATGCGCATGATGCGAGGAAGTGAAAATTAATGTAACATAGTGGCCTACGCTCAGATGGAATAATACCGCCAGGGTCAAATGGAAACAGAACAATTCTTTGACGGAACCGTGTACATTGTATCACGATTCACGACACATACCGTGTTCATGTATAAGCTCCATATTAACAACCCTTTATGATATTAAAACATCTTTCTTTGAAAGTGGTGATTTTCATTGAGATGTCATATAGGACACATGGAACTACACACAGGTAAAAATTATGCACAAAAAATGTAACCAATTTACAGCATTACAGGCTCTAATGACTTTTTCAGTGGTCGCATTTTTTACCAGTAGCCTAAATATTTTTCCAAAGTGAACTATTTATGGGACCATTGCAACGCAGTAACCGAGATTAATCGAGAATCTATGCATGGTTGGTATACGAGTTTCTGGATGCGCTTGTTGTTGCCAAGTTTTACAGCGTAGCCTTGAAACATGCAGAGATAACTAAAAATAACATCTGGCAGCATTTAAACAGGCAAAAAAAACCCGAAACATATGAACACAGATCGACAATGTTGTTCGGAACTGCTGCATAATCTAGGACTCTTCAATAACAAAGAGCATTCATACTGCAGCGCATGCGCTCATCTACTGATGAGCGCAGCCAAACTGAACTAGAATCATCACCGCACGCACTTGTGGCTGGGTGATAATATAGAAAGGATCGCGCTGCTGTGTTATATAATTTATTCTAGTACAAAATATAATAATATAATAAAGCTGGATAGCGGGACAGTCATGGCTAAAGTCGGGTTTGCAGTGATTTTTCTCGTGATGTTTTCCAGCGGAGTACGTGCGTTGTCAGTTGCTGAGCTATTGCTTTCTACTCTTTCTGATAAAATGGACAATTTCGACAAAGCTCTAGAAAAGATCAATGATAGGCTGAGCCGAGTGGAAAATGTGATTGGTGTGAATGAGCAAGTTTTGGATATTGGCGACACTAAGGCGAAGCAAGAAACAGGAAAAGAAAAAGATACGTATTCTGAAATGTTGAAAACAAGTAACATTATCAGGAAAACAATGGCAAAAGAGAAGCACTTTCTTAGAACGATTATTAAAGACTATGGTGAACTGAAAACGGAAATTATACACCTTGTCTCTGGAATTAATCGTACCATGCTAGAATCGAACGAAAATCTGGAGACAAAAATGACACAGCTGGATATTGAACTCAATAATCATATTGACGAACAAGTGACTGAAATTTCCGTGAAACTGGATTCGATTGAAAGCAACGCAACGACGGAGCTACAAATAATACTATCGGAACTTAAAGTCACTCAAGATCAAGTTACACATATTGAGAAGGATCAAAGTGAGTGCTCGTAGCCGTACAATTTTCTGCTTGCTATATATAAATGTGACTTTGTTCACTATACAACGTAATTCATTTGCACATGTGGTTTTATTATGTTACAGAGTACAGTAAAGTTCCGCTAATGAGACCACTTAGATTATTTTGAAATCATGCAGATTTTTGCCAGTTTAAGGTCCCAAAATATTAAATTTAGATAAAAAAAGGTCCGCTAATAAGACCGATTCGCTTTCGAGACCACCGTTTTTACTGGTCTTGTTAGCGGAACTTCAATGTACATTTACGAAGGTACATTAAGTATCATGGGCATATGAGAAGCGGTACCCGTAGTATATACTAATAGACGTTACGCACGATGTTGCGAGAAATGTCGAAATTACGCGAGTAGCACACGCATAAAATGTAGTAGTCCGCTTGTTGTTAAGAATACTTAAATAATTAAGATAACAAACTATTCGGAAAAGCAAATGTAATAAATTTAATGCGTCCAAAAGGATTAATAAATTACATTATCCGTAATCGTTATGCTTTAATTGACGCGCGGGTGCTAAAATACGATGTCCCAAAGTAACAAAATGCAGTTTTCTGCGCGCAATAAACAAAACATAATACAACCAAATCATCCAAATTCTCGCCATATTATTGACAGGAAATGGAGTTATATGTATCGAAGACAGAAGTGGCGAAACATGGGGCGTGTTCCGGATATATACATTTGTTTGATGATGGATAAAATGTCCCCAATTGATATTTTCATAAGATAAATGGTCGGATGGTTGTGCAAAAAGTTGTTTCAGAAAGAAACCATGATAGGGAACTGTAATATGCTATGTACGTAATGAAATCTCATTTGATAACGATTAAGTTAGTATCATTTTCCTAAAAAGTATAAAATCTAATCATTGCAGTTTATTTGATTGAAAAATTCTAGCCACGGCGACATGTTTTATAAATTTTATTGGTACCGACAAATGTGTGCATTTTCAAAGCAAATAAAATACAATACCACTGCATGTATGAAAACGGTATCGAGGATCCGTACGACTCATTTAACAAAATTCCTTTTGTCGTAATTTGTATTGTGATACAACCTACCTACCTACCTACCTACCTACCTACCTACCTACCTACCTACCTACCTACCTACCTACCTACCTACCTACCTACCTACCTACCTACCTACCTACCTACCTACCTACCTACCTACCTACCTACCTACCTACCTACCTACCTACCTACCTACCTACCTACCTACCTACCTACCTACCTACCTACCTACCTACCTACCTACCTACCTACCTACCTACCTACCTACCTACCTACCTACCTACCTACCTACCTACCTACCTACCTACCTACCTACCTACCTACCTACCTACCTACCTACCTACCTACCTACCTACCTACCTACCTACCTACCTACCTACCTACCTACCTACCTACCTACCTACCTACCTACCTACCTACCTACCTACCTACCTACCTACCTACCTACCTACCTACCTACCTACCTACCTACCTACCTACCTACCTACCTACCTACCTACCTACCTACCTACCTACCTACCTACCTACCTACCTACCTACCTACCTACCTACCTACCTACCTACCTACCTACCTACCTACCTACCTACCTACCTACCTACCTACCTACCTACCTACCTACCTACCTACCTACCTACCTACCTACCTACCTACCTACCTACCTACCTACCTACCTACCTACCTACCTACCTACCTACCTACCTACCTACCTACCTACCTACCTACCTACCTACCTACCTACCTACCTACCTACCTACCTACCTACCTACCTACCTACCTACCTACCTACCTACCTACCTACCTACCTACCTACCTACCTACCTACCTACCTACCTACCTACCTACCTACCTACCTACCTACCTACCTACCTACCTACCTACCTACCTACCTACCTACCTACCTACCTACCTACCTACCTACCTACCTACCTACCTACCTACCTACCTACCTACCTACCTACCTACCTACCTACCTACCTACCTACCTACCTACCTACCTACCTACCTACCTACCTACCTACCTACCTACCTACCTACCTACCTACCTACCTACCTACCTACCTACCTACCTACCTACCTACCTACCTACCTACCTACCTACCTACCTACCTACCTACCTACCTACCTACCTACCTACCTACCTACCTACCTACCTACCTACCCTCTTCGTGCCCATTGGCACATGAGGCTGCAATCAGGTCTCTCCATTTCTGTCTGTCCTTCGCAATATTCTCTATTTCTCACAAAAAAAGAAATGGCGTATTCATATACAGAATGGAAAGAAATGGCGTATTCATATACAACATCATCCATGCGTAACGGTTGGTGCGAAATTGCGTTTTTGCACGTTTGTCTCGTGCACAGCTTGGAATAGTATCGTATTTGGTATAAATGTGTTTCCTGTAGATCGACTTTTCTTTAAACACTATAATTTGTGAAAATGAGCCATGTAGAACGCGCTCATGACGTCAGATATATGCATACATTGAACGAATTTCTGATTGGCCACGTGTTTTTATAAATTAATTCTTAAAAATGCTTTTAGAAGAATAAAAATATTCGAAACCCCGATACTGTCCAATTTATTGATGGAAAATATGTTTCTCGCAGTAATTCGAGCTAAACCCCACGTTATTATAAATATTACTTTTTACAAAAAGACGTTTGACGTACATTCAAGGATTTTTGGTGCTAGTACTCGTCATTCTAACGGCCTCAGTGCGCCCCGTATTACTTATTCTCGTCAGTATTAATACCTTTCATTAAGTCAATCGACAGAGAATACATTTTGACATATTTCAAAAATCAAACATGTCGGGTACGTGAACCACGTGCACGTAAGCCATTTTGCAATTACTGTTCCGCATGGATGATTTTATACATGCATGCGTAATTTATTTCTTGAAATCGATAGATAAGTTCATGGAATGATAATAACCACAATTTTAGAAATATTGACTGAATATATCGCATAATATAATATTTCATTGGGTGGCCAATTAGAAATTCGTTTAAGTGTATAAAAGTTATATACTGAGTACATCTAGAAACGCAACACTGGGATTTCAGTAAACACTTTTTTAAAACTTTGTATGATTGGCAACGAAACTGTTTTTACTTTATGATATTTTATTTCACGAACAATGCATCTGTTACATTGTTTTCATACAGTGCTATCGATGCGACTGAACAACGCATGTGTGTATAGTGCGGCAACAAGGTAACGGAGCACAAATTGGTAAAATCCTAATTTTTCAGAATCGTTGTTCTCAGTGAAAATATCCAGTATTGATTAATTATTGATTAAGTGCATATTCATGACGTCCAACAAGATGATTTAAAGTGTGTGAACCAGTTGTGAACTTTGCCTAGAGCTGGTACACGTGGAGTTACTGGTCCTGTCGGAGAGTTGTTTCACATGGATGACATGGACATGGGTGGTTGTAAACGGTGCCAAAGTGCTAGTAAGGTGTCACTAGATGAAACATTGTCGGTTCATGACAATTTAGCCAAAGAGAAACCTCCCATTTCACGTCTCCGTCGTAGGCATCCGAATCGCTTTATTTGGCCCATGTTGGGACTATTCTGACATTTTTATTCCGAAGCCTAGAACTGTTCTTTTGTGATTTTCTTTCCATTGGCAAACCTTACAAAGGATTCGGAGCAATTTACACCAAAATTTATCATGCGTAAATGGTGCACGTGGAATTCGTGCGTTTAGTGATTTTCTTGACGCACGGGAGTTACGTAACCCGATCGATACAATTTTGACAATAGCAAATTTTCTACGCGATTATACAACATTATTACATAAAATTAAAAAATGTTTGAACAATGGAAGTTAGAAAAAATCAAGGTTGAAGACAATGATCGTTTTATATCATTTTTATAGCTAAATTAGTGCTGTGTATCAAGTGAAAATACATTCGACATCGTACTTTGATTATTTTTTTTAGAGGAAATGTATTATAAATATTAATGGTATCGGAATAAATATGAAACATTTACCATTTTTCAGTTTATCATTAATGAATGGTTGCTGTTATGAATTTGTAGAAGTATAACGCGATATTAATAGTAAATGCAATCATTTAAAATAGATTAAAGAACTATCATATACTGACCAAAGGAAAGAATATCGTGAAAGAAATATGGGACAATCTGTTTTTTTTCTCGGGGTTCACAGTTTGACGGATTATACTTTAATAGAACTAATCATGACAATGCATGATACAAAGATAAAACAGTTCTGTTTCTTGTGATGAATATGTTTTAAACTGTATCAATTAAACCAAACCTGGAATTAATTAATTTGGATCTCGACAAAAAACAAACCATTGTTGCATTATTTAATGCAAATTCAAACACCAGGCACGGATCCAGGCAGTGGGCACGAGGGCCCGTGCCCCCCAGTTGGCTGAGATTTTTTTTTAAACTTTGAATAAATAGTTTTACAGGTATTGAACAGATATCTCTATATAATATGGGTATTTTTTCGTATGTTCTAGATGAAAAAGTATTTGTAAGATGGGCATTTTTCGTGCTCGCTTCGCTCGCAAAATATTTTTAATATACATGTATATATTTATACGTAGCTGCTGCATCACAGAAATCAATTACAAGGGAATTTTTGCCCTAGCTCATTACATTACCTTTTGACTGTTAAATAATCATAACTAAACCATTAAGGTTAACTCTCAGAATAAAGAAAAAAAGGTATTTCAGGGCTCCCAGATAGGCTTAGAATGCACTAGATTCATCCATTGCTTTGAAAATTTTCCCGGGGGAGTATGCCCCCGGACCCCCCTACTTATGTTATAAGAATCCAATGGCCAAAAGGATGAAATCTGGTATATACAATTACTGTATGTGAACACTTACTAATATCCACGAACATACACGATCTACTTGTTGACGCTTATAACATAAAAAGTACTATGGATTCCCCCACATCTACAAATGTACCCCTTCCTGTGCATTTTCACACACATATTAAGCAATTACCCCCCCCCCCGTACATACCTCGTGCACCCCCACTCAGAAATTTCTGGATCCGGGCCTGAACACTGTATAAATGTATCAAACAAATTGATGCATCTGTTTACATCATTGTTAAGATTTTCTTTCGTTTAAAGGACAATACAAAGAGACGATATATTCGCAAATTTGCCAACCAAATGTTATAAGTACGACATACCTGTACTACCGGATATTTATCATTTTATTATAATGCGTATTGCATACACGGGTAACTGTATCGTTGAAAACGAAAAAAAAAACGAAAAAAACATTTATTTTTTTTTGAAAACTTATATTTTTCTTTCAATTTTTTTCCCCCGTTTTTTCTTCGTTTTAAACGATACAGTTACCTGTGATTGTAAACACGTCTAATCAATAATCAAAATTACAGCTAAAACTACAACACGTAGCAATGCGTGTGACCTAGATTTTGAACTAACATAACGTCAACGGCATGTTACGGAACGGTATCGCAACATCGTGCGTAACGTCATTATAGATAAATATTGTCAGGAAGGATGTCCCTAATGTCTAGACTACAACGTTATACATCATAGTATTTTGTGGAGCACATGTCCTATATGAAACGCTAACATATTTATTAATGTTGTTTTAATCATAAAGTTGAGTGCTTCCTTCCATGTCGGATTTTCTCATACTTTTTTGATAATGTATAATTATGTATGTCAATTTTAGTAGTATTGGTCTAGATAACAATTGTCTGTTACCTGTGCTACAATGGTGAATGACAACAAAAATAGACTCACACTATACACTTAACCGAATTTCTAATTGGTCACCCTAAAAATATTATATCATCTAATATTTTATATCAATAAATCTTAGGCTGTGTTATCTGTGCATTCCACGCACTAATGTATCGATTTCCGGAAAGAAATGGCGTATCCATGTACAAAATCATCCATGCGTAACGGTTGGTGCGAAATTGTTTCTTTGCACGTTGGCCTCGTGTTCAGCTTGGAATAGTATTGTATTTGGTATGAATTTGTTCCCTGTTGATTGACTTTTTTTAAAACACTATAATTTGTGAGAATGAGCCATGTGGAACGCGCTCATGACGTCAGATGCATGCATACATTAAACGAATTTCTGATTGGCCACGTGTTTTTATAAATTAGTTAAAAAAATGCTTTTAGAAGAATAAATAATCGAAACCCCGATACTGTTCAATTTTATGGATAGAAAATATGTTTCTCGCAGTAATTCGAGCTAAACCACACGCTTATTATAAATAAAATATCGCTTTTTTTCAAAATGACGTTTTGACGTACACGTCTGGATTTTGGTGCTGGTACTCGTCATTCTAACGGCCTCAGCGCGCCCCATCTAGCTTATTCTCGCCAGTATCAATGCTTTTCATTAAGAGAATCGACAGAGAATACATTTTGACTAATTTCAAAAATCAAACATGACGTGCACGTAAGCCATTTTGCACTAACTGTTCCGCATGGATGATTTTATACATACATGCGTAATTTATTTCTTGAATTCGATAGATAAGTGCATGGAATAAAAATAACCACAATTTTAGAAATATTGATTGAATGTATCGCATAATATAATATTTCATTGAGTGGCCAATTAGAAATTCGTATACCCGCTTATCCTTGATACAATAATAAAATAAGGAAGCAAGTTGTGTTCATGAGAAATTATATAATTTTACTTTTTCAATTCTTGTTTTGAAAATGACAAAACAATCGGACATGAGGGTTCAACTAACGAAAAATCAAAATAACTCTGGTCTAATATTCTATATATTGTATTTTTTATTTTTCAGATGCTCACAAGAACAAGACCAGCATGCTTGAAAGCCAACTGACGTCATCAAACAGTAAGAAAATTACATGGATATATTCTCGTCTAACATTAACAATTAACTTTGTCTGTTTTTATTATGATTTCATCTGATAAACGTGTAATTACATGTACTTCTTTATTGCTTTCAAATGTTTTTTAATAATGTGAATTTAAACATTGTGATTTATTGTGGTCTAATGTTCTATAAATATTTTTTTTATTATTTTGCAGATGATCACAAAAACAAGATCAGTGTGCTTGAAAGCCAACTGACGTCATCAAACAGTAAGAAAATTACATGGATATATTCTCGTCTAACATTAGCAATTGCTTTGTCTGTTTTTTACAGACTTTGATATTGTGATTTAATCTAATAAACATATTTTACCTCTTTATTGCTTTCATATTGTATGGGTTATTATTTTTTTTAAATATTGTTATACATAAAATATATAAACGTAATTACTATCTTCTCTTTATGAATGCTACAGTAGACTCTTTCTTTCAACGTACACTGATTATTTATTACAAATATTCATCAAAATACCATTGATACATTTAAACAACGCATATCTAATTGTATCAATAATATTTTGATTGTGTTTTTGGAGTTGGTGTATAAGGTTTTTACATTTTATTGAAACATATTACGTTACACGAAAGTATTCATTTCGGCTTAATCATCGGGATTGATTCTCTATTGTCTGGGTTTTTTTAATAAATTTAATTATTGTTATACATAAAATATATAAACGTAATTACTATCTTCTCTTTATGAATGCTACAGTAGACTCTTTCTTTCAACGTACACTGATTATTTATTACAAATATTCATCAAAATACCATTGATACATTTAAACAACGCATTTTTAATTGTATCAATAATATTTTGATGTGGGTTTTTTTGGAGTTGATGTATAAGGTTTTTACATGTGACATTTTATTGAAACATATTACGTTACACGAAAGTATTCATTTCGGCTTAATCATCGGGAGATGTACTGTTGATTCTCTATTTATGTCAAAGAATGAAATACTTATCTTATCGTGCACTTTGTATTGATAGCTTTTTACCAAAAGAAAAGCGTTACATAAAATGCGGTGTGTCCAAACTGATATAGTATCATACTTTGATGAAAGTTTGTTCCTTATTCAGATCAACGAAGCTCTGACGTCACTTCTTTGAGCAATCGGATATCATCGTTGGATAGTAAGTATAACTGGATTATTATTATTTACTGGATTATAACTGGATTATTATTAAATCAGTCATCTGGCGTTGTGGTTATACACATTAGATAATGTACTCGTGCTCAAACTCGTTCTCCGTTAATTCTCTAGTTGGAGCATGGTCCTTGTTCATCAAAATATGTTCCATACATTTAAACAACGCATATTTTTGGAGATTGCGTATACGATTTTTACATGTGACATTTTGTTGAAACATATGACGTTACACGAAACTATTCTTTTCGACTTGATGGTCGGGGGATGTATTGTTATCTTTAATGAAATACTTACCTTATTGTGCACTTTGTATTGATAGCCTTTTATCAAAAAAAAACAACGTTACATAAAATGCGGTATGTCCAAACTGATATAGTATCATACTTTGATGAAAGTTTGTTCCTTATTCAGTTCAACGAAGGTCTGACGTCAGTTCTTTGAGCACTCGGATATCATCGGTGAATAGTAAGTATTACTCGATTATTATTACGTCTGTCATCTGGCCCCGTGGTTATAAACATTGGATAATGTACTCGTGCTCAAACTCGTAATTCGTTCTCTAGTTGGAGCATGGTCCTTATTCATCAAAATATGTGTCATACATTTAAACAACGCATATTTTTGGAGATTGCGTATACGATTTTTACATGTGACATTTTGTTGAAACATATGACGTTACACGAAACTATTCTTTTCGACTTGATGGTCGGGGGATGTATTGTTATCTTTAATGAAATACTTACCCTATTGTGCACTTTGTATTGATAGCCTTTTATCAAACAAAAAACGTTACATAAAATGCGGCGTGTCCAAACTGATATAGTATCATACTTTGATGAAAGTTTGTTCCTTATTCAGATCAACGAAGCTCTGACGTCAGTTCTTTGAGCACTCGGATATCATCGGTGAATAGTAAGTATTACTCGATTATTATTACGTCTGTCATCTGGCCCCGTGGTTATAAACATTGGGTAATGTACTCAATGCTCAAACTCGTACTCCGTACTCTAGTTGGGCATGGTCCTTGTTACAAAAAACTGTCGTAACTTCTTTATTACTGGATGGAAACATAAAACACGGGGTTCAACTTTTAAAACTACTAGTAGATCATTTGCTACAAGTTGGTGTTGGTTTTGATGCAAAGTTCTTTAAAGTCAGTGTTTCGAGTTTGAGCATGGTGTGTGGAGTTTGAGTATGATACCTAGTTTATAATGACCGGACCTGTTGACATAGCCTTTGGCAAAACGCTCACTGCATGTCTGTCAATAAAATAACACGTACAGTTTTAAAGTTCAAGCAAGGAAGTTTAGCTGTTTTAACTGCATTTTCTTGAATAAATCTGACATATGTTTCCATCCTCGATTTCGCAGCATCACAGATTCATAGGAATAAGGCAAATAACTTATAATATTATGTATGAGTATACTTTTGGCTTTGTAGATATGATAGAAAAGTCGTAGAAAAGCCAAGGAAATGTTTTTACTGTTCATGTAATTATATTACATATGTAAAATTTATATTATCTTAGTACTAGTTCCTTTGCTGAAATGTACATGTATCTCAAATGACAAGGGAAATGTAGTTGGTAAACCAATCCAGTTGATGTATTGTAATCTTGTGATGCACGCTTATGGAAAGCACATCGTATAATGACAGATTGACTCAATATAAGGTCACATCGGCATGATATATTGTCTTGTTGAATCGATATAAGGACTGTTTCACTTAATATATTCATAAATGCACATCGTATGATGACATATTGACTCAATATAAGGTTACATCGGTATGATATATTGTCTTGTTGAATCGATATCAGGAGTGTTTCACTTAATATATTCATAAATGCACATCGTATAATGACAGATTGACTCAATATAAGGTCACATCGGCATGATATATTGTCTGGTTGAATCGATATCAGGAGTGTTTCACTTAATATATTGATAAATGCACATCGTATAATGACAGATTGACGCAATATAAGGTCACATCGGCATGATATATTGTCTTGTTGAATCGATATAACGACTGTTTCACTTAATATATTCATAAATGCACATCGTATAATGACAGATTGGCTCAATATAAGGTCACATCGGCATAATATAATGACATTCTCACTTAATATATTGATATATTGACTTCATATATTGACAAAGTGGCTTAATATATTGCTATTTGGGCACAACAAAGTTCATTTTGTACGTATAAGACAGCCAAGGCTTTCCATACACGCTGCTTTCTTTTCTTCTTCAGGTCGGGTATCCTCGTTAGATAGTAAGTACATCACTCTCATCGTCAATAATAAGTGGCTGCCATTGCATGCGTAATCTTCTAGGAAACATTGGCTATTCTTTCAATTACACACTCTCCCACCAGTTTAGTGTACTTTTCCGAAATTGATGAACCCGATGTATCTACAATGTACATCTTTGTTACAGCATCCGCACAGCCCAGAAAATCAATACGCAGTAAATTACAATCTATACCTGTTTGACTCTGTAAATCGTTTATTGTCGACGGTAGTGTCATATTATGAACATTATATAAAACCAGTTGACAATGCTCAGCGTGAGGATCGTATTTTTAATACATGTACATTGTATTTTGTATATTTCGCTGGCTTAGAATGAGAAGGTCGTAATAAGACTAATGCATAATATTATGTGAAATCAACATCATGAGGCGCTTCTAATGAGCCTATTTACACGAAAATCGGAACTTGTCATGTTGACCAATCTGAAGTCGAAATAGCACTTGTTTTACCATAGGTAAAGAGTGATTGTCAGACATTTATTTTTCTTGTTTTCTCAAAATATTAATTTTGTAGTTACGATCGACCTTCTCATTCTGAGCCAGCAATTTGTATTATACCTTTAGAACAGTTTGAATCACACTATTTGTATTGTCTGACAGGTTCTACTGATTCCAGAATAGACTCGCTATCAACCCTACAAGGTAATGTTATTTTTGAAAATTCTCAGACTTGACAGCGCCGTACCTACACTGAGGCCAGGCGAGGCAGTTGCCTCGCCTAAAATTTGCGGACCAAACATTTTTTTGTTACTAATATATACATGTAATGAAATATCCCTGAATATATTTAAAATAAAATGTCTCAAATTGTCGCATGTAATAAACAATGAGGCAATTTATTCTGAGGCACTAGGTTAGCAGCTGTCTCGCCTAAAATTTGCACACCTAACCTTTTGGTGGAAACTTCGTCTTCAACTTATATGTAAAATAAAATGCCTGAATTCTAAAAAATATTACGAGCTGTCGCAAGTTATAAACAAAGAGTGCAACTTGAGGCACTAGATTTGCACCTTAATGATAGTATACTTTGTGCACCTTGAGGCACTAGATTTGCACCTTAATGATAGTATACATTGTGCACCTTGAGGCACTAGATTTGCACCTTAATGGTAGTATACATTGTGCAACTTGAGGCATTAGATTTGCACCTTAATGGTTGTATACATAGTGCAACTTGAGGCACTAGATTTGCACCTTAATGGTAGTATACATTGTGCAACTTGAGGCACTAGATTTGCACCTTAATGATAGTATACATTGTGCAACTTGAGGCACTAGATTTGCACCTTAATGGTAGTATACATTGTGCAACTTGAGGCACTAGATTTGCACCTTAATGATAGTATACATTGTGCAACTTGAGGCACTAGATTTGCACCTTAATGGTAGTATACATTGTGCAACTTGAGGCACTAGATTTGCACCTTAATGATAGTATACATTGTGCAACTTGGGGCACTAGAGTTGCACCTTAATGGTAGTATACCGGACATTTTCCCTTTATTATATATAGAAAGCAAGTGGCACCGGCACACCATCCTCTTAATATCGCCGCAATCCAGGTCAATGTTCTGTGAGTAAAAATAGTTAATATGCCAATTTTCGCTCGCTACGCTCGCATGGTACTGTTTACAATCAATTTAATATTGAGGTGGGCTACACATTTAAGAGTATAAGCATGTGCATATAAGTATTTTCTCCTTTGAGCTCTTGTTTAAAAATTGCTATGAATTTTCTTGATGTTCCGTTTCAATACCAAAACAAGGGACCAAAGAATGTAGCAAATGAATTTGTTTTAAAATTCCCATGGAACATGACATTGATCCCTTAATTTACTTGCAATCAAATCGCTCAAGCTTCCCGTTAACACAAATGTGCAGCCTTCGAGTTCGTAGGATATGCTGATGAAAGGTGTCTCGAATAGAAAAAACAATCCTGTCGCCAATGGTGCTCTTCAGAAAATAATGCTTTTTCTAGCTGGCTTCGCCTTCACAACAGCTGTATCAGTGACTATTATCAATTAGAAGGCTTCATAGATAAATCTAAGTGAATACTATCAAATACAGAATATGTTTTGGCATGGTGTTCAAATAATATAAATAATGTTTATCTAGCTCGCTTTGCTATTCTACTTTTCTGATTTTGTTAATGTTGAAAGTGTATTCGGTGGTTTAATTGCGTGCTTTCAGAAACGTTCTAGGTTAACAAATGCACCGGACCACTACATGGTCATAACTAAGGATTGCATCGGGCGCAAACGTACCCCTTTTACACCAGTTTAAGTGTTCCTTGTTAGAAGTGCAATGTTTTTCATTTGAAAATAAATTCGGCTCGCTTCACTCGCCAAATTATAAATTGAACACATATTTAAGAATGCCATGTAGAGAGTAGTTTGTGCTACCTGAACCTCAGAGAAATCATGATCTTTTCGCTTGCCAAATAACTACTCGTTTAAAATATCATGTAGATAACTGGTTTGCATGACATGCAACTTGGAGAAACAGTGCATTTTCTTTGGCTCGCATTGCTTGTCACATAACATCAATGCTTCATAAGTTCGTGTAGAGAACGAATTCATGTGGCATGCAGCTCGGGTAAATAATGTGAGGATTTATCATACCATTTAGAGAACGAGTTTGTGTGAGCTAGGGCAAATCACGCATCTTTAAGGATTAATCACACCACGCGAGTTTGTGCTGATAAATATTGCATTTTTTCTGCCTCGCTTCGCTCGCCAAATAACTAATGCCCATTAATAATATCATGTAGACAACGAATTTCGTGGTGGCTCGAACAAATAGTTTTTTTTCTGGCTCGCTTCGCTTGCCAAATAATTTATCACCATTCAAGTTCATGTAGAGAACGAAATGTGTGGGCTGATACAAATAGTGCATTTTTGTGGCTCGCTTCGCTCGCCAAATAATTTATGAGCATTAATAATATCATGAGGAAAAAAATGTGTGTGGGCTCGGACAAATAGTGCAAATTTGCCATAAATTAAATGTGTGTCAGCTTCAACAAACAGTCCCTTTTCTGGCTCGCTTCGCTCGCAAAATACATTGTAAATATTCAAAATAGCATGTACAGAACGAATTTGGACTACCCCTCCTGTAAATACCCCGTCACCCAATCAAGACCCGATTTCGCACCACTTTGGAAAATTCCTAGTTACGGTCATGTCCAGCCCAATGGCTGCCTCGGCTAAAATTCGTGTCTGGGTACGGCACTGCTTGAATTGATATAAGTTACCGTAGTAGATCGATGCCGATATTCTAAATTCTAAACAGTGATGTTGTTTGTTAGAAATTCGTGTTAACTTGCCATGGTTTGAACTTAATACAAAAGCATGTCATGAAAGCTGTAGTTCAATGTGATTTAGTTTGTTCCACACTTATTCGAAATTCTATCTGTAAAATATCATAGCATTGGATACATTTAGAATCGCTAAATGCATTTATTAAAATGAAAAGAACGCACACCAACTCCCCGTAGCAAGTGCTAACAAAGTAAAAGATACTCGCCAGATATCGTTTATAAAAACAGTACTGGTATGCACCTCATACAATTAACGATGTTTTAGGGATAGAATTTCACATGTCTCTGGGTTTTCTCCGATAACGTGTCATTGGGGATTATAGAGATGAACCAAGTCCACAAATGTATTGAATGACTCTCGCATTGTACTTTCAGTTGTTACTTTGTTATAGTCTGCCATGGATCATTGTATTGTAATGATTGTATTAATCTACTCATACACAATAAAATCTAATGTATTGAAAATGAACCATTTGTTTCAGGACAGAGGGCTCGTTTTAGCGCGGTTTTAAAATATACAAAGCAGTACAGCAAGTATTCGACAATAGTATTTGATAATGCTTTCTACAACCCTGATTCGGCTTACAGTACAAGTACAGGGAAGTTTACAGCCCCGTACTCCGGTACGTATCTCTTCATTCTAAGCGTAGAGGGAACACACAATAAAGGAGCACACGCTGTGCTTAAAGACGATGGGTATAATAGGGTGTCTGCATATTCTGGTAAAGGTGAAGATGTGACGAGTAGTAATACTGGTGTAACATATATGTATAAAGGAGACAAAGCTTGGGTACAATCTTCGGGAGACTGTGAGTTCTTTAAGATCAGAACCTCATTTACTGGTGTGTTTCTCTACTAAGTATTGTTAAACCTTACTGGTTCCATACAACAGATGGAATCACAAAAATGATATACCGGTATATCTTCTCCTCCTGTATGGACGTTACAGCAATGACATAAGTAGCGGTAAATCATCCACCATGATACATACTAAGCCCCACACACAAAACGAAATGGGAAGCGAAAATGTCGATCAAACAGAGCTCTATGGACTAATCTTTTTTAGTTAGATCTTAAGCAAAATCTAAGAACTTAAAATTAAATATTTTACACATAACACATAATAGTACTCTACTGTACCGATGTTAGAATTTATGATATGTAAGCATGTATGTTTTGTTTGTACATTGTATAATTGTAATATGTATATTTGTGTATATATGACATTACATATGTTTGTTTGTATTTATACATGTAAAAACATGGGCAAAATGCTTTATTTTCGAAATAAACTATCTGTCTATCATAACAACGAAGCTGTAGCTTATTTTTCAAATTGTTGAAACTGAATATTTCAGCCTTTTGAGGGCTAGGACTTGCCCTTTCAATGTTTTGAAATTGTTTTATGTGAATGGCTTTTAAATACATACAATTATATTTGTTATAGTTGGAGTGCTGCCTTTCCTGTCTGATTTTCTCTAATTTATCTGCATTGAAGACAATTCCTGGAGTTGATAATGCGTTCTATGAGCGAGTGATATGTGGGAGCAAGACATATCGCTGGCTTAGAATGAGAAGATTGTAACTACAAAATCAATAATTTGAGAAAACAAGAAAAACTGTCTGACTATCACTCTTTACTTATGATAAAACAAGCTTTTTTAAACTTCTGTTTGGTCAACATGACACGTTCCGATTTTCAAACAAATAGACTCATAAGAAGTGCTTGAAGATGTAGATTGCAAATATACATTAGTCTTATAAGGTCGTAAGTGACACTTACGACCTTCTCATTCTAAGCCAGCGATATGTTGTAGCGTTGACAATCTTATTCAATGAAAATAATTCACATTAATACATTTACGGAACCAGCATAATGATCCCCGCAATATAAAAGAAATGGGGACCAAAAGACGGGTCCAAATCGATATATAGATGTAGACCATGCTACATTTGTACATCCCCTAGTTAATCAAACTCAACAATCCACCTGAACATATCCAACATTCAACCAGAATGAAAACAACTGGATTTATTCCTTGGTGACACGTGAAACATATACCACATTGGAACTGCATATAAGAAAATTGCCTCTATCCACGTAATGCTTCTTGTGCCTGTCGGATAATTTTCAGGCTCGGCTGTTTCTGCTTTAAAAGCGGGTTGAATTTTGAGTGATTGCTACACTGTAAGTGTATGTACGAGTAGTAGGCTAGTATATAGCGGTACGTGAACAAACTGTCGCTTGTCATCCTAACAGACACAATGACGCACACACACAGACTCAAAAAAGAAAAATCAGAGACTCCTAGCACAGACCAGAATTTCCAGCACTACAAAATAGAAATTAACGAAAGTAAAGCCAAACAGGTATACAAAGTCCTAATGACATGTGTCGAAAAGGTTTATGCATTATAATAAATCGTTTCGCGGCTGCATTCATGATATAATATATAAATTAATAGTTGTCAACAACACCAATGAGGACGAATTGTACTGGGGATGAATCATCATCGCAATTTGCTTTCATTTCGTCAGGCATCTTCCGGACGTCTCTCGCGGGAAAATTGGGGAACTAATTTCTTATGCGATAAACATTAGCCGGACTGTTACGATTGTACGCTCACCCATAGTGTAAGTGACATACCACACAATTGTGTTCATTTGTACTTGCAACGTACTTAGTACTGTACAATTTACTGTGAATTAACAATGTACTTGTATAATTGCAATCTGCAGTAATAACAAATTTATAAATCTACGTCATTTATTATAATATATGTGTATCTTATAAGTATAAACGTAGATTTCAATCGTTACGAAATAAGGCCAATCATTAAATACTTTTGGTTTATATGATAACCTCCGATAATCGTCAAAATTCAATGCACCTATAGACACTTACTTTCAACGCTCATAAGGGTCGGGCTAACAAACGTGATTCAAGTTTGGCCTATGAGTTGTTTATCTTTGGGTCAACTTTGTTAATATTTATATTATATGATAAAACAACAATTGACATTTTGGTGTATTGATTTGATTAACGTTGACTTACTGGTAAGTGTGTTTGTATCATTATTATTATTGTATAATTTTACGTTTAAAAACATTTTTATTGTCAATAATGTATTACTTATAGTTTGATGTATTTATAAGTAATAAATGGAGTGAATCCCGCCTGAAATCGCACATTTTTCATCATCGCAAATGTGTGTCGAAATATATGTTTGGCTCAATGGTACAAGTATATGTAAACCAGTAAGCACTTTTTGCGCAGGGTTTATGTATTTTTCACATGTAATGGTATACGCGAGGGGCGATCACCTAAAAGTTACTCAGAAACTTTTCAGATCAAAATGGTCGTATGAACTTGAAAGGAAAGGCCGACATTCATACTCCTCCGTACGGACATATTCTCCACTGTCCATGAATTATGTTACTATTTGTCAGAAAAGGAATCTAGTAACAAAGTAAAATAAAATTTACTTGTAGATGAAATTTGTACAAACCTTATATTATTGTCTGGGCCGGATGATGTGCCTTTCGGGTCGGGTGTAGGCTTGAACCAAACGTTTATGACATAAGTTGACCTAATTCATTGACTACCATCCTTTTAGAAGGGAGCAGCCATTTTGTAAAATCGGCTTATTTTTCGCAAGCTATAGGTAGTTGCGCATAGTTAATGCATGGACTACCCTCGTATAGAAGGAAACTGATATCTTTTAAAAACAAATGTATCGTCCGAAAACCAGGTACATGCAGTTTGGTACAGTTTTGATATACGTCAATTGTGCAATTATGCAATATATAGATAGATAATGTATGGTAAACGTTATCTTTCTTCGGCTACTATCTTATATATCCTGTCTCCCTTGTATACTAACAGATAAACTCAAATGTGACATCAAAGATAGTTCAAACCTATTCACATCTTGACCGATATCCCTGGATGGGTTTACCGTGTGAATACATTCAATAATGTCGTCAATTGGCCTTTTCGACAGGACTGTTTCGTGGATATACATGTAGTCAGTTTCCATCCATGGTAGTACAGTGGCCCCTCTTCGGAGACAGACAAAGTGTGTGTTGTAGAGAGGGAGTCGTTGTGGAGAGGGGAATGTATGTTGCACAGTCTGCTGAATAAAAAGCACGATTTGATTTAACTTACCAAACTTAGGCCCGCATATGTACGGATACAACGCACACTATATAATTATGTAAAGATTAAAAAAAATAGAGCCACCATTCTCAAGGGTTAAAGCGACGAATTAGGTAGATTTTCAGAAACAGCAACCCGCCAAAACAGCCACATACATGTTTGCCATTGGCCGAAAACCCTCCGCTTTATGCCGCTTATGTTTTTCAGTTTCTTACGTCATGTGATACAGTATGGCGCCGGATTCTATAAAACTGTGGCTGCTGCTTGCTATATGGACTGTGTCCGTAAATGCGGACTTTGATTGTGCATGTAACTTCAATGTGGAGAAAGCCGTGTACCCATCACCTGATGTGAATGGACAACCATTGGGATATCTATACGAGTTTGATTGTAAAGCAATAAGCGATGTACCTGGCCTCTCAAGCAAGTTCTACGCTGTACAGTTTGAAAGAAAGGTATAAACGATAAACACACACACCTATATAGATATAATTAATTGCACACTAGTAGAAAAAGCAACTTCTATAGTTCAGATAGTTCTTTATACAAAGTATTCGTTCCCGGTAAAATGTATGCAGTAGATTACACCTCAAACAGATACTATGGCTGGAATTATTCGGTCTGGGTCGGTATTCACGAAGCATCTTAAGTGAAAACTTAAATATTTTGACTTAGGTTAACAATTTGAACTGCCCATATTTTTGCAATAATCGAAGAATAAGTTTTCTTGGTGATTATTGAAGCGCTTTATATAATACTTCAAAACCAGCTAAAAAGGTAATACCCTTATGTTTCCAGTTTAGCTGTTAGGAAATTGTAAGATTTTGAAAACAATTCTAAGTTTTCCCTTAATATTCTTTGTGAATACCACCCCAGGTCTGGTCCGTATTGGGTTCCAGGCATTTATGTTCTACATTAAGTAGGCCTATACTATTGCACATTCCTTTATGTTAATGCATTTTCATAATTAATAACCATTTGAGGAAGGCATAATTTCACAGACCTGCCAGGCGCTTTAGCTTGCAAAAAGTCATACATATTGAATAGTACATAGTATAATCTCTCAATAAGTAATACAGCTTAATTAAGATTATATTATGCTATGAGTAGGTAACTGATGACAAGCGAACAGCGTTATCTTGTATGTATTTATTTACCAATTTAAGTATAAACAGCGCTCTACAGGGTGTTGAAAAAGTTCATTCACAATGTAGAAGTTTTATTGAATAATTACAGTTTTTACATTTAAAAAATTTAAAAAATAAATAGAGGATATTTGTTGATTCTGGTGTAAGATCGAATTCTGTCATTGTAGCATTACCAATATTATATTTAACAGTTATTTGTACTGATAAATCTAAATAATAATCATAAACACTAAAACATGATAGCAAATAATGAAATTTCGAATCCTGATGGTCAAACCTTGTTATCATCTTTCAATGGGTAAATCATTTACCGCATAGGGGCCTACATCACCACTAACATTGATAAAATTTCATATTTCATGTTATAAAAATTTTATCAATGAAATCCTTTGTAATCCTGTATTTTAACCTAATATAGAGATCTACATGTAGATGAAACGATGTCCAATCGGTAAGCACTCTCGTCTACCAATCCGGAGATCCCGGTTTCAAAACTCGACGGTGGCACTGCAAATTTCAGAAAGTTTTTTCAGTATTTCACACCCAGCTGGACACTAGAGATCAACGAAACCCAGAGGTATCATCACGTGCATTTTAAAGAACCAATGCGATTATAAAAAACTAGAGCAGGACATCCTGTATCATACCAACTTTCTGGCTTTTCCCTTGAAACTGGGGTCATTGGTCATTTAGGCAGGCATAAAACCCAATGTCTCATTCAAATACAAAAAAACCCACACGCACAGAAACCCAACAAAACTAATAAACATAAATTTGGTGAACGAACATTTAAACCTAAATCAAATAGACGTATATTTTGTGAACGAACTTTTTACACCCTGTACAATGGACTGGTTTATAGTTTGGATTTTGAAGAAAACTTGTTTATTTATCGTTTACATAATTTATTCAGTTAGGTTATGTAGAAATAGACAACCAGGTACAACGACAGATTTGTGGTGGAGATCCATCACCCGGGGACCTCCGTAAGTTATCGCGTACACCGAACCACTTTTCTAATTGGTCACTTAAAGGCACACTATTGCTCCCACAACTTTTTCCGATCATCCATTACATACGATGAATTATGGAACCGTTAGGCTGTTTCTTAACAAATGACTAATCCTTGACGGAAGAATGTTAATTATATCTGTCGATTTACTAGACCAAATATCGTATGTGAAAAAAATACTCATTTTTCAAGAGTTGCTCCCCTTAGACTTTAAATAATGCATTTATTGTTTACAAATGATCATTTTGTCAATAAACCACCTCGATGTTTTATAACATTGTCTTCCATCCTATGATGTTTTTCCATATTTGGGAATGATCAATCAACTAAAGTGGTCAAAGTCTGAAGAGAGATTACCAAGTTATAGCTAATTAAAATAGCAGTGACTTTATTAAACTCGAATTCTTTGAACACTGAACGTTATTTTGATGATATTTTGCACATATAAATTTTAATGAAAATGCAACATGCATGACTGAACATGCATACTTTGGCGTGTAATTGAGCTTTTAATGTATTGGTTGTTGAGTCAATAACATAATATTAAACTTATGTGCGCAACATATCCTCAAAATATGGTCACAGTTATAAGCAATTAGGGTTTGAAAACTGACCAATTAGAAAAGGGGTTCAGTGTAGCGTCACTCTCTACCGATACTACAGTATATTGTTAAACATCTATAAGACATCTGGCACAATGTAGGACTTTTCTTGAAATTCACATACTTGTGTATGCTGTTCTTTTTGTAGTTTTTGATTTGGGACACTAACATAGGAGTAACCTGGCTATACCATAATAGCTACGTGAAAGTAGTCGAAAATATTGATACTCCTTCTAAATGTCACGTGAAATAATAATAATAATGTCCATAAGCCTAGTGCTGCCAAGATATGTTTTAAATTCATAATTTGGGCATTTTTGGGCATTGGCCGATACCTTTGTCTAGCTTCATACTAATCATTCCCTGAAACATAAAAACGTTGTTGGCGCAAATTGCAAACGCATTTACACAGATACTGACATCCTTATTGGTGATATACCAGAATGTTTGCAGTTTTTGCAAACCTACGTTTAAAGCATTCTTCTAAATAGATGAGCAGTCCTAAATACTTGTGTAGGACATTATTCATGTGAAACCATTAAGCATGATATGCATTGATAAATCAGATCCCCATTTAAACATCAAGGTTGTAGCATAGATTAACAATTATTATAGTATCTATAGTAAGAGTTTTCCAATAATTTCCAATAATTTTCCAATAATTACCAATAATTTTCCAATAATTTTATCTGTATATTTGTAGTTCCATTGACGACGAAAGCGCCACCACCAGGTCAGTAGATGACATTGTATAGTTATCACATTCTCAAATACTTGTAGTGTAGGAGTACTAGTACCAGACGCGTTGATACATTCAGGGTTTATACTATACAATATACCAACAAGAAACCAATTCTAATTCACAACGTAATCTCTGGAACATAAACTTCCGTTTTCATCTTTAACCCACGAACCTGTGTTTTGGGCGATCATCGGATGTAATGCTCCCACGACATCAGTTGTACGAGCGTCAAGCACGGGAGCTACGATAGTACCATTCGTTCAGTTTGTCGCTGTCTGTGATTGCATCTCAAATTTAGAGCCAATTAACATTGTCTTATGTTTTATGTGATCAAAATGACAAAATTATATTTCTTGTTTGATTACATCACGAACAATTAACAGTATATCTTTAAAGCTCTATATTATACTATGCATATCAGACATTACTTGATTCAAGCTTTGCGCCAATAAAAGTAACATCGCTCGAGTGCCATAACAATCAAAGTACTGAAAGTACTTACAGGCTGGCGAACTGCTTAGGAACAATAGCTTTTCAAGTAATATAACATCAAATGGTTTTCTAAGTCGAAAGAGAGGTGAGTGCTGGACTTAACAAATAATAAAAAAAATAAAAAAATTAAAAATAAAAAATTTTGGAGCGGCCGTGATTCGATCGCTGGACCTAAGCATCAGAATATTACTCAGCGAGTTGCTCAACCACTCGACCACGATCTCGTTGAAGAATATTGACCTAAATAATTTACCATCATAAAATCATTGTTGCGCGCGCTATATCGCGTTAGTATATAACGCGTAGTAATAATTATCAACGCATTTAAACACCTATTCTTTTAATTTGATACAATTTCCTTCCATTACAAGAAGAAACTAATATATTGCAAACGAACAGAATAAATGAAACAAGGAAAGTCGAATGTTCTTATCTTGCAAAACTGACTAACGAGGAGGAACTATTTGCATCGAGTGTATAGATTCTGTGTTGTCAGTTTTGGGAGTAAATTCATCTTAGTGGATTTCATTTTTTAGGATTGTAATAGTCTGGCGCGAAATCGCCAGCCTAAAAACAGTTACCAATTGTCGAGGGTTGTTTTCCGCAGTTCAGCCGTTCAGCCACCTGTTGGTCTTTAATTTGTAATTTTGTTATTTGCAATAAAAATATCGTTGTATTTAAGTGAATGGCCAGTGGTCAGACTGGCAAGGTTGGGCACAATGTACAACCAGTTGTGGTGATGGAACTCAAGCACGGACTCGAAGCTGTGATAATCCTGCTCCAAGTAACGGTGGCCAGCCTTGTCCAGGCAACAATACAATTGCTAAGCAATGTGAAAATGGACCATGCCCAAGTAAGCACTATTTTATCAAATATTTTTAAACTTTCTTCCAGGATTAATTTCATGGATTTTTAAGGATGACATTGACCCCAAAATAGAAAAATGGATTGTATTTTCTCTGACACTTCCTTCTCGTCATTTTTCTTTTCCACAGTTTAATTTTTAAAACCCCATCGTATACTTTCTTAATAAGTGTCACTGTTTATAAATATTGTTCATGTTCCGGAAAACTTTGGGATAAAAAAGTATGCATATACGTATATCGGTCTTGTTTAGATTATTTCTGCCGAAACAATTATGATTTTTCTTGTTAATATAAGGACGCGAAGATTACTCTCCAACGGGATAGCTAATATTGTGACTATTTCATTAGTCTATTTCGTATCTGAAAACAAAATACTTATACTTGTAATAAATAATTATACGTTTTGAGAAATAATACATCGATTATGTACGCTAGAGGCTCACAGAGAAGACTGGTATTGCCAAACTGAATAGCCTCTTTAAAAAAGTTTATCATTATTACGTTACGTGTGTGAAGACCTCGCTTGGGATTGAAAGTGGGGTCGATGGGGTCAAGGTCACCGTTACTAAAAATAGAAAAACTTTCCGCCCAATAACTTAAGTAAGGAATGAGATATCATGATGAAACTTGTTGTGTACGTAGCTTCTGTGAAGACCTCGCTTGGGATTGAAAGTGGGGTCGATGGGGTCAAGGTCACCGTTACTAAAAATAGAAAAACTGTTTCCGCTCAATAACTTCAGTTAGGAATGAGATATCATGATGAAACTTGCTGTATATGTAGCTTTTGTGAAGATTCAGTTTTGGATTGAAAGTGAGTGGGGTCAAGGTCATTGTTACTAAAATAGGAAAAAAGTTTCCACTCTATAACTTCCACAGCTATTTCTGTGCAATTAAAGTTTTACCTCGTTGAGCTCACAGTACTCGAGATGAACTTCAGTGATTTGCCTTTGTCTGTTGACCTATGCTGATGTTAAACAATGTCAGCGTTGTTCTTTTACTGCCTATTTTGAGCAAATATCAACTATTGAGTTGGAATACCTATGGCGCTATTATAGAACTAGATACCCTATCTATTTAACAGCACCTGCTTAACGTACATCACCATTTCAAACTTCTGCACATCCACCTTACCTTTGAAAACCTGGTCTTCATCGCCATGTGGCGCTCTTGTTATTATGAGTTAAGGGTACCCACTTCTGAGATCAAAATAACTACGATTTTTTAAAACCATGTTATTTGTAAAGTACAACCTACTGTAAACCTAGAAACTTTCGCGGCTACAAATTTTCGCGTTTTGCCGATTGTCGGCATATTCGCGGCTACAAACTTTCGCGTTTTTTAGTCTACCGCGAACTCCGCGAACACTAAGTCGCATAGTGACAAAATTATTGATATCATAACCTGTCACATTCATTGCTCGGTTCGTATAATTATAATTGCTTCTTAATTATACTTTTCACCTTCGTTAAACCCTCTCAAACTCTTTTTGATGTAGGTAATTACCTATTGTATTAGTTTACACAAATTGCAAACTACGCTGGTAATGTTTTCACAGTTCTATTGTCACTGTCAGTCATTTTGTAGTATGACATACCCGGTAATAATCAGCGCTATTTACACGCATATTCATATATTGAGTGTATTGTTAAACTCGTTTTCAAGAATGTTTTTTTTTAAAGTTTTTCCATTATTGTACCGTGATCATAAAAGGCTTTATTCAGAAAAAGTGCATACGCTTAAACATTCCAAATATTAACAAAATAGCACTTATAATACGGTCTGATATACGTCGTACCAAAATTATGAATTCCTTCAAAAACGAGAAACTTTCGCGTTTTTCTTGTCCTGGAAATGTTCGCGGCTATTTACTTTCGCGGATTTTTATTAACCGCGAACACCGCGAACTTAAATCGCGCGAAATAATTCTAGGTTTACAGTATGTGAAGTTCATTTTTGAGTCGAAAAACATAGGTTAATGACTTACTTTATTTGCTATATCCAATCGAAATGACCCACCTCAAAATGGCCATTTTTGCGCCAGTAGGCATAGAAAAGGGGGTAGGGGTAAAGAAATTGCTTATACTTAAAGATATGTGCCCTAAAATTACCATAAGAACATCAGAATTCAAGTATTAATCGATATACTAAGATTATAACTCATAAAAAGATTGAAAGTTTCACAAATAGTACCAGAAGTGTAGTTTAATGGGCGTTTCAATCAAGTAATAATTGTCTAAAAAATGGCGCCAAAACGGAGCAATATTCAAAAGTTTAACCAAAAAAATATTGTTGAAATAATAACTACGATTTTTTATGACCATGGTAAAATGAAAGGAAATTATATTGTGTTCCCATAGGAAACATCAAAAATATATGCTAATGTGCGTTTTAGAGAGTTATAGCGTGAAATGTGTGACCTACCCCTGTTTGAAACAGGAAAAAGACAAGTATTTGTTAAATTTATTCACTTTCATTCCACATGTCATGTTTAATCAACTGGATAACCACTGTACATATGATATCATTTATTTGAATTTGTAATATCATGTATTTGTTCATTCATTGTGTTCAGAATGTACCAAATTGACTCAAAACCATGTCAAATTACCCCACCCACTTTTATAACATGCAAATGGGTCCTTTCATTTTCTCACATAAAAAAGCTGTTGTTAGACCTAATCTTGCAAGGAATCTTTAAAACTACTTGATTCCGTTTACAAAGAAGTCCCATGCACTTCTTAAATTTGAAACGGTTGTCATGGCAACAGTTATTCAGAAATAGAAAAAAGGTGATTGTCGGCTTTACACCATGTATGTCATGCAGATATTGGTGTAAAATTCATTGAAATTGTGTATATTCATTATTTTTAAGATAAATAAACTCTTTAACATGTATACATGAGGAAATAAATGTCCAGACCAGGTTTAATGTGCAATTTAACATAAAATCTTCATTTGTAACCCCCATCTTTGACCGCGGTTGGAGGCGTAACACTCCAAATGTTGACATTTTGTTGACAAACTTGTATACTGTGAGAGTTATTTGAGAACTGTTGCTTTCATGAAACCATACAACTGGTTATCACATGAAATGGCAAAATACTATGGAGATGGCAGAGTATGCATTGCCATACATCCAACAGTTCCGTTACAATCGACTGGATCAGTTGTACATCTCAGATCTCAAGCCAGTCATATGTTGGGATAGACTGTTGCAGGAGCATTGTATGGTTGGTTCCTGGAAAACCAGTTTAATCAACTGATATCATATATAACTACACGCTTAATTGGAACAAATAAATGAAATTCCAACAAACAAAGTTGTTTAAGGTATGCAAGTGTTGATGAACACTATCTATGGATGAAAGTTCAATTTTTTTTTAAAATACCAAAAAAATCTTAAAATACTGCATACATGTAGATGTTTTTCATGTAAATAACAGAATGCAGTTGTTTCTCAAAATACTGTATTCATGACTGTAATCAGTATTTAATTCTACTGACAACTTTCATCCATTGCAATGCATGTTCTGTTTCAAAGAAATACAACGAAAGATTAAATAAAGTATAAGTTTATTAGCTCATAAAAAGTAAGTCATAAGAGTATGATTTCTGTCAGCCATTCATTTTAAAATAAACAAAAGATGTGTGTAAAACATGTATGCAGCCCAATAGTCGAAAATAGTACAGGTTACAGTGACTTTGACCTACTGACCTCAAAATTAATAGGGCCATCTACTGTTGCTGACCAACCTCCATGTAAAGCTTGACATGAGTGGGAACCATGTGGTCTACTGACCGACAGACTTGAGCACAGCAATATACCCCTCATCAACTTTTGGGACAAAATAATAACTCTTTAAAGATAAAATAAACCTTTGCATCTCTTAGTCAAGACTAATTAGCAACAATTGAATGGTAATTATAGTATAACATGTTTAAATATACCAATAACCCTTATTCACCACTATTGGACCCCACAAATGCAAGAAATCAACCAAGCATAAATAATCCATAGCTGATGGGACAGAGTTGTTTCCATCATAGTCAAATTAAAGAAAAAATATAATCCAACTATGTGTCAGTATTATGCTGTTTTGCAATTATCCACAACTATAATTACAGTTAGTCTTGTGTGTAAATATGCCCCATGGTATAATACATGTATGTAATACAAAGACTGCAAGCAAAATTCAGAATTTTACTTATTTTACTATTGCTGGGTAGCCCTCTCTAAACAGGTTCAATACCAATAAACAAGAGTGCTCGCTCACCTGTTGAACAATGATCTATATACCAGTAAAACATACATTCTGACCTTATTTCATGAGGATTGGATCAAAAATAGGGGTCTCTAGAGTGAGCACAAGGTTTATGCTAAGATTTGACCTAATGACTTAGTTCTTGACCTGACATAACTCAGATTTGAACTTGGATTCGCCTAGATTTTATGTAGGATTGCATTCTGACTAAGTGTCATGAAGATTTAATAAAAACTGTGACCTCTAGGCTCTAGAGAGAACAAAAGGTTTTCTAAGATTTGACCTAATGACCTAGTTTTTGACTCAACATGACCCAGTTTTAAACTTGGCCTATATTTCATTGAGAAAAATAGTGTGAATAAGTTTCATGTACATTGGATAAAAACTGTGACCTCAGGTTTGGACACAATGTTTTTCTAAGATTTGACTTAGTGACCTATTTTTGACCCCACATGACCCAGTTTTAAACTTGGTATAGATTTCATGGAGAACAACATTGTGACAAATTTTCATGAAGATTGGATCAAAACTGTTGCCTCTAGAGTTCACACAAGCAAATTGTTGAAAAGACGGACAGAGAGTGATTACAAAAGTTCACCTTGTCACTATATGACAGAGGAGCACAAAATAATCTTATGAGAGACAAAAGGTGGTCTTCACAGTCATACAGGCTTTATAATAAAGGTGGTCTTTAAAACGGGTTTGAGTCTTTGACTATATGTATTGTAAATGCAATATAATTGTAATTGATTTGACACATTTTATATATCTGTAGTTCTGCACTAGAATTATCAAATTTCAATAATTGCACAGAGTAAATATAACTTTAACACAAATTCAGAGTCTGAAAATATTGGTATAAACATCCAGTGAACATTTATTGTATTTGCTTCTCAAGTATAGTCTATATGAAAGTTATGCTCTTGATATACTAAATCATTGGCATAATTATTTTACATAGAGCCTTAAAAATGTCTGGTAGGAGTGTCTTCATGAGCTTTTCCTTGTGTCTTCAGAGAAAACTGAAAGTAAATACAAAAGGGACACCAGATCATTCAACTATTACTGCAACAGAATGTGCAATACTCAATGTGATACAAATGTATATTAGGTGCAAATAAGTCATGTGCACTACATGTATAAAATTATAGCAATATACAAGTCATGCATATAAATAAGAGGATTCCAAAACTTGCACACAGGTTTCACAGTATTGTCAATCCATTTAAGCTGTGCATCATGCCAGAGGCAATTTCACTCAAATAACTCTTAAAATTATTATTTTATAAATGATGTTGTCTAATGGTTTATAACATGTAACCGAGTGATCTATCATCTAGATTATATTCCAAGTTCTAGCAGGTTGTTTGTACTAAGTAACCTTCCTTGTACAGCTGACTTTTCATCCACATGTGGAGAAGTTGCTGGCTCTTTGTGGAAGGTAAGGATGCAGTCCAGGAAAACTGCTTAAGAAATCAGCTGCCATATATAACTTCAAAAGGTTGAGAAAATATAAAACCAATTATCATAAACAAGGTTTAATACATATTAAAACAGCAAAGTTAAAACATTATTACCAGTGTTTGCAGATTGTATCCCGACTGATTGAAACCAGGCCAACATTTTCATGAGAGTACCAATTAATAAAACTGTACATAATAATTCCTCCAAATTAGGTTTTCATTGCTTTCCTTGTCACACTGGTCCAACAAAACCTGAAATACAAATAAAACCAAACAAATATTAGACAACAGATCACACCTTTTTATAATTCTATAAGGATGCATTGATCAGTGATCTATATGCTTTCAAATTTATCCTCTTCACTGGATCATCCATATCATATGGGCGAGGCGACCTAGGCCCCCAGAAGTTTTTTAATTTAGGGGGATAGTACATTGAGTCATGGTTTAATAGGTGGGTAACCCCCAAATCACACTTCCAAATTGGATGGCGGACGGATGGTCAGGCAGCATATTTTTGGTGCATAATAATAACGTCTTTATTTTCGGTGGATAACATAATTGGTGAACTAATATTCATTATAAAATGGCCCACAGGTGCATCAGGTTGGGGTTGTCTTGTGGCAATCATTGCTTCGTGAAGTTTGTCAGATCAAGATGTGGCTAAGGGACAAAGACATTTGTTGGGTACCACATATCTGATGTCCACTAGACATTGGACCGACATCATACAAATCACAAAATTGATCTACCCTACACCATTTTTACAGGGGGTAGAAATGAGGGGAAGGCAGAAAAATTCTCTGGCTATTTGAACATGATTGTCGGCTACTTTTTGCCATTTTCTTCTTTGTTACTTTATAAAGTTATATAGCAATGAGATATCAAATTAATTCATTAATTACATCGACATCAGCCGGGTGTCCAATTAATTTTTATAAATAGCCGACGGTTTCCGAATGCAATGCCATATGTCATGATACCGATTAAAACCTGGCCAATTTCCCCGGCTATCAACCACCCATCCCTGGGCCGTGTATGCAACTGACAGGTAGATATATAAAAAAAATAGAAGAAGAAGAACTTAGACACCCCCTAGTGCTATATGAGTTTTAGGCTAGACAAGATTTCGGTCTCCGTAGTCACTAGGTCGAGATTGTTTGACTAAGTTTTAGGCTAGAACTTCAACTAGCACCCCCACCCCCTACAATATTTAGTCTAATTCCCCTGGCATTTGCCTGCTCCTGAGTCCGTTGCAAAATATTGATTGGTGTTTTTATTGAAAGTCAGTTAACTAATTGATTTTCAACTTACGATCAGTGACGATATGTAGCTGAATCATTGAATGTTGAAGGTCAGATCTGCCATTCTGTGAATTTCTGTGGCCTGACAACTTGAGTTTCTTGCTTCTGTCAACTTCCACAGTAACGGTGTACGTTAAACGGTTGGACCTGGCCATGTATAAGTTGCTCATGTATTCTATGACAGCATTCTATGATTCTATGCGCACACATAGTGTTTTAAATCCACTTTTTATCACAACGGTTCGTTTTCATTTTAGTGAAAATTTGCATGTGACGTAAAGCAGTTTGCTGTCGTAAAATTAAAACACTATTGTATTTCTTATTTTACATATGCATTACCAGTAGCCTCTGAATCACGGAAACACACAAAGGGATCAAATAAGGGCAATACTTACATAATATAGCTCGAACGTACTGCGCTCTGTAAATCACAACCGCTCAGGCTCACGTCCAAACTTGCTCAGGACGTTCCGCTCGTTCAACGCTCTTACGTCACGTCATGACGTCATTTCTAACGTGCGCCCGTTCGGTCGGGATCGAGCACCGTTCAGCCCATACTAATTGGGCCTAATTGGCTGATACAACACTCCCCCCGACTTTACTTGGGCCACTATCTGGGTCTGCTGGACAACATGACCAAGCAGTAGATGTCTCTTGTAGAAAACCACTTCGGCCGGACAACATGACCGGGCCTAATGGATGTAGATATCTCTTGTAGAAAACCACTTCGGCCGGACAACATGACCGGGCCTAATGGATGTAGATATCTCTTGTAGAAAACCACTTCGGCCGGACAAAATGACCGGGCCTAATGGATGTAGAGGACACAGTAGAAAACCACTCTTGCTGGACAACATGACCAAGCATCAGGGGGGTAGAACTCACTGCACCGATCGTCCTCTTCTTGGCTTGAGTAGGGGAGATTTATTTTGGGGCGTGTTGATCTAGTTCCAAGTGAAGTATGTAGAATCCAGGTTGGCTGGACAACATGACCAAGCCTAACTGATAACAATTTGATGTTCCGAATGAAGAATGTAGAACCGGGGTTGGCTGGACAACATGACCGAGCCGAACTGGTAACAATGATGGTGTCCCGAATGAAGAATGTAGAATCCAGGTTGGCTGGACAACATGACCGAGCCTAACTGATAACAATTTGATGTTCCGAATGAAGAATGTAGAACCGGGGTTGGCTGGACAACATGACCGAGCCGAACTGGTAACAATGATGGTGTCCCGAATGAAGAATGTAGAATCCAGGTTGGCTGGACAACATGACCGAGCCTAACTGGTAACAATGATGTAATGTCTGTCAGTCCAATAATGTTTCTCCAAGTCAGCAGTGTAGAATCCAGGTCGGCTGGACAACATGACCAAGCCTAACTGGTAATTATTTCATCAGATATACAGGACAACATGACCGTGCAACTGACTAAAATAATTATTTCAAAGCGATTCAACGATATTCAGCTAATGGCGATGTGTCATATACAGCTGTCGAGCGTTGGCTACCGTAAATTCCAATACCTTCCGAACAGGCCTCCCCAAGTGTGCAGCAACAGCTTCTGCAGATTCATAGACTTCACTAGGGGAGGACCAGTGATTCTTCGGGTTATGGAAATACGGAGCGTCCGTCTCCAGGATGATGTGATGTTCATCTATTTTCCGAAGGGCCTCAATCTGATCATCGTTGAAACGCTTCGCCATATTGGTGAAACCAAAGTAGGTGTGTGGAAAAGCTGCCAGCCACTTGTTCACTACATAGCTGTCCCCATTGAAGCAGTGAAGATGAAGGTACTGGTTCGAGTGCAGTCCTCTTTTCAGGGTGTGGAGAAGCAGTAGGTAGGCTTCTGTACCACAATCACCATCCATCCCACGGCAGTGCAGGACAACTACATGCCTGGCTTCCACAAGTGGCAACAACTTCTCCACCCACTCCACCTGGGTCGACCAATGCATCATAGGTACAGAGTGATCCAACCCAATTTCCCCCACAGCTCTAACTTTGGGATGTCCTATCAATACCCGGAGATCCTTTAGGTGGGACTCAAACTTTGACTGGCCCCGTTTCGCATGTTTCGGGTGGATGCCAATTGCCACACACATGTCGTCCGGAAACGAAGCCAGCCGCTGCTGAGTAGGGTAAGAGTGGGGGTCACAGAAAACTGCAACTGTTCCCACAAGCTTAACCCTCTTCTCTACCGGGACTGATGCCCTTGATAAAAGGTCCTGCAGGGATGCTGTGGGAGGAAGACCGGCTTTCCTTAGCGTCCTGTCTAAATGGAAATGCGAATCGAAGGCTTCTGGACAGGCGTCATCCCGAATACCCGACAAAAGGTCATCAGGGGCTTGGAACAGCTCCATCCAGTACCTTGCCTCGTCCTCTTCCAAACTGGCAGCTATCAAGTAAAGCACTTTCCAATGGATAAGGGCAGCCGGTGTATTGGGTGGATCTAACTGTAGTTGATCCGGGATGGGGCACTTGAGGAAGGTTCCCAAGGCTTCCATGGCTTGACGCTGACTTGGAGACACCGTCGAATTCTGCAGGGAGCCAAGAACTTTTTGCATCTGGATGAAGGTTAATAGGTCATCCAGCGTGGCTGGCTCACCCGCTATCCAGGTGGCGGCTTGCTTCAATGCCTTCTTCCGTCCCACTAGAACTTGATGCATGTCATGTGGAAGCCGTTCATCGAATATGGTAGGGATATGCTGGCTCATGGCGTGAACTTTCAGGTACCGGCTGTCTCCCTGGCAAGAGGGTACATAGCATCTGGTGCTTCTAGAAGCGCTCCGGCATTTCTTGCTGGTCCGCATATCCCTAACCACGTCAGACGGCTTCACAGAGCTGGTGCTATGGGACTGTTCCACCTTGGTCTTCTTGTTTGGCGACGGTTCCAGAAAGCAGGTGAAATTGACCCTCAGGTCCCTCACCTCCTTAAGGGCTCCCTTGCCAGTGCCTGCGGGAAGCATGTCTGCCCTACGTTTATGGGCCTTAGCTCCATGCCTTGTACCTTTAGGCCTCTCCACAGTATTGGCTGGATCCCTAGTGAGAGGTTCAGGACCCGGAACCAAGTTCACAGAGGCTCCGTTCTTCCCCGGGCTGACAGCGACATTCTCCTTTAGTAGTTCCGCGGGACTGACTGCCAACAGCTCCTCTTCCGTTTCTGAGTCGATGTCCATGTAATCTAGAGGCTCGTTCTCCGGAAGATCCAAAGGGGCAGGTGTAGAGCATGAAGGTTTCGGAAATCTGATATCAACACACCCCTTTCCTGGCTCATACACCTGCTCCTTTCCAGGTTTGACCCTTGGGACCGGGGAAACGTTGTCATTCACCCAATCCCAAGGTGCAAGTTCAAAACAAAGGAGGGCTTTGGCGGCATCCTTCCTCCAACCCCGGCACTTCTTTCCCTTGGAGGGTCCCCCATTGACCTTGTCCACCAAGGCTGCCATCCTGAGGACCAGTGAAGAAAATACCGAGAACTCCTGGCAATCCTTATCCAGCCCCAGCCTTGAAATAAAATTCTCCGCATCCGGATAAATCTCCCCTATCTCAAGCCTGTGTTCTACCTGCTTCATGAAACTTTTTACGATTCTTGATTCCATAGTACCTGTGGATGAAATGAACAAAAATAGGTCAGGTCTAGGTCTTACAGGTCGGACACTTGTATTTATTTATTGTCAAGGCGTCTGTCGCTGTCAGATTGACGCAAGACCCATGATACCACTCATCACAGTAGTCACACTGTATCATGAATCTTCCTTCCCAGGGCCTTCTGCAAGAACAGTACACTGCAGTAAGATCTTCAGGATCATGTTCATCTTCGGCAGTTTTATTCTGTTGCTTTCTTATCCACGCCGGGATATTTCTTGCATTACATGGCATCATTCTGTCGTGATTAGTGATGAACACCGCATTCCTCAACTTCACTTGATACACATAGGCGGAGTACTGTTTTGTTATCATACCTGGGCCCTTCCAGGGACAGCAGAGCTTTTTACTTTGACCTTTTACAGTGGCCGTGTCTAATAGATACACTAAGTCGCCTACTTTATACGGCCGCAGAAGAACTCTCAAGTCATAGTTTTTCTTCATTCTTTTAAGGGACGTGTTCAGTGTTCTGCGAGCTACTTCATGAGCCTCATGCATGCGCTTACGTAAGGCGGACACATACTCTGGGTAGTCTGCATGGTCTATAGCAGGTAGTGGAAACATTAGATGGGCCGGTATAGTTACCTCTCTACCTAGCATCAACATATTTGGGGTGAACCCTGTACTTCTGTTTACTGATGCGCGTATAGCCCCTGCTATTTGCTCTACATGCTGATCCCATTTCGCTTGAGACTTACCGATGAAGCATCTTACAGCATCCATCAGAGTTCTATTGAAGCGCTCCACTTGTCCATTCGCAGAAGGTCTGTATGGAGTAGTCCTAGATTTATGAATTTCCAAACACTTACAAAGTGCTTGCACTAGATTACTCTCGAAGTTCCTCCCTTGGTCTGAGAATAACTCAAATGGATAACCAAAGCGTGAGAAGAAACCTCCAATCATGGCTTTGGCTGTAACTTCGGCCTTCTGTGATGGTAATGGTATGCACTCTACCCACTTCGTGAACTGGTCTACCAGCATCAAACAGTGTTCATTGCCCTGGTCCGTCTTTGGTAGAGGCCCCATAAAGTCTATATGTACCCTCTCCATTGGTGCTCCTGCTTGATACATAGTAAGTGGCACCCTACCATACTTTGCATTCTTCTTGTTTTTACAACAAACATCACATGACAACACATAGTTTGTCACATCCTTGCTTAGATGGTACCAGAAGAATTTCTCCTTTAACTTGGCTTTGGTTCTGGTAACACCTTGATGCCCTGCAGAAGGTATATCGTGATGTAGTCGCAATGCTGTTTCCTGAAGTTCCACGGGCAACACCAATTTAAGGTCCTCATCAGCGATCTTCCGTTGATATATAATACCATCGATCAGCTGAAACAGTTCCTTGTTAACCCAGTAGTACTTTGCAGCTGGACTTCCTAAGAATAATTCTCCTTGACTGTGCACCTTATTGGACCTTAGCCACTCACAAATGAACTTCAATGATTCATCCTTGGCCTGGGCCTCCTTCACTGCTTCGCATGAGAATCCCCAACAACTGGCAACTTTTATCACTGGTGTCCCTACACTGGTGTTAACCATGTTTACTCGTAAACGGTCCCCCACCAAACACACATCAAACTGACTTTCACTGTCAATCACTGTTTCATTCAATAACTGTTCTGCCAATGAGTTGATGTTATCCATATCACTGCCACTCCCACAAAGTGCACCATTATCCTGAATGTGACACCCAGTACTATTTACACTTGACACTTGGTTCACTGTCTTTCCAAAATCAATGAGAAGCTCATTTTCACTGACTTTACCCAGTTCATTCACATTAAATTCCTTTACACTATGGGTATTATCACTTGCGCGGAACACATCACTTTCACCGTTCAAATCATAACTCACTGAATTCAATGGAATACATTTTTCCTTAACTCCACCGGGCTCTAACAAACAGAATGTGTCATCATTCCAACCAAAATGTTTCATATCTGAATTATTCATGTCCCCGGCACACTGATCCATATCGAGCAAGACAGCATCTGAGTGACAACATGTCTCTCCAGTATGTCTGTTAGTTCCAATTCTACTCACTCTCCGTTGAACCAACCCGGTCACATCATCAACTTCCTCGGTGAATTTAGCCCAATCCCGATCAGCTCGCATGCAGTAGTTACAGCCTCCACATGGTAGGTCCGTCAGTTTGATCCCTGCCACATATGAAGAACATGGTGTCAGTGCTTCCGGTATCCTCGAAAGGGAATCCGCATTTCCGTGCTTGATCCCGGGTCTGTGAACGACAATCATGTGGTACTGCGATAGTTCTTCCATCCATCTAGCCAGTTGTCCCTGTGGTTCTTTGAACTTTAATAGCCAAGTTAAACTGGAATGGTCTGTTCTCACCGTGAATAATCTTCCTAACAAGTGGTACTTGAACTGCCTTGTGAATCGTACTATACTGAGCAGCTCCTTCCGCGTAGTGCAGTAGTTCTTCTGTTCAGGAGTGAGGGAGAAACTACCATATGCCACAACTTTTTCCTCGCCATTTTGAATTTGGAGTAGTTCCGCGCCAATAGCCAAGTCAGACGCATCGCAATCTAAGATAAATGGATCTTCGTTGTTCGGCAAAGCCAACACAGGCGGTGAAGTCAAGGCTTGTTTTAGGTACGCAAAGGCTTCGGCTTCTCTATTGGTCCACTTGAATGGCTTCTTACCAGTTAGATCATACAGTGGTTTAGCTTCACCTGCGAAATCTTTCACGAATAGTCGATGGTAATTAGCTAAACCTAGAAATCTCTCCACATCTTTTGAGCAGGTAGGAGTCGGCCAGTTTTCAACAACTTCGGTGTCTTTTGATGACATTGCCACTTGATTGTTGTTTACTATCCGTCCCAAGAACTCCACTTCGGGTTTACAGAACAAACACTTCTTAGGTTTCAACTTCATGCCATACTGTCTGAAACGGGCCAAGGCCTGGCGAAGGTTAAGTAGATGTTCGTCGAAAGTATTGCCCATCACCAGAATATCATCAAGGAAGGCTAGTACAGTTTTCCAGTTCATCCCCCTCATAATCAAGTTGACTACCCTGGAGAACGTAGCTGGGGCATTTGTCAGACCAAACCCCATACGCACATGTTCAAATAAACCATACTTAGTAACAAATGCTGTTTTCCTCCTGTCCTCTTCCTTTAATTTGACCTGCCAATAAGCTGAATTCGCGTCCAACTTTGAAAACCACATACTACCTGACAATGTATCTAAACAGTCTTCTATTAATGGGAGTGGGAAAGTGTCCTTCACTGTGATGTCATTCAGAGCTCGATAATCAATACAAAACCTCATAGTCCCATCTTTTTTTCGGATTAGAACAGGAGCAGAAGCCCATTCTGACACAGATTCTTGAATAACCCCGGCATCTACCATTCGTTTCAAGTGTGCTTCTTCTTCGTTCACGAAACATGCTGGGGTTCGTCTCATGCGTTGTTTGATGGGTTTGGCATCTCCTGTGTCGATCCCATGTTCAATCTCAGTAAAGCTGCCTAAATCAAACTCGTGAGCAGCAAACACATCATGGAACTCCCTGAGTAATTCAGCCAATTTCTGTTGTTGGTCACTAGTCAAATCTTCACATGATCTTTCAAACACATCTTGCAGATGAGGTGGTACCTTGATAGCTTCTTCTTCCTCCCCAGTTCCTTCAGCGTTGATTTTGGTATTACAACATGTAACTCCAACACCCTGTCTGAGAGGCTCATCCCCTTCTACGGAATCACTATCCAATATCACCTCCTCCCCAATCTCAGTCGCTATTCCCACTATAACATTTTTATTCAATGTTTTATAGAAGTCAGTACAATTCACCAGACACACAACCGGTTCAGAACCTTTCCGACACACTGTCCTGGGCATTATGACACCTAAACCCTCAGATGGTTCAATATAATATTCATTCAGATCAGTATTCATTTTACACATTATTTGCTTCACCGAATTAGGAGGTATCACAATCCTCTTCTTTAAAGTAACCCTTGCTGTGGTAGGATTTTCCGCAATAGTGGAAGACTGCATCGGAACAGCCTCCCCTTGCACCAATAACACTTTCGAAGAGAAATCGAGAATAACACCTTTATCTTCCAACAAATCATGGCCAAGCAACACCTCATCACCAATTGGAGCCACATATAACTGTTCGTAGAATGACTGGGACCCCAACTTCAACCATATTGGTTCTGTCTGAAAACTTCTCATCTTGGTGTTATCTGCCATCTCAAGATCATGATAACTTACTTTCCTAGGCTTATTCTTTATCTTCTCAAATAGTCTAGGAGCTGGTGACCAGAAATTCAAAATCTATTTACCCCATCTGGTAGAAAAAACCCATTGGTATTTTCGAATAATACATACATTCAGGCTTCAGAAAAAGGTGGATGCCAGATCTGAAAGTGGTGCAGATTTTTTTAACAGGGGCAACAACTCTTGCTTCCGAGCTAATTTACGAATACACACGGCATTCTTAATTCGGGTGTGAATTTTTTGTTTATGTATATATTGCCATATATTTGGGTAGATATTATTCCATTAATGTTGTGCATCAATTGGACATACATAAATGACCAGTTTGAGGCCAAATTCAAGGTCAAATCAAGGTCAAAGTGAGAAAAATTGCTAAAAATTGATATTTCACCCCAGTTCTTTCTTCGTATAGCATATGTTTGGAATCAAATTTCGTTATTAAAATGATAGCCGTATTGGTAAGTACATATTCTTTCATTATAAGCCATTTGTTTAATGAAAACAGTCATTTCTTTGTCAAAATAGCAATCTAATACATATGCATGCTGGCCGAGAAGGCATTCTTTGGACCACCCCTGGTATTCTATAATCTAATATGATTAAATTGTTCATGTATATATTGCTTCATATTTGCATGGATATTATTCATTTGATTATGGACATTGAGTGGAGAAACATAATTGACATTTCTTGGATCAAGGTCAAGGTCAGTTCAAGGTCGAATCGAGAAAAAAGCAAAAAATGGACATTTCCACTCTGTTTTTTCTTTGTATAGCATTTGATATGAATATAAGTTGCTGATAAAAATAAAATCTGTGTTGGTTAGCTCATATTATTTCATTATAAGTCATTTTTATATAAATAAAATATATAATAAAAAAATTCGTTTTTAGTGTGAAAATAGCTATTTTGCATATGACAGCTTACGAAAACCTTGTACGACAAACCCTGGTATTCTATGATCTAATATGATTAAATTGTTCATGTATATATTGCTACATATTTGAATGGATATTATTCATTTGATTATGGACATCAAGTGGACAATCATAATTGACCTTTCTAGGGTCAAGGTCAAGGTCAGTTCAAGGTCAAATGGAGAAAAAAAGCAAAAAATGGACATTTCCACTCTATTTTTCTTCGTATAGCATTTGATATGAATAATAGTTGCTTATTAAAATAAAAGCTGTGTTGGTTAGTTCATATTCTTTCATTATAAGTCATTTGTTCAATTAACAATTTCGTTTTTTTAGTGTGAAAATAGCTATATGACAGATTACGAAAACCTTGCACGACAACCCGTGGCTTAATGTGATGTATGTGTTTTTTTATGTAGTGAGAGATACATGTATATTCAGGGATACTACCAGTATTCATTTGATTATGAACATCAAATGTACAAACATCTTACATAAGTTTGTGGTCAAGGTCATTTCAAGGTTAAGTTTAGAAGAATAGCTTAAGCATGATACAAAATGTATTTCGTTTCAGATCTGTAATTCTTTTTCTCATGTATGTTTTGGTATTATTGAATATATGAATGGCATTGTAATATCAATGTCGTATTCAAAGTTGTTTAAAATACTGACCATTTCAAGGTCAAGATCAATGTCCTTTTAAGGTAAAACTGTGGTTAGTAATGATGCAGTAACACTTTATGTGTAGGCTGATTTGTTTTTTTACAAGCAATACGGAACATTTTGTACCTGTGTTTACTTGTAGATGTACTAGTTTGTGTGGGCGTGTAATAATGAATTGAAATCAATTCTATTAGCTGCGAGTGTTATGAAAATCTTTAATGAGGAGGTATATCGCTTAACACACGTTAATCTGTGTGTCGGCCTGTCGATAGAACAAACGGTTTCCGAGCAAACGCCTTCCCAATGATTGATCCTACTATCCTTAGCCTTTTGGTAAGTTGGTTGGTATGAAACAGCAGACGGCAATGATCCTGATATCAGAATGTCAGGACAACCATTGTCTTTAAATGAATGAATACATCAAATGGTTTCCGACCAATAAATCCAGAACGATTGGACCTTCGATATTAATTAGAGTTTGGTCACCATCATGCCCCATTGATTACAAATTTCTTTGTACCAAAAATAAGGAATGGATGTACCAAATATGATAGTCAACCTATATGGACTAGGATGGGTGTACTGTATGGTAGTGAGAACCCCTTAAAATCTGATATGGATGTGGCGGTACTTTATTGTGATGTATATTCAATGGAGCATATTGGCTGACCAATCTGGCAAATGATAATGCTTACCTCCTAGGATAAGGATAGTTGCACAAAGTATGCGATTGGTAACACGTTATGGTAAAGTCTATAATGGCTTACATGGTGGTGAGCTTTGAATAACTGTACAATACAGTAGTGATTACCCAATGTGGTATGAGGTAGCTGTACTCAGTGATAGTAGGTACACTCATAGGCCATACTAATAGGGCCTGTATTTTGCAGTGAAGCATATCAGATAACGCCAGATATGACTGTACTATTTGAGAATACATTTGGAATTCAATAACATAATTTGAAATCCAGAATGGCTAAACCAATCATTTGGAATTCAATAACATAATTTGAAATCCATAATGGCTAAACCAATGGTAAAGTTTGCTTTATGAAAAGGGAGCGAAGACATTTGGAAAATAGGCAAATTGTTAAAATACTATTTGGACACCCTGTCCCAGGCTGTTTTGTATCATACAGTATCAAATCATATCTGGCTCAAGACCTGACGATGTGTGTCTTTGGATAATTATACATGTTCTTGGCAATGAGGAGTACCGCATACATTATAACCTGAAAATGGCAGTACACCGTGGAGTGGAGCAACCCTTATGGCCTGGTATGGACATGCAATGCTGTGGTATCTATTTCCAAGAGTCTGGGGTGTCTGTATTTGTATCCTGTAGCCATGTCTACATATTAGGAATGTGAAGGGTTCTATTTTTTTATTAATGTGTATCTTGTAGAACCAGGTATGGCTGAATTATGTGGTGGTGCGTACATCGTATGAAGTCGTAAGGCTTCTAGAATATTATGTCGGAGTGGATACATGTACGCTATTAGGCCTCAGGTGGTTAGACACGATGCTGGTACTACTTTGTCTGGGATGGCTTTATTCTGATGTGTTAAATGCACGTATCTGTGACATGATTTACTTATTGCAGTGCTAAATTCAGTGGTGACTACACTATAAGAGTTGTGTTGTACTAGTATTTTCCATAGGACCAGGGTTGTCGATCCTTAATGGTGATAAGTACCTCTTAAGAATCTAGTGTGGTTCCAAACACTGCTAGTGACAGCTTTCACATGATCTATGTCGTACACATTACTACTAAGTACGGGTATCAGATGTCTATGTTGGTACATATCACTGTAAGGAATTTTCATATCATAACAAATTCAGTACTAGCTGCCACAATTGAAATAGCTCATCACAGACCGTAATGATACTCAATAACACCTTAGATTTTAGCTAGACTTTATGTGTTATACAATACAAACGTGCACCACGGCACTATACAGGCGTCGAATGTTATGAAGTTATGTGTTATGCACAAGTCAATATTTTGACTAGGCGTCGATGATGTTGTCAAATTCTCGCCGGTCAGAATGCGTCTGTCTAATCCCCCTGTATCACCCGGGCGGACAAAACATTGACTAGCGCATTATTACGCGAAACAACTTCCATCCTAGGCCTATGATGTGCTCATCACCATGTTATTCAGTCATTTTATACCTGATATTTAACAACCACTGGATAAAACCAATCATAGGCCGTACGTATTGCTATATAATGTGTTGGTGGGTATGCCATATTGTCCTGGTGAATGTGAACAGCACAGTCCTAGAGAGCTACAAAAAGTAGTTCATAATGGGTCTTCAAAGAGTCTGAAAATCCTGATGGATTTAATGATATGCATTTACATGAGAATCCTTCTAAGCAATGCCCCTGTGAAAAACGGCGTATACAAATATTCCAAGACTGGCATAAAATAGACAGGTATAGTGCTTTTGAAAGCATTTATACGTAGTTTTGCATATTTGCTTGAACGTAAACAAAATTAATGGTTGTTAAGCCAGTATTGTGTACAGTCCATTTGATAAAAAGTGAGCCAAATAAAATTTGCACTTTCCTAATAACGTCGAATTCAAACCATACGTGAGAATTACAAATACAGAGAGGAAAAATCCATTTTTAGCTATTGTCTCACTTTGATCCTGAAACGACCTTAACTCCAAAGTGGTTTTAGATGCTTATCAATTTGATGCCCATAATATAATGAATAGTACATTGTGAACATATGACTTCCTTCATAAATAAACACATACATCACATTAGATCATATAATCCCAGGGGCTGTCGTAAAAGTGTTCGTAAACTTTCACATGCAAAAAATAGCTATTTTCACACCAAAAACGAATTTTTTTATTGAACAAATGACTTATAATAAATGTACATGAACTAACCAACACATCTATCATTTCAATAAGCAAATTAGATTCACATCATATGATATACGAAAGAAAAGCAGGGTTGAAATGTCCATTTTTGCTATTATCTCGATTGGACCGTGAACTGACCTTGACCCCAGAAGGTGAATTATGTTTAACCATTTGATGTCCATAGTCAAATGAATAACTTAATATCCATGCAAATATATACATGAACATTTAAATAATATTAGATAATAGAATACCAGGGGTGGTCGAAAGAATGCCTTCTAAGCCAGCATACATATGCATTAAATGGCTATTTTGACAAAGAAATGACTATTTTCATTAAACAAGTGGCTTATAATGAAAGAATATGAACTAACCAACACGGCAATCATTTTTATATGCAACTTATATTCATATCGAATGCTATACGAAGAAAAACAGAGTGGAACTGTCCATTTTTTGCTTTTTTCTCGATTTGACCTTGAACTGTCCTTGACCTTGACCCAAGAAAGGTCAATTATGTTTGTCCATTTGATGTCCATAATCAAATGAATAATATCCATGCAATTATGTAGCAATATATATGAACAATTTAATCATATTATATCATAGAATACCAGGGGTGGTCGAAAGAATGCCTTCTCGGCCAGCATGCGTATGTATTAAATTGCTATTTTGACAAAGAAATGACTATTTTCATTAAACAAATGGCTTATAATGAAAGAATATGTACTTACCAATACGGCTATCATTTTAATAACGAAGTTTGATTCCAAACATATGCTATACGAAGAAAGAACTGGGGTGAAATATCAATTTTTAGCTATTTTTCTCACTTTGACCTTGAAATGACCTTGACCTTGATCTCAAGCTGGTCAGTTATTTATGTCCATTTGATGCACAACATCAATTAAATAATAGTCACCCAAATATATGGCAATATACACATAAACAAAAACTTCACACCCGAATTAAGAATGTCATGTGTATTCGTAAATTAGCTCGGAGGCAAGAGTTGTTGCCCCTGTTAAAAAAATCTGCACCACTTTCAGATCTGGCATCCACCTTTTTCTGAAGCCTGAATGTATGTATTATTCGAAAATACCAATGGACTTTTTCTACCAGATGGGGTAAATAAACTTTCATTTTAAGGCCCTTTTGAAACCTGGCTCCTGGACTAAAATACTCGCTCAGCTACAATTGTGATATCTGCTCCCGAATCCACCCTGGCTGTGGTCCGAACTCCACCAATTACCATCTCAACCATGGAAGATCCTGCACGCAGTCGTTGCACCTTGATGCTGTTTTGGGCTTTGTAACCCATTTCTATGGTAGTTCTTTGCTTCACTGTATGACTATAAGCCTGCTGTTCCACCTCAGAACTACCATGCTGGTCAGGGGATACAGAAACCAGGTGTGGCGGTTGCGGACAAGATGACCGCATTGTACCTTCCGGTGTCCCTTCTTCCCCCTTACCAATCATATCCCCATAGCGGTTTTCTAATCTATGGGGCTGGGATACAAACCGCGTTTGACCAGCCCTTAGTGGTTTAAAGACTGTCTGTACTTTTCGCAGTCTCTCTTGAAATGTCCCTTCTCTTTGCAAAAGTAACACACAAATTCCTTTTGGGTAAAGTTAGATTTACCTTCATTCCTAGTCCTATTTGACCTTTCCCCAGTCTCCAGCTTCAGTACCATTTCGGTTAGTTTTTCTATTGAGGCCTGCATTTGCTGGATGGTGTCATGTTCTTGGGTACCCACAACGTTTATTTTGAGAGGGTCATCTCTGGCCTTCTTCTTTGAGGACACACCATACACTGCCTGGGTGGTATACTGGAAATGCTTCACCGCATCCAGAGCTTCACTCATAGTTTTCGGCCGCTGTAAACTAGCATGGCTTCCGGCATCCCTATCGTAGCAACCTTGGCAGAATTTTATTATTGCTTCTTCATTTCCATGAATTTCTGGGAGATCCCGGAATGCAGGGGTGGCAAGGGAAAGAACTCTATCTGACCATTCTTCCAGGGATTCTTCACTGTTCTGCTTGGCCTGGTTGAATTTGGCTCTTGAGGTAGCCACCAGCTCACTCACTCCAAATCGTCTACCCAGCTGCTCTAAGATGGTGTTCAGGGATCTGTGACGGAGTTTTTGGTAAGTGAAAAACTCCAAAGCTTTTCCTCTCAAACCCCACACTAGGTAGTCCTTGGCTTGGTCCTTAGTCCAGCCCAAGACATCGCGGTAACTGTAAAATACCTCCTCGAAAGCTACCCAACTTGTTTTCCCATCATACATCAGGTTTTTTGGGCATTCCCTCGGTGTACCCCTCTGGACATCTCTTTTTGACGGCTTGGGTCTCCTGACTCTTCTAGGGATGTCTGCCGAACTTGATGCATAACCCCTACGACGATCCCTGCGTACATGTTTGGGAGATTTTGAGGCAGTGGATATGGAACCATCACCATCAGAACTTGATCCACCACTGGTATCTGTACTTGTACTAGACTGATGTCTAGTCAACAATGCGTTCCCATTGTTTTCGTCCCTACCTTTTAAGGCATTTTGATAACCCTTAGGAACATAGGCATTATCATCCAAAGTGAGGCGTCTAATCCTGTCCATCAGGTCGTCATTGTCCCGTCCGTTATATGAAGCCCCCTCCTCCATAACACCAATGGGGCTATGGCGCAGAGTGCTTGAACTAGCCTGATTAAGGCTAGATTTTGAAACATTTGCATGCATATTAGGGTCAGAAGTAGAATGGGAATTAGGACTTGGCAAAACAGTTTTTGATTTATCAGATGACTCAGAGTCCTCCATGAAATTCATGAAAGACTCATGACCTAAAGCCTCTAATCGGTCTTGCAGAGCCTTATCTATACTACAGAAGTCTATTCTGCTGAGCAGATCCCCGGACGGTTCAAAGCCCAACGCCAATTTCAAATTATCGGGCAAAATAGTAGTCATTTCCCTAAGATTAATAATGTATTGGGCCCTCTTAGGACCCACATTGGGCAACCTTTGCAATTCATGAAAACTGGCAAAATTGATAACTATTTTACCCTCCATTTTAGAAACGCCATTTTGTAGTGCCATGATCTAAAAGCTATAGTTAATATAGTTATTAACAAAAAACACAATAATTGTTGAATATGAAATTTATAATGGAACAATAATGCAAATATCAATGACAAATCGGACAGGTCAAGTCAGACGCTAAGTCAGAATAGACGAAATCTCAGTATTTCCACACAATGGACTGGATGCTGTATGTGGTAGTGGTTAGATCATACGACCGACAAAAAGTCCAGGCCAGTATAACATAAACAATACAGTCAGAATAGACAAAATATCAATATTCTAAAAGTAATTCTCGAACAGGCAATCGTGGCAAGAAAACTATAACCGACAAAATATCTAGGCTAATAGTGACCAAACCACCAATAACCTTACACTGGTACAGAAGACAAAAAGCCTTGACTGAACCAGATTTTAAAGTATCAGTAATAATAATCTGAACAAAATGATCAAGATTTTTCAGCTAAGGGGGGCTGATATACCGCTGAACTTTATATAACCGTCTAAAAGACTGGTTATGTAACTCTATAAATAGTCTAGTAACACGAACCCTCTGTTGACTGATGATATCCACCAAATATTCAGAAATGGTCCAAAAAGTGTAACTGCAAACTATAATAGAATAAAAATATATATGACAGCATTCACAGATATATGACCAATATCAAACTCATATCCAACCCATACCCCGGTAATCAACCCTAGGGCACACCCGTGCCTATACCGTGTTAAAGACCAACAGGGGCCAAGATTGGATACCAAATATATTGCTGATATATCTTATATACCCACTCAGTTAAACAGCATATGAGTTGAGCTTCATGATGAGACCATAAACCCTATATATTTACAATCCAATCTCCACTCTGTACTGAAACCCATTATATGGAGGCAAACAAATTCAGTACAGTTAAATAAAACATATATTAACCTAGAATAGTGAACCGCGTACCCCGCGCTATTGAACATTGTTCCCTGGACTCCTGCTACAAACATCCTGAACAACTTTTATCCCCTTCAATAACACTGTGTAGTTCCCCTATGCCAAATAATGGTAAGCTAGACTGCATACTGTATTGGGGTTCGCAATACCAATATACATCATAGACCACCCCTACTATTAACTTTTCAGGGTCATACCACCGTTATACCACCCCTAATACCTTAAGGGCTAAACAAATACCCGGGACTCCATTTAACATACGCTGGACCCACACCCCACAGAACCCTACTCTAGTGCATTAATTGGATTGCTCGGACATACATAAAATATAACGTTAAATATTAAGACCAGCTTAATGTACAAGTTTCCGGACAAACCCATCGGTCATATTTCATATATCTCGTCAATAGAGCCTCATCGGAACTTTGAAAATTACTTTTACTCCCCTTTGTGATCCCTAACAACTACCTAACCTGGGGTTGTATCACACAAAAGGGGCATATCACGGAAGCAATATACACTCCACTCAACTCAAACGCTGGTTAACTATATTGAAATCACAGAGGCTCGCTTATAAATTTTTTTACTTCTTACAAAATACCCAAATATAAAACCCAGAATGTTCCAATAAATTATTCAATAAATCAACAGTTCCCCCAATAATATAAAAAGTATTCCCGCCGGCTATGCTTTAGTCAATAAATAATGAATACCGATATCATTCACCCATTTATTTATAATAATACTGATATACAGTATAGATAAATTATTATAGATCCCATTATAGATTATACCTATATTCCAAACACACAATGAAATAAATCACTGAGTGATTATCAGAAAGTACTAATAATGAATGAGAATTAATTGTAGGTGAGTACCTCAAAAATGGTCAAAACGGAAATATATTATTATAAAACAATAAAAAACAGTATTTGAGTTGATTTACTGCCAGCATCTGTTTTGAACTCAAATTACATTCCGAAAATAGATTATAGTAAATGTGTATCATAAATCTAATATAAATATTGGGTATCGCATCTATAACAAAAACCAGATCTCAAAATATTACCAAATTCCCAAAATGATATTATTCAAGAGTTGCCCCAAATATTATAAAGACTGGTCAGAAACTTGTAGACTCTAAATGATCAATAAGTCATAAGGATATTGCAGAGATGAAACACTGGTATACTACAGGCATACTTCAGAAAATAAAAGGGCAAGTTTAGCAGCAAAAGTACATCAATCAAATAACCATCTAATAAAGTACAAAGTTGTGCCAAGGGAAGTAACTCCGATGTCAAGAAAGAATGTAAACAAAGGGATTAACTCCCTTGCCTCATTTTACAAAAAATCAATATCGAGTAAGGACGACTGTTCGTGCATTATGGTTGCGATAGTTCATTGAAATACGGTACAATAATATAAGCCAATGATGACATGAGGCATCTTACGCCGAAAAAACATTACCGAATCATTTGGCAAATGACAAAATTATGGAAATAGTGCGCATTAATATGTCAATATCCGCGGTAACCTAGACACGGTAACCTTAGCGACGCCAGCGGGAACTACTTTAAAATGTAAACAAGAACATAGCGTAAAACGCTGATAAATACACCAACTAAAAATTTAACGATCGCCCAAGAATATGACATGGCAGAAACTGCAGGAATAATGAGCCCCCTTACCCCATGAATTCAAATAAACCCTTCAACAACGAAAAGACGCAAGTCACGTGATACTTTCAGCGGAAAAATACAGCCTCGTTATCGAACGATGACCCGTAGCGAGGTCACCGACTGCTATTACAAGTTAACCCCTTACTGTAAATTCCCAACTTCATTCTAACCCATTCCCCGGTATTCAACCCTAGGGCACACCCGTGCCTATACCGTGCTGAACACCCATGAAAATCAACCCTAGAGCAAACCTATGCCTTTACCGTGCTGAAGATCATGACCGAAAGCGTTTGCCATCGCATCCACCGGCATTAGAAAAAGTAAACAAACTGCTTTATCGTATCACGTGACCCACAACTGTAAACAATGCAGTTCGTCCGCCCTGCATCCCAAAAATGACGATTTAATACAACAGCCATTCATAAGAAGCAGAACAATCGCACAACACAGCCTAATAATGCAGATATAAACCCTTACCATTCCCTCAACAAAAAAGAGAAAAGAAAAACCCACCCTTTGTGCGATCCGTGATTCAACATGGCTGCAACGTTCATGCGTTTGCTAGACGCATAGAAATACCGAAAAAAACCTAAGAATCACAAATATACAATTTGAAATAACAAGGTACACCAAGAAAATCTACTTACTTGTGATATAAATCCATAATCCAAACACTATTCCTCCGAATAATAAACACAAACAATCCACGCGTGAAAAAATTCAAAAAACAAAACAAAAAAAAACCAGTTTCTCTCGTCGCCAATATTGTATTTCTTATTTTACATATGCATTACCAGTAGCCTCTGAATCACGGAAACACACAAAGGGATCAAATAAGGGCAATACTTACATAATATAGCTCGAACGTACTGCGCTCTGTAAATCACAACCGCTCAGGCTCACGTCCAAACTTGCTCAGGACGTTCCGCTCGTTCAACGCTCTTACGTCACGTCATGACGTCATTTCTAACGTGCGCCCGTTCGGTCGGGATCGAGCACCGTTCAGCCCATACTAATTGGGCCTAATTGGCTGATACAACAACACTGACGAATCAAAATCATCACCACGGTTGTTTCCCTTGCAGTCGACGAAAATCGATATATTAATTTCTATGAATTTATATTTTTGGCAAAACTGTTTTTAATACGCAGAAGGACAGCTAAGAAATCGTTTTTAAGACCGTTGCAAATTCCGTAAACATGCTGCGCGAAAAGATGCGCAGACGATGCAAAATCGTCAACTGCGGGTACCCTTAATTTGAAACCGTTCGAACCCCGGTTTTGTCTGTAAGAAAATTATGACCGTCACACTCTACCGATGTTTTTTTTTGTTAAGAATATTTCCTTTTTACAGTCTCGAACAAATCGAGATAACGCCAGTCAATTGAATCTAAATTTTACAGTTGATGGTTCATGGTCTGAATGGCAAGCATGGTCACAATGTTCTGCGACTTGTGAATCAGGAGCAAGAAAAAGGAACCGAACCTGTGACAATCCGGCCCCGGAATTCGATGGCAAAGCTTGTGTAGGGGCCAGTGGTCAGATACGTCATTGTGATGACGGTCCTTGTCCAGGTATGTATATTCAGGCAGTTGGTGACGTCATTGTGATGACGGTCCTTGTCCGGGTAGGTAATTTCAGGCAGTTGATGACGTCATTGTGATGACGGTCCTTGTCCGGGTATTTATATTCAGACAGTTGATGACGTCATTGTGATCACGGTCCTTGTCCGGGTATGTATATTCAGACAGTTGATGACGTCATTGTGATGACGGTCCTTGTCCGGGTGTGTATATTCAGACAGTTGATGACGTCATTGTGATGACGGTCCTTGTCCGGGTGTGTATATTCAGGCAGTTGATGACATCATTGTGAAGACGGTACATGTCCAGTGACGGTCCTTGTCCAGGTATGTATATTCAGACGGTTGATGACGTCATTGTGATGATGGTCCTTGTCCGGGTATGTATATTCAGGCGGTTGATGACGTCATTGTGATGATGGTCCTTGTCCGGTTAGGTATATTTGCAGTTGTAGTTTAACACGACTGCGTTCACATTTGGAGAGCTTATGTCCCAGTTGAAGCCGTGCCCATAAAACAAGCAAAGTCAAAGGACTCAAATCTCTAAAACGTGTGAGTGGCACAAGGCCTAAGCAGTGTTAGGTGCTTTTCATCTTACTGTAATCAGTGAATGGTTGTCATAGATATACTCTATGCTTTTCTCAATAATTCTCCAATACATGTCCGTTATCAATTACAAAATGTAATTATTTACATATTAGTACTTAAGGTACTTTGCGCTGTTGGTCTAGAGAGAATAAAAATAACCGAAACTTAATGAAACTTAAATAATGAATTACAAAAAGACAATTCCCCTTAATTTCAGTTGACGGTCTGTGGTCAGCATGGCAAACATGGTCGACGTGCTCGGCAAGTTGTTCTGATGGAACTCGAACAAGAACTAGGCCATGCAGTAATCCTCCTCCAACAAATGGTGGTCACGTCTGTGTCGGCACTGCAAGTGAGAATTCTGCATGTAACGATGGACCATGTCCAGGTATATATCCATACTCTTTCAACCAGCATATTTTTCATCTGACAATATTTGAAAATATTGATGTTTGTAATAGAACATGTTTCCACTGTACAAGCACAGTGGAAAATGAGATGCATGTAATCCTTCATTGTCCAGTTTACGTCGATATTAGATTCCAACTTTTGGATACTCTAAATACATATAATGAATGTCAAAATATGTCGGATTCAGAGAAATTTATCTTTATTTTTACCAATGAGAATTTGATGTATTTGTCAGCCAAAACCTGCTATAACATACTCCAAGAACGGAGGAAACTCCTGTATAAGTGATAGATTTTATTATACATTTGCAACTGTAAATATGTATAGCTGTTTATGGAAACAACTTTTTATCATATGGCAAATCTCTTTTAATATTATATAATTCTGCCAACATATTAACTGGTGTATGCTGTTGTATGTAATATTTTAGTGCTTTAGATTTAAGACATACACCTAGACTTATTGGATTTTATCATAGAAGGTTTTTAATATTCTAGATGTGTTGTAAATTTATTACTAACAGTCTCTTATAAATCAAACATGATTGGTCACATTCTTGTATTATTGCATTTTTATAATTTCTTTGTAAAATTGTATTTTATATATGTAATGTGAATGAGACTTGAATAAATAATTGAATTGAATTGAATTGAATCTGACATATACTAGTCTGGAGACTTGACTTACCACTGATTTATGAAGGTTATATGCAATGTAGCAAGAAACAGACACATGGCTTTTTGACGTCGTTATGATATGATAATTGCGAAAAAGAAAATACTTCAATTCACAAAATAATGAAATATGCAAATCCTAGTTAACGAGGTTACTAGGTCGCCATAGTGTTTGTTTGTTTGTTCTGACACGAATCTCTGATGCCCAAAAACACTAAAACCAAACTGAAATAGAAACGGGACAATACACACAACTATATTGCCATCTTTTCTTTAGTTGATGGTATGTGGTCAGACTGGCAAACCTGGTCACAATGTTCGGTCACGTGTGCTGAAGGTCGACGTACCAGGGACAGATTGTGCACCAACCCGGCACCAGCACATGGCGGGAACCAATGTACCGGTGAAACCAGTGAACATGGTACTTGTTTACCAGGCGAATGCCCGGGTAGGTATTGTCCTCATTCAACTCCAAACTCCCGCCATTTTTAGGATTAAATATTTAGCACAGTCCTTTCCTAATTAAATGATAACGGTTGTAAACATCAGCTCGTCCGTCAGTCAGGTAAACTTCTGTAAAATCATTAATTTTCGTGGGGGGTTAAATTTCGTGGATTTCGTGGTTCACCTCAACCACGAAATTTAATCCCAACGAACATTGATTTTGACCCTTGTTTTATTACCTGAAATGCAGAATCCACGAAATCAAGTCCCAAATAAATTGTCTTTTTTACCAAAACCACGAAATTTCGTCCCAACGAAATTAAATGATTTTACAGTATGTTTATCTTGGTTTAACAGGGTATACCTGAGTTTATGGTAGCCCCCGCTAATCTTTTGAATGGGATAGTTCCCTCTTTAGTATTACTTATTGGATCGACAGTATATGAACCCATTTTATGTATAGCTTTTTTATTAAATCATTATAGCGTGTGCTCAGTCCATGTGGAGCTAGATAAGTACCATGTGAACTTATTCTGTGTAGTACAGCCCTTTAAGAACAAATATCAAGACTTATCTCCCTTGATGAGTTGTCTTGTTAAGCTAATAAATTCCCCGGTATAATAATTATTGAAATATTCCCTGATCCTTTGTTTAAAACTGTGCATACATTGGGCTTTAATGATCACCATATGATATGAGAAAATCCGACAGGGAAGGCAGCACTCAACTTGAACAGCCGAGCACAGAAAACAATAACAACACAACATAACACAACTACACACAGCAATGCCCACACCCAGCAAAATAACTAAAAGTCCAAGTCCATGTTGTAAAAATGCAGGATAACCTAAAATGTAGTTTCATTAGGAAATAACAAAAAAAAATGATTAACCCAAATGGTGCAGCTAAGACCCGACATTCCCGCTGCAAAAGAGCAGAATGACATTTTTTCACAAAGATATGCCAAAACGGTGACCCAAGCGACCAAACGACTTGAAAATAAGGCGTTACCGTGGCTTGACCTAGTAACAATCAATGCACGTTTTGCACTGGATTATAATGACTCGCCCCTTTTTCAAAGAAACTGTTTCTTTGTTATTTCAATCAATCAAAATGTCCAACCATAAACTATCTGCCATGCATGTTCTACATAAAGCAGCAGATTCATATCCACATAGAACTGATTGGTCTGACTGGCCTGACCATGTATTGTCATAGGGTCCTCAGTTAAATGAATTTATGAACTATTTCTTCAATAATAATCGAATATACATTATTATTCGACAAACATATACCGGTATAATATAAGAACGGAGACACAATCTTAAAGCAAAGGCATATGAACTTATATAATAACATATCCACATATTCAATTTGTTCAATAACAGTATATGTGCCGTGTATTTGTGTTATGTGAATTGTCTGAGCTCATTTGGTTAAGTTGGAGTATACATTCTTTGTCTGATTGTTTCATATCTTTTCATATAGTAAACGGACTGAAAATTGTTTGATATCAATATGTAATGCTACATAACTTCCTATGCCTGTTTAATTTTAGTTTATGTATTAGATACAGTACTAGTTTTCGTTCAAAAGTGTCTTCTTACAAGCGTTATTGTACAGTTTCTGAACGACAAACAACATAATTGTCCGAGGCGAAGCCGATGATAATTTGTTGTTCGTCCTTCCGAAACTGTACAATAACACTTGTAAGAAGACACTTTTGAGCGACAACAAGTTCTGTTTCTGACTTATACTCCGACAAAAAGCAAAATGATCTCCAGAGAGACAATGGTTGTCCAAAAGTTCCTTGCAAAATCCATGAACAGAGCATCGTTCGCAGCATAGAAAATATAGTTCTAATGTAAAAATATGCTTGGCCTATAATGTACCAAAGGGATTAAGTTAACTGTCCAAAAATGTCCATTCATAGGTTTGATTAGCTTGTGATCAAAATTCACAAGTGTCAATGTGTTTATACACCTTATAAGTGCTTATAATACACTTGCATCTAGTTTTCTTCGTTCATTGATAAAGGACTTATTGCACAAAGGTAGAAATTTATGCATCTTATTTTCACAATTGTCATATTTCTATGAAAATATTCGTATTGTTTTCTTTTTTAATACACATAACAAAGTTACATGTATATTCGTACTACCCGTGTTGACGCTCACAGTCGTATTAATATATAGAATAAAGTTCAAAAATAAATTTTGCTTGGTATGAATATTCTGTAACTTTGTTTCAATTGCTATAATTAATTTCTACTTTTCATGGTCATTACAAGAATATATATTTTGCTCCCAATTTGCAGTTTACAAAACAATAAGCAATTTATCTCAACTTTGTTCTGGCCTAAATTAATCAAGAATATTGGAATTCATGATTTAGTTATCTACACTATTGATTCGAGTAAAACGCCACAAAATAGATGGTTTTACAGTAGTACAGGCTAATGTTGCACTATCATTGGGTGGATTTACAATTTTCTAGCTACATGTTTTTGACAAGTAAAATAATGTAATTTCAATGTGACAAAATTTGTGGATTTGGTGAAAAAGACAATTTTGTGGAAAGTTCAACGTAATTTAAAGGATTTTCTTGGTTGAAATCATCCACAAAATTCACAAAATTAAATCCCTTCTTGAATATTATTGATTGTACAGTATGTCATTTATTTAACTGTTCATGTAGTTATAAGCGGATTTGTCATGATTGACCAATTATTTTCTGAGTAAATGTTTTTTACAAACAACTTTCTTACAACTCAAAAAGTGTACACTTACGAAAATAATGTACACTTTATCAATGGAGTCACAGGGCGTATCGGAGTATAACATATTTTATTGCATGAATTTTTACACAATTTACAAAAGGTTTGTAATACTCGTATACAATAAATTACAACAAATAGAAGCATGTCATAAATGTAAACCACAGAAATTTTTACAATATTATATTTATCACAGAAGGATCGGGACACACCAGTTATTTCAACATAAGATATCGGCCCTCTCCAAATAATTTTGAGGTAAAATAAAATGGACATTTTTATTCAATTGTTGATTTTGAAATGAACTAAGGGTTAAGAATGTGTAGGCCTGAGCCAAGCGTACGTTCATTTTTTGTTTTAGTCGACGGTGAATGGAGTACCTGGGGGACCTGGTCACCATGTTCTACAACTTGTGGTGGTGGTTCACACTCCAGACAGCGTACATGTACATATCAAGCAGGCTTCCCTAAAGGAGCACCATGTGTAGGTGATTCAGCACAATCGGAATCATGTCACACCGATCCTTGTCCTGGTAAGCTTTTTTCATGACGCAGAACATATAGTTCGTTTTGATACAGTCGTAATGCATGCTCATTCGTTAATATATCAGCTTAATTGACATTACGTCAATTTTCAGTCAGGGACCTTTACACCAATCTTTACGACTAATCATAATCACATGACCAAATGTATTAGCTTGAAGACATTCACCAAACACCTTCGTCAAACAATTAGGGTGAACGATTTTCTATCTAGCGTAATGTCAATTTGTCTACTAAATGACCCCTGGCTTCAAGGGAAGGAGAATAGTAAAGGGGCATAATATACAACGAAATTAAGTCAATGTTATGTACACTATTTGGTAAGAACTGTATTAATCACCATGGAGTGATACATCACAAAGAGCACAGATTGTCATAAATATTTACTAGTATACCATTCTTTTCTATTGCTTTTCAGTTGATGGTCATTGGAGTGCCTGGGCAACATGGTCAGCGTGTACAACTTCGTGTGGTGGAGGTACACATACCAGACAACGTACGTGTAGCTATCCAGTAGGGAGTCCTCACGGACAATCGTGTGTAGGTAATTCAACTGATGCAGAAGCGTGTAACCCTGATCCATGTCCTGGTAAGTATTGATAGAGCATTTTGTTGCATTGTTTACGTATGTTTGTGTTTATGACCCATTTGACAATGGTGTGCAAAATGCAATAATCTAAGTTGAAGAAAGGACACCGGACACAGTTATGTCGGTAGGCTATATATGGCGTGTCGCATTGATTCATTTATGAGTTGTGCAATTCAGGGTGGATGTGTGTTCATAGGGGAGAGGGTCTTAATATAATTTTCTATTAGATAATTATTTTTTAAACGAATAATTATAAAAAAATTAACGTACCCATTGAGATGTTCATGAATATAAATGCATTTTATATGTCAACAGGAATGTAAAACACAAGTAGTATGTAAACCATTGTCGTATCTGGGGTGTTCAATATGTATTTTACTTAATTTGAGAATAAGGAAAGCCAATAAGATCGCATGTTACTGACCAAGAAATATGTTGTGTTCTGATTAGTTGTCCACATCCCTAGGTCAAGTAAGATCAATATTGAATATTACTTATTGCTTAGTTTGGAATAACTTCTGTTTATAAACAATGGACGCATATATTGGAACCTGTATTCGCGACTATATGTTTTTAAAATCATGTAAATAGTGAAAATAAACCACCAAATACCGATTAAATTTTTGAAAAAACTGTTTAAAAAAATTTACTTTTCCACAACGTTTCGTCTATACGGCTTCATCTGGGGTTTGTTTAAACCACGTGTCCTTTAAAACCTGTACATATTTAGCTGCAAGTTCTTTTGCAATTTTCCCATAACTTTGCAATCGTATCGTAATTTTAAGACCTGTAAATATGTCGAAACATTTTCTTTAACAACTGCTATCTGAAATACCACTGAGGACGTTTCTAAGAACTTAGACCTCCAAGTGTAATGTAACACATAGCAAGCCCAATACGGGCGTCAATATTGCTGTCATCATAAAATAAATACATAGGCCCCTAGATGATTGAACGTTGCTGATCCTACCTTTCAGTTGATGGTCATTGGAGCGCTTGGGCATCGTGGTCTCTGCTATTATCTTTTTTAAGACCACTTAATAACACATACTTTGTGTCTACTACAAAAGTACTAAATTATTCACACCAAATATTGAAAATAACATATAATTAAACATAATCACAGGAAAATGTATTGGTTCATTTAATGCAACTGGTCTTACCCTAGGAACGATACAAATTATGTTTATAAGCAACGACCAAAATCAACACAAAATATCATAACATATCATATAAAAATCGGATTCCTTAACCTTCCTTTTAGTTGATGGTCATTGGAACGCTTGGGCAACCTGGTCAACATGTACGGCGACGTGTGGCGGAGGGACACATACCAGACAGCGTACATGTGCATACCCAGTAGGGTCCCCACACGGACATCTATGTGTAGGAAATACAACACAATCTGGATCGTGTAGCATTGGTCCATGCCCTGGTTAGTATAGTATAATAACAAGAGAATATAGAATCGGACAAGGCAGACTACAAACGACGGAGAGAGCTTGCCTAGAAATGCACAAAAGTACCACACCACATATTGCAAGACTTATTGGAGATGCACAAAATACCACACCACAGATTGCAAGACTTATTGGAAATGCACAAAATACCACACCACATATTGCAAGACTTATTGGAGATGCACAAAATACCACACCACATATTGCAAGACTTATTGGAAATGCACAAAATACCGCACCACATATTGCAAGACTTATTGGAAATGCACAAAATACCACACCACAGATTGCAAGTACACTTCACAAAGAAGATCAAAGATATAGATAGCAATTGAGCTACATACACGATACACCAGAACATACTGTACTAGTTTAAACATCTTTATTTTTTTTTTTTAAAGGAAAATTTTATTATAATAGCACATATATATAATTACAAACAAGCTCTGTGGCTTTTTGAAAGACTACTTTAACATTTTGATATTGAACTACTCTAGTTACTGAAAATAAAAGAATATTTTAATGGAGTGAATGGTATTTTTAAAGTTCATCTAAAACACATGTGTCATATAACAATTTAGAAATTGTACATACATAAATTATACATATATAGATATTATACATATTATACATTAAACATCTTTATTACCCAATTTATATTATATACAAATTCTTCCATACAAATTTATATACATACTGTCATATAGTACACATGTGTAAAGGGTCGAGCCCTGTTCTCATTTTCTATTTTGACTCTCTTGATTTCATTTCATTTTCTATGATACGCAAATCATTATCTAAACTGACTGCTTATCTTCATTGCAATGTTATTTAACAAAAATATAGGTTGCATTGTGTTGTAAAGTTATAACCTCTTCCTGCTTATTTATTTTAGTCGATGGTGTCTGGAGCGCTTGGGTAACATGGTCAACATGTACGACTACTTGTGGTGGAGGGACACATACCAGACAACGTACATGTAGCTACCCGGCAGGCGTCCCTAAAGGAATGCGATGTATAGGTAACTCAACAGCATCCGGATCATGTAACAATGAGCATTGTCCTGGTAAGCATTGTAAATAGTTTGTTATATGATAGTACATATATATACATGTGCACGTATGTTTTCATGAAACAGCAATGAAAAAACAATGGTGTTCAAGTTGTAATATTTAATTTTCCAAGGTACGCGGTATAAAATGACGTGTTTCACTGATAAATAAGGTGAAGCGGTGGATGTATGTGCGTTTGGGGAAATGCCACAACCTTTCTAAAATGACAACAGCATTAACGAACGTATACTATTTAAAAACAGTTTTCCACTAATATATTATTCATGTATTGTACTGCCTGTGTTCATTTGTTTTATGTTTTAGTCGATGGTGTTTGGAGCGCTTGGGCAACATGGTCAACATGTACGACTACTTGTGGTGGAGGGACACATACCAGACAACGAACATGTAGCTACCCAGCAGGCGTCCCTAAAGGAATGCGATGTATAGGTAATTCTACGGAATCTGGATCATGTAACACCAATAATTGTCCTGGTAAGTATTTTAATATTTTGATTGCATGTTTTTATGCGTTTATAAAAGATGCGCAAAATCCGTGTTTCAGAGTTTAGTAACACTTGTATGACGTTTCATGCCAAGGGTTGTTTTTAGCGGAAGAATGTCTGCTGATATGGATGCTATTCGCCGGACTCGTTAAGGAACTAAGGGGTTTATTCGGACAGAGCAAGGCTAGCACATTCGGATTCTTCGCGTAAGGCAAAGTTTTTGTCTCTTCCCTCAAACCTGATATCATTGGCAAATAAGGCAGGGAAAACAGGATGTCCATTCACTTACAATTGTGATATTCGAAAGCAAAAAGACCTAATTTAATGCGAACCGAAGGAGTTTTGGATACTAGCATTTACACATACGAGAACATTTCTTAATCAGTTACTAAACATAACATGTAAGGATAACAGCTATTGTAAGATCGAAATGTTGTGAAAGCAAAACGCTAGTCACTTGTCTGTTAATTTTAGTCGATGGTCATTGGAAAGCTTGGGCAACATGGTCAACATGTACGGCGACGTGTGGCGGAGGGACACATACCAGACAAAGAACGTGTGCGTACCCAGTAGGGTCCCCACACGGACATCTGTGTGTAGGAAATACAACACAATCTGGATCGTGTAACACTGATCCATGCCCTGGTAAGTAGTCTGTGGGCATTTGGTTTTCCTATAACGGCACATTATAATTATCGTTTGCAAATTGTTATATAGAGGATATTTGTATTGTACGGTGTATGATCGGTAGGTATTTCACCGAGATAATATTTAAAATATACGTCAGCTGCTCAGGAGGTGAAATAACAACCAATCACATACTATTAAATACTAATATTCTATTTATTAATTTATTATATGTTCCAAATTTAATTGAAATTCCCACTATATTCCTCAAATTCTTTGCGTGAAGTCTCTTTCCCACCATGCACACAACGAGTTGCGATCAAGAAGTTTTGCTTCAATTTTGTCCGTTTTTTACATTTATGTACATGCAGTCTTCTGTTATTTGTATGAGTGAAAATATCGACAGTGAACATTGGCGTTATGCATATGAGCATGTTTGAAGAAATTCTACCCAACGGTATACGAATAATTCAACACACAATATTTGCTTTACGTGCCGACGAACCGAGAGCATCAATGCTTTTTGTCCCGAATTTATAAATAAGTGTGGTGGTACAATTGGTAGGGGAACAATTCCAGGTAAAAATGGTTGAACCCTACCATTCATTTTAACAAGCTGAGTCATACCTTAAAATGTTCCTAAATGATTGTGCGTTACGATCCATGACATTTTTTACCATACTCATGGTGGCATTTTGACAGATCCAAGATGGCGTCCAAGATGGCCGCCAAAAAAGTAAACATCACATTTTATCAAATTACAGCCTCTGGGACATTGGATATGATATTTATTATGGGAATAAGTCGTTTTTACAATAGAATGTATGTAGTTCTTGTCATATAAGGTGATTTTGGTGGAACATTGGGGTGATATAATTTTTTTCATCATATTTATCACCAAATAAAGGCAAAAAAAAGGGGGTAGGGGTAAGATTTTTAACAACCAAGGAAAATTTTGACCGCATATTTAGCATTTCTGTTGTAAAGTATATGCTAAATAATTGGGGGAAATAAAATGTTTACAAATATACAATATAAAAGTACTTAAATGATGACAATTGACAATCAAAGTGGGTGGGGTACGATATTATTAAAATCTGAAAAGTGGTAATATTTTACCTTTGATACATATTTGAGACACTATAACATTAATTGTTTACGTTTTCTCACTCCTTCAGTTAGGACAGTTGATATATGTTTCATTTATGCATCTTTTAATCAATATTTCAATCATTTTCTCAATTTTTGTCTTGATTTGGCCCAAAAAATGACAATTTTTTAGGGTAGGGGTAATTTTGTTAATAATGAAACCCTTTCAGCGATGGCATAGACTGGACTTGTTAATGATGAAGAAGAATTTTAGCATTAGTGGACTTGTAACAAAATTTGTAACAATACAAGGTTTGTCAACATTGATGTCAAGGTCATATTAGAGGTCAAATGTCAAATTCTGAAGGAATTTTTGCAATATGTATGCATGCACACAAACAGGTAAAATGTACAGGAATAAATGTCTTATATTCATATCACTTTCTTTAACAATGTACAAGCACAGCTAATTTCTTTAATAAAAGAAAACATTTCTTAGCCATGGCAACCGGAAATATGGTTTCCAATATGGCGGCCATCATCTCCATGTATATATTATATTATTCATAATCCAGCCAAATTAGCATTAATATGAAGGTAATTGTTCATGTTTTTATTGCCCCCTCTCTGTATGTGCAAGATTATGACACTGGTTGACTTCTTACCACACTTACCAGTCGTCCTTATGTTTAAGGATGACAGATCCCAACAATGGTGAATCCTAATATGGCTTAAAATGGCTGTAGCCAACATTGATAAATTCCAATAATAGACAGGGAGACAGTTCTTTACACTTGTGAGTCCGTCGTATTACACAGACTGACAGTTGGTATATTGGTGAATCTCCCATCATACAAAGGAAGATAGTTCCCTACACTGATGAGTCCCCCATAATACATAGGAAGACAGTTCCCTACACTGGTCTGTCTCCCATAGGACATAGGGTGGTAGTTCCCTACACTGGAGAGTCCCTCATAATACACAGAATAGCAGTTCCCTACACTGATGTGTCTCCCATAGGACATATGATGATAGTTCCCTACACTGGAGAGTCCCTCATAATACATAGGAAGACAGTTCCCTACACTGGTGTGTCTCCCATAGGACATAGGGTGGTAGTTCCCTACACTGGAGAGTCCCTCATAATACGCAGAATAGCAGTTCCCTACACTGATGTGTCTCCCATAGGACATAGGATGTTAGTTTCCTACACTGGAGAGTCCCTCATAATACATAGAATGGCTGTTCCCAACACTGATGTGTCTCCCATAGGACATAGGATGGTAGTTCCCTACACTGATGTGTCTCCCATAGGATATAGGATGGTAGTTCCCTACACTGGAGAGTCCCTCATATTACATAGAATGACAGTTTCCTACTCTGGAGGGTCCCTCATTATACATAGAATGACAGTTTCCTACACTGATGTGTCTCCCTTAGGACATAGGATGGTAGTTCCCTACACTGGAGGGTCCCTCATAATACATAGAATGACAGTTTCCTACACTGGAGGGTCCCTTATAATACACAGAATGGCTGTTCCGCATTGAGCTTATAATGATGGTTCCCGACACTGGAGGGTCATCCATTGTGCATATTGCAAGGCAGTTCCCTACACAGAAGAGTTCTTTATAGGGCCTAGAATTACAGTTGTGAACGCTGTGGAGACCTCCATTAAGCATAAAATAAAAGTTTCAACCCTTTTGAGACCTCCATTAGGCCTAGATTGACAGTTTCCTAACACTTAAGAGTCCTCTATAGGTCTTTTGAAGATAATTCCCTGCACTGGAGTGTCCTCAATAGGGCCTATAATGACAGTTTCCAACACTGATGGGTCCAATATATAGCCCAGAAGGACAGTTTTCAACGCTGTTGAGACCTCCATTGAGCCTAGAATGAAGTTCCTAACACTGAAGAGTCCACCCTAGGGCCTTGGAAGACAGTTCCCAGCACTGGAGAATCCTCTACAGGGCCTAGAATGACAGTTGCCAACACTGATGGGTTCTCCATATAGACCCGAATGAAGTCTTTAACGCTGTTGAGACCTTCATTAGACCTAAGATGACAATAGCCTACACTGGCGAGTCCCCACAGGGCCTGGAGTGACAAGTGCCAACACTTGCGAGTTGCCAATATGGCATACGATAACTTGTTCTGTAACTTCTGAGTCCCCCATAGAACCAAGGATGACAACTTTCAACACTGACGAGTCCCTCATAGGACCTTGGAATACTGTTTGCTACACTTGTGAGTCCCCATAGTGACAGTTTTCAACATTGGCAAGTCCCTCATAAGATATACCATGACTCTTTGGAACTTTGAGTCCCCATATATGGGATGGTATGATTATTTCCAGCACGCATGAGTCCCACATAACCTAATATAAGTCTACAGTTCCAACAAATTTGAAGGTGTCTAGAATTTGAACCTTGAAATGGTCATTAATTGATATTGGCTTGAGTAACTTTAAATTAAAACTAAATTCAGTACATACTTTGTAGCATTTAATGGTAATACTGCCACAACTAATGTAATAATAACATATATTGATGATATGAACCATCAATTTAAGATAAAGTATGTGGTCATTATATCTATTAATGAAATTATCACTTTGGCATTTACTATTTAGAGTTTATGCATTTCACCATTCGTGGCAACCATATTGGACACCATCTTGGACTTTTCACCTTTCCCAACTGCATTTTTAAGGACTTTTTTCTGTTGATCAGCTTATGAATAAACTTCTTTTAAAACGCAAACATGTTTCTGTTGCAATTAGTTTCACTTTCAATACGAATTTGGCTGGATTATAAATTATGTCTTATGTACATTAAATTTGTTTGTATATATGTGAAGATGATGGCGGCCATATTGGAAACCATATTTCCGGGATGCAATGGTTACACAATGTAACAATGTTTTCCTATATCAAAGAACCAAGAGTGTTCGTATTTTGTTATTTGTTATTTTTGTAAAATATATTCTTTAGTCCTGCCAGTACATTTTACATGTACCTTTTTGTGGTAATATATACATATTGCAAGTTCTGAAAATCCTTCAGAATTTGACATTTGACCTTGACATTAATGTTGACAAAGGCCATATTGTTACAAATATTGTAACAAGTTCACTAATGCTAAAATTCATCTTTATAATTTCATGAAGTTAGTTAACAAGTTTAGTTCGTGCCATCGCTGGAAGGGTTTTCATTATTACCAAAATTACCCATACGCTAAGGAAGTTGTCATTTTTTGGAACCAAATCAAGAAAAATATTGAGTAAATGCATCAAATATTAGTTAACAATACATAAATAACACATAATGCCAACTTTCTTAACTGTAGGAGTGTGAACACTAAACCAATTTATGGTATAGTCTCAAATATGTATCAAAGGTAAAATATTACCAATTTTCAGATTTTAAGAAAATCGTACCCCACCCACTTTGATTGTCAATTGTCATCATTAAAGTACCTTTATTTTACGGTATTTGTAAATATTGACATTCCTCCAGCCATATAGCATAAACTTAACAACAGAAATGCTATATGTATCGTAAAAAAATCCTGGGTAGTTAAAAATCTTACCCCTACCCCCTATTTTTGCCTTTATTTGGTGATAAATATGATGAAAAAAATTAAATCACACCAATGTTCCGCCAAAATCACCTAATATGACAAAAGCAACATACAATCTATTGTAAAAACAACTTATTCCCATAATAAATGCCATATCAAATGTCCCAGAGGCTGTAATTTGACAAAAGGTGATGTTTACTTTTTTGGCGGCCATCTTGGACGCCATCTTGGATTTCTCAGAATGCCACCATGAATATGGTAAAAAATCACCCTTGTCATAAAGTTCAAACATTTAGGAACATTTTAAGGTATGACTCAGCTTGTTAAAATGAATGGTAGGGTAACTCCAAAAATAGAGGCCTAAACTGGCATTTGTTCCTCTACCAAATAAAACTCTGAAAGCCCTTACATTTTAGTTGACGGCCATTGGAGCACTTGGGCATCATGGTCAACATGTACAACTACTTGTGGCGGGGGAACTCATACCAGACAACGTTCGTGTACATACCCAGCAAATGCGCCCAAGGGACTGCCATGTAACGGCAATGCAACCCAATCTGGAGCATGTCAAACACAATCTTGTCCCGGTAAGTAGTATACAACACAATCAGGATCATGTCAAACACAGCCTTGTCCCGGTAAGTAGTATACAACACAATCAGGATCATGTCAAACACAGTCTTGTCCCGGCAAGTAGTATACAACACAATCAGGATCATGTCAAACACAGCCTTGTCCCGGTAAGTAGTATACAACACGATCTGGATCATGTCAAACACAGCCTTGTCCCGGTAAGTAGTATACAACACAATCAGGATCATGTCAAACACAGCCTTGTCCCGGTAAGTAGTATACAACACAATCAGGATCATGTCAAACACAGCCTTGTCCCGGTAAGTAGTATACAACACGATCTGGATCATGTCAAACACAATCTTGTCCCGGTAAGTAGTATAGAACACAATCTGGAGCATGTCAAACACAGTCTTGTCCCGGTAAGTAGTATACAACACAATCTGGATCATGTCAAACACAGTCTTGTTTCGGTAAGTAGTATGCAACACGATCTGGATCATGTCAAACACAATCTTGTCCCGGTAAGTAGTATACAACACGATCTGGATCATGTCAAACACAGTCTTGTCCCGGTAAGTAGTATACAACACGATCTGGATCATGTCAAACACAATCTTGTCCCGGTAAGTAGTATAGAACACAATCTGGAGCATGTCAAACACAGTCTTGTCCCGGTAAGTAGTATACAACACAATCTGGATCATGTCAAACACAGTCTTGTTCCGGTAAGTAGTTTGCAACACGATCTTGATCATGTCGAACACAATCTTGTCCCGGTAAGTAGTATACAACACGATCTGGATCATGTCAAACACAGTCTTGTCCCGGTAAGTAGTATACAACACGATCTGGATCATGTCAAACACAATCTTGTCCCGGTAAGTAGTTAACAACACGATCTGGATCATGTCAAACACAATCTTGTCCCGGTAAGTAGTATACAACACAATATGGATCATGTCAAACACAGTCTTGTCCCGGTAAGTAGTATAGAACACAATCTGGAGCATGTCAAACACAGCCTTGTCCCGGTAAGTAGTATACAACACGATCTGGATCATGTCAAACACAATCTTGTCCCGGTAAGTAGTATAGAACACAATATGGATCATGTCAAACACAGTCTTGTCCCGGTAAGTAGTATACAACACAATATGGATCATGTCAAACAAAGTCTTGTCCCGGTAAGTAGTATACAACACAATATGGATCATGTCAAACAAAGTCTTGTCCCGGTAAGTAGTATAAAACACAATCTGGATCATGTCAAACACAGTGCGTCCCGGTAAGTAGTATAGAACACAATCTGGAGCATGTCAAACAAAGTCTTGTCCCGGTAAGTAGTATACAACACAATCTGGATCATGTCAAACACAGTGCGTCCCGGTAAGTAGTATACAACACAATCTGGAGCATGTCAAACACAGTCTTGTCCCGGTAAGTAGTATACAACACAATCTGGAGCATGTCAAACACAGTCTTGTCCCGGTTAGTAGTGTGACCGGTCAGTATGAGTCGATACTTTTGTCTACAAATACGGAAGAGTAGATAAAGGTGTACAATTATGTCAATAATCGGAACCAAGTTGTAAGACTTGTAACATAAATGACCGAGTTATGTTTACAGCACCGTTCATGCTCATATGGAATCTCCATTATACAATGTTTACTGTTAACGTATACTTTTATATGCGTTAAAAGATTGTAACGTGTTAACTGATTGTATAAGCTTTAGAAGTGTTTCATGCCAAGTAGGACTCACATCAGTATAACAAGACAATTACATGATCATTATGCTGGGTTTGTTCCGTGTAATTGTGTAATGTTATGTTATTAATGTTCACTGTGCACGGCTGGTTTAGTTGAGTTCTCCCTTCCCTGTCTGATTGCCTAATATACATTTTGTACCATTTACATCTGCAAGACACAATCTGAGTAATTTTGTACATATTTCAAATTTGAGCTCAGATTTCTTGTTGATTTATTTCGAGAGTTTGGGACCAGTGATGGTGTTTACGGAAGTAGATAACTTAATATTTTCATTTACACTTGTAAATTGCTAAACGCTTGTCAAGAAAAATTAATCGGCCTCCTTTATTTTTTTCATGATATTAGAGCATTAATTTTGTAAACATGCATCTTTTACAATCACTCCGAGAAATCCTTATTCACCAATATTATAAGTCTAACACGCAGACTTAGACTTTATATTACCAATGTTCTATTCACTCTGATGTCGTTATCAATGTACCAGTTTTGATATACGAGTAAAATAGGTATACATATTCAGTGGATAACAACAAATAATCAGATAGATTTTCACATGGTTAAATATAATTGGCATTAATGGTAGTGGTTATAAATGTTGTCAATTTAAAGTTTGAGTGAATAAGGCCCCTGGAATATTAGATGTACAAATCAAACTTAAAGGGACTCAATTCCAGTTGGTAAATTGCCAAATATATCAAAAATCTCTTAAAATCGCATTTTTTGGCTTGAACTACCTAACACATTTTATGCGAATCTTGACTTATTCATGTAGAAGTAAAATATAAGCATAACGTCGGTTTATTACCTTTTAATCTATTGTGTGACTAACGCAGGAAAATATATAATTTAACGTTATTAAAGCGTAGTAGGGTATAAAAACCGAGCAAAACCGTAACGGACGGTAAACATATTTGTGAGTTTTCATCAAAAGCGCATTTGATCGTAATGTAATTTGTAAGAATACTCTCGTAAAACATAGTTTTGTAATTTAAACGTCTACAAAACGTATTTTAGCATCGAAATTGAGTTTAGTCCATTTAAGTCAAAATGTTTGGCTTGCTTTGTGAATACCAGCACATTAGCTCAGATAAACAGTCGGTAAAGTCTTATGAATACATTTTAGTGGACGGTAAATGGAACACTTGGGCAGCATGGTCAGCATGTACGACAACTTGTGGCGGGGGAACACATACAAGAAATCGTACATGTCACTTCCCAGCAAATATGCCACATGGGGATAATTGTGTTGGAACAGCGACCGAATCAGGATCGTGTCACACAGAAGCTTGCCCAGGTAATTTTAAATACCACATTTGCTTTTCACATTACCTTGTACATGTTGGTCATTATGAAATGGTTACATAAATAACTTTAATAACTTTGTCTGCTTTTGAGACAGTATATGTTGTTATATGCCATTGTTTTACATATACATGTAAGTTTTGTTCAGGACCTAAATCATTTTCAAATGTTGCATATTATTTTCTCAGCTGATGTTTGAAGCGTTTCCTTAATTCTGAGAAAAATGCCAAAATCAGCAGCAGCAAATGACGCCATAAAATACCAATTAATTCCTTGCATTGTACACATTGATGTTTCCAATTTCACATTGTATTGTTATTTTTTAATCAAGTACTAGTATATATTGTATTATATATATATATCAATTCTGGTTTTGTATTATACACTCCTTCCTTCAGAAATTCCCATGATCAGAAATATCCAAAGGGTTTAATTCCGGCGAGTGTAGGGGGCAAATGTAAATGCGGTCTTAGTCGAAATGATTCCGGATCGTGAAATTTCTGGAATCACTGAAAATGGACGGCTTCATCGATGACGTTATTATCATTAAGTTAGCGTAGCATTCATTTGTTATCCACATTTTATTTAAAAAACCTGGGCGCATTAGCTTTGAAATAAGGGTCAAACCACGTCTTTATCATTAAATTTGACCAAGTTGCTAAAGTTATTGATGTTACCATATATTAATGATCACCCTGTACCTTGTATGCAGTTTGTTCCAATGCTTCTGTGTGTTTTGGTATGTCTTGAATATGTATCGCATTTATTATCCCTAACCGAAGAGTAGGGGATATGGAAAGGGTATACGATCGTTCTGTCCGTTAGTCAGTCCGTCCACCTCATATGTACACAACTACTCATACAATTTATTTTAAGACATTTAACATTTCATTACAAGTATTACTAAAGTATATTTAAAGCGGTTTAAAAAGGATGAAAGTATGCAAGTCGAATGGCATGCCATTTATTGGATTAAACCAATAAAACCATGGGTACAGTTAAAGAAAGGATAAAATAACTCACGTAATCAGCTGTAAATACACACTATTATAAAGTTTGATGTGTAGCGAATGGCAAATATTGTAGAACCGCCATGAGCCAATGGTGATGATAACGAAACCATTCTTGATGCAACCCCAGATTTAATTAAATCTTAGTTTGCACTATTACGCGACAAAAGCATATGCAGTTGGTTTCAATACACCGTGAAATAATGATTTGTCCTATTCACTGATAGCCCCGTGTACCTAAAGGGCTATCCATGACTAGGGAAAATCATTAATTTCTATGAATTAAAACACAATCCATATGGACAAAACTAGCACAATACTTTATTGGTCAAACAGCTGAAAGACTTATTTTAGTTTTTCAATGTGTTTTGTCACATTGGACTTTTCTGCGATTCAGTGCGTTATGTGTTCAGAGGAGGATTAAAAAAGCTTACGTACATATTGTTCTCGTACTAGTAAAAATGGAATTATTGTCGCTTTACTACAGTCGATGGAAAATGGAACTCTTGGGCTACCTGGTCAGCATGTACGACGACCTGTGGTGGAGGCACACATACAAGAAGGCGTTCTTGTCAATTCCAAGCACACGTGCCTCAGGGAGACTTTTGTGTTGGTAAATCAGTAGACTCTGGGTCATGTCACCCGGAAGCCTGCCCAGGTAAGGTGGAAAATACTTCATATGTCTTAAACATAACCAGTTTGTTCCATTTTCTTTACTTTGGTCTAACATGCAATCATACTTATTTTGTCTCTTGCAATTGTTTTGTTGTACCAATACTTGAATAGTTGCTTCAGTTAGTTGTAAATTTATTTTGGCCAAATAAACGGCCAAGATAGTTATGACTGGCGGCTTACGTTAAAAGATGAAATGCGCAAAATAGTTTATTAAAATATATTTTATGAACACGTGCATATTGCTTAGCTGGGCAAGCATGTTTTTGCATGTTTTTGCATGCGTCCCGGTAAGTAGTATAGAACACAATCTGGAGCATGTCAAACAAAGTCTTGTCCCGGTAAGTAGTATACAACACAATCTGGATCATGTCAAACACAGTGCGTCCCGGTAAGTAGTATACAACACAATCTGGAGCATGTCAAACACAGTCTTGTCCCGGTAAGTAGTATACAACACAATCTGGAGCATGTCAAACACAGTCTTGTCCCGGTTAGTAGTGTGACCGGTCAGTATGAGTCGATACTTTTGTCTACGAATACGGAAGAGTAGATAAAGGTGTACAATTATGTCAATAATCGGAACCAAGTTGTAAGACTTGTAACATAAATGACCGAGTTATGTTTACAGCACCGTTCATGCTCATATGGAATCTCCATTATACAATGTTTACTGTTAACGTATACTTTTATATGCGTTAAAAGATTGTAAAGTGTTAACTGATTGTATAAGCTTTAGAAGTGTTTCATGCCAAGTAGGACTCACATCAGTATAACAAGACAAATACATGATCATTATGCTGGGTTTATTCCGTGTAATTGTGTTATGTTATGTTATTAATGTTCACTGTGCACGGCTGGTTTAGTTAAGTTCTCCCTTCCCTGTCTGATTGCCTAATATACATTTTGTACCATTTACATCTGCAAGACACAATCTGAGTAATTTTGTACATATTTCAAATTTGAGCTCAGATTTCTTGTTGATTTATTTCGAGAGTTTGGGACCAGTGATGGTGTTTACGGAAGTAGATAACTTAATATTTTCATTTACACTTGTAAATTGCTAAACGCTTGTCAAGAAAAATTAATCGGCCTCCTTTATTTTTTTCATGATATTAGAGCATTAATTTTGTAAACATGCATCTTTTACAATCACTCCGAGAAATCCTTATTCACCAATATTATAAGTCTAACACGCAGACTTAGACTTTATATTACCAATGTTCTATTTACTCTGATGTCGTTATCAATGTACCAGTTTTGATATACGAGTAAAATAGGTATACATATTCAGTGGATAACAACAAATAATCAGATAGATTTTCACATGGTTAAATATAATTGGCATTAATGGTAGTGGTTATAAATGTTGTCAATTTAAAGTTTGAGTGAATAAGGCCCCTGGAATATTAGATGTACAAATCAAACTTAAAGGGACTCAATTCCAGTTGGTAAATTGCCAAATATATCAAAAATCTCTTAAAATCGCATTTTTTGGCTTGAACTACCTAACACATTTTATGCGAATCTTGACTTATTCATGTAGAAGTAAAATATAAGCATAACGTCGGTTTATTACCTTTTAATCTATTGTGTGACTAACGCAGGAAAATATATAATTTAACGTTATTAAAGCGTAGTAGGGTATAAAAACCGAGCAAAACCGTAACGGACGGTAAACATATTTGTGAGTTTTCATCAATAGCGCATTTGATCGTAATGTAATTTGTAAGAATACTCTCGTAAAACATAGTTTTGTAATTTAAACGTCTACAAAACGTATTTTAGCATCGAAATTGAGTTTAGTCCATTTAAGTCAAAATGTTTAGCTTGCTTTGTGAATACCAGCACATTAGCTCAGATGGACAGTCGGTAAAGTCTTATGAATACATTTTAGTGGACGGTAAATGGAACACTTGGGCAGCATGGTCAGCATGTACGACAACTTGTGGCGGGGGAACACATACAAGAAATCGTACATGTCACTTCCCAGCAAATATGCCACATGGGGATAATTGTGTTGGAACAGCGACCGAATCAGGATCGTGTCACACAGAAGCTTGCCCAGGTAATTTTAAATACCACATTTGCTTTTCACATTACCTTGTACATGTTGATCATTATTAAATGGTTACATAAATAACTTTAATAACTTTGTCTGCTTTTAAGACAGTATATGTTATTATATGCCATTGTTTTACATATACATGTAAGTTTTGTTCAGGACCTAAATCATTTTCAAATGTTGCATATTATTTTCTCAGCAGATGTTTGAAGCGTTTCCTTAAATCTTGAGAAACATGCCAAAATCAGCAGCAGCAAATGACGCCATAAAATACCAATTAATTCCTTGCATTGTACACATTGATGTTTCCAATTTCACATTGTATTGTTATTTTTTAATCAAGTACTAGTATATATTGTATTATATATATATCAATTCTGGTTTTGTATTATACACTCCTTCCTTCAGAAATTCCCATGATCAGAAATATCCAAAGGGTTTAATTCCGGCGAGTGTAGGGGGCAAATGTAAATGCGGTCTTAGTCGAAATGATTCCGGATCGTGAAATTTCTGGAAACACTGAAAATGTACGGCTTCATCGATGACGTTATTATCATTAAGTTAGCATAGCATTCATTTGTTATTCACATTTTATAAAAACCTGGGCGCATTAGCTTTGAAATAAGGGTCAAACCACGTCTTTATCATTAAATTTGACCAAGTTGCTAAAGTTATTGATGTTACCATATATTAATGATCACCCTGTACCTTGTATGCAGTTTGTTCCAATGCTTCTGTGTGTTTTGGTATGTCTTGAATATGTATCGCATTTATTATCCCTAACCGAAGAGTAGGGGATATGGAAAGGGTATACGATCGTTCTGTCCGTTAGTCAGTCCGTCCACCTCATATGTACACAACTACTCATACAATTTATTTTAAGACATTTAACATTTCATTACAATTATTACTAAAGTATATTTAAAGCGGTTTAAAAAGGATGAAAGTATGCAAGTCTAATGGCATGCCATTTATTGGATTAAACCAATGAAACCATGGGTACAGTTAAAGAAAGGATAAAATAACTCACGTAATCAGCTGTAAATACACACTATTATAAAGTTTGATATGTAGCAAGTGTTGTAGAACCGCCATGAGCCAATGGTGTAACCAGTGATGATAAAGACACCATCCTTGATGCAACCCCAGATTTAATTAAATCTTACTTTGATGAAAATACAACTGAACATTTCTCTCAATGTTGCACTATTACGCGACAAAAGCATATGCAGCTGGTTTCAAAACACCGTGAATTAATTATTTGTCCTATTCACTTGAAGCCCCGTGTACCTAAAGGGGCTATCCATGACTAGGGTAAATCATTAATTTACTATGAGTTAAAACCCAATCCCTATGGACAAAACTAGCACAATACTTTATTGGTCAAATAGCTGAAAGACTTATTCTAGTTTTTCAATGTGTTTTGTCACATTGGACTTTTCTGCGATTCAGTGCGTTATGTTCAGAGGAAGATTAAAAAAGCTTACGTACATATTGTTCTCGTACTAGTAAAAATGGAATTATTGTCGCTTTACTACAGTCGATGGAAAATGGAACACTTGGGCAACATGGTCAGCATGTACGACAACTTGTGGTGGAGGCACACATACAAGAAGGCGTTCTTGTCATTTCCAAGCACACGTGCCTCAGGGAGACTTTTGTGTTGGTAAATCAGTAGACTCTGGGTCATGTCACCCGGAAGCCTGCCCAGGTAAGGTGGAAAATACTTTGTCTTAAACATAACCAGTTTGTTCCATATTCTTTACTTTGGTCTAACCTGCGATCATGCTTTTTTTCTCTTGCAATTGTTTTGTTGTACCAATACTTGAATAGTTGCTTCAGTTAGTTGTAAATTTATTTTGGCCAAATAAACGGCGGCTTACGTAATAAGATGAAATGCGCAAAATAGTTTATTAAAAAATATTTTATGAACACGTGCATATTGCTTAGCTGGGCAAGCATGTTTTTATAAACATTTTTGGATAACTGATGATTACTCATCTACACAAACGCGTTACATTCATATATTGACCTAAAGGAGAACTCAGCTAAAGTGTATGAAGCTTACCAAAAACAAACTTGAAATGTTTCATGTGAATGCATGCGCATTTGACGAAACAGGACTGCAATATATTACGTAAATTGGCGGTTTAACACTTTTGGGGAGTGTATGTTTTGCTTACAGTTTTTATGCTATATAATCTATTCAATTCGTTTGAGAAATATACTAAATAGGCTTATATACTTTCAGTGGACGGACAATGGGCAAGTTGGTCGGCATATGGGAAATGTTCTGTGACATGTGCTAAAGGAACACACACTAGGACTAGAACATGTACACATCCTGCCCCAGCTCATGGTGGAAGTAATTGTACTGGTTCCGCTACATCGTCAGGGTCATGTGACCCCGGACCTTGTCCTGGTAATAATTGCACAGAACTATTTAAAATTGAATAATACTATAGTGAACCTGTTATATAATTTTAAGTATATAATTTTGTTTATAAACATTATTCAACTTGGTATATCATTAAGTATGAAGACTACCATGGCGCGACGTTATAGACCAAAAATCAATGTTTCATCAAATTTAATGAAAATCACCATAAATTTTCTTAAACATGTTGTCTGTATTTTGTCGTTTTTATATTTTAAAAATATCGCTGCGTTTCCTAGCAACGCGACGTTACGCAAATAGCGCCTTACAACAAGGTTTAAAGCGTGTACCTCCGTCAAATTCAGGTCTGTATTAATTTTCAAATCTCTGTATGTTAGTCCTTCATCCGTCGAATATGCGTATATAAAATTTATATCGGTTAGGACGTACAATTATTCAATGAAAGAGGTTTTATGTCGAAAATTAGTCAGTATATTAAGCCGTATTTGCCACACCTTACCCTATTCGGGGCACGATTTAGACAAGGAAGAGTGATTCAATCAACTAACGAATCACACAGTGATGATGCCGAAACATTCAAGAGTAAGTGCAAAAGATAATAAAGGGGAGTTGTCACGCATTATTTTCGACATAATTGATGTTGTCATGTTATATATTGGATAAAATTAAGAAATGTTGACTTTCTTATGGCGCATGAATGATAATGCACATGCTTCTCGCTCTAGGCTAGCGATATGCACATATTGTTCTCGTACTAGTAAAAATGGAATTGTTGTCGTTATACTACAGTGGATGGTAAATGGAACACTTGGGCAACATGGTCAGCATGTACGACAACTTGTGGCGGAGGAACACATACAAGAAAGCGTACATGTCACTTCCAAGCACACGTGCCTCATGGGGACAATTGTGTTGGAACAGCGACCAACTCTGGATCGTGTCACCCAGAAGCTTGCCCTGGTAATGTTCCAAATATTTTGTCTTAAACATAATCAGTTGGTGTTCCACTTTCTTTGTTTTGCTCTAACGTGCGATCTTTTTGTCTCTTACAATTGTTTTGTTGATTTAACCATGGTGTACAAATGTATATTATTCCACTACCAAAAACCAGCACAATAATTTTGTACAATTATTTATTTTGTTAAAATGCATGTACTGTCATGCAATTTTGCAGACCAACACTTGAATAATAGATGCAGTTAATTGTACATTCATTTTGGCCAATAAACGGCTATGTTAGTCATGACAGGCGTGCTACGTAATTAGATGAATTCTACAAAATAGTTTACCCAAAATATGAACACATAAACATTTTGACTTAAAGGATCATTGCCCATCTTCAAAAACGCGATACATGCAGATATTGACCCAAGACGAACACAGCTGAAGTGTACAAATCTTAACAAAACAAAGCTTAAAAAAGGTTTCATGTGAATACATGCGTTTTTGACAAAGCATGACTTCAATATACGAAAATTGCCGGTTTAACACTTTTGGGGAGTGTATGTTCTGCTTACAGTTTTTATGCTATATAATCTACTCAATTCGTTTGAGAAATATACTAAATAGGCTTATATACTTTCAGTGGACGGACAATGGGCAAGTTGGTCGGCGTATGGGAAATGTTCTGTGACGTGTGCTAAAGGAACACACACTCGGACTAGAACATGTACACACCCTGCCCCAGCTCATGGTGGAAGTAATTGTACTGGTTCCGCCATATCGTCAGGGTCATGTGATGCTGGACCATGCCCTGGTAATAATTGCATAGCTATTTAAGATTAACATAAACTAGTGAACAGATTTTGTTTCGTAAATTTATATTGTTTGTGCTTATACGATTTCCGCACAGTATTGTCCTCTCAAGCTGTGTGTAGATGTTGTCTGTCGCTTGCAGAAGAGCATTTTAGTTCTGGCTACTATCGAAATGTATGAAAACTGGCCATCGCTTAATTTATTAAATGACTAGAAAATGATTAAAATAGTGAGAAGCAACAATAACAATGACTTTATGTTGATTCCTTTAGAATTAGATTTTAGTACACTGTCTTATTATGACTTCATGCATACACACACGCCTGTTTTCAGTGGATGGACATTGGTCAAGCTGGCAAGCTTGGACAGCATGTTCAGTGACATGTGCTGCTGGAACCAAAACCAGAAACCGTACCTGTACCAACCCAGCACCTGCTCATGGAGGGAGTAAATGTGCTGGTACTGCATTAAGTACCGGTCCTTGTAACCCTGGACATTGTCCTGGCAAGTATTAAACCAGTTCATACTTCAAAATACAAGTATTTTAGAGTATTGTCGAACTAGCATACTTAATAGAGGTTGAAGAATTGTACATGTAACTGATTTTGTGACGTATATTGCGTGTACTGATTAGTAGAGAATGGTCAACATTGCTCATTGCTCTGTAGTAACTTATGCCACTGATATCAAAACAATAGCTTGAAGCTTTACACGCCCTAACGCCACTATATGGCGGACTGCACTAGTTCGCGGGTAAAACGTGGCACATGCTATGATATATCTTGTCCATGTATATCAAATATAACACAACGGTCCTTTTTTATTGAATAATTCACAGAGCTTTTTAGATTTTTTGTTTATGTTTACTTCCAATTATAGTATTATTCTAGGATTCTTACGAGCAAAATGCACTTAGATTTACACATTTTGAAACTCATCAGAAAATGAAAATTTCAAAAATCGGTTCTCTCTATTTCTATTCACGAACATAGAATACACTTTTCTGAAAATGGTACTGTAAAAGTTAATGTTTTTGAGATATAGGTGTTTTCTTTTAAAAATGCATTGGCTGTTGTGTTAGGAAAATAAAAAAGTTTCTCTATTTGGAAACATAATTACTCCAATATTCTCATTTTGTACTTATGCATGTGTCTACTAATAAAATGAAAGTGAAAAAATACGTCTAAGTAAATGCTTTAGAACAAATCTAAGAAACTTCGTGAATACAAAACAATGCTTTCCCACAACTACCATAAAGTTTGAAACTAAAAAGTAAAACGAAATTGCCACAATGTTCTTGTTTCAGTTAATGGCCACTGGACAAACTGGCAGACATGGTCTAAATGTTCTGTAAGTTGTTCCGATGGAGCAAGGACTCGAACTAGGACGTGCACCAACCCAGCTCCAGCTTACCATGGAAAGACGTGTGCTGGCAGTGCAAAGGAGTCTGGTCATTGTAATAATGGACACTGCCCAGGTGAACATTTTTACCGACCCTCGAATACTTAAAATGTCGTAGTTCCCCCAATTTCAATATTTATTACAATATTTATATTTTCTATTTAACATTAAGTCATTTTGAAATAAGGGCATACACGGTTTTTAAAATAATGTCGATTCGCAATTAAGTTAAGCATTTATTCCTTTTTTTCGCATACATAATATTCATTTTATAAATCAATAGTGTATCAGACGTCGCTCTTTTTATCCTTCATGCATTATAACCTAACTAAATGTTTGTAAAATAGATAATTTGTATAACTGATTGTTTGTGTATTAACGTACAGTGGATGGCCACTGGGGAGCATGGAGTTCATATGGTGCATGCTCCGTGACATGTGAGACAGGTCGAAGGACTCGGCATAGATCATGCAACCATCCTGCACCAGCATACGGAGGTCACAAATGCTCGGGTGTATCAAGCACTCAAATCTCGTGTCACTTGTCGGCATGTATTGGTTAGTATTACTTATATAAAACGATGTTGAGTTGTTGGTTTCTTCATTTGTTTTAATGATTATCTGCATCATAAGGTGCTTCTTGTGAACATTTTTTAAAGTAAAAATCTTTACAGGGCATGATTACCAAATCTTAAAAGTCGAAAAAAGCTCGATTTCCAAAGTAAAGTATAGACTTCAGACAATTTGTTTTTGCATTTTTTGTACTAGAAACACGCTTATCCTAAGCCATACATATGATACATATCTAGATAAACTACGTACGCATTCAAAATGTCACTTATTATGAATTTGTGTTTTATACTTCAGTCAATGTGACGGGCACGCCATACCAGTATTTAGGAGTTGGATACAATTTACTGACTGGAAACCCCGAAACCAAAGATCCAGGTCTATTTTCTACACACCGCATATTTCAGGTTTGTAACACGTCGAGTATGAAACACGTGTGTTCTCCGTAATCAAACTCTATTACGCTGTATCTAATACTATCAAATATGATCGTGCGATCATCTGTCCAATATATACCCCATGCAATTTGGTATCTCGGTGATGGAAACCTCGCTTGTCAGTCCAGATATCCGAAGCTTGGGTCCAATTAGCGATAAAATATACCGACCAGTCTTTTTATGTTGTCCTGAAGTACAAGAGGAACAGATATTTACCTCATAATACAAACAATATGCATGAGTTACCTATGCTCACATATTTATTTATTCCAGCTAACTGGGACTTCATCAAATATCAGAGAAGCGACGTATGAGAAACATAGTACATGCACACCAACAAAGACATCAGTTTTACTGCATGGATCTAAAGCTTACCAAGATGAACTTAAAAATCTTATTCGACCAGATGGTGAGGTTTAGCATATAAACTTTTATCCAAGTTTTTCTAGCGTATCGTTTTTGTTGCATCTTGCCCTTCTTTTTAAACTAGTTGTTACAATTGTACTTGAATGGTATTAGGAATATTTTAACCGTTGAAATAGTTGGTTTAACCATTTGAAGACTTCTAATACTTTTTGCATTACAAAACTATTTTTGATATCCATTTTGAGAATAAGTATACGTAATCCACGAAAACTTTGTTATTTAATCAGTCTCTGACATTAATGCCGTATTAATTCATATAATCTAAAGGAGAAATTTTTAAATAAATATTTTTTCTCCAAATTACACAATAAAGACATGTTTTGAAGCCAAACATTGTCTAAAAAACTAAAAGTAAATAAATATTTGAGGAAAAATATTTGGCTCCAGTGTGGTTTGGTCCCATGGCCAATAAGAAATCTGTCAATTGACCATACAATTAATGATCTTGGGTGCTCTTCATAAGCAGATTGGCCATTACTGGACTTCTAAATTACATTTAGTCAACAGTGCATACGTGTTCGTATTTCTTACAGAATCACATAACAATCACATCCTAGACGCTGCATTCACATACAATTCTCATTTTGAAACCATGAGGAATAATTTGGACAACAAAGACATGGTATACTTGGATAGAGTAACAACATGTGCATTAGGTAGTCTGACATATAACACGGGCAGCTCATCAAGCGTCAGTGGAAGCTACTCCGTGTCACAGGAGTTCGCTAAAGCTTTGTGTGCATTACCGATGGACCTGTCGGCGTCGAGTTCGTCTAAATATATGCAATTCTTAGATACATGGGGTACCGTAAGTATTCAATAATTAAATATTCTTAACACAAGCTTAGACGTGAAACGCTTATTATCGAATTATCTATGTTGAAGATGAACGTTCAGGTGTTTAATTAAATAATGTAATATAATTCTTTACTGAATGTCCTTAAAACAAATGATAAAGCATAACTTAGCTAGAGAAAAGAAAAATGATGTATAACGCAAGACTTATGAAATGTAAAGAAGAACAATATAGTCTCCAAACGGCAAAACATAGATATGTGACAATAAAGAGTTACATGAAACAGAAGATAGACAAATAACAGTTTTCCACAACAAAACCCTCAAACATTCTGCTTTGTTTGTAAAGGTATTTTGTAATATGCAATCATAACATTATACATGTAAATGTTGCTCATGTGTTTGCTGTTTGTGTTTCAGAGTATTGTCAGCAGTGTAGATGTCGGAACTAAAACAACAGACCGTTTCACAGCAACACCAGCACAGGTCTACGAACATGTTCAAAAAACGGTAATCACTACTCCATACTTAGTCATATAACCCTCGTTTCACCAATCCAACATTTACAACACCATCGCTTGATTCTCGTTTCACCAATCAAATATGGACAACATTATCACGTTCCATTAACCAAGCTTGGACAACATAGTCACATGATCTTTTAAGGTAATAGTGAACTTTCTTCGGATTACGAGAAGGAGTTGTGTTAACTCAGGACCCCTGTTAAATGTAGCCAGTATGCAGTTTCAAGGCACACAATGCGAAATGTATCCCTAGTTATGTTTTTTTTCAGGATCCTAATTTGTTTGAAGCGAGTGGAGCCTTCAGTGGTTACAATACCTCGGTTGTCATTAACACCCATGATTATACTAACAGTCATGCCGTGACTAGTACCTTTGGATCAAAGAGCACAACGAATTTAGGAACCAGTCAGAAACTAGTTCCTGTTGGAGGTGAGGTCATTCCAATCACAGATGCACTCAATTCAAAATATTGGAACTCAGTAAGTACGATGACAGGACCGTGAAAAGTGTCCTATTTCACCTATATAACAATTATACATATAATATGTATTAATAAGCGATCTTGGACACTTTTCTCGATGCTTCATAAACTAGTTGCTTGCGTCTGTGAAGGTTAGAATTGTTTAATATGTTGTTCCAGGGAAATCAGTTAGGTCAACTGCTACGGTATGAGACTGAGAACTCATCAATTAAAATAGCGCTAAAATAGGAGGAAATACTAGTACATAAACTATTCACACCATTTTTGAACAGGTGGCGTTAGCGAGTCGTTCAGTGCAGGCGATAAAAAATCACGGTTAAGATTGCCAGCTAAAAATAGACGAAATTGCGAATTCCGCTGGACTGTATCGCTCAATCTTTAGCCGAGACAGTGTTTATAATGTTGCGAGATGACTTAGCACTTTATCGCAGGAAGCTTGATAAATATATCGAGACAGCGATTGTATTATGTTATGTAAGCTAGGTTACCATCCGGTCAGTGATAAACGCTCAACGTTTATTTTTTTAATATAAGGGACAGTGATACCGAAGGAAATGTGTAAAACAATAATACATATCAGCCTAGTAAGAGTTGGGTGCTGAACAAGACCGGGTAATGGAAAGAACATACCAGTATTTCTCTAATGTTGTGTAAGCCATTTTCCCTGTAATATGTGTTTGTTGCTCCGCCTTGTAAATACGTCTGTTCCTTTCACAACATTGCCCATGATTTCATTGTAGTGTATCGTTTGAAACCCTCAGGAAAAACTATACTATCGTCTCACAAAAATGAACGCATTCAGAGGCTTTAGTTTGGGTACGTCAGTTATGCATGTTTCAGTACATGCGAATAGGCTTATAACTGGTAGTCATGGCAAGTTGACCCACTTTGAACTAGAATAAGCATTTAGTTTCCATAAGTTTGAAAAATAATATACCGGTTTTTTTTAATTCTTAAAAATGTGAGAACACCTATCTTATTTATACTTTTACAAATGAGTTGTTTTGTTACGTTGATAGGTTATAAACGGGTTTGTCAGCACGCACGTCTGTCCTAGCAGTATAAAGGGTTCTGGACTACAGAATTATGCGGACAGTCTTCACATGGCTCTTGGACAATATGCAAATTACAAAGACTCGCAGTCGGGTTACAACTATTCAAACACACAGCTGTTAGGTAAGATCCTTTAGAACATACAAGCGTCCGACTAATAATTAAAGAATTGTTTGCCATACACAACATGTACTTGTACAGAAAGTGGGCGTCAGCAGTAAATTATTTCTATTGAAATTTATATTTGTAGCCTACATATCAAGGTCACAGTTACCTTTAACATAGATTAATTTTGCTGCCATTTTGACTTGCGTCCTTAACAAACACTAAGATAGTTTTCATTTTGTAATTACTGTACACGTGCGAATGTTAGTATTTGTTGTTGATCACACAGACTTAGTTTCCTTCGTATATGATTACGGTGCAAAAACATTTCACGAATTCATATGTTTTTCAGATAGGCATAATGTTCAGATACCCATATCGTGGCCTATTGGAACGTACGGATTGATGCAGCCTGTCAGTGGATGTCCTGGTGGTCACGTGACTTGGCATGCCGGATATCTAATCCAAGATACCGAGGATAGCACACACCATAATGCTTACTCTTCAACTATTGCTAGTGTTCTGAAAGGTATTTTGTAAATATTTCACCCATTTACTATTATACAAATTTAATATTAATGAAGAATTGATGCGTACTGCTCAGGGTAGTTGTGTCGTTCTGATTTCTGTGCTCGGCTGGTTGGGTTGAGTGCTACCTTCCCTGTCGGATTTTTTCATACCTTTTTTAACTCATAAGTCTTTTAATTTTTGGGGAAGAACTTTGTGAGATCAAGTGCATCTAGAAAATGTTGCAGTACTAAATATACATAGTAACATCATCAATATGAAATATGAAATACAACAGACAAGTTGGCATCAAACTGACCAGGTTAGGGGTCTTCATTTCACTGATTCAACCAACAATTACTTGCTTTTTATTACTTTCACGCCATTCTGTTTCATGATGCAAACTTCAGTTTTTCGATTTAGTTTCTGTCATCCCAGTTTAATTGGTTTTACTGGGAATCGTTGAGTTGGTTGTGTTTTATTCCATAACAAGTGAACAACAATATAAACAAAGGCATATAGTATCATGCGAGAGGACATGTATTAGAATCTCAGGAGAGGCATCGGCATAGTTCCATACATAACTGTTAGCTAAAATAGAATTGTATCCCAGATAACACTGGAAAAAAGAGAAGAGAAAAACAGATCACAAGGATAAATAATCAGTCATATCGTACTGACCATCGGCTTATGACCAATGTAAATGTAAACTAATTCTACCATTCGGCTTTCACAAAGTCCCTTAATAAAAATTGCGCTATAGATCTTTAACAATCTTCGAGGCGTGACTAGTAAACACTAGGTATTCTATCTCTATAGAGGTCACGCCTCGACGATTGTTTTACATCTATAATAACCAGCACAAAAGGCGGCATGCTCCTATGTATTGGCATATCATAAACATTAAATGGCTAATGATTATTCCAGTTTAACAACCCATTGTCATGTGTTGTTATATGCATGACAGTAAACGGGTAACTAAACAATAGCAAAAATTATAGAATATACCCATGGGTCCTTTATTTTGGTACCATGTTAGAAGATTTGTCGGCGACTAACCTTATTAAGATATTTCACACAATTGTTATTCTCACGTTGTACTTGTAGGGAGATTCTTATCCACGTCGATACGTACAGAGTTCTGTATGAAGACCACCACACACAGTACTGTAGGTGCTGCATATGACCATAATTGGCCGTCCGGTTCTTATTGTATAATGAAAAAAGGAAATTGTCCATCAGGTAAACTATATTACTAGATATTTTGATTTATTACTAGATTTAATCACTAATCTAACATGATGCCGTTACACCACAAAATAATTTCGGGAAGGTTTTTTGTTGGCTTTTGTAATTTTCGATTGTAATCATTCAGTTATGAAACAATGCCTTATAGTCTGTATCTGTAACATTACTACCTAAATTTGGCCCGGTGATTATAAACATTGGAGATCGTACTCCATGCTCGAACTCATACCCCGTACTCCAAACGGAGCATTTCTTAGTTACAAAAACTGTTGTAACTTCTTTATTATTTAATGGAAACATATGAAATGCGGGTTTATTTTCTTAGTTAGACCATTTGCCACAAGTTGGTGTTGGTTTTGATGCAAAATTAAAAAATAAAAGTTTTTCAAGTTTGAGCACGGAGTACGGAGTTGGAGTATGAGATTGAACAATGTTTATAATCACCGGGCCAGGAGATATCACACATAATAGTAGTTGATGTCGCGTGGTCCAAATAACCGCAATACGGATATTTGGTAGATCATCATAAGTGTGTGCAGAAATGATGGTTTCTGGTACACATAGTCACATTACGGGTACGGTTAATTGTGTGTGCAGAAATGATGGTATCTTGTACACATAGTCACATTACGGGTACGGTTAATTGTGTGTGCAGAAATGATGGTATCTGGTACACATAGTCACATTACGGGTACGGTTAATTGTGTGTGCAGAAATGATGGTATCTGGTACACATAGTCACATTACGGGTACGGTTAATTGTGTGTGTAGAAATGATGGTATCTGGTACACATAGACACATTACGGGTACGGTTTATTGTGTCTGCAGAAATGATGGTATCTGGTACACATAGACACATTACGGGTACGGTTAATTGTGTGTGCAGAAATGATGGTATCTGGTACACATAGACACATTACGGGTACGGTTAATTGTGTGTGCAGAAATGATGGTATCTGGTACACATAGACACATTACGGGTACGGTTAATTGTGTGTGCAGAAATGATGGTATCTGGTACACATAGACACATTACGGGTACGGTTAATTGTGTGTGCAGAAATGATGGTATCTGGTACACATAGACACATTACGGGTACGGTTAATTGTGTGTGCAGAAATGATGGTATCTGGTACACATAGACACATTACGGGTACGGTTAATTGTGTGTGCAGAAATGATGGTATCTGGTACACATAGACACATTACGGGTACGGTTAATTGTGTGTGCAGAAATGATGGTATCTGGTACACATAGACACATTACGGGTACGGTTAATTGTGTGTGCAGAAATGATGGTATCTTGTACACATAGACACATTACGGGTACGGTTAATTGCGAAGCTGACATGCTATCAACGCTAGGTTATACTACAATCAGCTAGTAGTGTTTATGAATTATAATGAAGCATGGGTTAGTCACATTACTGGTAAAGTTAATTTCGAAGCTGACATGTTATCTAGCTAGAGTAGTATATATATTCACCTACTTTCACATTACATAGGTTTTAGTACTGGTTATATAGTCTGGGATGATGAAAATACTAACAATGGTAATCGACACTCGGGTACATTACCTGATGGAACGTTTACACAAGATACCAAGATGTTCTACTGCTGCAGGTACACCCTATGTAATAATACTGTGTTGGAATATAATACCCCCATATTTTATGTGTGGATATATTGCTTTTTCTCATGTCTGTCGGTCTGTGGGTCGTTTGACCAATTTGTTTCCGTTAAAACACTCGAGAACGCTTTGCCCTAAGATATTCATTACACGGAGGTTGATCAGCAACAAATGATGGCCCCTACTGATTTTAGGGGTCAAAGGTCAAGGTCACTGTGACCTTACCATTTTCGACTATTGGGCTGCCGTGGGCATACATGTTTTACAAACATACGTGTAGTTTGTTTAATTAATTGGAAAATAAAGATAGCCATTCATATCCCCTGTTACTGAACAAACGTCCAAATGATGTGATCTGATTGGTTTTCTTTATCCTTAAGTCAAGTGAGATCAATATTGCATACCAGACCTAAACTATGTCAGGATTATCAACAGTAAAACATTTATCTTCCTTTTATAAAATATTTCTTCTGGTAATATGCTAATTTAGAAGCCTTTTGAAAGGCAGTACATAGACACACTTGAAATGTCTTGTTTAAGGTTGGTGCGTTCTGTGCCAGTCTACTGCATGGATGACTAGGCGTTCCGCCGATTATGAATGTCTTTTATTTATCTGTACATATGCTGTATTTTTTCTATAGTCCTAATGGTTTTGTTTCAAACATTTTAAAGGCATGATGGCAGCACACGCAGTCCAATATTACTCCCACCAGATCAACCATTTATATTAGTGCGGTATGGTACAACGTGTCAAGCTGTGAGTGGTATGGCAATGAGACAAGTTTATGTACAATGGGATGATCAGAGCGTAAGCAACCATGATGCAGCGTCTGGGGTACATCCTCTTGATGACGGTGGTACAGGGGACCATAAGCTACATTTCTGTTACTATTATCCAGTTGTTGCACAGGCTCCGCCATTAATTGGATAAATTGAATGTATGGTATTCACATGTTCGTCATCCTACCAGTGCGCGCACCATCCTCCAAGTGGCGCGTCATTATCACATACTGTACTCAAATAATTTAAATTACATGTAATATTATGTGCTAATTATGTTGCTGATTATCTATATTGCTAAGATATGAAGAATCTAAGAAATAGAGGATCTTAATGAGTGCTCATGCCTTACCATTTTGTTAAACAAGTTGACAAAACAATATCACACGAGACTCTGCAGAGTGTCATACTGTTTTTGTCAACTAGTTTATATTTATCATATATCTTTAGTAAACGCTAAATATCTTTGAAAATGATGATGTATGCTACGTAGATTCGTGAAGTTTCAAAACAAAATTTAGTAGTACTTGGAGTGTGACGCATTGACTTCGTGGGTCGACCAAGTCATTGATTGGCTAACGTCTATTTTTTAGCTATTTTGCATATTTATGTAACGGGCTGGGAGTGCTTTACGATATTTCCGGCAAGATTTCAATGCACTCCCACACCACAGGTTATGTGATAGTACCAGTTTATGTATTAGCATTCATTAAAACATTTGTATTCGGAAATAGGAACTTAACTATTGCAATATTTTTATGCTCGGGATAGAGAGTAGTACAGAACAGATCGTTCGACAAAACCCTGACTTAGAATGAAAAGGTCGTAAGTACAAAATCAATATTTTGAGAAACCAGACAAAAGCTGTCCGAAAATAACTCTTTACTTGTGGTTAAACAAGCCTTTTCAACTGCAGTTTGGTCAACATGACAAGCTGAGATTTTCATGAATATATGCTCATAAGAAGCGCCTCGTGATGCTGGTTTTAAATATTTATCGGACTTAGTGGTTCTTACGAACTTTTCATTCTAAGCCAGCGAATTATTAATAAAAAATATTACATCGCGTATTTATTGAACATCTTGTTTGTAAAGTAGGCCTTAACCACACAAACATTGAAAGTACCAAAGGGATTCATTTGTTTAAACAAATATGGTAGTTTGTGATTGCACTTAATATACAAGTTTCACTTTAATACAGTGTTCTTTAAATGCTTGTGTTCTTTCCCTATTTGACAAATATATAGAGGATCAATATTTGTTTCTGTTTATTACTGGCTTTATAAATTATGACGTCATAATGACGTAACGCATATTTTGAAGCCCGGTGTGTAACGTATATTTTGAAGCCCGGCATGTTGACGTTGTGTTTCTTTTTCTGCACGATACTGGAGCCAACTCCAACTGTGAAAATAGCGAAATGAAAATGTCAATGTTATTTGTCACCGTTACTTTCTCTAAAAAAACACTGTACTCTATTGAAAGCAAATAAAATAGGTTGTCTTTTTCACAATGACTAAGCTGCACCGATGTCCATGATTTCGTACCAGAAACAAACATTACGATTCGGTCTACACATGTCTAATACATATATACAGTCATTATTTCTGACCACAACAATAATTTACATTACGCTAGTTGTCAATCAATACCTATAAACATCAAGTTGAACGGTAAAGTATAATCACACGGTACAATGGATGAATTTGAAAACCCTCACAAAGCAGCCTTCGACAAACAACCAGGTGGAGCGATATCTGCTCTAGCGTAATGTCAATTATCTTGGACGTACAAGATATCAACCCTACGAAACTTCCTTTACAAGCATACTAAGTCTTCCAGTATACATTCCGTTTGAAATACAAAACCTGACATTATTTTGCTATAAAATTATATATCAAAGATCAGGAGTGCATGACACTTGCAACTCATTGGTCCATTATTTCAGTCAGTCATTGAATATATAAAAGTACGCGTCATCAATTAGTCATTCTTGATTATCAAACTATTGTCAACGAGATAATATTGACATCCTGTTTATTCACAAAATCAAAAGAAAACGGACTATAATCGTGACAATTTTAACACCAGACAGATAACCGCAACATTATCAGTGAATGTTGGTTCCTAAAGTTTAGCAGTGTTTCCTAAGTATTATCAGTTTCGTCAGAGGAAATGAAAAGTTACCTAAAACGTTGAATGAACTATAAAGCTGCGTTTCAGATATACTAGTACATGGTGATTCATAATATCTGATACACTTTCAACAGAATGATTTAAAGAATGGCTTTAACTAAGAATCTTATTTCCTCTGTTGCTTTGATAGTTATATATCCATGTAATATACTAAATAAAACTTTGAAATGTTAGGTTTCCATTGGTTTACAAAATACCAGATGACATCAAGCGTTTTCTTATAGCATTCTGATGAAAGTGCATAAGATATTATGAACCACCATGTACTACCGTGTTTCAGAGAATGCGTAAATATGGCCAGACTTGGCAAACTTTAGCTTCTCATCGTATCCAAAACGAAATGCTCTTAGTCATAGCCAATTGGAAACGACATGTTTTTGTTAAGTCTAAAAGTAAAAATAACGTTAATTTGTCAAAAGTCCAGGATGACCATTATTAAATGCTAACATAAATATCAAAACTAATTTGTCAGTTTTAAAGATTATATTCATTAGCATGTATCTTTTATTCTGCACAAACACCGTTTTCAAATGCCACTTATAGTTATCACAGCAGATGTTTGAAATATTCTCCTTCATTCCGCAAAACTATGAAAACAGCTGAAAAATAAAAGACCAATTTCCATTAAAAAAAACATTTGCCGATAACACACACTGATCTACTCAAGCTGCAAACACACGAGTTGCGAGAGATGATGAAATCTGATCGATAGCTCTCAAGATTACAGATGAACAAAGAATAAATGTGTTTAAAGCACTGGAAGGACTCCAATTTTCAAATAATCGCCCAGGTAGGTAGTTGTCTGTGATATTATAGACTCTATCAAAGATGCATGCACGTCTAAATGTGTGATAATATGGTATAACTTAATTTTTAATATTTATTCTTTACATTGAGTTGACTAATGAAAATCAAAGTACTGAAGTACTGACAGTCTGGCGAATTGCAAAAGGACAATAGCTTTTCAAGTTATATAACATCAAGTGGTTTTCTAAGTCGAAAGAGAGGTAAGTGCTGGACGAAAAATAAAATTTTAAAAAATATAAAAAAATTGGAACCGCCGTGATTCGTTCGCTGGACCTTAGCATCAGAGTTGCTTAACCACTCGGTCACGATCTCGTTAGAGAATATTGAACTAAATATTTTAACATAATAAAATAATTGATGCACGCGCTATATCGCGTTCGTAACGCGTAGTAATAATTACCAACGCCTTTAAACACCTTTTCTTTTAATTTCATATGTTGTCAGTTTCGGGAGTAAATGCATCTTAGTGAATTTCATTTTTGGCATTGTAATAGGTCTGGCGACATCGCCAGCCTAAAAACAGAATATGTTTGTAAGGAGTTCTTGTAGCATCGAATGTTATAATAATTTGTTCCGACATACTCGTATGGAATCTGACTAGACCCAATGCATGTCTTTCCTGCGCGTTTCGTACCATGTATTTAACTTTGGAATAAAAAAGAGGCAAAAACACCGTTGTGAACTATTTTCTCCAACAAAACTAACGATTCAATGACTTAAGGTAAAATATATCTTTTGGTTGTTTATTGCTTAAAGGAATTAAAAGGCTTACTGAAATTAACAAATTCCTGACAACATGGGATTTGTATGCTTATGCATTTTTAATGAGCCTGAACCACAAAATATGTCTTATACGTTTTCAAAACTTAAATGTAAATTTCACTTTCCCTAATTATTCAAACTTGATAAGTTTTACTTTTGTAGTAACTGTCATCGTCTGAACAAAATGACGACCACCTTGCTAAGTTTATTGAACGTTAATGAACTTAAAAAATAGCGGAATAGTTTTCTGACGAGATAACTAAATATAGCGCCATACATGGCGTGTTCATTATCTGAATGTGTAATGTCAGAGGTCAAAGGCATGAACATAGATAATCGTGGTATGATCATTGTGACGCCTGAGGTTATGCGTACCGTAACATACTAACTAACAAACACTTTTTGAGTTTGTGTGAAGCCCGGATATTTTTTTGACTGATGCTAATATCGTATATTTTAAGTAAGTGTCACCTTTATACCTTTTATTCCTTTTCTGTCGCTTAACTTTGATGCCATGATTTTAATTTAATTGAGATGTCTTCTAATGCCGTTTTGGTAACATGTAAGATATGATGAGAACATGTATCGTGATGTTTTCCATCGTGTATTTGTGCACTAGGACAACGGCCTTGTGACCCGCTCTAACATTTGTCATTATAATATCTAACCATACCTTGTATGTCACACGGGAAGTTACCTCTGCTGGAGCAATGGTTCCGGTTGGCACGTTTAGAACAGTGGATATTTTAATCATTTCTAACACCATAGTGAAACGGCTACAAGTTCTGGCCACTGCATGTTATGTTCACCTGTCCTTCGGCTATGGTCATGTCTGTTGGATGTGGATATGTGCCGAGGAACAATAAATGAGCAATGGTGCATTATTTATTCCTGGTATAACTGTATGGTGAACATGATGGGCAAATTATTGAAACATTGCACTAAAACAGTTATAGTTCATATAAACAATGTATTCTTCATCAAACTAGTCAATGTGGTGGACAATAATTTTTTTAATAATGGTACTAAAACAATTAAAAGCTCAATTAAAACAATGTTTCCTTTATCAAAATAGTCAAAATGGTGGACAAAGTGTTTAGGAGTGACACTAAAACAACAATAAGTTCAACAAAACAATATTTCCTTCATCAAAATAGTCAAAACTGTGAACAAATTGTTGAAAATGAAACTAAAACAATAAAAAAGTCCAATAAAGAATGTTTCCTTTATCAAAACAGCACAACGATAAGAAGATGTTCGTTTATCACGTGTTCCTCCTAGTTGCCATGGTAACACACGTGCATGGTGACTACGACTGTCTGTGTAACTATGCTGTAGAGAATGCTGTGTACCCTGCTGCTGACACATCCATTAAAGAACTTGGGTATCTATATGAGTTTGACTGTAAACCGGTGGCAAATATACAAGATTCAAGCGGCCAATTCTTTACTGTTCTATTTAAGCATCAGGTAAATATACAGTTTAGCAATACTGTCGTCAAAAGGTACATGAGAGTGTTACACTGTATACATATGAGTAGTTTGCATTGACTATGTACAGCGTGACATATTATTGCGTTCGACTGAGACAGTCATATGGCGTAGACATTTTTACACGTTTGAGTAAGATCGTACATAACTTTATTTTTTTTATTTTTCAGCTACGTCACATAGCCCATTTATAGATGGGACAGGGTCGGGGAAGATTGTATTATATAACATCGTAAACATGTATATAACTTGTCACTGTTTTAATTATAAGAAATGTACGCGGTGCGTACTGGTATCATGAAGGGTTGGTTATATTGGTCGGGGTGGTGACCCGGTGTTCCCGACAGTATGTCATCACAATCAGTCTGGATCATAGCCGCATACTGTTTTGCCAAAAACACTTGATGTAATACCTCAGTATTCATACAATTGATAGGACAGGTGTGTGAATAAGAAAGTACTGTGAAACTGCATCATATATCGTCTAGCGCACAATAGTGCTTCTTGCTCAGATACCCATCTACATGGTAGAATAATTTACAACCTTTTATATAGAAAGGGAGATCTTGGGATTGGAAAACGAGCTGCCCTCTTCAATAAAAAATAATAGTAATTTGTAAAATAGTCTACCATGGAGAAGGTTTTACCAATTTGTAAGCCCCCTTTTCGAGGTTTGACCAAAAGCATGATAGTTTTCTTTTAATTGATTGCCTCTCATTAAAGCATTTTAACACTGTCTATCTATAGGTCGGGTATGTCGCCAAATCAGAAGATGTGACGTCACAAATCTGCAGTGGGGAAATGCCAACTGCTGATATACGTAAGTGAAATGAATGAAAACACTTTGAATGAGTTTGATTCTCTTAAAGCCTTAGTGATTCTTGGAATAATTCATCCATTCTGACGAAATCATTATTGTTAAAATAAATATGCTCAAGTAAAGCGTATGAATAAAATTCCTATTGCAATAATCCTATTTTAGAAATATGTGCCATTGTCAAATGACTTATTATCATTTTTTTAATGTATGCATTTTTACAAATGGCGAAGTGGCGGACATTTTCCCGAAAAATATAGTACAAAGGATTGTTTTGTTGTAAAATATGTGCTAGTATGAATACCAGTGCATAAAAACACCAAATGTGTCTCTCGAAACTTCTCTCTCCAAAGGCAACAGCCGTATTCATATATCGGTACTGCAACAAGAGTTTCAAGATTGTTTTAAGTAAGAATGATCCCTTGTTGCAAACAAGCCATTCGGCCATATCAGAACATGTTTGCGCTGTAAACTTCTTCCGTGTGTTAGTTTTCTTCATTGTACACAAGGTTTGTGCAAGTATTGCTTATCTATACATGTATTTAAGTAACAACAACTACAGTAGCAGCCACATCGACGACGGCAACAACAACAGCGGCAACAACAACAGCGGCACCAACAACAGCGGCACCAACAACAGCGACACCAACAGAGTCAGAGGTGGCCACAACAACACGGTTGTTTCCTACTGAAGAGTCCACAGTTCCTTCAACATCTTCATCATCAACAACAACAATGAAAACAACCACTATGCCATCAACTGCCAAACAGACATTAACACAATCAACAACAACAACACACAAAACAACAGAAATGCCAACAACAACTCATAAAACAACAACAGAAATGCCAACAACAACACACAGAACAACAACAGAAATGTCAACAACAAATCATAAAACAACAACAGAAATGCCAACAACAACACACAAAACAACAACAGAAATGCCAACAACAACAAACCCACCGACACAAACAACCACAACTACTACAAGAGCAACAACAACACCAGTCCAATATTGGCAAACTGAAGGTAAGTTAACCATGAAGCTGTGTACTCCCGATTTAAATAAATTCGGGAGGCATCTGGAACAGGGATATCACAACCTTTCTAATGATTACCCCGGAGTTTCCCTAGACCACAAAGACCCTTTTCCCGATTCCTTCCGATGCCTATTTATTAAATTCGGGAGTACATCGCAGAGGCAAAAACATATAATTTTTACAAGTATTATGATACTTTTTACCACATATACAACCGCTATAATTTGCACTGTCTATTTTGAAAACAATTGCTTCTACAGTACAGAACTGAATCTTTAATCAAAACCGATACCAATACCACAAAGTCATATGTATTGTCCTATTTGCGTGTCACAATTAACAGTTGTTTTTCCAATCATTTAAGCTAATGTTACGGGTACCGTTTACGAGAAGATTGGGCTAGGATATAATTTGTTAGGTGGAAATCCTTCGTCTCAACCGGACCCCGGGTACAACATGTCTGGTCGCATCTTTCAGGTAGGTTATACATTTTCTTTTTAGTGAATGGCAGCATAGTGGCTGATTGTCTAATTTGATCGCGGGAGATCCTGGGTCCATCCCAAGCCGCGGTAATCCTAAGACTAAATTATAAATAGAAATGGTACATGTAGTAGTAAATATTTCCTTGCTAGACGCTAAGCATTAATGGATATTGGCTCTCCTCTCTTATATCCGCGTGTAATGGGCAATGGATTTCATCAGGACTAGTTATCGATATGATTTAATTCAATTTGAAATGAAAACTTGCTTCACATTCAAACTTAACTAATGCAGTATAAAGTGGTGTGGAAAGTCTGTGTTGAGTGCGGACCTCTTGAGTCCACACCGTGACCTCGTTATTCAAAAGACAAACGAAAGCAATAATACCATTGGTACTCTTACTGCGTGGCACCCAGCATCAAAACGAGTGACATATGATACTTCTATGATACGTTGTCTAGCGATGTTGAATACAACAGTAACGAGATATCTAGATTTATCTATAGTCGTCGTAAAACATATGTTTGCAAACTAATGTTAATAAAACAAGATACAAAACGATAGCTGACTTCAGTATTTATACATAGTTACCGTATGATATTTGCAGCATTTGTTTTGGCATAATGTAATATTTCATCATTTTGATTCCAACCGTCAACAAACAAACAAACAAACTAGTAATGCGGATTTTTATTTTCTCACTATAGCTATCGGGTAATGCCAGTATGATTACGGAGCTCAGTTATCAGCGGTTTGAGAGTTGTCCTGGTGCACAGTCGACAGTTGTAATACTTGGCTCCAAATCCTACCAACGAGAATTGGACATGTTTGCACAACCAAGTGGTTAGTTCTACTTCACGTCTAGTTTGAACGCAATTTCGACATTTCTCACAACATCGTGCGTAACGTCACTAGTACTAAGAACTTTTTATATGTGGCCTATTTTGTTGTGTTCTGCGTTTATTACAATATTTCTTTGATAAATGTAAATGTACCGGTAGGGACACAATGTTACAGTACGATCACAACGGCTGGTAAGGAAAATTGCCGGTACGGGTACTAAGGAATGTTTTGTAGTACTTAGCGTAATCATTTTAGTCATTATAGTCTGGAAACGATATACATTAATTTTTTGTTTTATGATTTCACTTTTATCCTTGCTGGCATATTTTAAGTTGCAATTAAGAGGAAGTTTTATGTGTAAAAATGATTATTCCCATTTGTTTTGGCATTTCCCATCCGATGTATGTACCACGTACATATAGTTAATATTCCGATTTCGTTATAATAGCCTGTATTTAGACCAACGAAATAATCTGGTGTATTGAACTGTTTTCTGTTTGCGGTTTATTTTCAGCGTCACATGACATAAACCTGTGGAACGAAGCATTTACACAAAGTCTCGAGTTTGAATCACTTCGACCGTCTTTTGAAAACACAAACAATGTTTTTATTGACCGCATATCTACATGTAAAGTTGAAACAATACGATATTTGACGGAAAATGCCGAACAAAATGGCTACAGTGTCTCGCGTGAGTTTGCTAAGGCGGTTTGTAAACTGCCAACTGGAGGTACTGGTGCAGATGATATGGCCAAATATCTACAATTCTTGGACACATGGGGAACTGTGAGTAGTGATACATTCTTTGGCAATGTTCTTCCCTTGTTATGGCGCCATTATCTTCATTCTGTGAACATTGATATTAGTGTTTATGCTTGTTCGAGGCATTTCCATTAACATGCATTTGTACAACGTATCTTGTCGATTATCTATAATGTGTTGAATAAAGCATGCCCAAAAAAAGAGAGCATATGTTCACGGAATGAACACGATGGAGGCAAGGATAGCGAAAACGAACATTCCCCATTCTTCATTCTGATAATTACAGATATATAAGTATTTCAGCCAAATATCTACTTTGTACAACAAACTGAACGGAAATAAAAACAGAATTTGTTTCATTTTGTTATTTAAAGCCTAGGTAGTAAGGGGAGATATCCCACTATGACAACACTTTACAATAATGAACATGTTTTGTCGTAAATAATGGAGAATGACTATGGATATCTAGTCCGTTTGATTAATTTTGTGTTCATTGTCATACATAAGGTTCGGATTGGGTAGTATTAGCATCAACGCGTTTTGCAATACATTTGTACCGTTTCCGTTGCCGTCTAGCAGGAGGTTGTATCATGATGTTTTGTTCCTGGTAACACGGTATGAATCCTGTTCCATGATTTTTGAGTTCCGTCAGAGCGTTACAAGGGTTTTGAGTTCCGTCAGAGCAATGTTGGCATTTAACGCGAGTTACAAATTCCGTGAAAGAGAAAAATAAACATTTCACTCCAAGATATCGTCGGTAACAGGTTCTGGAAGTTAGTATATTATTGATTTCTTCTGGTTTTAGTAGAAATGACAATTGGAGATTATAATTACGGTACCAAAACCACAATCACATTCAATGATCACGAATGAAAAGCATTATATGACAAAATTTTGACACTTTGGAAGATTGTTTATTTTAATTGTTATTATCTTTCAAAACAACCTGAAAAATTTAACACTTCATACTACAACTGTGTTGCTTAGTATCGCATCAAGTTGGATGCATTCAGACGGTGAAATACATGTATTTAGCCGAAAGTTGATGTGCTGTTACAAATTCCGTTACATGAACATTTTGATTGATACAAATTCCGTTTGGACGTAATACAAATTCCGAACAGTAGTCTTCTCTACGAATTGTACTTTAGTGTTGTTAACTTCCGTCATTTGAGGAACTAATAAGGAAAACTCATGTTTTGAGAAATACTTTGTTATTTCCGGCATAATTTAAACTAAATATAGAAATAAGTACATTTTTGTAACTTATAAGTTCGTGAATTTGTTACATTACTCTGTTCCCTTTTTCTCACTGTAACTGCGCTTAACAATTAAGCGCATTTAACATTGCTAGTAAGAAATTAAACTTCAGAAAGTAGATCTACATGTTTTCGTTCGTGTTTTCGACATTCGTCCATTGTTTTAAAAACTATCGGTCTAACACGTCGGTTTCTTGTGGAAAGGTATGCCTAAGGTAATGCTAGATGGGAAAATTACCCACCGTATATACATGTATGGTCCATGTTTAACTCTGATAGTGACCTATCTATTCCCTTTAAAAAACGATAATCTTACAAATAACTGCCTAATAATTGGTATGATCAGAATGAAAGTGATTTCCACAGTGCACAGTGCCAGTAAAATTTCAAAATGGGTATAGATAAGAACAAACATAACATTTAGTTCTTATGATGATATATGAATGTTAACTCGTGAATATAAACTTAGTGACAGGGCACGGAAGTTGATATTTTTTAACTTTTTTGCATGCAAGAAAATTGGGTATGGAATGGCATATTTCTAAAATATATGGGTTTACCATTATATACAATAGTTCCAATGCATCTATTAGATAAAAGGCGCACGGGTCACCTTAATTTTAGTGCAATTCCCAATATATCTAGTATTAATTTATTATCGCAAATTTTCAATAAAGCATTCATGTAGCACCACCAAGCAACTTTCTTTTATATAACGTTTTTTGGTAAGGGAAAAAACTACGACAAACAATAAAGTTATTTCTATCTGTGAGGTAGCACCTTTAAACGAGGATAACATTTCTGATTGAAACAAAGATTCTATAATTTTGTTTCAGCTAAAATTTAATGTTATGATAGTACCCAATATCTGATCGTTTGGTCATCGAAAATTTGAAGCACATTGAATGTGAGGTTTCAAATGTCCAGTATAATTGAAGGAACAATTCATGATTATTTTACACATCATTGTTTGGTGTCGGTAATTAAGTTGTTCTGAATAGTCAATTATAACGCTATTGTTTGCATTTGAGCAAATATTTCATTAATTTTGTAGTATGTTGACCTTTAAAGTCTTAAATCTGATCACGGTTTATGCCAAGTCGGTATTGCTTTGTATTTCGAACGAATTATCACATCATTGTCTTGTGTAATTATGTATAAGTACAGTACACATATTCGAAATTTGTGAGATCTTTACATCGTAATAATCCGTAGATTAATTTTATTAATTTGATACATATGTTGAGTTTATATGAGTTTATATCAATTTAAATGATCAGAACTATTGTCAGAAAATTGCGCAGTATGACTCAGTGCATCGTCGGATACCCACAGTAGTTGCCCCCGCTCCGCTCCGTACATCTCCGTACATCGAGATGTACGGAGCGGAGCGGAGGCAACGACTGTGGGTATCCGACGATGGACTCAGTGTGTCAAGTACTTTAAGCATAAAGTTCAAGGCTATATATTACTTGTAAATGGTTACACTCACTAAGAACACAAATTGGGTAATAAAATGAATGTTTTGTGTGAGAAGGTCTCCTTTACAACTAAAATCATACATAAAAAGTAAGTGAATGTGTTCCTGGAATTTTATTCATATTCACGGAATTTGTATCATCCTTGTTTTGAAAACTTCGGAATTTGTAACAGTGGTAATCGGAATTTGTAACATCAATGTCAGATGATCGCGTTGGGATAAAAATAATGGCATTCTACAGCAGTTCTACGACTGCTTTCGTATTATATAACTAGCTTAGATATCAATTTACATTGACATATAAAACTGAATGTTTGTTTTGAATATAAATTGTTGTTTATTAATATTAAAGTATTGTTAGTATATCCAGCAAGAAAAATGCATAAAAAAACCATTAAATCCATAAAAAAGAGTGTCTTTTCGAACAATTGTTTCGAGTAAACGTGCTGCATTTAATATTATATCTACCTTTGTCTCTACGATGGTGACATACTCTGCATTGAGCCCTCTGGTACTAAAATATCAAGATTTTTTTCCCTGACGGAATTTGCAGCAGGTCTGAAACCTTGCGATTGCTCTGACGGAACTCAAAACCCTTGTAACGCTCTGACGGAACTCAAAAATCATGGAACAGGATTCATACCGTGGGTAAGGGTTCATCTGAATAAGAGGGTTGACTTTCTCGAATATACATTTGAATCACTTTAAAACTTATGGACTCGAGTTTTATATTTTCTACAGTTGGTTTCCATATTTTACAGAGTATAGTAACTTCGGTAGATATAGGGACAAGAACAATCCAGCGGACACAGACCACGCCCCAGGATCTATTTCTACATATGCAATACATGGTATGTTAAAAAACACTTAATAAACATATAAGTCTACTATTCAACGCTGCCAACCTTAAATGGTTATCCATGGTTATAATAGTATCTCTATAATCACTAAATAATGGAAACTCATTAATGTAACGCTTAACCTAGGTTCTGTTTCTTCATTGATATCTGGTATTTGAACACTTTGATTTTGCTAATTATGAACTACAATTCCGGGTGTGTGGTGCTCGAATAATTCTCTATTCATATTTCACACATTTGTCTGTTGTCATTCATGAAACTTATTTTAAAGAATTACATCTTTAAGTTATTGCTGTTATTTGCTATTTTCATAGTGTTACTATAGAGCTAGTGATATAAAAGGCGGTCATTTTTGGAATACTTCTACATACTTAATTAATCAATCATTTTGGTATACAAGTATAGCAAGACTGGTCCCATATACACTGCAAATTGTTTTTAGCAACGTTCATCCTACCATTGGTAACGCATGAATAGAAGTCGAGAAGAATTTTAATAATCATCACACACAAGTTTGCATGCAGAGCTATCTAGCAATTTTTGTCGTACCCTTTTTACTTGTGCCTTTTGTGCTTATTTCACAACGTCCGATTTGTTATTGTCATTTTGCTTACACAATGAATCATCACTTACATGTTACCCTATTGCATTTGATTTTTAACTGTAAAATACGTGTACAACTGTAAAAGGTTCATGCTTTTTAAGGACCCTAGCCGCATTCAACATTCGGGAGAACTGTACACCTATAAATCATCTATAACCATCGACGCAACAAACATAGAAAGTAGTCCGGCACTTAATGCTGCATCCGGGACACCACATTCATACACTACTGGAACCAAACAACAACCGGAAGTGATTGGTATCAAATTAAACCCTATTTCGGATGCACTGAATTGGACATTTTGGAAATCGGTAAATACAATGTAGTTAAATACATGTTATGTTTGGCTGTGTTAGACGGCAATAACATTATGTAAATGATTAAATAAAATTAAAGTCTCATTATTGGGTAATTAGTTAAAATAATGAAGTTGACAGGAGTACTCTTGGCATCCACGTGCTTTTTTCATCCCTATGTATGTATTCCTAGTACGTATATGCAGATATATTTTGTTAATTATACAGTTGTCTCTCGGCATCTTGCAAGTTTGCGGATTGTGGTAATAGTTCGCCGTAATGAAAATATCAGGAGACGGTATTGGTCGTAATTCGTTTTGACATGGAATGTAATTCAATATAATTGCAATAGGCAATTAGACAAAATTCCACTAACTGTGCATTAGACATTACGATAACTATAATGGTACAAATACTACTACTGATAATGATAATAATAATAATAGATCTACTACATGTACTACTAATAATGATTGAGTGAAAATTGTATTTACGACACTGGTACGTTTTGTGTATTTACTATGCGTATGTTTGTCATCTACAGATTGAACACGAACTTGCTGCAGAAGGTGTTTGTCCTGACTCTCTATTGACAGAGAACACTTTCAACACATATGTTAATAACATGAACATTGCACTGAAACAATATGCCGCTTTCAAGCATACAACTTCCGGTTACAGTCCAGTGAAAGGTATGCTATTGATTCTCACACAAAATGTTTATTTCTTTAATTTAACATTAAATACTAGTAATCACGCACTGTAGTTAGTCTGTGATTTTCTTTCAAAAGTTAAAAGTTATTTCACAGGGGCTAATTAGAGAGCTGCCATACTAATATATTTGGTTTTAGCATGGAAATAATCTTGATAAGTTACTTCATGTAGAGGTTACTGTTTGATGGCTTAATGTTTTGGTTGTATTATTGATTGACTTGTTTGATCACTGGATATTATTGTTTTGGAATGGCCTTACTTGTCTTTCGGTGTCTATAACTAGGCCACTGGGTCAAATTATGGATTATGGTGGCAAGGGGTTACAGTTTGGCATGCGTTTTTTGGTCGGGTTGTTGGAGGGCATTTTGTCGCTGGATTTAGCAGTTTTGAGCATGGTATTTGGGGTTATCCGGAATCAGTGACTGGGTCAAGTCAAAGTAATGCCTCATTTGGACACTTGATGTTACGGTTTAGGCATATTTTGCCTCTGAATTTCGCAGTTTTAGGCGAGGTATTTGGGGTCATCTGGAATCATTGACTGGGTCAGGTCATACATGAAGTAACGACTAGTTTGGCCCCTTGGGTTTGTCGTTTCTGGCTTATCCATCTTTTTACGGCTTGTACTTACGTTGTGTCCGGGCGTTGTGACGTGTATTTGAGTTAATTGGTGTTGTTAATATATTCTGTGCTCAGCAGGATAAGTTGAGTACTGCCTTCCCTGTCCAATTCTCTCATGCTAGTATATTTTATTAATTGTGATTCTCCATTAATAAACGAATATAGCGGATACTCGCTTAACTCATTTTAATATTAACGAAAAGTCCCTCTAAATATAATAATTATATAATTGAATTAATATTTTAGACCACGTCATACAAGTTCCTATCACCTGGCCTGTTGGAACTAATATATAATTGATTTAACATTTTAGACCACGCCATACAAGTTCCTATCACCTGGCCTGTTGGGACGTACGGTTTTATGGAGTCAGCGTATGGTTGCCCGGATGACGGTCAGATCACGTGGTTGAAAGGAACGAGACATCAAGATACCGAAGACGTTAGATCGCAAAATTCATTTACATATCATATACAAAACTATATGAAAGGTTTGTTAACTTTTCACAAATCTACAATACAAAATGTGTGTCAAGATTACAGACCCGACTGCTGAATAACCACGCCAAATGCAACAATAGGTTTGCAACATTGCACTGATTTTACCATCATTTTAGAAATATGTTAGGTTTAAAAAAATCATTTATAATTAATATTTTCTAATCGTTTTACCTACCAGTACAAATTCAGTGTGGTGTACGAGAGGTGCCCCACTTATATTTGAACAGTTTTCAACATCCCATATTTTCAACATGACATTGTTCAGTCGAAAAGTTTTTATTCAATCGAATATATCAATGTGTTAATTGACATATACACCCATTGTTTTTGTATTTGTAATTAAGTTAGAACCAAAAATTCACAATTTTGTATGGGCATATTTTTTATCTTTTTAGGTCTGAAAAATCCAACTAATGTTGTAAACATGTATCAAGTGTTATCAATGTTGCTTTATCTTTAAGATTCCAATTCGTTGGATACAGCGTTGTTTGACTATGGCCTTTACTATTCTCGTACAATAAACATGAAATACGTGTTCTTAAGGTACCGATTGGTGTGATTGTGATGGTGTGTGGTGCTGGGCCTTGATAAAAACACCATGATTCGGACATTGTCACCAGGAAAGCCATGTGGGATACATTTTGTCCAAAAATGTTTTGAACATAAATGGCATACTATCGTGGGCTGGTTTGTCCGTTTGTAGAATAAATATGAGTTATTTTTTATTTGTTATAACAAAAAACAGCGCATGTAATGAAACAGGCTGCTAACCCATGTAGCTTAACGAATGTCAACTTCTTGGTAGGGTCGTAGATATTTCTCATATAGCAGTCAGGTCGTGTACCGTATATATATCAATGGTAATACATTGTCTTATCAGAGGTGACAAAGTTATGGATATAACCGTTCTGTTGTAGTACATATGGTGCTTGAAGACGCTTGTCTCCCTTTAATTTTTGTTTTGTTTTTGCGCTTGTAAACACAGATTTTTTTTGTAGTTTGACATGTAATATTGGCGAATTTTCTGTTTTAGTACATGTAGTAACAATCGATACTCCTAACTTCGTTGAAAACCACATTTTAGTTATTTGGTTGGTCCTAGTCATCATACACCGAATGAGTACGATAATCAAACAAAAAGTCGCTTTTTGGCATTTTTAATACTTTGTGTTGTTTTCATTTATGGGCGCAACATAACAAAATCCACCCTTCTAGTGACGAGTACTACTGATTATCTTCACAAAAAACGGTGCACCAATGTTTATTTAACCTCATCTTGACGATTCTTCGGGGTTGTTTTGCCTTCAAAAAGCCAAAAGCTACACGCTCTACAGAATGGGCAATTTCGGTTGGAACCATATTGCAAATATCAAACAAAAATATTGTATATGATGCCTGATGCATTACTTCTCACTGTTCAAAAGAGATGTTTCATTTATATCGGGTAAGATGGAAAAAATCGGACATCCAACACTGTTCAAATATAAGTGGGGCACCTCTCGTATAAAGTTAACGTGAATCGGTGTACGAAATTCAACTGTTGACCAGTTAACTCCAGACAACAATCGAGCAGTATGATTGGTCATAAAATTCTCACTAATTCTTAATAGCCAATGAAGACCGGTCTTTTAAAACATGATTTTCTCTCTTATATCGCATGCTGATGTTCTAAGGTGAATGAATTTGTGGGTGGTATTATTGGTATTTCTTGAAAACATAACATTTCCTTCATGTTTTGTTTGACGCCGGCGTCAAATTTGTCTTTAAATAGTAATACTGCTTTCGACAGCTCATTGAATCATGTTTTTTTTGTGCAGGAACATTTGGAAGTAACAACATAGATTCGTACTATTGCATCAAAAATAGACATAACATCAGTCCATATGACCAACAGTGGCCACGTGGTGCATACTGTTTACTGAAGAAAGGGGCATGTCCATCAGGTAAACACTCAATGTTGTAAGCATTTTTACTTATATTGTCCGTATTGTTCTCTTCATGAATATTATTAAAGTTTTCTATAATCATATTTTTTTGTGAAATATCAGACATGTGCATAATACCGAGCCGAACACGCGTTGTGTTGTTTCTCTTTACTCGATGTGAGGATCAAGTATCGTTTAGATCGAACCATATGTGTAAAATTTAAATTTGAAATACATTTGTACTGAAAATACCAAATATGTCTTGGATAACAACTTAAGATCATACTCTTGCTGTTGGGATTCAAAGTTCAATGACATGTTTGTCAATGTCTTTAACAATTGCTTGACAACCAGTACTTTTGTGCTTAAACCATACACATTCTTGCATATAAAGTTTGGTAAAATGAAAAGTATGTTGCAGGTTTTAGAAGTGGATACATATTCTGGGATGACGATGATGTTCCAAATCACAACAGCAAAAGTGGGACTTTACCCGATGGAACCTACGATAAGAATACCAAGATATGTTATTGTTGCAGGTGAGAATTTATATGCAGACTTATGCTTTGTTAAGTCGGTGTTCATTTGTTTCAAATATGCTACATACGCACGTATGTTTAAATAGATATAGTATATCACTCAAAAATACAAACTTGAAATAAACAGTACTGAATATTCTTTAACATGCTAAATAAATGCAATACAATGTTAGAGTACAGGCTATATAAGAAATTGAAAACATTTTTTAAGTACATGTAGATGTAAATACATGTGTCACAACCTACCGTTTCAGGAGTGATGGGTCGACCCAAACCGCCATTTATCTACCTACTGAACGACCATTTATCTTAGTACGTTATGGTACCACGTGTCAAACAGTACATGGAATGACTAAGCGAGACTTGTTTGTCAAGTGGGATGATGAGGACCTCTTTAACAAAGACTCGGCTGGTGGAATGCATCCAAAAGATGACGGGGACTCCAAAAATCACAGACTACATTTTTGTTATTATCAATCGTCTGCACACGGTCCATCTTTAATTGGTTAAATATTTAAATATTGTTTAAATTGATGATTAAATATGTTTATTTCTAACACATGGTTTTTGTTTACTTCACTACGATACATTTCAACAAGAAACCAGATTTGAAGCCAAAATTGACATTACGCCAGTTGTCAATCAATACCCTTTAAATCAATTTTAGCGGTTAATTATAATCAGATGGCCCAATGGATTAACTTGAAAACCTTCGACATGCAGCCTACGACAAACAACCAGGAGGAGCGATACTCAACTTACTTTATAGCCAAAATACGCAGAAATGCGTCTGAACACCACAGCCAATCCAGACTGGTTGATGCCCATATAGACATAGAAAGGGTCAAGCATTTCACCTACATAGAATAGAATAGAATATTTTATTTCACCAATCATGGATCATATAAAATGACATATATAATCAATATATAAAACATAATACAATGAACATAATATACATAAACCATCAATAAAGCATGGTAGAAATGAGGATATGAATTAAGATAAATAAGGCTTAATTCGTATTAGTGATAACACAAATAATATAGGAGTACTAATGTCAAAAGAAAAAGAAAATAATAATAAAAAACAACTAAAGTTAACTTGTACAGAACAATATTATACACTTAATAGATTTCATGGAACAAATTGAACATTCAAATTCAACATTGATTGATTATTCATACATAAATACATATGCTTTGTTGTCAGCAATGCAGACTTTAAGGACATCAAGATAGGATTAAGTAAAGCAATATCGGCATTCAATAGACTACATTTGTAAGTCCAATTTGGAAGTCCAAACAATATATAGCTGAAACGATAGTTTTTAATTTACAACAGTAATGCTAAATAGATATTTCTGTATTTCTGGAGAATGAGTGACAAAATATTTTTATGAAGTCATTATCAACCTTCTGCCATTGCTGTCAAGGTCAAATCTGCAGAATATTGTTCGCAAAACAAAATATCCATTACAAACCTTCTAGATTTAACAAAGTCTGACTACAGCATCGGCGACGTTTTGATGGTTAAGACATGGACACCAAGAGGCCAAGAGGAAGACCAAAGACCATCTGATTTGGAACAATAAAATCAGAACAGAGAGAATTGGAACTTGGGCGATACAGAAGTCAAAGCCAAGGACAGTACTACCGGATGGAGAAATCTTGCGGCGACTTTAATATCCGACTCAGATCTAATTTCTTACTTTTGCAATATTCCAGGCCCCAATCTCCCAATTCAATCTAAGCAGGATCTCATCTCAAATATTGGAATGTGTCTTTATGTTAATTTCAATGCAATGCTTGACTGCAGTTTATTAAAGCATCATTTCAAAAGCCGAGATCGAGGCCAGAACGGTCGTAGATAGAAGACGTCCTTGTTGTGAGTATTAAAATGCTTCAAGATGTTTTAATTTCGAACTTTGTTCAATTATGATGCATTCACATACATCTTTCAGCAGGCATACATTTAATGCTGTTAAGAAAATAATTAAAATTTGAAAAGTATCACCAAATGCATTACAACGTGAAGAGTGCGATGGAGTTGAAATAAAATATCAAACACGATAACACATGAAAGTCCAAAACTGTTGTTATTTTGCAATGGAACACCGAAATGATGGATTTATGTTAACATGCATATTTCTATACAAGTTCCACTTGATCAGTTGTATCCACTCAGTGCATAAAAACACCATTGTCTTTCAAATTCCGTTAACTAAATATTACAACAAGAAATTGTAACTGATCTAAATGTAATTGATGGCGGTGTATTTAACTTTGTTTGGTGCTCTCAGTCAGCACTTCGACACATAAGGTACAATACTAGCAATGAAATTTCACTTAACATATTGAAGTAAGGACAGTGTTGTCGCGCCTGAACGGGAAGGTTCTGTTGGAGATAACCTTAAGGTCTTCAATAGTACCATCAATGACTCTCACTACTTTGTACCGATACGAGATAGGTCAACGTATTTATAACAATCGAAAGATAAGAATTCCGTTGCTCATTTGTCTACAACGGCTCTGAATGTGACCTTCTAAAGTTACACTATTTATATCATTATCACGGGAAAGTATACCATTATAGATAGTCTAAGAGTTTTAGATATCTAAAACATATTATTTAAGGACGGATTAAACTTTAACAGTATTCAGTGTATGTTCAGAAAGGAGAAAACTATGTCGGTTTTATCAAGAACTAACGTTTGTATAGTACAAACAGTGATTGTGTTATTATGTATAACACAAAGATCATACGGAACTTATACTTGTTTGTGTAACTACGCCGTGGAAAGTTCGGTGTTTCCAGAACCTAACTCAACACTTACACCAATAGGATATATGTATGAGTTTGACTGCAAGCCTTTGTCATCACCACAACAGATCAATGGATACTTTATCATACACTATGCACATCAGGTTAATTATCAATTATCTTAACCTTTCTTCCATCTCTTTTTAATCAGGGAAAGTCTTTATTCGACTCAGTTACATCCCGTGTTATTTTTTATTGATACTAGTTATAATAGTGTATGATATCTTTAAACAAACTATTTAATGCATGATTAATATTTTATCAGTATAGTTCGTTTCTAAACAATTTTCAGCGACCGATGCACATAACCAGCTTTCCTAGACTGTGCCAGGACTGGCCATTACTAACTTACACTGCCACAATGAATGTGCAATTTCTCAATAAAAACCAATCAGGTTTGCCATTATGCTTGGTCGGGTCATAGGTGCGCTTCATTCTGTCCTTTGGGATCATCTTTTCTTTTTATATTTCTTTGTGAAACTATGTCACCCTGCTCTATTTCAGCGGGTAATTGTGCTTTCAATTGTTTCGTTAGGCATTGCTCCGTGTAATTGTGTTATGTTGTGTAGTTTATGCTGTCTGTGCTCGACTGGTGCAATTGAGTGCTGCTTTCCCGATTGTCCGATTTCCTCATATCGTTTTACATGTTTTCAGGTGGCATATCTACCAGCCGGTGAAGAAGATCAGTTACAAGTACAAATATGTCAAGGAGATATTCCTACTGATGATATGCGTAAGTGCTGTAAAGACGTATTATATATTGGTAAACCGTGCAGTTTCGTTCGGTCATTTATAAGCTCATTGTGAGCTGTTTTTAAATTGTTTTTGAATCAATGTTGTTAATTTTCATTGGTCAAATCACAATAGTATTGATAAACTACTTTGTTTTATTCTTAACATGTCCCACCATGTATATTCTAAATACAATTTCGGAACTGTTCTATAAACAACATATTGAATTGTTTAAATCTACCAGGACTTGTTTTCAAATGGTATCCTAGCACTAAACTTAGAAATTTCTTAAAACCTAAAAAATGTCAGCTAAGTATGGCAATCAGAATTATTGATATTTTGCAAAAGTTTAAGATATTTTGTATGTCATGGGGTTAAATAATAATAATTGCCATCCTTGTGTATTATAGTGACAACCATGCGTACTCCAATTGGCACAGACTCTCATACAAACACAGGAAAAACGACAGCAGTGTCCATCGTTCACACATCAACTGCTGGAACATCTGTCAATACCAATGCTACTTACCTAACAGTTACCACAGATCTAACCAATATGCCAACGACAGAGACAGCAAACAAAACGGAAATGACAACTGATAGTACTTTGGCTGCATTTGCAAACGCGAGCGAATCTCTTAAAATAACATTACCCAAAATAAATACCACGGGTATGCCTCTGGGTACAATTCACACGTCATCGAGTCCAGATACTGCATCCAGCTTTCCTCCAGCCATTGTAACACGTTTAAGCAGCGGTTTGACTTACGTGACGAGTTCAACATATAATGTAACCACAATCCCGTCGACGGGTTCCTTGTTTTCAACACCAACCTCAAATGAAACAAAACCTATTCCTGACATTATCACAGGAACAGAGTTTAACACTACAGATGCCACAGGGGATTTATTTAAATTGACTACTGAAAAGGGATTGGATTCAAGTTCAAACACAACAAAATCGCAGATACTGACCGCAGTTAATACTACTACAACACTAAATCCTCCGTCAGTCATATCAAACATTGACAGCGCTTCTAGTATCCAATCAACTGCATCATCAGCGACGATCAGGAACCATTTAAGTTTGGCTAGCTCATATAACACTACTAAACAGTCGTCAATGAATTCTACATTATTTACATCAACAACAACTTCTGCAACAAGCAGTGTTCCTAAAAGATCAACGGAAAGCACTTCAGATGTTAAGGAAAACTCGACAAAGGAATTTAACATGTCCACAGAAACAACAGAAGTCTCATCCATGGTACAATCATCAACTATCCCAAGAACTAACTCTTCAACACATACCGATGCAACATCGACAGAAATTCCCACAAATCCCTCTACCCCACCAATAGTTATATCTACTAGTGCATCAGTACCTTCAACAACAACCATACCGTCTACAACCCAACCACCAACTCTGCCTACCACACAATTGCCTCGTAAGTAAAGCATTTAATTTAATACAACATATTATATGTCTGTTCAGTAATAATGTCATACATAATGTACATAATTTCGTAAATAAACTACAATGCAAAAAGTACTCTCGATACATACATTGTACAATATTTTTGGAGGCTGCTAGGGCAATGTTCAGAGTTCTTCTTTCCATGCTTAATGGCATGAGTTTAACTTTACACTTATACTGCTATACAATGATATCAAACTGTTTTTAATTTTTCTATTTGCCTTTTTTTACTTAATTGTTTTTATAGCACAATATATATACATTGTTACACTATAAGTTTGAATTAAAGAGACGACAACAGAAGCGCCCATTACGTGGCCGAGTGGAACGTACGGACTGATGCAGGCTGCACAAGGTTGTCCTGACGATGGGTACGTAACGTGGTCTGAGGGCTGGAGGTACCAGGATACAGAGGGTGCTATACCAATCGTGTCAGGAAATCAATATACATTCGGGATTGAAAAATACATGAAAGGTAGGTTAAAAAATAAGACAAATGTGTGTAATTTGAAATCATTTGTTATACTGTCCTATATAAATTTGTTAACCTACTTGGGTGACGCTAGCATGTCTCTCGCGTTTTTAATTTTTATTTCATTCCTTTTACAGGAGAGTTTGGTACCAACAATCTAAAAACCTATTTCTGCATTAAGAGACGACCTGCTTCTACTGCATACGATCGTGATTGGCCAAGTGGAAGTTACTGTATACTCAAGTATGGACCTTGTCCTAAAGGTACTAGAGGTTATACTTTATTAGAATCTCATCACATTATTTTCAGTTGCTGATCTTCGTACGCAAACCCGAGTATAACAGCTATTTAAACACAAACGAGAAACTGTCTTATTCAACGTAAAGTGATATAAAATATATATTTACATGTATATAAGTAAGATAAAGAATGATGCCCATGAGGAAAATTGCCCATGCTGAATATCGTTAATGTAAAATTTGTTTGAAAATAACCGTGTTTTATACGAGTATTGGTTAATGTATCATGTATCTTCATGTTTGAATTCGATATGCTAAATGAGTCTCATGCACATTAGGTTTCAGTAGTGGCATCGTTTTCTGGGATGATGTTTTCGTAGGGAACCATGATGATAAGGGAGGGTCCTTACCAGAGGGAACGTACACCACAGAAACTGAAATATTCTACTGTTGCAGGTAACCTGTAGGATTTATTTATAAATACTAAATTGCATTTTATTATAAAAAACTAACGTAACTAATGATGTTTTAACCATAAAAATAAGATATTATTGATATAAACATGTACTGTTTACTTGACCTGCGAAGTTTATTTTCCAAAACTCCAACAAAATATTTAGCGTGTTGAATAGGGTGTATTACGTTTGACGATACCGTTCAAAGATTTATGTATATATCTTATACTAACAAACTGTGGTTTCATACGGGGGAGATCTAAATAAACCATGAGCAATTTAACTAATTGTCACATAATTGTATTAATTTTAAAATGTATTTTCTACATCTTCAGAGATGACGGTCCAGTTAGTACTGGTATAGTTCTACCTACAACCGAACCATTTATTCTACTACGTTACCGTGAAACATGTCAGACTGTGAAAGGCATGAGTGCATATGATATATTTATATATTGGGACGATCAGAACTTCTTCAACAGCGACAAAGCTACAGGGATGCATCCGTATGATGATGGTGACAGCAAAAATCATAAACTACATTTCTGTTACTATTATGCATCATCGGGTACTGGTGTAGGATTGATTGGTCGTTAAGAAAAACTTAAAAAAGAAAAAAATGAAGTTCACGATTGATATTCGATAAAGTTGTTCATTAAACAAAGTAACATCTCATCAATAATCCAGAGAATATAACGCATCATAGAGGCCTTACATCGATAGCAACTGATTCCTAGATATAAATCCCGTACGGATACTTCATATCTGAACATAAATAGAAAAATGATTAAACGTACAAGGTGCAATGGTAAACAGCAAACACAACTTACGGAACAAAGAAAAAAACACTACATCATACTCAGTCAGTCTATCGCCTCAGGAAATACTGTACTTATAGCACACAGACAATCCAAAGCCACTCAGTTACGGCGACATCGCCAAACCACCAAAGCAAGATTCAGACATAAAACGAACCATCCACACCAACAAACGTTGATGCTTCAAGCAAGCCTATATAGTATATACTCACTCCGCAATGAATGATACACATGTATCAAACATAACCACAATTAGAGTCAACATACGTATATTTAACAATCGCAAAGGGTCCACACATTGCAAAGAAAACGCCAATGGATACACCAGAATTAGAAACATCACATATTCCATTTCGAGCACAGTAGCAGTAGTTCTGGATGGGATAAGATTACCACTGTCAAAACTGTTCTGAATGATATTTGATTGGCGATTTGAGTTTGTAAGTATTTTTGTAAAAAACTTTCAACGATCGCCCAAAGGTTCTCCGATTACTTAGTACTAACTGGATGAATCTCTGAAATCTCTAATAAATCTCGATTATCTAAACAAGTTATGTTAGTATATGTTATGGATGTTAACTGGAGCTGTTTGGAGTTCATCTGAAAGCCAATATTGAGCACAGTGATTCAGCTTTTATAAAGCAAACACTTGGTACCCCGTATACCTCAAACTCACAGACTGGGTATGTAATAAATAGCGGACACGTGCCTAGATTCAAACATTTGACCTATAGAACCCAATGTACATTGGTCATTAGACCATGAGGAGGACGGTTTGAATGTAATTATTGATCACACTATACTGTTTTAATTAGGACAAGACACGAAGATAAGCCTATAATATGATTCACATTTATACACATACAAAGTATTTATCTGACCTAACATGAAATAACATAAAATTGTATTTACATAAAACAAATTCGTCATTAAGAGTTTAGTCCAGATTGTGAAGTACTGTCCGGTCCACAACAAACTACAAATACGGATACACGGACGTCACGGTGCAATTCAAATAAGGTATACATACATTTCCAGCATATGTATTATATGTTTGTTATTACTTATCAAAAGCATGTTCTATTATGATGTACGGTGTTGAAACACGTACATACACTTTATTGACAGCTATGGACACTTTTGTTCACATGTTCCTTTTGTGATTTTCATGTCCGATTATTTGCTAAGTGCAGCTCCGTTTTTAATACTTTAGTTTATTAGTCCTACATAAATTACTTAACAATGATGCAAGATCTGATTTGAAGCACTAAAACAGTTCACAATTTTAATTATCAAACTAAATAAGCTATCGAGAAAAGTCAACAAATCCCATTATTTTGACTAGCCCACGTTCATACAGAACTAGCAGTTTGTGAACTACGGGTTGTTGTTGCATTTAGTGTTTATCTGTTGAAGGTTGAATGTTGCATCCTTAACCGAATTGTCTTTTCATTTTTGTTCCTGAAATTCCACACAATGTGGCGTAACTTTTATACAGAAAGCAAAAAAGCCACAACAACCTAGTTTCTAACGTCATCGAAGTACGTAATTTAATTAAATTACGTTTTGCTTACTTTTGGGTTAGTGAAGATACATGTAAGTTGTATGTTCAGGAAGCAACGTAAACATGTCAGCAACGTAACCATGTCAGCAACGTTAATATGCCATAACTATTATGTTTGTGCTCCTCTATATAATGCGTAACAACAATTATCTTACGAATTGGTGTTAAAATGTAATTCGTGTACACTGTTTCTCTGTTAAGTGCTGCTTTGGTGGTTGTTCTTTTGATGTGTGTTCGTCCTTTTTGTTTGTGCTTGTTCTTACTCTGGATTTTATTTTCGACTGTCTTCAACAGCAGTATAGTAGGATGTCGTGTATTTGTAGCTGTTCTGTTTGTTTTGGTGGCTGATATGTTTCTATCTTTTCTAAATAAAACAAATCAGGAAACGACCGAAATCAACGCAATGTAACATCTGCAGCATGACAATAAAACTTAACAATAATTGGACATACATGTTCATACTCCAATAGAGTTAAATATACGAATATGTATACAGTTGAATGTGTTCGGCATACATTTTTAACCACATATAGCTAGACGTATGTTATCCTCCTTTGTCACTGTTGTATCTTATCCAGCTTACTGGGAGAGAAACTATTAAAATTAGGTCACTGTGTATGGTATTTGTTAACTACATTGTATATATGTCATGTCGCAGTAGTGCTTCAATTTGGTCGTGTTTGCATCATCCTGCTATTTTGCGACGGGGATTAGGCTTTGAGTGTGGATATTACTCCGTGTAGTTGTGTTGTGATGTTACTGCTTTCTGTGCATGGCTGGTTAAGTTGAGTGCTGCTTTCCCTTTCCGATTTCCTCATATAGTTTGGCAAATCGTATGTTAGGGTTCAGCGTATATAATATTATATCTACAACTTCTATAGGTAAGCTCTGCTGTCTTTTGACTGTCACAGTTAAACGTACCAAGTTATTAGTATAACAAAATTGATATTTTTCATGACAGGATAAAAACTATGACAGAAGCACGTATCGTGTGATCAAGAGGCACATGAGGATATACGGATTGATGAAGGATACCCAATGTTGGCCCTAATTCAGATGCAAGTCGGCTTCAATGGAAGACCGTGGAACTTCACTGAACAAACCGTGTCAGCCCTGTATATAGGACCTTTATTCAAGGGTGGTGGTAATATGATTTGGTAATAGGACATGGTTATTTACTAGTAACAGTATTGTATTAATTATTTGTTTGACTCCGTCACACATGTATGTTACTAGTTTAAACGTTTGTTTCTTGTCTAGAGCATCGAATTTACATGAAATACACATGGATGGAAAGACATCTGGACAATGATTGTAGTAAAAGCTGCTAGTTTTACGTCAATTCCTTTACACATTCTCCATTGTTTGGAACACATTAACTCCGAGTGTTTACAACGTTTTATTATTGTGAATTCCTTTGTATCTTATGCCTCCCTTTTCAATCATGTTTATTAATTGTCAATAGATATGCATCACCTAACAACGCTTAATACTATATTGTATTTCTCAATTAGAACTGCTTAATAATTGTGTTTTAATTTCATTTTAGGATTGCGAAACATACGATGGGGCACACATGCCGGCGATCAATGGCATTCTACAGTATTACCGTACTGAGACGCAATTAGCGCCATTGAGTGGTGTGAAGTCGGTTTCATTGTAAACATGTTAACCAAACTTAGTGGTGCCAATTATATTTAAACTTAATTCATCGCGTCATTATTTGTATATTAGGCAATTGGTCAAATGGCCAAATGGGTTCTTACTATGCATGGCTAAGCGTTGGTTCGGTTCAATATATGTTTGAATCGAACTGTGTGTACAAGCTTCACGTAGTTATAAGTGTGTTCTACTTAAGTTCGCCTTCATTCTATTAGATATATTTGTTATAATAAATTTTTATCTACTAATTACAGCGATTATGTCTCAAAGACCTAGCACATGGCCGATGGGAACATACGGACTGATGGAGACTGCACAAGGTTGTCCTGATGACAGTTATACCACGTGGTATCATGGCTGGAGGTATCAGGATACTGAAGGTGTCATGGGCATGTTTGGTAACAAATATACAAACGGTATTGGGCGCTTCATGAGAGGTAGGAACAATAGCGATGTGTTTTGTGTTCCTTATGAAATGCAATATTATGCAAAGGTACAACACCATTATTTAACCTTTATCATCTTGACCATAGGAAGTTGATTTCAACTGTGCGGTAATTAATGAATTTTCCTAGTCTTCAATAGTCCCGTGGAGTACCCTACAGAGTCTACTATTTAGGGTACACCACGGGACTATCGGTGATTAGGGACAATAATTTATTTGAAATCAAATGCCTATTATCTTGGTGTCGATTTTATGCACTAAGAAGACGTTGCATGTATCAACTTAATATTTTACCGTACTAATGCGTTGCAAATCATGCTGTGATTCATCTTTCATTATTGATTTCTGTTATTTATATGCTTGTAGGAACATTTAGCAGAAATAATATAAAGACTTATTTCTGTATGAAGAGAAGACATGTTCCTGATGCATATGATCACGACTGGCCAAGGGGAAGTTACTGTATACTCAAGTATGGAAGTTGTCCAAAAGGTATTTTAAATCAAATTCTATTCCATTAAGATACTAGTATTTCACATTGGAATGTTTGTTGTGCCTTATTCATCTGCAGACATTTGAAAGCGCGATGGATTGATAGCCTGAAGATATATGCATATATATAAAAAGTAGCGTTTGCTATATTAATACAATGTTCGATGCTCTTATGAGCAAGATAATAAATGATTTGGTAACATTTCGTATTGTTTGCAATCATCCGAGACAATCACAGCTGTAGGTTGGTAATCAGTTGTGTCCCTCATAGATGGGCCAATGACGCCAGACCTCCAGAGAAGAAATTGATATTTGATTGCAGAAGTTTGAAAGAAGTGATAGTACTAGCGTTTGATGTAAATTATCCTTGTCGTGTTATCGTCAAAGGGTGTTGTCTTGTTCATTTACTATTTCAGGTTTTAGAAGTGGCAGTGTGTTCTGGGATGATGTTGTTATAGCTAACCACAATGATAAAGGAGGGGCATTACCAGAAGGAACGTATAACACAGAAACTGAAATATTCTACTGTTGCAGGTAATGTACACACATTCTACACTCAGGTTTCAAAATACCCATCCGTCCGCCCGAAGCCCGTCCGTCCGAACGTCCGAACGTCCGTCTGTCCGTCCGTACGTCCGTCTGTCCACCCAAGTTTCTATCTTTAGCACAACATATCGATTGTATAAAGACTATCCCATTTTTGATGGAACTCTGATTGTGTTGTATAACATATAACCATGTATAATGGTATGATTTGTGACTGCGTATACATTGTATTGACTGATGGTGAACTGTACAGGGTGTCCAAAAAGAAAATATACAGTTTCAGTGCATTTTAATAAAATCTTAAAGTTTTGCTATCGCAAAGAAATTCAGCACATGGTTAGTCAAAAGATGAAATTTTTATCCGGCATCAGTTTAAAACTTGTAACTTGGATATTTTTTTTAAATGTACGTTTTCTAAAATTACCGTTGTCTGTCCGTGGCGTCATTTTTACGTTATTTACGACGTTTTCTCAATTTCTGTATTTCTGGTGTTTCCTGTCTTGCATGCATTCTTGGAAAAATTGCATTGAATTTCACAAATGTTTAAACTGATATTATGATAATGATGTGTCTCACGAGCATGGATTTTTGTTGGCTTTTAATATGATATTTACTTGCGATTTCGACAGCAAAATAGAAAGAAGTAAATCCATTGTGTCACTTGCCTTTGTTAAGCAAGTTCTTTCGGAACTCCGCAGAGAATTCTTTGTTTTGAATGTTGTATGGTTCATGCAAGTGGTGCCAGAGTTACACATAACAATGCACGATGTTGGGTGAATTACAAGAAACATTTGTTGTCAAAATAATTTCTAGCAAATTCCACTGCAGAGTGGAATGGCCTGCACACAGCCATAGGGGTCTGTAACGTCTTCCCTCACATTCACTGTTTATGAATAACAGGGGGAGAACTCTTGTCGAGACCAAGTATACAAAAAGCCCTGAGACGTTTGCAAAATAGATGATAACCAACTACTGCTTTATTCATTAACTAACTTATACTTTTTTCTACAAGTTATAATCATGTTTTTGTCAAATTGTTTCATAATCGAGACGTTATTAAGCAAAACACACCGAAAATATACCGCTTTTGAAAATCTCGACAAATCGATGCACAGGCGCTTAGTCGCCGCTTACCATACTATATGGTAATTCATGCGGAAGTGACAAAGAAAACAAGGACATGGACAGATATGCACACACCTTTTAAAACTCTGATCAAATGCTTACCTCTGAAGAATAACACGAACGCTAGTGAAGTCATTTTATTATTTTCCATCCATGAAATTGACATTTGGCTTCCATGTTAGCTAATCCGAACACATGATAAAACAACCCGTTTCATTGGACGAGCTGCGAGATATGCAACGTCACAGTCCACGCGTACGCTCATGAATGGAATTTGACCAGGGTTGATCAGCAAATAAGCAAAAATGTAATACCACTTACATGTTACCGCGTGTCAGGCCTGGTCACAACCCAACGTGCGTGTTTTAGCACGCACGTTTTTTTCTAAGGCAGTGGTCGCTACATTTTTTATTGACAAATAACGTAGGAATGAAGTACGGAAGACGAACGTGGACTCACGTTGCACGCAAGACTTTCCCTGACCTTAAGTGGCTGCGTGCATCGTGCGTCGCGCACCTGATAAGTAAATGGTGTGTACTTGCAAAGTGCACACAGAGTACGTTCTTCAAGCGATTGCCCAATTATGGTACGGAGACCGTACTTGCACGTATCGCTCACGTACGTTGTCCTTCTGTTGTTAGTTGGCTGTAGAAGACACGCACGTTGCACGCACGTCGCACGTAAGCCTTAAGGGTAGGAACACGTAGACTGAACGCATGTTGAACGCAGGTCGAACGCAGTGAAAGTTCTGCGTACATAAAACATGCTGCGTCGTGTAGGTGTGTTCCGAAAAATAGTACTGCGACCGTACTGACGACGTACGTATTCTTACGTATCACATGCTTTTGTACACACAGACACCACATACTTGCACATACGTCCAGTTGTGACCACCGCTTTATGACAAAACAAACTGTTTAAACATCAGTATGGTCAACATGACTTGTTTCGATTTTCATGTAAATAGGCTCACAAGAAGCTCCGTATGATGCAGATTTCAATTATCAGGTCGTAAGTAGTAATTACGACATTCTCATTCTTATCATGGTTTTCCTGCAGGTGTGTTTTAAATGTATTACACATGACATACATTTTGTAATCAAATTATCCTATTTAACTTTGTAACAAACAGGTTAAGCTGAATGATTGCTTTAAAATTGATCGCTTTTTAAATGTTGTATTTACAATACGCCCTTATGTTAATTGTTTTATATAGCAATTTGGTCCCGAAACAAAGATGTCAGAACATTTTCATGTGAAATTTGTTGACCATCCCTCTCTTATTTATTAGTTTAAAACCTGCATGATTTGCACGTTTTTTCCATGGGTAATAGTAATATTTACAACCCTTCGAAAATCCTTACCTACTCACTTGGAACAGTACACGAGTTTATCGTGCATAACTTGTGGGCCTATACGTGGTATTACTGTTAACTAATATATTGAATCCATGTATGTATGCTAAATGTATTATCGGCGCATGAAAACGGAGAACCAGCAACATGTAAATGAGTTGATGACATGTCCATCATGTCGTCCAATGAAATGGGTTGTATTATCGCGTGTTCGGCTTAGCTAACATGGAAGCCAATTGTCAATTTCTTGGATGGAAAATAATAAAATGACCTCACTAGCGTTTGTGTTATTTTTCAGAGGTAAGCATTTGATCAGAGTTTTAAAAGTTGTGTGCATATTTGCCCATGTCCTTGTTTTCTTTGTCACTTCCGCATGAATTACCATATAGTATGGTAAGCGGCGACTAAGCGCCTGTGCATCGATTTGTCGAGATTTTCAAAAGCGGTATATTTTCGGTGTGTTTTGCTTAATAACGTGTCGATTATGAAACAGTTTGACAAAAACCTGATTATAACTTGTAAAAAAAAAGTATAAGTTAGCTAATAAATAAAACAGTAGTTGGTTATCATCTATTTCGCAAACGTCTCAGGACTTTTTGTAAACTTGGTGACTTTACGATCTCGACAAGAGTTCTCCCCCTGTTATTCATTAACAGTGAATGGGGTGGAAGACGCTACAGACCCCTATGCACACAGCCGGGGTCTTAATTCATTTGGATTTTTTTTCTTTCGGGCTATCCGAGATAGCTTCTATACAATCAAATGTGAATATACACAAGTTTTCTTCTGATCAACATCAAAATGAAATTTAAGAAAACCAGTTTGTAGAAATCTGTGTAAATGTTAGCAACACTTTTAAAGAATGTGTGCAAACCGGGAAACATGCGACAGACAGAAATTGTGAAAACGTTGTAAATTACGTCAAAATGACGTCGCGGTCAAAATAAGGTATTTTTTAGAAATTGTCAGTTTTTAAAAATTATTTGAGTTACAATTTTCAAACTGGTACCAGAAAAAACTTACATCTTTTTTCTATACATGTGCAAAATTTCTTTGCGATAACAGAACACTGAGAGTTGATACAAATACCCCAAAACTGTATACTTTCTTTTTGGAATCCCTGTATTAATTCAATAACCATGACATACGAGTTATTCACGTGTATTAATGCAAGGTTAGCTAGCTAGTATACCATAACAATGTTTACTGAATTGTCTATGGATATTTGTGATATATTAGTATACCAGCTTATCATTTTTATGTTTGTGTTTGTGCATTTGATAAACAACCCTATCCAATGCACCATATAAGATGTTTAATTCATTTTCTAAAACTTATAAAATAAATTTTATAATATAAATAAAAAATAAAAGTAAAACTAGTGTGAAAGTACTGTTCTGTAATAAAGCAGTTCTTCGTTTGAATTTCACTCCTGTGTTCTGGTAGAGGCTGTTTTATTCTGGAATTTTGTTAGAACACAAGGAGCTTGTTAACATTATTAGTAAATGTTTAGAACTAACATAAAATACAAACATATTTCAGAGATGACGGACCCGTTGGTACCAGCATAGTTCTACCTACAGCCAAACCATTCATTCTACTACGTTACAGTGCGGTGTGTCAGGCGGTGAAAGGAATGCTTGTGCATGATTTATACATCTATTGGGATGATCAGAACTTCTTCAACAGCGATAAAGTTACAGGGATGCATCCATATGATGATGGTAACGGTAGCAATCATAAACTACATTTCTGTTACTATTCTGCAATGGCGGGTCCTAGAACAGGTCTAGGATTTGTGGGCCGTTGATAATATAGTTCCGTTTGTCATGTAACGTAATTCGATATTAAACTTGATGTAAGTGTACTTGACTTGTTTATTGGAGATTTGAGTTTTAAAACACGGTATGTTCTGTTCTCTTCTTGTATTAATAAAGAATATAAGGTTAGGGAAAAGTGTGCACATTTAACTGTATCATCGATGAAGACTATTTGAAAAAATGTATATGTTTCTATTTTACAAAATAGAAAAACATGAATATATTTCTATTTTACCAAAAAAATGTTTTCGTTTTTTTGTTATTTTTCTTATCAATGTGGCGTGAAGTGACAATAAGGGGTCATTTGGGTTAGTTAAATTATGCTAAATAGAACGCGACACTAAAGATAAGTTGGCCCTAATGCATAGTTCGACTGAAATACCATTGTCTAAATTAAGTACACTTTGTACTCATAGTTTTGCGGTAAAAATTTAATTGAAAGCCTTTACATCTTTCCTCTCAATAAAAAATACGATTTGGTGAAACTTTAAACAGTGTTTTAAGTACACGAAAATGTTTGGTTCAAAGGCCAACATAACCGTGATTGTGTTAATATTTCTATTGACATCATCGTTCGGAGATTATAACTGTGTGTGTGTCTACGATACAGAAAGTGCTGTATATTCAGGACCTGACTCATTTCTTTCACCGATCGGTTACATGTATAGGTATGATTGTAAACCACTTGCAACTCCTAAACAAACCGCTGACGGATACTTCATAATACAATTCCAGCATCAGGTAAATATCTTATTCATTATTTTTAATCAGGTTTATTTTATTTGTTTATTTTCGGCTAGGTCATGCCATGCATCCCATTTATTCTCCCCGTCATATGTGATCAGGTTTAAAGTACTTCAACTTTACTTTACCAAACCTTTCCAAACCTAACATACATTCAACTTTAACTTACCTTACCAAACCTTACCAAACCTTACATTACCTGCAACTTTACCTTTTCTTTTCTTGCATTGTCTTGTCTTACATTTACCTTTACCTTAGCTCACCTTGCTTTGCCTGTGTCTTGCCTTGCCTTGCCTAACCTTAATCTTTACCATAGCTCACCGTGCTTTGCCTGTGTCTTTCCTAGCCTAACCTTAACCTTAGCACACCTTGCTTTGTCTGTGTCTTTCCTTGCCAAACCTTAACCTTAGCTCATCTTGCTTTGCCTATGTCTTTCCTTGCCAAACCTTAATCTTAGCTCACATTGCTTTGTCTGTGTCTTTCCTTGCCTAACCTTAATCTTAGCTCACCTTGCTTTGCCTGTGTCTTTCCTTGCCTAACCTTAACCTTAGCTTACCTTGCTTTGCCTGTGTCTTTCCTTGCCTAACCTTAATCTTAACCGCCTAGCATCAGATATCTCAAGTGTGGGAAAATAAAACATAATGCAAGCACGCACATTAAAAAAAGAAACAAGGAGTAAATTATGCAACTGATTTACATACCTCGAACATACATTTATGTTTCCATGTTTTCAGTTGGCTTATATACCATCAGGAGTTGAAAACAGCTTACAGGTAGAAACATGTCCCGGTGATATTCCAACTGCTGATCTAGGGAAGTATTATTTTCTATCTATTTTAGATTTTAATATTTGTTATTAACGCTATTTTTAATGTTTTTGTGTGCTTCGTAAATGCCTTTTTCAATCGATAAATGGTTGACTCTCCGAGGTAAACGTTTTTACACGAATGGCGATTGTTCTAGAAACTTAACTTTTACCCGAGGGAACCTTTCTAACAGAGTCCTTATTACATGCACTCGTATATGCATGTATGTCCGTCATCAGTTTGTCTTTTACAAATGTTTCGAAGGATGATCTGGGTAGGCTGGTTAAGTTGCTTTCTTCTATGGTCATGTATTTAACTGTTTATTTATTTGTTTGCTGGCGAGCAAGCATTACACACTAAATTAAATTAAATATTTTTATCATCTATTTTATCGTAATCAGTGACCACCGCACCAATATCAACAAGCTCTTCCCCCTCGACATTTGTAGTACCAACAAAGGCATCCTCCTCGACTGCAGGTATTTTGTCGACCAATCCCAATGTTGTATCGACAGTATCAACCACCAATTCAACAGGTAAAAAACAATTTACTATATGTTGAATACTACATGTATACTGAATAGTATAGATGTAACGGTCATTTGTTCACTGATGTGATAGCACTCGATCTGAAGGAACGCATTGAGTAAAGCAGGTTTCCTGGAGTGTAAATGTCATGTCTTAGTCAATCAGAAAGCAGGAATTATGGTACCTTGATGTGCCATTCGCTTTCCCCGTCTCGTCATTGCTAATCTCGAATAAAGCTCCATGTACGTACATTGTTCAATGATGCAAAAATGTTCAAAATGGAAAATATCGGGCAAAGTTGGCGCTATGTACAGCCGTACTATGATGTAGCAACTTATTTACATACTTTGAACATTGAATTGAGTGTCACAGTGATTTATCAGGTGAGCTCTATTTCATTACAGAGACTACCACAGAAGCACCTATCACGTGGCCGAGTGGAACATACGGACTGATGCAGGCTGCACAAGGTTGTCCCGACGACGGATATGTCACGTGGTCTGAGGGCTGGAGAAAACAGGATACGGAAGGTGCTGTAGTTCTCGGAGGAAATCAATATACATTTGGTATTGAAAGATACATGAAAGGTATGGTCTGACCTTGAACAAAATTAATATTTATAGAATAATACACAGCTGAGAAGTGCCTTTGAGTGCTAATCGCACCGGTAGGCTGATAATTGCCCGAGGGCAATTATCACAGACCTACCGGGGCGATTATCACTCAAAGGCACTGCTAAGCCATCTATTGTTCTGTATAATATTTATGTTCAGCTTTTTCATTAAAGACCTGGATTTTGGCACTTGGCCAACCAAATTTGGTCATAGTTTTCTCAGCATGTGGTTACTGATTTTTAAGATATCTGACCATATTGTACCCTATTACATAATATTATGCAACATTGCACAGCATGTTAATTAGTTTACAAGAGGCCCTAGTATTAGATAAGAGACAACAAGAGTCCCCTTTATGACAGGAAGTTATAAATATCTGTTGGCCTATAGTAAAATTAAATTGATATATAAGTTTTTGTAATCTTTTATTGTGAAAAAAATCCTGAACCATCAAGATTGACATAATTTTGTTTGTGTTGCTTGAAAACGACTGTCGTGAGATTAGACACAAATGCATGCAAATTAATGCACAATTATAAAAGTGTTTAAAAAATCTGAACATATATAACTTATATACCGGTTGCTGTATGCCTCATGATTAACATTTCTTAATAATGTATTCAATGAAATGAGTGAATTGATATTATTCATAAGATATAAAAATGTTATTTTTGATGTTGGTTTTGTTTTGATGTTTTGAATTAAAAAAAAATAATATTAACTAGATCTATGAGTATTATGTTATCTTATATTTATAAAAAAGGTATATTCACAGACATACAATCAGAATTGATATTGTGTACCTCTTTGGTATAGTTGCTTAGTTTTATTTGTATCTGGTTTGGGTGTGTATTTATTTAAATAACTCTTAGGGAATATTAATAACTAAAATAGTAAATATTTTGACAAATAGTTTTTACACACTTAAACCAGATGGAAACAAAAATCCAAGAAATATATCTAATTATACAAATTAAACAAACACACAATGGTAACACATATTTTCAAGGGTACATATTACAGTAGCACATTATTGATTATCAGTAGCTATATGGGCCTCTAATCCCTTACACTGACCAGTTACAGTGTTTTATGACCCCAGATAATCACCGATAGTGAACTCATGCTGGCAAAATGCTGGCATCATGCTGATCCCTCTATAAAGTTCTGGACCAGAAGCAAAGAAGGACAAATGTAGGGCTTTAAGGCCCTAGATCTTACACTAAAATGTTCATAATTGTTTTTATTTTTGAACGCAAACCTATCAATATGCGATAGGGTCGTATTTTTCTGTGCGAGCCCGTGTCACAATGACGTTTAACAACGAAATATGAATATATTTAGATTAATTATGTACATTGTTATAATAATACCCCATCACTTACAGAAACCAAATAAAGTATGAGAAGTATCACCTTTACTAACCTTGGACAGTGATGATTTCCATCCAATTTAGCAAATCGCGGCTTAGCTGCAATATCCGGTGTACGTTCCCTACTAGTGATAATGCTATTTTTCGAAGGCAAATGTGTTACTATATATAGTAACATAAGTATTATTATAATATAACCACCTCTAAATGGTTTAAAAATGTGCATTGCAAAAAATCATTATGGCTCACAATACTCGTATATAGTTGAGAGGTGTGTTGATTTTGTGTTGGACCTCTAGATAGATGGATGTTACAAAGAATGTCCGCGTCTGTGCACCTTATCGATTGGTATTTCATACAAACGCTTGTTACTAAACATATAAGAGTAATTTCCAACATGTACCAGGAAGTGCAGTCTGTGTTAATACTTTTTTGTCCAAGAAATTCAGTTTTGTGTCCAAAACCTTACTAGTGTATTGGGCAACGTACTTTTGCAGGAATGTTTGGCACAGACAGTATAAAGACCTATTTCTGTATGAAGAGAAGACATGTGTCTAATACATACGATCGTGATTGGCCAAGTGGAAGTTACTGTATACTCAAGTATGGGCCTTGTCCTAAAGGTATTGTAAGTAAGATGAATTTGCAATGTAGTTTAAAAAATGTTAATGCATCCGTATGGGCATGTATAGTATCGATTCTCTTAATCAATTTATATACCTTGGTATCACCACATTTACTCAACCCCTAACAAGATTCTGACTTATATACAATTAGTTTTATTTTCCCCAATTCTATGCTGTTGTTGTTGTTGTTGTCAGGTTACTTCCGCCGTTCACACGCTGTATACCCGTGTCGGCACCCTCTCTGTGCCAAACAATGATTTTCGAGGACACCAGTTTACAGGAGGTTCGAAAATCATTCATGTTGCCAAACATACAGTTTTGTGCTGAAAAAACAATAGCCCACAGAACAACCCAATCATTAACCACTATCCTCGGTGCAATGGTTAATCATTGGGTTGTTCCGTGGGTTATCGTTTTTAAGCACAAATCAGCTTTTTTGACCAAATACATAATTTTCTTTCCTCTCCTTCCTCAAAATGCATTGTTTTGTACAGAGAGGGTGCCGGTGCAAACCAAAGACGTGGACGTCTTTGTGCAAACATAGAGAGGGTGCCGATACAGCGTTTTACATAGAGAGGGTGCCGATACGGGTATACACCGCTGTTCACATCGGAGCACTTCTCTTTCCAGAAAGTATAAATAAATTAAATCACAGGATACAAATTAACACATCTTAAAGTCTAACCCATGTTCAGTTGACTTGTCCAGTCAGAATGATAAATTCAACAGTCAAAGTGATTCACAATTTTCACAATATAACACAGTTATATTAATTCAGTTGTTTTGACTAAATATTGTTACTACCGACAGCTCAAAATACCTGTCTGTAATCTCTCAGCATTCCGTAGTCATATTCCAAAATATGGCATCTGGGTTCATATATACAATGCCGCCAAAATTAAATATACAATTGCAAATACAGTCATCAAATAGGTGAATTGTTTCATCTTTTTAAGACTAAGAAACTTGGTCTTCCTAAAACAAAAGTGTATTGCCGACAGCGTTATTACAGGCGGGTGTACGATTTGGAAAATAATATCTTTACTTTTAGATTGGGTCAATGTATTGTTGACTGTAACTGTTATATATACTAATAAACATGTATATGTTAGGTTTCAGTAGTGGCAGCGTTTTCTGGGATGATGTTTTCGTAGGGAACCATGATGATAAGGGAGGCTCATTACCAGAGGGAACGTACACCACAGAAACTGACATATTCTACTGCTGCAGGTAATGTATCAATCGTAAAAGCTCGGCCATTTCCGTTTGTCTCCGGTAAATACACCTCGTAAATAAGTGTAGAAATACACCAATATCGTTCGCCGGAACTTCGCCCTCACTACTAAAGTCAGCTACATCCGCGTGAAAATAACACGTTATGTATCCATCAATACGATGGTTATTTTATATGTTCTGATCAATTTTCTTATTCCTACGGCATAGCAGGACGTATCGCGAAGAAAATGTCAAATATCTTTGTAGAAAACTGATATCTAGCACGGATTATGAATGAAATTTACGTCTTGTTTATTACATGACGTCATAATGATATTACGTTTATTTGGCGTCAACATAAACGTGACGTTCTTTCCTAGTTTATACAACTATATTTCAATTCTCGTATTTAGCAGCTGTCGTCCTCTTTCTCAAGTTTAAGATTTAACATATTTGTTGCCGTATGTACGTGTACATGTTGTACAAACGTAACTGGGGGAGCTGCCATTTTCGAATCATGTGACTGAAAGTAGTTCAAATTGTCGCCTTGTTATGTCAGAGGTATTTACCATTGGATAAAAACCGAGGTGATCAGAATGGTAATGTATGTGCTACAGCACACGCTTGGTAGGCAACAATTGATGCATGTATACTAATTGTCCTAAAACAGTCCTTAGAGGACGCAGCCTGGACATGCCGAACTATGTATGGGCAAAATGGTAACAACACATAATGCGAATTGAAAATTGGCTCTTATTTAATGCCATAAAGGGGGATATGGTGTCCTGGTGCCTTATCTCATTTAGTGACAAATAACAAATCAGTGAATGCTAGGCTCCCATTGTCGTGCTTTATCCTACGTCTGTCGTATGTCCATTTCAAACCTTGGGCGACATTTACCTCATATTGGTTGTTAAGTCAAGTTAATGCCTGCTACGAAGGTCAAGCAAGAGTTTGTCTGAGGCAAACATCATTCGTTTGCGTGTATGTACTGAAGTATGAACACAAATTAAAGCGATGTACTATTTTCAGAGATGATGGTCCAGCCAATACCAGCATAGTTCTACCTACAGCCAAACCATTCATTCTACTACGTTACAGTAAAACTTGTCAAACGGTGAAAGGAATGTTTGTGCATGATATATTTATCCGATGGGATGACCAAAATATTGTGAACAGTGATCATGTTACAGGGATGCATCCGAATGATGACGGGGATGGTAGCAATCATAAACTTCATTTCTGTTACTATTCAGCATCACCGAGTACTGGTACAGGTCCAGGATTGGTGGGTCGTTGAGTAAAATGTGGTGATTCCAGTGACTCATATACACTTACGGACTTTGAAAACGCACCACTTATTCAAACCACGAAATTTAATATTAAACATTGTTTAATTGTATTAAAATTTTGTCTATAGATAGCTCAGTTATGTTTTAACATCTAGCAAAATTTCAAAAAGACATATGTAACTATGTTACAAAGTCACGTGACATCCACGTACTTAGGTCTCAAACCCAAATTAACAGTAGAGGGAGAGTGCGTGTAAAGTTGTGTTTTTGGTGCGTTCACAACAGCGGGTACTCGTTACAATTTCAATCCGCTTCTGGTGAATGTTTCTCTATTCATCAACAAAGCTTCGGACAACCTTGTGGGCAGATCGCGTCATGGAACTCATCCATGGACTCAGGTTTGATAGAACATGTCATATGTTTTCGGTGGGATCAAAATCTGGGACATTCCATCACGCAGATATTGTTTTCTTCAAGAAAAGTGATTGTTATTCGCTATTTATGCCCATGGTTATATTCACACTGTCCAAGGTTAACACCCCTGTCATCCGGAAATAGTGATACAATAAGGAAGTGACAGCATGTTGAAGCACGTGTTCAATGTTAGTTGAAACACAAATTGGCAGGGTACTAAATGAAAATGTCGTATTTCATTAATAAACGTGTTTGATATTCTTAATTGATGATTTAGCATATCTATCGACACCAAGTATTCTTTTGACAGGCACGGTTGTTGACCGGAAGTCGTTTTTATGGCGGAACATGCGCATTAATTTATCCGAATTAGGTGGCTTTTTAGGCCTTTAATCCCTATATGGAGATCAATGGTGGTGTCAGATGGCATAAAACGCTATTGGAGACGCATATTTATTGTATCATGACAATGTAATCGCGAAACAAAAACGCGTGGTGGCTACTTCCGGTATGTAACATGTCTTTACCTCCAGAAACATCAGTTTCAGACTGATATTAAATGTAATATTTGGTTTGGAAAACTTAAAACATGTTGTTTTTTTGGTATGCTAATGAATCGTTTACACATCGTCATTTACACATTTCGGATATTTTCATTCGCACGAGACTCACGCGCAAAAAATGAGCTTTGGCCACGTGGTCACTACTAGCGATTCGGTTAGTAAAAATGGATTAAAATATACTTTACCGATAACGTTTTAACCCAGGAACATTATTCCATTGGTATAAAATAATCCTAAAGAGTTCATACAAAAAATATCGACCCCTGAAAAGTGGTGCGTTTTCAAAGTCCGTAAGTGTACAAATGGACACTGGGCTGCACATTACAGCTTTGTGTACTGCAAGTTATGTTCACTATCAATGTATGGTATTTACACTAAATAAACAAAATACATGTATGCATTGCCTTCAAAAATATTGGTGTTTCACTGTTCTGCAAAAAGTGTTATAACAGATGATTAAATGTGGAAATTACCTGTGTGTATTTATTTTTATAAGGTATTGTATCGTAATACTCGTAGATCGATGGCTTAGAATTAGAAGGTCGTTAGTGCCACTTACGACCTTTTAAGATTCATACATATTTAGAATAAGCATCACAAGGCGCTTCTTTAAAATCTTATGAGTCCATTTTCATAAAAATCTGAACTTGTCATGTTGACCAAATGAAGTTGTAAAAGTTTGTTTTACCATAAGTAAAGAGTAAATGTCAGACAGTTTATCCGTGTTTTCTCAAAATATCGATTTGATAGTTACGACCTTCTTGTTCTAAGCTATCGAAATGTACTTACAGAATACAGATACATAGGTGTACAAATCGATCATAGAAAGCGTAGACGACATTGGCACATGAGCACGACGTGTACAGACGTCAGTGTAGCTACTAGTATATCAAACAAAATGCAGGTAGGTCTATGACGGGAGTACGACAAGGCAAGGAGAAAAGGATAACGAAAGTAAATTGATTTGAATGAACGCAGATTAAAATGGTATTTCATAATTGTATGCATTGTAAATTGTGAAATATGATACAAAGTTACAAACACATTTATTGTGGTATACGACAGAGTTTAACAGAGATTACAACTAATGTAATAATTAATTTATTTGCAGTTAAATAACGTGCAGATGCTGCTTTCTGACGTCACATATCACGTGGTATTCTCGGCCAATCAAAACATTCAGATTGCTCATGAATAATAATGAGATATAATACAATTACATATAATTATTCAACACATACTGAATTTACGATCAGGTGTTGCTTTCTGTTGTTTGATTCGTGTATCACCTACACTATAAGATCGATTATATCTGTTACCAGTATTTCCAATATTTCCATCATTTCTTACACATGGTCGATCGGCAAGATTTCGGTCGTTCGAAATTCTAGTGCTTCCGTAGCCTATCTCTCGACGTTTATCGCTTCCAAAAGATGGTTTACCGAAGTTTTCTGGAAATTCAACAGTGATTGAGATGCGTGGACGTTGTGGTGCGTGTCTACGCTCGTCAGTCATCTCGACGTCTGTATTTCGATAAGCCGGTTCGCTGATGCTGGTTTCGTCCGTTCTCATTCGAGAATTGTCATCATAAGAACGTTCTGTACATGCGCTAGTTGTGTCGTACTCAGTAAAGAACCGGGTGTCATCTTCCTGTGTCCTATCGATGCTTTTAGAGCCACGTTCACGTGCAGATCTTCGTAAAGTTGACGATGCTTGGATTTTACCGCGTCGTTGTCGGTCGTAAGTATCGCTGTCCGTGAACATATCGTAAGAAAGATTTGTTACACTGTTCCTAACATCGGAATCAAACGAAGGTTTAGTTTCAAATCTCACTGATCGTTTCCTGTTTGGTTTTCCTCGATCATCTTCTATGAGAAGAGTCCTATCATCAAAACTGACGTGGAAACTACGTTCAACCCCTCCACAATGATCGTATACACTATCAACCACCGTGTGGTTTCTTTCGTTATGAGTATCATGCGTACCACTGTCGCCTGTAATGTTCAACGATTCAGCTTCTTCGTGTACCGTGTCACATACACTGCTTCGCTTTTGTGAATATCTTAGATGTCCTTTTTGGTGCCGTCTAATATTTTCAAATAAATGCGCATGTACGATATTTGGCATATCACCGTACGGTAAACCTTCAGTCAACACGATGTTATCTTCTGCCACTTCGTCCGGGTTCTGGTTAGAAGTTCTTCTATTTCTATCTTCCATTTGCGAAAATACAATAGTGTCATACTCACCACTATCTTCGTCTGCTACAGTGTCGTTTTCAGGATCCTTTCCTGTATCTTGATCAATAGGGGATGCAGTCGTTGTATTATTCTGTTGGTGCGAAGCGTTATAATAAATCTTATTGAAGGCGTGATTGTTCATAGGTAAGTCATCACCGTTGCCATGCAGTAGCTCTTCTTTAATCTTGTTGTCAACTTCAAAACTTATTGTCGGCATTTTGTCAGTGTTAAATGATTTTCTTGTTAGTTGCTTCCTTGTTGACGGTTTATACTTGACTCCATACATTTCCTGTGTGGATAAGAAATGAAAATGTACCTTGGAATAAGTAAGACCATATAGTACAATATACGGGCACCTCTCGTCAGTATTGAAATGGTTCCTTTTTTTTTTATTATTATACCATATTTATATAGCCCTTTTTTCATGTATACACACGTTCAAAAGTGCTGTTCAATCATGACTAATACATCGTTAAAACAGTATAATTATAATGTACATAAAATATAAAAGTAGGACCTACTAAACCCAGTAGGCGGGGGCTCTACTTAACCCAGTAGACGGGGCTCTACTTAACCCAGTAGACGGGCTTCTACTTAACCCAGTAGACGGGGCCCTACTAAACCTAGTAGTAGGGATCTATTGAAGACAGTTGACAGAGCTCTACTTAACCCAGTAGGCGGGGCTCTACTTAACCCAGTAGACGGGGCCCTATTAAACTTAATAGTAGGGATCTACAAATAGGTGGATGGGGCTTATAGTCCTGGGAACATATGGGTCGTTTGGCCCAATGATAGGGCGCCAACGGTTAATGGGAACATACACAGTCAGCATGAATAAGCTCTATCTAATGCATCAATGAAAAGGAGCTGGTTACTAATGTACATAATTTAGAGAAACAGTCATAAGTCGAGTAAAATGTTTCGAATTTTAAACCCTGTCTACACACTGGTCTAAATTAATCTAAACGAAATAAATGCTATGCATCAATCAGTAAAGTTGTCAACCAGTTACTTCAATAACAAAACAATCGCTGGAAAGACTGCGTCAAACAACCTTGACAAATCATTTCAACAAAATTAAGGTTCCTGCTATGTCGTAATTTCAAAGTGAGCTGAGATGTTGAATTAGTGAAGTTTTTATTATTCATCACGGTAATCAGCAAAATGAATATAAATGTGTGAAAATACTGAAACTATGCAAACTTACATAGATCTCTAGCGGAACTCTCAGACATTTCTCTTTGTCAAACTGATAGGTCGGCTTACATTTCTCTATAGGAATCAACATGGTCACTATGAATGTGATCAATATAAATGCTATACATAGATAAGCTAGTATATCCATCGAGGTAACTCCTGAGTCTGAAGAAAAAATAAAAACAATGTTCTATAAATTAATGATAACAATTACATGCATATTTCATTACAGACTACATGTATACCCACTTTACCAAACCATTGGTATACATGAACAGTCTTCACTTCAGCGTTAGGTGCCGTTGTCGTTGGGATCGGGACTCAAATTCAACAATCCGAGTACATGTACGTGTATATATAGGGTCATAAACGAATTTTAAAGATATAAACAAGAGGTTTTGCAAAACACCACACAGTAACATTAGACACGACTTCATTAACTAATAATAGTCAAATTGTATACACGCACAGACAATTCTAAGCCATATAGGTGACGGTCGCAACATCTAGCCACCCAAGCAATAGACGACCACAGAACGTACCATCCGTATGTGCCTTCAACATCAATATTCAGATCAATTACATTATCTGTCGTTATCGTCGTAGTTTTTTATATATAAATATAGACTGGTGTGACCAAACACGAATAATATAGTAGTACATAATACAATAAAATTATTCGCTGGCTTAGAATGAGAATGTACTTCTTTAACTTACGACCTTATAAGACTGATACGTATTTAAAATCTGCATCACAAGGCGCTTCTTACGAGGGTATCAGCATATTTTCGTGAAAATCAGAACTTGGCATATTGACCAAACTGAAGTTGAAAAGTCTTGTTTTTCCGTAAGTAAAGAGTAATTTTCATACATTTTTTTTTCTTGTTTTCTCAAAATATTGAACATACTGATGTTGTTCTTAAGACATTTTCACTCAAAGCCAGTTAATTGTTATACCTTGAACTAGAAGTATTCTTTGGGTCTTCTTCTCTGCATAAAAGTGTTTTGAACAGATGGCGTATTTTCTGCGAGAGCCGTATGTGATTTCCTTGCAATCTGTGGTACTTTTCTCCACACCGCCCGAGTCTGTATCACACAAAGCACTTGTTATCTCACCTAATTCCGTTCCCTCAAAACAATCGGTAGTTAAAGAATCTGAATTAGTACAATCAATTAGAAACCAGTTCGCGTCACGTGACTCATTATATCCGGTTGAAAAACAAGTCCAGTTAAATGATTCAAAACTTTCCACCTTGACATCTACGTTTTTACATACTCCTCTAGCAGAATCGAAAATGTCCATTCTGTAAAATTGGTATTTCGACAAAACAACCCCTTGTTTAGTAATCAGTTTTTGGCGCATGCTCACAGTAGCATTTGTTGATGACGTATTGGCCTCGCACCTGCTGTTGACGCCAATGATATCGACAAGGTCTGTATGTAGCATAACTGAAAGAACTTCATGTTGGATTTCAGCTCTACCAATGTCTACAAATTATAGATACAGTTGATGTTTTAACCAGTAACATTACAATGTATTCGAATACGAATGTGTACACAACAAATATGATGGTAACCAAGTATGCCAAGTACAAACGCAATATATTGATCCACTATAGAAATATTAGTTAAAAGGTTGTGTTGACATTTTAACGGGATTGGCGGACGATTTTGTTCCGCATCTGTAGATGCCGGGACATTATAACAACGTATATTATATGACATCTTGCACTTATATAGTACTTGCATTATATACCTGACCTACATATCAACCAAACGGTTAACTTTGTATATACGAAATGGTGATACACGTACATGCAACCAAATGCCTAAAAACATAATTTAGGTCTCTGATAAAAGGTAGGTTTTTTTAATAAACTATAACAGTATGGTATTTTGGTTAATCATATAAGAAATATCTGACTAATAGCTTATATGTATACATAAACCCGTTTTTTACACATGTACGTGTCTGTTCACAGAAAGAGCAATATTTCATAGTTTCGACTACTGGACTCGCCGATGCTCATGGATATAATTTATTACAAAAAAAGTGATTAATCAACAATAATGATCTTCAAGCAGTATATCGTGAAAAAAAAGAGAAAACAATGAGATGAACTTTACTTACCTATGGAAATAAATCCGATGCAAATCAGTAAAATGTATAATCGCAAATGCATCGTTGCTTAAAATGCATTTATGTATGTCTCGGTTACATTAAATTTTATACACATGCAAAGTGAACACATTGTTTACGACATGATTACGAATGGTCTAAATCACTTTAACATAACATGTACAACGTCAGTGACTGTCATATAACAAATACTAACAAGATAATTAACTTCAGACTAGAGTGACATCCTACAACAAATAAGGTGTTATATATATAATTATATATCCATACCGACCGTTGACAATATTATTAAATTACTATGTATTGTACGAGAGAATATCAATAATTGGATCGATATATACCAAAACTTACAAATATATTTAGCGTGAGTTTCTATTGATCTGGATTCTGGGGCTGGTATTCACAAAGCATCTTAGTGGGAGGCTTAAATAGTTTGACCAAGTTGTACATATCGTTGGCTTATAATGAGAAGGTCGTAAGTACGCATTTCGATAGTTTGAGAGAGAAAAAAACTGTCGGAAAATTATTTTTTACCAATGAGAAAATAAGCTGTTTCAACTTCAGTTTGGTCAACGTGACAAGTTCTGATTTTCGTAAAAATAGTGAAAATAGACTCATAAGAAGCGCCTCATTATCAAATAATAAAACATGTGTTCTGCCAAGATGCTTTGTGAAAACAAAGGTATTATTTCGGCGGAAATCATAAACTCAAGAGCTCATAAATTCTTGTCAATACATGGGGAACATTACTCCCTTCAAGAAAAAGGGTCTGGTCCTGTAGTTTTTTAGGGGCTTGTGGTGGTCTAATTTGCTGCCTGCACAGTACAGTTCTTCCCACCATATTCTTAATACTATTGAATTATCCAGAATTTGATGATAGTGGCAACTGTTCTGTTTATTTTATACTTCGATCCTTTGATACTTTATAGTAAACTACAACCTTGTCATCCATTTGGCACGACTAGGTTGTCGTTTACTCTAAAGTATACAACAGTTACTGTGTACGGTAAGATTAACATTTTTGGACCAAAGGCTCGGAGTATAAAATAAACAAAACAGTTGCCACTATCATCAAAGAATATGATTACATTCACAACCCATACATTTTAACTAAATATATTGATTAATAGTCGAATAATTAGTTAATAATAAAATATCTATAGTATCATGTATTATTTACGGGTAAACTAATTGAGTTATAAGGTTAGACAGACGATGCAGTCTTATGCAGAATATTGTGTTTTCTCAGTGTAATAAAGTAAGGCATAAAGCAATACAATGTCTAATTGAATTCACGGATGTTGGTCGAAAGTTCATAATGTTTTGAGCCTTTTCTTCTTCAGTTTTGCAATGTGCACCATTGCAAAGTAGTCATACGGGGAGCGGTGGCCTAGAGGTAGGGCGCGCGCTTCGGGATCGAGAGGTCCCGGGTTCGATCCTCCTCTGGACCACTGGTCAATTTCTCTGAGCAAGACCCACAGCTCCACTCCACCATGGTGTAAAATGGTACCTGTGAGGGCAGAGTCTATTCCTGGGCGCCGCAGACCGATGTTGGCTGCCACACCACAGGAGAGAAATAGTCTCCCCAGGGAGACACGAGTGTAGGTTTCCATAGGTAGCCCAATGAACAGGGGAAGTTTAAATGTCAAAGGGTGCTTGAGCGGCCTAACAGCTGAAAAGAGCCCTAGAAAATTGGAAACTTAACTTATACTTGAAAGAATGCTTTAATAACACTATATATATAATTTCTATAATTAAAAAATACATAGTTATTGTTGCCTAGCAACTGCAGAATGCCTAGGTTTTCTAGCTGAACTACTATTGAAAACTTTCTAAATTCACTAGAAATATCTAAATAATGCCTTTAAAACATCTTGTTTAAACAAAGAAATAGTTTGATAGTAGCATTACTTCTGAAACAATGTTTCGTGTGCAGTAGTGCTAATGCGCGCACATCAGTTACACTGAGTGAATGTACCACGTGACTTTTTAGGTATTCGGGTTACACTGAGTGAATGTACCACGTAACTTTTTATGTATTCGGGTGCACAAAAACATGTCGATAATCTTTTTTGTCATTTTATTCATCTATTCCGACTTAATGAGAACATGAGACAGATGAGGGCCGTCTCGTTAAAAAAGGAAACTTTCTGGTACAAGCACTCTGGTGTGTGTTCCATGCACGTGCATTGTCTTATTTTGTTTAAAACTGCAACTGCGCATTAAATTTTGAGCATGTTTCTTAAAATACGTGAATTGAGTATCAAATAAAGCCAATTAAAGGTAAGCGGTGGCACTGTCTTACCAATATCGCTCAAAACTACTTGACAACTATTTTAAATCCATGATTGTGCTCAATTCGAATGAGTATTATAATTATAAATTATTTTTCCGCTAAGCACAAGTTGTATTTACTTATTTTCTCGTACGAAATTACTAGATATCGATAATACTAAGAAAGGGCACCGAAAAGAAATGACTAAATAAAAAGGGCAATTTATAAACATACATATAAACATAAGTATGTACTACTGTCGATTCAATAAGTAATGTTAATAGGGGAACTGTCCCATTCCAAAGAATAACGGGAATACCGTTAACTCTCATTTACATAGTTTACCTGACGGACGAGCTATTGTTTACAACCGCTATCAACTTACTTTCAACGAACTGTGTACCAATAATTTGGGAGAGAAGTCTGTACTACACCTTCCTTGGAAATCAAGGTAAATAACTCTGTAGACTACTAGTACACCAGTCATAATCCTTGTAAATCAAGAAAGAGAACTCTGTAGTACATCTGTCATTTTCCTTGTAAATCAAGAAAGAGAACTATGTAGTACATCTGTTATTTTCCTTGTAAACCAAGAAAGAGAACTCTGTAGTACATCTGTCATTTTTCTTGTAAATCAATGAAAGAGAACTCTGTAGTACATCCGTAATTTTCTTGACAATCAAGGGAGAGAACTCTGTAGTACACAAGTCATTTTTCTTGTAAATCAAGGCAGAGAAGTCTGTAGTACACAAGTCATTTTACTTGTAAATCAAGGGAGAGAACTCTGTAGTACACAAGTAATGTTACTTGTAAATCAATGGAGATAACTCTGTAGTACACAAGTAATGTTACTTGTAAATCAAGGGAGATAACTCTGTTGTACACAAGTAATGTTACTTGTAAATCAAGGGAGATAACTATGTAGTACACAAGTAGTTTTACTTGTAAATCAAGGAAGAGAACTCTGTAGTACACAAGTCATTTTCTTGTAAATCAAGGGAGAGAACTATGTAGTACATCTGTCATTTTCCTTGGTAATCAAGGGAAATAACTTTGTAGTACATCGGTCATTTTCCTTGGTAATCAAGGGAAAGAACTCTGTAGTACATGTCATTTTTCTTGGTAATCAAGGGAAAGAACTCTGTTGTACACAAGTAATTTTCCTTGTAAATCAAGGAAGAGAACTCTGTAGTACACAAGTCATTTTCCTTGTAAATCAAGGGAGAGAACTATGTAGTACATCTGTCATTTTCCTTGGTAATCAAGGGAAATAACTTTGTAGTACATCGGTCATTTTCCTTGGTAATCAAGGGAAAGAACTCTGTAGTACATGTCATTTTTCTTGGTAATCAAGGGAAAGAACTCTGTTGTACACAAGTAATTTTCCTTGTAAATCAAGGAAGAGAACTCTGTAGTACACAAGTCATTTTCCTTGTAAATCAAGGGAGAGAACTATGTAGTACATCTGTCATTTTCCTTGGTAATCGAGGGAAATAACTTTGTAGTACATCGGTCATTTTCCTTGGTAATCAAGGGAAAGAACTTTGTAGTACATCGGTCATTTTCCTTGGTAATCAAGGGAAAGAACTCTGAAGTACATGTCATTTTTCTTGGTAATCAAGGGAAATAACTCTGTTGTACACAAGTCATTTTCCTTGTAAATCAAGGAAGAGAACTCTGTAGTACACAAGTCATTTTCCTTGTAAATCAAGGGAGAGAACTATGTAGTACATCTGTCATTTTCCTTGGTAATCAAGGGAAAGAACTTTGTAGTAGATCGGTCATTTTCCTTGGTAATCAAGGGAAAGAACTCTGAAGTACATGTCATTTTTCTTGGTAATCAAGGGAAATAACTCTGTTGTACACAAGTCATTTTCCTTGTAAATCAAGGAAGAGAACTCTGTAGTACACAAGTCATTTTCCTTGTAAATCAAGGGAGAGAACTATGTAGTACATCTGCCATTTTCCTTGGTAATCAAGGGAAATAACTTTGTAGTACATCGGTCATTTTCCTCGGTAATCAAGGGAAAGAACTTTGTAGAACATCGGTCATTTTCCTTGGTAATCAAGGGAAAAAACTCTGTTGTACACAAGTCATTTTCCTTGTAAATCAAGGGAGAGAACTCAGTAGCACACAAGTCATTTTCCTTGGCAATCAATGGGGAGAACTCTGTAGTTCAAGAACATTGTTTTCATGGAAGGGTCTGACCTGTGACCATGGGGAATCAAACCTGAAACCCCTGGTAACAAATACACTGCACTAATAACAGAGTTGGCACTAAATTGATGAACATTCTTCCATGCACATTTTGCTTACATTTCTTCCAAACAAAATCAGAAAACAAGACTGCGTTCAGTCAATGCCTATGCCCCAGTGGTAGCATTGTTCATTAATAACTAGCTTAGTCGTTCAACTTGAAAGTTTTGTCAAGGCAGGACAGACAAACTTTAACAAATAAACAGACGGTTACATCACTGTAATGCCTCCGCATCGGTAGATGCAGGAGCATAAAAAGAAATCACAAAAATTTCAAAAATTAATTTTTATTATTAAAACTTAACAAACAATAATACCAGTTTAAAAATATCAAACGATTCCCCATTTTTCCTCAAATGCTGTACAAACTTTAGCACAGGTGAGTGCTGCTGATAGAGGATAATTACTGATAGAATACTCCTCCTCTGTGTACTCAGCATCAACCTGAAATATACACAGAGTAATAAAAGTCACATAAATGAAACACTATATACTAAGGTGCAAGATGAACCTTCCTGAAAATATACAACAATAATTTGCTGGCTTAGAATGAGAAGTGCCACTTACAACCTTATTAGACTTATGCATATTTGAAATCTGCATCATCAGGCGCTTCTTATGAGTCCATTTTAATGAGAATTCAAACTTGTTATATTGACCAAAGTGAAGGTGAAAAAGCTTGTTTTACCATAAGTAAAAGACAGTTTTTTCTAGTTTTTTCAAAATTGATTTCGTAGTTACAACTTTCTCATTCTAAACCAGGGAACTGCGGGAAAATAATTTTAAATTTATGACTTCTTTTCGGTTGATTCCTTTTGTCTACGACCACTTTTCCCAACAGAGCCATTATTATGAAGATTTTTATACCCCACATCCACAGGTAACAGTATCGTTGAAAAAGAAATTAAAAATTTTCTCGAAATTTAGGTATTATATACAAGGTATATTTGCAAGGAAATTGAGAGCAAAATCGAAAGGGTGCAATTTGTTTTCATAGACTACGGCATTTACGTGAGTTGATCATGTACAAAAAGGCTGTGTGGGGGGCAAATACAGCATAATGCCTTGCAAACATTTAAAATCATGCTTTACATTTACCTCAAAACGTTCAAATGCATCGTTTAAACTTTTATTTTAACTATCGATGGCATAATTCGAATTACGCTGCAAGGACGGCCGGTGTGGTTTTTAGAGTGTCCGACAACTAGAGATATTCCGAATGTATTTTTATAACCAATGAAAGTCGTTGTCACTAAATGGAAATCATTCGCAACTTTCGGACAAACATGGTGAAAATAAAAACATTTTGACTAAATAAAATGTGCAGACGATTTGTTTCGCGGCTAATACGGAAGCTCGCATATTTCACCACGGTAAATTTGTTCAAACTGTTGCGTCCTTCAATTGTACCGCATTATTATGCTTATTCATGACGATAAATACAAAATATGAAGGTTTTTATCCTTGAAATTTGTATTTTGGTTTTATTTGAATGCACCTTTCGAACCGGCTGGACACAGGGATCTAAACTTTATTGCATAACTTTTTAATAAGTTGATCAATTTCGATGGAATTTTGCATGCAAGTAGTTTTAACAATGTTGCGTAAGAACATAATTAGTTATTGAATGTATCGAAAGCTAATTTTTGTTTTTTGATACTTTGAAAATCTGTGTTTTCAGGGCAAATATACCTTGTATATAATACCTAAATTTCGAGAAAAAAAATTTTTTTCAATTTTTTTTTTTAATTTCTTTTTCAACGATACTGTTACCTGTGCCCACATCTGGGCTTTAAATCACAATATCAGTCCCCTTAAATTATTGACCCAATCTCCCAAAATTTAGGATTTGAAACTTATTGCCCAAATCATTGAAAGGAAACAGCTTTCCTATATACCCCTATGTATAATTGCCCCAATCAATAATCACTTGTCCCAGGCAACAGGACAAGTGCTAATATCTCAGACTGCTTTGAGAGATTGAACGTCTGAACACACTACACAAAACAATATCAAATCAGAAAAACTTACACTTCCATGTGCCATAGCTCCAATCACAAATACAACAGGCTCATCCGAGGGGACCAGTGTCTTTGGATCTACACATTGTTCAGCTTTAAACGACATACCAATCTTCTTACATCCCACGGGTAGATGGTCCGTCACTGGGTTTTTGATCACCTAACAATACAGTATTTAATTTATATATAAAACTATCTCTCCACAGGTCAGCATATAAGACGTAGCATGTGGTTTGGACACATTTAACACAATGTGATAATATCCCTAGAAACAAAGTTGTACATATGATTTAAAATAGGACACAAAACTATTCTATGTTACAAAAGATTTTAAAATTAATAAGTTCATATGCAAACAAATACTTCAGTCATCACCTTTTGAACAGTGTTCGAACAGCACACACCCTGGCTTGGTACCAAGAGGGGCTTTTTACCTTTTTTAGCGAACATGCAGAATCGAAATAAAATATATAAAACATGTAACAGTTTATTGTTCCCAAATTCAACCATTTGAGTACATGGAAAAACACTATTTGTCCTTTCATGTACCAGTGTACTGGTAGGATCTTTTTACATAACCTTTTTTACAGTATATTTATTACGCATACAGTCATCACTTGAATCAAACATTATCTCCCCAAGTTGTGTTAATTATGAGTTTGATTTTGCTTGCAATGAAGGCTAGTATAATTGTCGGCAAGTTGATACAGTTAGAAACAAAATCAAAGTGTATGGATTGAGAAGTTAACAGTTTGTAATCACTATCAGCATTGCCTTCATATAGAATGTCATGTGCTTTATTTTTTTATTGTTACCTAGGATCAAAGTAGTTTTAAGTAAAATATCTAGAAAAAACTCAACTAACCTTCAACAGTTTTTGTGGACCATCTGAGGCATGGATACTCAATTTGTGTAACAATTGTACTGAAATATACATAAACACACAAATATATAATCACATTCACACGACAATCAAGAGCTCAACCAATACACATCCTCCGAAATCAGTGTTTAGTTAAGTCTCCAAACTAACTAGATTTCAGATGAAAATTACCTTGTTTGAATGAGAATGCCAATACAAGACATTCTGAAAAAATTACTCAATATATTTTAATTAAACTTTGTTTTATTGAGTCATCGTTATGCTTAGTACGATATAACACTATATATGAATTGTTACAAGAATTCAAATAACACTTGCTAGAGGGTAAGACTAAGCTATAAGTTAATGGCAACTTGGAAAGTTTCAAATCTGTTCCGCCAGTAAAACAACTAAAGTAAAGGTTCAGCTCAAACAAACATTAATTTTGTTTATGATTACATTGTTTTTAGAAGTATATTCATTATGCAAGATTTCAAAATAATTGCGACCTTATATCTGCAATTTTCTGTGGATTCTATTACTACATTTTTGTATTCATTTTTGCACTCAACTGTGAGAGCCAAAGAGCAAAGCCATTTACGTTCATGGGTGAAAGTTAGAAATTTTGAAAATCCTGAAATTTTCAAAAATTGACAATTTATATAGGGAAAATAAAGAAAAACAGACATACTGATTCACTCAATAACCTAAAGTTCAGGCCTATGCCTGAAAACTTTCACCCATGTTTAGTTGAACCCTGCCAAGGGAAGAGACAGAAAGCTTGTATTATACAATGAACCCTTGTGCGCTGCCCTTGCTTTTTCAGAATATTCTTCCTTGGTTACAACAGGGATACACTTAGGCTACCAGTTCATCCCTAGTCTGGTGGGAAACACTGTAACATGTTTCTGAAATTTCATGTGCTCCAGATGAAACTTAAACCAAGAAGCTCTGAATAGGAATAATCAATTCTAGAGTCCTAACCATTTGGCATCCGCTTCACTGAGTATTTTAATAAAATATTATAATTACCCATGAGACCACAGAATCTATCAAATGTTCTGGGTATTCTTGTTTGTGGGTTGACTTCAATGAGAACATTCTTCTCTGTGTGGATATATACTTGTAATAAACCAGCTCTATTCAATGGACTGTCCAGTAACATTAACAAACACTGCAACAGATCAAATGTTAAGATTATAAGATTTGATAATCAAAAACAATGAATATTTCACATTAAAACCTTTACAGGGATTCAAACTAATACTGAATGATGCCATCACCAAGCGAAGATTAGTATTTACAAATAGTATTAGTTTAAACACGACACATTATAATATATAAAATTCATTGTCAGATTTCCACAGAACATAACTAAATTATTGTTCAATGGGATTTGATTTCATGGTTGAAGGTGAACCACAAAATTAAATCCCCCACAACATGATTTTACAGTAGCATGTAGTATATAACATTATATACAATGGATTGAACAAGGGGTTTGAACATGAGATAAATCTTCAAGAATATTTTAACAAAAACCCTAAACCTGTACAAAGTTATTAGAGTGTTTGCATTCTAATTTCTTAGTTTCTATCTGTGATTATCCATAGCCTTTTTTCAATATTTACCTGATGGGATATATCAGGTCGGCATGTTGCTATATCTCTCTTAAATTTCTTGGCAACACCTCGATGTTTGTCACAATTCAACAGTTCAAATGTCTTGCCAACCTGGAAAGAGAGAAAATAAATATAAAATGAATACATTATATACCTGAAGGATGATCTTGGGCTCTATGGTATTGGACAAAGTCCTTTTTAAGCCCCCCATCTTGTAGAATTGTGCACCATTAACTATTTTGTTCAATAAAACGTTTGAAGACGGTGTTATTCCTGAGGACTGGAAAAAGCCATAGTTGTTCCCATTTTCAAAAAAGGAAGTAAAAAGGATCCATCAAACTATAGACCTGTAAGTCTTAAATCAGTGGTATGCAAACTGTGTGAAAATCTTGTGAGAGACAAACTGGTGGAGCATATGAATACCAATAAGATATTTTCTGATGCACAGTACGGTTTTAGACAGTGGCGGTCGTGCACGGTTAAACTTTTGGAGATATTGGATGAATGGACTGAATCGGTGGATAATAACATATCTATTGATGTAATATACCTTGATTTTGCTAAAGCATTTGATAGGGTTTCCCATGAACATTTACTGTTGAAACTACATAAATTGGGCATTAATGGGAAATTGTATGACTGGATTAAGCACTTTTTGACTAATAGAAAACAGCAAGTGAGAGAGGGACTAAAGTATCTACATGGTCAGATGTCTTAAGTGGAGTGCCACAAAGGAGTGTTATTGGACCTGTATTATTTCTCTGTTTCATTAATGATTTGCCAGATGTTGTCACAGGAATAGTTAAGATCTTTGCAGACGATACGAAGCTGTATTCACAAGTTTTGGATGATAAGCAGTGTGAGGGGCCGCAATCAGATCTTGTCAATCTGTGTAACTGGAGTGAGTTTTACACATTGGATCCAAAAATGATTACTTTAGATACTCAATGAAAGACACAGATGACAGTTATGTATATGTAGAACCAACTGCTTTTGAGAAGGACCTCGGTGTAACTTTTGACGAAAACCTGAACTTTGACCAACATATTACTAACATTACTAGTAAGGCCCAGAGAACACTTGGACTTATAAATAGATCATTTGAGTGTATGGACAAGGAAATGTTTTTACCACTATACAAATCGTTGAATAGACCGGTACTTGAGTATGGATCGTGTGTTTGGTCACCTCACTTGAAGAAGGATATAAAGAGAATTTAGGATATACAACGAAGAGCGACCAAATTGATCCCATCACTTTGTCAGCTTTCCTATGAGCAACGTTTACGAGAGTTAGGTCTGGTTACACTTGAGTATAGAAGAGATTGTGCGGACATGATACAAATTTTCAAATCCATTCATAATCTGAACAATTTGAAATGGGACAAGCTGTTCAACTTGTCACAGGCGGAGTTACGTGGACATTACTTGAAGTTTGAGCCCAAATTATGTCTTCACAATGTTAGGCTTTTCACCTTCAGTCAGAGGTCCATACCATACTGGAACGAACTTAGTGAAAAGACTATATCAGCTAATACAGTTAACCAATTTAAGTCGCTGTTGAACTGTGAGAAATGGAGTGATTAGAAATTTAAACCAAGTGTGTATTAATTTAACCAAAGACATGATAAATAGTTAAATGTACAAGAGATGAGATAATTAACGTAGACCTTTACTAAAGGGGCCAGGACAGCATTAGCTAAAATTGACGGCCCGAAGATTCAGGTATCCAGAATGTGCACTGCCACATGACTGTTTTACCTTTACCTTCACCTTCTTCGGAGTGATTGAGCCAGTATCTTAAGCTCCCCCATCTGATTCTCTTCAGGGTTCCTTTCTTCTTTAGTATATTATATACCTCTTTTCAAACCACTTTTTATCTAATTTGGATTTAAACAATAAAATACTGTCACTCTATCTCTTCGTCTAGCTTGTTCCAGCTGTCAATGCAACGAACTGGGAATGTGTTTTTCCTTAAGGTTTTGTTAACGTACGGCTTAGATATTTGGAATAAATGGCCACGAGTAGGATTATCGTTAAAGATGAAGAATTTTCCTGGATCAATATTTTCAAAACCGTTTATAATTTTGAAGGTTTGGATCATAGCTAACCGTTCTCTTCTATAAAGTAATGTCGGCAGATTTAATTCTTTGAGTCTTTCGGCATATGTTAATCCTTTCAACTGGGGTACTATTTGAGTTGCACGACGCTGACCTGTATGTTTTCAATCAGTTGAGAGTTCTTTTTGGTACTAGGGTAATAAACTGTACTGCCATAGTCAACTATGGAACGGGTTAGACTTTTGTAAACCGTTAAGAACATCTGTTTATTCATACAAGTAAATGTGCGTTTAATAAGTCCAGTCAGTCTCTTTGTTTTATTAACGACACTTGTTATATGCTTGTCAAACTTCAAGTTTTGTTGAAATATGATCCCAAGATCCCGTTCCTCCTCCACTGATGGTAATGTTATGTAGTTCATGTTATTGTCTCTCATTTTGTATTCAAAATCATGCTTGATGTAACCAAACTGAATAGACTTGCACTTTGGTATTGAAAATTTCAGAAGCCAGTCTTCTGACCAGTCACACAAACTGAACAGGTCATCTTGTAATAAATCTTGGTCGGCTGTTGTGAAAATTTTGCGGTAAACTTTGGTATCATCAGCGAAAATTTTACATGCTGAACTAATCGCGTCCGGTAGGTCGTTCATGTATATAATAAAAAGGATTGGTCCAACCACAGATCCTTGAGGGACACCAGATGTAATATCTTTCCACTCGAATTTACTGTTTCCGACACATACTCTTTGCATACGTCCATGTAAGAAGTTCTTTATCCATTCAAGAATTGGACCATCGATAACATAAGCTTTTAATTTCAGTAATAGTCTCTCATGGGGTATAGTGTCAAATACCTTTTGAATATCAAGGTATATTGCATCAGATTGAAAACTTTCGTCATAACTTTTAGTAAATTCATCCAACATTGATAGTAACTGGAGGACACAGCTTCTTTTATTCCTGAACCCAAACTGTTCATCAGCAAAGAGATTGTTCAAGGTCATATGTTGCATCAAGGCATCGCGTACAGTTTTCTCGGACAGTTTACAAGGGATTGACGTGAGCGATATAGGCCTATAATTAGATGGGCTGCACTTTTCACCCTTATTTTTATATATTGCTGTGGTATTTGGTTGTTTCCAGACATCAGGAATAGCTCCAGCTTCGAAAGTTTTATTCATTATATCACACAGGGGTTGACTTAAAATTTCAGGAGTTTCACGTAAAAACTTGGGATGGAGTTGGTCATTACCCATCGATTTGCTTTCGTTCAAAGACTGTAATCTCTTACATAACGTTTCTCTGTCAATTACCAGTTTAGTAATGGGTACACCTTGAAATCTCACATAAAAAATTGCAAGTTCATAAGAAGGTTCATTTACGAAGACCGACACAAAAAAATTGTTGATAAGGTCTGCTTTCCCTTTGTTGTCCATGACAAGTTTATTCTTGTCATTTTTTAAATCATATATACCAACATGCGATCGAACTTGGTCCCGTACGTACGACCAAAATCTTTTGGGATTGTCTTTAATCCTGTCAATGAGTGTCTTTTCAAAGTTACGTTTGACCTGTCGTGTTGTCTTAGAACACATATTTCTTGCCGCGATATATTTCAGATAATTACTATGTGTTTTACAGTGTGTGTATCTTTTAAATTTTAATTTAGCTTTTCCTATACATTTACGGTCAATCCAAGTTCAACATATACTCAATATCACTGGTTTCGCGTCATCATTGAAGCATTTTCAAAACTCTATCCTCGAGTGTTTACCAAAGTTAAACTTCCTGTAGTTGTTGTTGAAATAGGTCACACACCACTGAAACTGATTTTTAAGATGCACACATTCTGGAAATTTCACGAAATGAGCCCACGCGGGAGTGCTAACGAGGGACAGTCCAATTATTGCTAGCACTGCATTGAACATTATTTATTCCTCAACATGAAGTTTTCAAATTGTTGTTAATTCGTTCAGCAGCCTTAAATTTCAACTTTTAAAATTATTGATCAACTAGAAATAGATGTGAATATAGCGTGGTTAACATTTAGTGGTGTTTAACCTTTCAGTATACCATAACTGCTTGGAATTGAGTCTTACCGCGAAACCAATGATGACGTCATTTGACTTCCTATCGTAAACAAAGCATCAATACTCTTTATTTTTGCTACTTTAGTGGCCTATTTGCAATGTATTTATAGTAAATAGGATGGAAAAGAAAGATAATATCAAGTTTTGTTAGATATGTGTCGATTTTTGCTTTTAAACAACTGTTTTACTGTAAATGCCGCGAAACAACAGATGGCCAGTATACCATGCCTGTCAATCGAGATGTATAAAATTAAATTCCATATTAAAGGAGTATTGCTAAAACAAATGAACAAATGTCCTTATTGTAAAAAGTGAAGCTGCTGTTTTGAATTTAAAAGTAAACAGTTGGAATTGTGTCACTATAAGATGTCGCGAAAATAGGTTACAATTCTTAGAAAACACACCTTTACTGATTCCAGAGATGCCTTTTCCAAAATAACAATTAGACGCTTTTCACTTGATGTCTTGGAGAACCCTTTTATTATTTTTTCTTTCTCAGGCTGCTCAGATGCCATGATTATTTATTAATTTTCTGTTTTCACGTGTGTTGAAAAACCGAAGGATTCCGAATAATGTTTTGAGGTTGAGTATAAATTTCGGCCCAAACCGTGATATTCCGGTCAAGTTTACATGTCTGTACCCGGGTAAGTACACTATTTACTCACAGAAATTTGCTGGATTTGCTTTAAAAGCATTATATGTTAAATTACCATTGTTCCAAGAATTAGAATAATTTGGAATCGTGTGCTTATCTGTATTAGAAAGATTTTCGAACCTGTCAAAAATTTTGTCAAAACTTTGTTGTCGCTAATGTAAACAACTTGCTAAATATTGAGTTTATGAAGTAAGTTTGCAATTCTTAGGGATGTTGTCTTCACACAAAATAGTTAAATAACTAAAATATCATACTGATTCACCATTCACTCATTTAATGACTGTAAATTGGTAAAATAGCAAGAATTGTTTAATATAAAGTGTCATAGTATTCGTATATACCATTTTCGTCTAAAAGTAACATTATGCAGTCTTACTTTTGTTAAAAGATCACATTGAGAATGAGGCACAATATTATAACCCTTTGTGCAAATAACACCAATTTTAAAGCCTATCTAAACGTTTAAATGACATTTAACCTGCTAAGAGAGACCACCTTGTTTGTTTTTCTTAAATTCATGCAAAGTCACTCCTTCTTCATTTTCAGTTGAACAGACCAAGAATTATTTATAACAGTGAACTTATATATCTCAGTCAACATATTGGACAGTCCAGTTTAAAGCGGTTCCAGTATGTCTCGACAAGGAGGGACCAGAGGGTCTACAAAGGTAATGATAGTTTATTGTATGTAGAGATTCATAATCATCACCACCACAACCCCTACCATCATCATCACCATCACGACAACCCCTACCATAATCATCATCACCACCACAACCCCTACCATCACCATCACCACCACCACAACCCCTACCATCATCACCACCATCACGACAACCCCTACCATAATCATCATCACCATCACCACCCCTACCATCATCACCACCACCACCACAACCCCTACCATCATCATCACCACCACCACAACCCCTACCATCATCATCACCACCACCACAACCCCTACCATCACCATCACCACCACCACAACCCCTACCATCATCATCATCACCACCACAACCCCTACCATCACCATCACCATCACCACCACCACAACCCCTACCATCATCATCATCATCACCACAACCCCTACCATCATCATCACCATCACCACAACCCCTACCATCACCACAACCCCTACCATCATCATCATCATCATCATCATCATCACCACCACCACCACAACGCCTACCATCATCATCATCACCACAACCCCTACCATCATCATCATCACCACCTCCACAACCCCTACCATCATCATCAACATCCAGGCATTGCTTTCAAACTTGGCATGCATGTTTACCATCACAAAAACCTTACAATGTCAACGTCATCAGAGATCCTATATACTAGATCCTGACGTCATCTATCACTATACAACATTTCTACAGAGTTATGGCTCCTGATTGACCTAGCTAATTTTTATGGACAAGGCTTCCACCAGGCCATAAGTGTTTACGGAACACAGTCTTGTCCATGTACTTCGAATCAGGTCTGGACTCAAAGCAGTTACTACATCAGGGTAAACACGACCAATCATCAAATATATATATAGTGCTGTCTTTACTCTCCTGTTATTTGTATTCAAATCAATATAATGTGATAGTCTAAGAAATTAAAGAGATATTTATTTAATTGATTCTAGAATGGGAAGAAGGCACAAACACCAAGGACTTCAGGAACGAGACAAAGCACAGCCGGGTCCATACAGTCTGGTATGACAGATATAACTGAGGGTGATGATGATGAAACTTTGGGAACTGAGGTCAGTAAAGAGAGCTAATAATAATAATAATAATAATAATAACTTTATTGAACGAAGGTAACACATATTAAGTTAATACATTGCATGTATGAGCTTTGGACACATGAGCATACATTGTACCTGCCAAGTACTCCTATTGAAGTGGAGTTACTTCTATTTTCATTGTTAATTTCTGGTTATCCAATTTTTGCTTTCTTTGAACAAAGGTACATTTGATTCATTTAATGATCTTCTGTCCCATATTTATAACCACTAGGAAGAATACATTCCTTGTTTAGGCATCTGAATCCCTTTTAAATCACATTTAAGTGCACCTTGTGACATGTTTTACTTTATCACTCCTATTTTGGATTCAACTGGCTTGGCAGGTATGCACATGAGGTCAGTTGGATTAGTTTCAATTTAGCTGCATATAATGACGTAACTTTACATGAACTTCAGTGTTCATGTATACCATACATTTTACATTCACCAGATTTTATTTTTGCTATTTATTATAATCCTAGCAAATTGATTAATCCAAGTAACAATTCTTTCATAATATGGAGACCCACAGAGGAAAATTTGACCTCAAATTCTTAAATCTTCCTTATAAGTCTATAACGGTGAAATTGTGAATTTGTGAAATAAAGATGTTGAGAATATAAAGTGATTAATAGAAACATTTGTTTGTTCCAGTTGTCGGCTATAATGTCAAGATCCCGATACCAAGCACCTGCAGGATATTTCAGCCCATCTATGGTACAGTTTCAAAAATACCTGGAGAACACGCAGGTTCAAGTCATCTTTCGTAAACTGTTACATGTTTTATTGAACCGACCAGAATTACCGTACAATCCATATCCAGGATTTTATGGAAGAATACGAGTCAACCAGGAAAGGTGTGCTGGTTTGGTTTTATGTTTTCCTTTTTTTATCAGAAAGGTTCAAGAAATTTATCACCAGTAATGCTTAAATTTTGAATGACTTGGGTATCACTTTGATTAATCAAATAAGACACATGAAATTCTTCTACTGTAAAATCATTAATTTTCATGGGGGATTAAATTTTGTGGATTTTGTGCTTCACCTCAACCACGAAATTTAATCCCATCTAATATTCAATTTGACCAAAAATCCGCAAATTAACGTCCCAGCCAAATGGTCTTTTTTACCAAAACCACAAAATTTCTTCCCACCGAAATGAAATGATTTAACAGTATTTATAGATTTAGATCTTATATTGGACATTATGATCTTGTGATAAATGAAACTACAAAATGATCTTGTGTCTTTAGTGCATTGAAATTTTGATTAAACAATTTTACTTTACTTAACTGCTGGATAACAGTAAAATCATTGTTTTGTGGGTTAAAATCTGGTTTATAGTATTAATGAAAATACCTAATTTTCTCATGAGAAAATTATCAGTTTTACTAAAATGATAAATACATTTATATCATTATATCAATTTATTCACCTGCTGTACTTATTTCAGGTTTCACTTGGAGAAAGAGACAAGATTTAAAATAATGTCTTTATTAAGTAAGTAAATTTCTAATTCATTGTAATTTGATACAAACAAAAA